>OX387434.1:14619597-15274721 GCA_947563755.1 Lochmaea crataegi | reverse complement strand
CGTTATTAGTTACACACAAAAAACAAAAAGGGATAGAAAAACAATCTATAATAAAAATATAGTATTATAAGCATTTGATAATTGGATTATCGCATTTTCTTGACACCCCTGGCAAACTCCAATAGTATGCTCCAAACACATATATTTATGGCATTTATAGCACTGGAAGCAAGTTTTGCGATTTCTTTTTGAAGAACCGTAGACACATCCACTTGGTACAGCATTCGGTGGAATATCGAGTTCTATATTAACACCAGAAAGTTCTTGCAGTCTTAATTTTAAGCTTCGACGAATATTCGTCATAACAGATCCTACTCCTAATTGGTGTCTGAGTAAATCATTAGACAAATGCCTTAAAAAGTGTCTTCTCGATATTGTAGTGCCAGGATTGTTGGAAGTATAGATTACAGTTGTAGCTTGCAGTCAATTTATCAACAGTATCTACACCCCCTTTACTGCCATTGTAATCTGTAATTATCACATCTGTTCTTACATCAACTTCATTATGGTCGTGCATACTTGGAAGCAACAGCACATTTCTTTTCTTTTTGGGAAAGTACGAGACAAGGGTACACCCTTTGGAAAACGCAAAGATACTGGATGTTCCGGTCGCACAGTTGGTCGAGAAAATTCCAATGGTAACCCCCTTTTATTTTTTCTAATTGTTCCAATCATTGTGAAGTTATGGTTATTGATTAGTTTCTTCACAAGAGGTAGAGACGTAAACCAGTTGTACATTGTAATATAGCACCCTGATCCAGAAATTTGTTGACATATTCGTATAGGACTACTAGAAATTCGGTATCGCACTTCAGGTTGGGTTCCGACGTAAACCTCTATCCTGATTGTTAATGCTAGAATTTTTAACCCGTCCTCTTGCTCTCAAATCTTATAAAACGAATAAGGAATCTTAATATTTGCAGGCTCATAGAGAGGCGAAAAATTTCTACACCGGACCCATCAGTATTCCACAAATATATTCAATGTTGGTTGTTGGTGCATTGTACAATAATATTGAGAATCTCGTCATTGAAAAAATGCTCCCATATTTCCAGTGGCATTATCAAGTTTTTTGTTGCTAATGTGGAGCTTGGCAAACGTTCAATGATATTCATTGTCGTGTTTTTTATTGTTGTAGCCTGTGTAGCACCTCGTGACTCTATCCTTTCCGATAAACGATAGTGTATTACTGTGACTTTCTTCTACTACTTGCTCATGATCAAAAATATCCTGCTCAGTTTTACACTGTTCTCAAGTTGCTACTCTATATAATGCAATTCGTCTTCATCGGAGAGATCTGGATCTGAATGATTGTCTAACGCGATCCCTTAGCCCTTTCCGTCGCTCATAACTTCTTCTCACATGTGTTGCAGTCGTTTTTGCTTTTTTGTGTAAGACATTATGGCTAAAAAAACGGTTATATGTGTGGAAACCTACCTCCAAGGTCAATATAATACGACAATTAAAAACAAACGTGATTGGACGACAATTAAAAATAAACGTGGCTGGTCGCGCCGGTATCACACACCCTAGGACGATATAACTTTGATACAACTACCACTTTTAACACTCTAAATTGTACTGCTGTTCCATCGCGACCCATTAGGAAGATTAGGTATCACAGACCGGGCGCGACTACTGGAAGGTGAAGAAAGCCGCTCAAAGTTCAGTGAATAATTTAATCTTCACAAATTTGGCTGCTGTTTATGGGGCTACATATATGCAAAAATTCACAAATATTTCAAACAATTACTGGCATTTTCGTCTACCTCGCCATTTTTGAAGAAGTAATAATGTGATAATACATCCGAGAATTACATCGTTGCGGTAAGAGATATAAATTACAAGTTTTGTGTGAAAATATTGTAAAAAGGTGAGCGGTCTTCGGACCGCCGACAGAAGCTTGATTCTTATGCACAATAGAATGCGAGGTTGGGAAAACCATCAATAAAAATACGCGCAATAGATTGCGATGTTGGGAATTACATTAGACCCAGTACGTTCTACTAAGTTTTATTTTATATTTTATTGACAATTTTTGACCATTTTTTCAAAATTTTGACAATTATTGACTATTTTTCCAAAATTTCTGATAATTTTTGACCATTTTTTCTAATTTTTACAATTATTGACCATTTTTGATCATTTTTGACAATTTTTCGAAAATGTTGACCATTCTAGACCATTTTTCCAAATTTTAACAATTATTGTCCATTTTTGACAATTTTTGAGCATTTTTAACAGGTTCTGACAATTATCGACCATTTTTGACAATTTTTCAAAATTTTTGACCATTTTTAACAAATATTGACCATTTTTGACAGTTTTTTATAGTTATTGTCCATTTTTTCAAAATTTTGACCATTTTTCCAAAATTTTGACAATTATTGACCATTTTTTCAAAAGTTCTGACAATTTTTTCAAATTTTAACAATTATTGACCAATTTTGACAGTTTTGACAATTTTCGAGCTTTTTCAGAGGTTCTTAAAATCATTGACTATTTTTGACAATATTTCAAAAATTTTGTCCACTTTTCAAAAATTTTGCCAATTTTTAACAATTATTGACCGTTTTTGACAGTTTTTGACAGTTTTTGACAGTTTCTGAAAATTATTGACCATTTTTGACAGTTTTTGACAATTTTTGAGAGATTCTGACAATTATTCACCATTTTTGACAACTTTTCAGAAATTTTGACCATTTTTCAAAAAGTTTTAACAATTATTGACCATTTTTGACAGTCTTTTATAATTATTATTGACCATTTTTTCAAAATTTTGACAATTTTTGACCGTTAGTCAAAATATTAACAGTTATTGACCATTTTTGACAATTTTTCAAAAATTTTTACTATCGTTGACCATTTTTGACAATTTTTAAAAAATTTTGACTATCGTTGACCATTTTTTTTTAATATTTAACAATTTTTGACCATTTTTGACAGTTTTTAACAATTTTTGTTTGGTTGTAATAATTATTCAAAAATTCAAACAAACATTCAAAAATTTTAACCATTTCTTAAAATTTCTGACAATTATTGACCATTTTTTCAAAATTTTTACAAATATTGACCATTTTGACAATTATTGACCATTTTTCCAAATTTTTGACAATTTTTGAAAATATTTGGCAATTATTAACCATTTTTTCAAAATTTTGACCATTTGAACAAATATTGACCATTTTTGACAGTTTTTTATAATTACTGACCATTTTTTCAAAATTTTGACCATTTTTCCAAAATTTTGACAATTATTGACCATTTTTTCAAAAGTTCTGACAATTTTTTCAAATTTTAACAATTATTGACCAATTTTGACAGTTTTGACAATTTTTGAGCTTTTTCAGAGGTTCTGAAAATCATTGACCATTTTTGACAATATTTCAAAAATTTTGTCCACTTTTCAAAAATTTTGCCAATTTTTAACAATTATTGACCGTTTTTGACAGTTTCTGACAATTATTATTATATTCACCATTTTTGACAGTTTTTGACAATTTTTGAGAGATTCTGACAACTTTTCAAAAATTTTGACCATTTTTCAAAAATTTTGACAATTTTTAACAATTATTGACCATTTTTGACAGTCTTTTATAATTATTATTGACCATTTTTTCAAAATTTTTCAATTTTTGACCATTAGTCAAAATATTAACAGTTATTGACCATTTTTGACAATTTTTCAAAAATTTTGACTATCGTTGACCATTTTTGACAATTTTTCGAAAATTTTGACTATGCGTTGACCATTTTTTTAAATATTTAACAATTTTTGACCATTTTTGACAGTTTTTAACAATTTTTGTTTGGTTTTAACAATTATTCAAAAATTCAAACAAACATTCAAAAATTTTAACCATTTTTTAAAATTTTTAACAATTATTGACCATTTTTGACAGTCTTTTATAATTATTATTGACCATTTTTTCAAAATTTTGACAATTTTTGACCGTTAGTCAAAATATTAACAGTTATTGACCATTTTTGACAATTTTTCAAAAATTTTTACTATCGTTGACCATTTTTGACAATTTTTCAAAAATTTTGACTATCGTTGACCATTTTTTTTAATATTTAACAATTTTTGACCATTTTTGACAGTTTTTAACAATTTTTGTTTGGTTGTAATAATTATTCAAAAATTCAAACAAACATTCAAAAATTTTAACCATTTCTTAAAATTTTTGACAATTATTGACCATTTTTTCAAAATTTTTACAAATATTGACCATTTTGACAATTATTGACCATTTTTCCAAATTTTTGACAATTTTTGAAAATATTTGGCAATTATTAACCATTTTTTCAAAATTTTGACCATTTGAACAAATATTGACCATTTTTGACAGTTTTTTATAATTACTGACCATTTTTTCAAAATTTTGACCATTTTTCCAAAATTTTGACAATTATTGACCATTTTTTCAAAAGTTCTGACAATTTTTTCAAATTTTAACAATTATTGACCAATTTTGACAGTTTTGACAATTTTTGAGCTTTTTCAGAGGTTCTGAAAATCATTGACCATTTTTGACAATATTTCAAAAATTTTGTCCACTTTTCAAAAATTTTGCCAATTTTTAACAATTATTGACCGTTTTTGACAGTTTCTGACAATTATTATTATATTCACCATTTTTGACAGTTTTTGACAATTTTTGAGAGATTCTGACAACTTTTCAAAAATTTTGACCATTTTTCAAAAATTTTGACAATTTTTAACAATTATTGACCATTTTTGACAGTCTTTTATAATTATTATTGACCATTTTTTCAAAATTTTTCAATTTTTGACCATTAGTCAAAATATTAACAGTTATTGACCATTTTTGACAATTTTTCAAAAATTTTGACTATCGTTGACCATTTTTGACAATTTTTCGAAAATTTTGACTATGCGTTGACCATTTTTTTAAATATTTAACAATTTTTGACCATTTTTGACAGTTTTTAACAATTTTTGTTTGGTTTTAACAATTATTCAAAAATTCAAACAAACATTCAAAAATTTTAACCATTTTTTAAAATTTTTGACAATTATTGACCATTTTTCCAAATTTTTGAAAATATTTGGCAATTATTAACCATTTTTTCAAAATTTTTACAGTTTTTGACAATTATTGACCATATTTCAATATTTTTGAAAATTTTTCAAAAAATTTAATATATTTGGCAATTACAGAGAGAGACGCGCGATACTCTCTCTCTCTCTCTCTCTGTCTCTATTCTGACCGTTTGGGAATCCCTCGTGCCGGCGTGTATGAGAGAGAGAGATAGAGGCGTGCCACTGTGAAGCCTACGAAAGAGAGAAGAAGAAGGCGGCTGAGGAAGAGAGGGGAGAGAGTTAGCGCAGCGGGCGGCCGAGAAAGAGACGAAGAATGAGTCATCGCGTGACGAACGCTTTTTCGTAACATCACACGTTTCACGAGTTCACTAGCCTTCCCAAGAGTCCTATGTCGTGCAATAAGAAGCAAGCTTCAATTTAAATGTCATTGGATTAGTGGATTATTAAGAAATCTGGCAACAGATGCAATATCTGATGTAAATATCCCTTTATCACAGTGGCTACCTAACATTATTGAGATAAATCCTATAGAACATCTATGGGACTATTTCAAAGAAAAAAACAATCGAAATCGCAGACCTCCTGTTTGATAATGACAACTAACTCATAGAGGACGCTATTGAGTTACGGGAGGATATTCTGCAAGCTTTTGTTGAACTTTTGATATCAAGTCTGAATTCAGATCAAAAGTGCTTGTACTTCCGCCGGGGACACCAAGCGTCCAAATTTCTCCATAAATTTAATTCTGAAAAAATATAATTTTATTTCTATAGTCATCATTTATTCATTCATTCGTTTGGGTTGTGCTCAACAGCCCAGGCACTTGATCTGGATCTTTGTAACATTTTCCATGTTATCTACTTCCATTCAAGAAGCTTCGTGTCTTCTATAAAGGCCACTAGTTTGACTGGAGAGATTTTCAGTAGTTGTAATGGTTGTATGAATTTTGATAGACAAAACAACATAAAATATCGAACGAACAGCTAACGAACATAACAATTCAGCATTTTGAAATAATTAAGTACACATCAAACACAAAATCATCCCCGAATATCCCCTTGTTAAATATTTACCCTAACAACGTAACAACGCACATATCTGTAGCAATTATACAGATTATTAATTAGTTTATCATGAATTCAGAGATTGTGTAATTTCAAAATCGAAATAACTTTCGGACCATTCATAGCAAACTATATTTCATTATCTGCCTCACATGCAATCGGCATTGCGCATCATTTAACATATCACCAATTTGGATGGGACGGTTAACTTTTTCATTGTTTGCTGCATGATTTACAAGCGAGTTATTCGAAATGAAAAAGTACCGAATGCGATACCTACTACAAAATGTGATTTAAACTTTTGCTCTACATTGTGTAAGCTGCACTATAAAATATTCTAGTTTGCTTTTTGATCGAGATGAAGTGATTTTTTTTCACCTTCAAAATAGCCAGGATCTTTAATCGTTTCTCATACCAGAGCGGAAATTGGGAATTATCTGAAGAAAAATAGCTTCAAAGAACGAATTATTTTGCACCATGAACTAGGGCGAGCAGAAATATTTATAGTGAAAAGAAAACTTGACTTTGAAAAGTTAAACAATAATATTTCTCACTCTGGAATTGTTTTTGGCCAATTTTATAGTAGTGCAGTCATTGAAGGTGAAAATAGGCTTTCTTCTCCGATATTTTTTATGGAAGTGCATCGATTGGGCAACAGTTATCGAAATCAAGTGCTACACCTACTAGAAAAATTCAGAAGAAGAATGGAAATCGTTCCTATAAAATACGACAAATTTTGAAAAATTTGGATTAGTGACCATATTATTATTAGACGAATGGAATGGTAATTTCCATGAAAGAGTTAACTTTTTCATCACTTTGCCATCACAATTCTCAATTTACATCGGTTTTTCATATTACTCACCCTCTACTGAAGGAAATTAAATGTTTGTTCTGGTATAATGGGCAAAAATTTGATAGTACCATTCTTTATTGAAGGAAATCTAAAGCATTTCTATAATACTTCACCAGGACTTTTGATAACTGGTTGAAGAACTATCTTATGGCCCGCAAGATTACCAGATTTGTCTACGTTGAATTTTTGTACTAGCAATGTTATCAAATAGACGACAGGCCTTACAAGTGTCAAATTTCAGAAGTAAATATGAAAAATCTATTATAGAACGTTTTCACGTGCGATTATTTTCAGATGAAATACATCGAATAAGTAAAGACATTGAAATAATCAAAATCGTATGCAAAAACCGACTTATTTGTATGAAAAATGGCTGACCTTGATATGTTGATACATTTAAATGCAAATTAAATTTTAGAAGCAGCTTAAGTTTCAGCAGATCGACCCCAAAAAAGATTTAACTCGGCCTTGGTTGGGTGGGGTGTGAGATACCCCAACAATTTTTATTGAGCTGGCAACACAGCAAAACAATCACGCATGCCCTTGCCCAGTGTAGTTTCCGTGACGGCTGGTCAAAGTTTTTGATTCTGTTCTTTTAGAAAAATGGACGACTACGGAAAAGAACAACAGAAGTTATTGGCCCTGTGGACAGATGTTCCATCAGACGATGAAATAATAAATTCGGATAGCGAAGATGATGTGGATCATGTAAGCGAAAATGATCATAATACAGATACTGGACAAGAAATCACAGAAGATGAAGAAGAAGCTGCCAGAAAAAATATAAACAATGAACAAGAAGAGCAACAAAGTAAGACGGAAAGGGAAGCTGGTGTTACAGAAGATCAAGAAGAAAGTACAGAAATCCGCGGTAAAAGAATAGGAAGATTTTTTATTGCAAAAGACGGTACCAAATGGAGCAAGACGGTGCCAAATACTCGAGTGCGAACCAGAAAAGAAAACATAGTAAGTCACTTATAGACCCACTCACCACAAACCTACCCTGCGTTAAACCCTATGCAAAAAATGCTTAAAGAGCATACGAATGTTTGGAAACTTTTTTTTAGCAATAGGATGCTAGACGATATTACCAAATTTACAAATATCAAAATAGCGCAAGAATCCGAAAATTATAAAGATAAGTTTTTTGTTCAACCAACCAACGTTTCTGAAATCAAGGGTCGTGTTATTTAGCTGGACTTTTTCGTTCAAATCGTCAAAACATGAACGACATGTGGCAGAGCTATGGCACAGGTATCGACATATTCAGAACCACAATGTCCCCAAAACGTTTCCAGTTTTTGCTATGCTGTTTGAGCTTTGACAATATTGGAAACAGACAAGAAAGGCTTCAGAGGGATACATAAGCGCCAATTAGAGGACTTTTTGATGAATTTGTTGATAACTGTAAGGCGGCCTATTCTCCTTCCCAATATCTAGCCATTGACGAAAAATTGGAATCTTTTAGAGGAAGGTCCTCGTTCAAACGGTATATACCAAACAAACCCTCCAAATATGGTATCAAGGTACAAGCCCTAGTCGACGCACGTTCCTATTATGTAAAAAATTTGGAAATTCACGCTGGAAAGCAGCGTGAAGGCCCTTACGATGTTCCCGATACTCCATCAAATATTGTAGAACGACTTATACAACCTGTATATGGAACTCACAGAAATGTGACCTTTGACAACTGCTATACGATTAACACTAGTAGAAACTATCGAACTAAAGGCGGATTTATGCAACGTTCATTATCATTACATTTTCATTATATTTTAATTACATTTACATTTGAAAAAGTTAATTACTATAGTTTCCTCTATGATGTTCATGCAACCACATTATTGAATTTCAATTACACTATTGCATTAATAAGCTGGTCTACTTTCAACTATAAATTATAATTACATTATATTTTTAATGAAAACCATGAAATCGCATGCGCCAAAAAGGTTTCAGCTGTCATTCACAGGTTTGTTTTGATTTATTTTTTGGCGGTTTTCAGTGTTATCATTTTGAACAATAATGACAGAACTGCCTGAAGGCATTTTGTTGAAAATTTTATACCAGTTAATTTTAGCCAATCAGATGCCTGCATTTTGACATGTTGCTATGACAATAACCTAATTTCTTCGGAAATTTCCCTGCGTAGAGGGAAATTAATAAGTGGAAATTTCCGTCTGGCTTGACAGCTGTCATAAATAATAATGATATGTCACCTAAGTATGTCACCAATTTAATTTATATTTTAAAAAAGTTTTGGTATAAAATTTTCTTACGGAATCTCCCGCGAGCATGAATTAATATTCCGGAAATTTCCCTCAGTTGCGAATTTTTTAAGAAAATTCGCACTTCGAGAAAATTTCCGGAAATAATTCGTGCTCTAGGGAGATTAAAAGTGAAACTTCCACACCTGTAATTTTTAACCAATCAGAACGTGTTTTTTTGACAGATCACCATGGCAACGGAAGAATTTTATCGGAAATTTTTTCATGGTGTGTACCCACCAGAGAATTATACTGTAAATTTTTTTTGACGTTTATAATGTCAGAATATTTTTTTGACACTCTAGTTTATATTTGCAAAAAGGCAATTTTATACCACTACAGTTACTAGAAACTTATGTAAAATTAAAGAATATACTGTTTTGTGTCTTGAGATGGTATTTTCGTGCAGCTTCAACGAGTAGAAATCAACATTTTAAAGGTCTTTTTTACGTTGTGCCGCTTGACAGCTTCGACACTGAAATAATTTTTAGGTTAGGGTTTCACTTAGTTGCCTTGGTAACTAAATAATCAAGTCGACCAAACCTCAAACGTCAAAAATTGACGTTGTTGGAAATCGAAAAATAAATTTTAATTATTTGATTTTCAAACACAATTTGGTGTGGAATTTTCTTACCGAATGCCACACGAAGTCAAATTAAATCCGGAAATTTTTTGACCTCTAGTGGTATTACTAGTGAAAATTTACCAAAATAATAATGGACCAAGGAACATTAATTGACATGGTACGTCAATATACTCATCTTTATGACAAAAAACACCGATAGTTCAAGAACAAGCAAGAAAAATGCTTGGTCAACAATTACTGTATAGTTACTGAGTCTGAATTCTGGAGAAAAATCATTCTTGCGGCTGGGATTTTTCTGGAGTTCACCTCCCAACAGCTATAACAAATATCTAAAATCTCTTGCAGACTTCCTAGTGCAGCTGAAAAACTCTTCCCGTCGTTATTCAGCATGTACTTTACCAGTCTTTCATATGACCCATGTTTTTTAATATTTTTTAGAAAAGGTCTGGCACCATAACGACGAAACCGTCTCCTATTTCGAGCAACCACTAATAGTTTCAAAAGTAGTGAAGCTGATGAGTTTTTGCCGTGAGAACCTCATAATTTCCCAATAATTGCAAATAACCGACTTTCTCTTGTCAGTTCATGCGCATTTGCAGATCCATAATTAACTCGTTCCATGAACTGGTTTCACTAGGCAGTGAAAATGTAATTTAAGTGTAGTTATAATAATATAAAGAAAATGTAATTATAATGAACGTTGCATGAATGCGCCTTTAATTGATATCGAAAATAAATAAATGTCATAAATCAACTAAAATTAGGTTATGTTGTTATATCATGATTAGACGTTCAGCAGAATTAAGAAACGATGGATTACTCTAAAAATCGCTACCTGATCAACTTTGTTGGGATGAACGCGACCATTGCTAATTAATTTAAACATTGATAGTTTTTTTCTGTACTATAGACAGTCTAGAATAAAAGGGGCTACACTGTATGTTTCGAAAAAAAAATCGTAAGAACTTGAAAACTTTCTGTTTTTTCATTATATTAACTTTGGAACAGTTTAGTACTTGATACTTTAGGGACCTGGATAATCCCACCTCTACCCATAGTTACAGCTTTCTGACATTTGACAAAAATTATTTGATACACTTATGGCCGTATCCATTTAACTAAACTGATTTAAATAGATAAACGCCCTTGATGTCGCTTGGTATCCACCGAACGAAGTTTAGTTTGACCTGAAAGAAGTTTGAGCTGAATTTTCAGCTTTAAGCACATTTTTTTATATAAAAAACGAAATATTAAAAGTATAAAAAAAATTTACCTTCATCTGGTAGTAGGTAGGTACAGCTTTAACCAACCTTTCAAACACACAATTTAAAGTTTTGAATGTTAATTAACATTAAGCCGTTCAAAATTTCACTTAATTAAAAAAATGAATTTTCCTTTTTACAAGCGGACCGGTCCATTTTATTTCGGGTGGGACTAACCTTCCGAAATTGAAATTTAAGAAAAATACACAAAAATCATCCCTTGTATAAAATCACTAACGTTAAAACATTCAACACTATTTAAAATAACACTTTCGACATACATTTTCACGATTTTATTGTTAATTATTCGCGATTTTTATTAAAAAGTGCTTAAATATTCACACATAATTACCTAAATCAACGCCGTATTAAAATAACTAGTCTTTGTTCTAATAATTGTCAAATCACAGCTAAGGTTGATCGCAAGGGCATTTTTTGTAGTCTACTTGTTTATATGTTTTTTTGAGAATACATCCAATTCAACATTTTATACAGTGGCGGGAGATATAACTTTTGAAATGTAAAGGTGATTTTTAAAAAGATACAAGTAAACTTATAATTTATTCACTTGGTACAATACAATTAATATCGAACTTTTAAATAATTGAGAACAGAAATACTAACAGTTATTATGACAGAAGTTATAATAGAAGTGTTTATCCTAACGTATTTATACTTTCTATCGAGGTTGCTATTGGGAGGCGGCTTCCTGGAATAAAATGCAAAAGCTTGCATTTTTGGTGCACATAACACCTCCATCCTTAAGTTAAAAAAATAATGGAGTTATTTTTTCTATTATCTTCCAAGTCTTCTATCTCGATTCCGGTGGGTGGTTTATTCTTCTTCTGCTTCTTGATTATTATGAAAGTTATTATTATAATGATTATGATTGTTATGTTAATTATGACCCCAACTGTTGAGGGTACGATGTATGTATTATTTTTGATTTCGTTGAGCGGTTCTAGTTGTTGGGCCATTTGATCCATTTCATAAAGGTTTTCGAAATTGATGTTGGTAATATTTGAATTTTGGAATGTTTTTCTTGTTTGAAGTGATGAAATCTTGATTTTTGGTAATATTAATGGTTTTCCTTCTTGGATCTGTGGATTGTTGCTAAATTTAATTTCTTTGATAGTGATTTCGCATTTTTCTGGAACAGTTACGAGGGATGGGCTATGTATTTCGAGAAATTGATCCCTTACGCACTTGGAGATTATTTTCTCTGGATTGTCTGGAATGATAAGGATGTCATTGTTCGTTATTTGTTCGATGATGGTTTCTTGGATTTTAATTTCATTGACGGAACATTTTTCGGGAAAATTGCCGTCAAGAAGTTGCAGGGTGCAGTTGTCTCTTGACGTGAAGTCTTGTTTACACTAATATACGTCTTCTAACTTGGGGCATTCTTCTTTTTGTGCTTGTATTTCTTGGTTTTTTCGTGCCAAGTAAGGATAGATGGGTGTGAATAATTTGAAGTTCTGGATTATTGGATAGATATGGTAAAACTCTACGTATTCGGACTTTAGGATAGGAATATGTATGGCAAAGATGAGTTTGGATTTTGAAAAGGTTACTTGAGTTGCGAGAAGTAAATAGTACGTTAAGACATTCTCAAATTTTGGAACCTCGTCAGGATTATATATTTTATTCAAGTAATTATTCATGTCTATGATTTCTTTTCTAGATATTATTGAGTTGTGTAATGAGTTTAATTTTGAAAATATAATTGCGTTTTCAATATTATCAATGAATGTTATCATATTTTGGCAGTCTAGATTTATTTAGCTTATGGTACCTTGAAAAGTGATGTAGTCTTCCAAATTGTTAATTTGTTTGTATATTGCGTCTTGAAATCTTTCCAAATTTAATTGAAGCTTCACTTGATTTTGCCACATTGTTGTAAGAGATTTATTTTATTGATCTATTAGTTTTTTATAAAGTGATATTTGTAAATTAGTTTCGTGAATGAGTTGTTTTTGATTTTGTTCTAAAACATGAATAGCATTATCGTCAAGATTTCCGAATAATTTATTGACTTCCATTTACAAGTCCTCTTTTTGTTCGAACATGGGGCTGTATATTTTCAACCTTTTTTTCGAGTGTATTTATCAAAAATTCTGTTCTTTCTATCATATTTTCAGCTAGGGCATGATAAGATATTGGATTTGAAGCGTTAGTTTTTGTAATCATATTTCTTATAACTAAAAAGTGGTCCTTTAAAATACTAGTTTGTTTATCTATTTCACTTAAATCTAAATAATGAATAAAAGTATGTTTAGTGTAAACTAATCTACAGGTTCCTAATTTGATGGGTAGTAAAACATTTTCGAGGGGTGTGACACGAATGTCGTCATTGCATTGTGTCTTCGGTAGGTTGAACACCTGGTACAACGTCAGAATCACTATCGGGTTCATGGCCTGTAAAATATTATTAGAATTATTTTTAGGTTTTCGGGCGATACTTTTATGATAAGTACCTTTGTCTGTTTTTAAAATTATACCATTGTCTTTAATAATTTTGGTTTTCTTAAATTTTGGTAACTTTTTATCCCATGATTTTGTTCTGATATAGGCTGTTTCTTGATGGGAATAATCAGGGGTTTCTGATCTTTTTTCATTCACTTTTGTAATTAATTTTTCTCTTGTTTCTCCATTTTTTTTATGAATTTTTTCATAGATATCTTTAGCTGCTTGTTTATGATTTTGGACGTGATGGGATATCGCAAGATGATCATTCAAATCAAAAGGATCTGGGCTATTGATGTGGCCTTCAATTATTTCGAAGGGTGTAAATTTGGTTACAGAGTGGATTGAAATGTTATATGACAGGATTGTAAGTTTCATTGATTGATCAACGATTAAGTATTTATTGGTTTCTCTTAAGCATCTGAGATGTTCTATTAGAGTGGAGTGAAATCTCTCTACAGGGGAATTAGAGTTACTATTTTTAGAAGTAGTGTAATGTAATTCAATTTTATGGAGTTTGCAAAAGTCTTCTAAATCGTGGTTTTTGAATTCTGTTCCACAATCGGTGGTAATCTTATATGGTAGTCCATGATGTGTTGTATAATTTAGGAGATCATCTAATATGGATGTGCCATTGAAACTAGAGAGGGGATAGGATTGTCCATATCTTGAGAATGAATCAATAATGGTGAGGTAGGGACGGTTTGAAAAACGGAATACGTCCATGTGTATATGGTCAAATGGTTTTGAAGCTGTTGGAGTTAGGTTGAATTTTATCACAGGGGGATTTCGGTCATATTTATTTTTAAGACATGTTTCACAATTATTTACAAACTTTTCTATGTCTTCTGGCATTTTAGGCCAATAGTATCTTGAGCTAAGTGAGGCTTTGAGCTCATTTATTCCTCTGTGTCCTTTTTTATAAACATGAAAATAATTAAGTTTTTCAGCTTGTTCGTCTGTAGTTAAAATGTCGCTTAATATTTTTGTACAATGAACAAATTTGTATGAGGAATTTTTAAAGAATCTTTGTACTGTTACAGCAAATATTTCAGGGGTAAGAGGGGCTCTGAAATAAATAGCATACGGTCGTTTTGGATCTATGAATTCTTTGACAAATTGAATTATGCTTTGTTATCTAAATTTTTGAAAAATGGTAAAAATTTTTGAAAAATTGTCAAAAATGGTCAATAATTGTTAAAATTTGGAAACATGGTCTGAAATGGCCAAAATTTTTGAAAAATTGTCAAAAATAATCAATAATTGTCAAAGCTGTCAAAATTGGTCAATAATTGTTAACATTTGAAAAAATTGTCAACATTTTTGAAAAGTTGTCAAAAATGATCAATAATTGTCAAAAATGGTCAATAATGGTCAACGTTTTTGAAAAATTGTCAAAAATGATCAATAATTCTCAAAATTTTTGAAAAATTGTCAAAAATGATCAATAATTGTCAAAAATGGTCAATAATTGTCAGAACCGGTCAAAATTGGTCAATAATTGTCAAAAATGGTCAATAATTGTTAAAATTTGAAAAAATGGTCTAAAATGGTCAAAATTTTTGAAAAATTGTCAAAAATGATCAATAATTGTCAAAACTGTCAAAATTGGTCAATAATTGTTAACATTTGAAAACATTGTCAACCCGTTTGTCTTGGAAGTGTAATTCTGTCGGGGTATGTAGCCCGGGAAGTAGTTGTGTCTTCTTTGTTGAACGGTCACTGTTTTTGAAAAATAATTTTCAAAACTTAGTTTGTAAAGCGTAGAATAATATAATTTATTCTTTGATATCTATTGGTAACACGCTTTACTAAATACGACAATTTTACAGGAAACTGTAATAACAAGATTATATCTTAGCAAACAGCAAATAATATAATAAATTACAGTTTTTGTCTAAAGAACAAAATAAAAGCAAATGGCAAATGTAAATAATGTCCGAACAGTAACAAATAGAAACTCATAGGAGGATATTTTTTATGATTTTCACAAACTTAGGTTTCTTGGGTAGACCCCTAATATGGTTTGTATGGGTATTAGTGTTATAAAAATTTTTGGGTAATCATCACTTTTAACTTCAAAACAATAGTAGTTTGTGCAACAAGTGCGCAAAGTGATGCTTTTCCCACGAGCGCTGATCAAGTGAGTGGGAAAAGTAGTTGGCGCACATGTTGAACACAATACTTTTTCTACGATCACGATTTTCAAAGAAAAATAAGAAATATTTTATTAATAATATATTTTGGGAATATAATAAACATTTTGTTTACTTGAAATTATAATTTATGGTAAATTTTGAAGTGTTACTCCAGGCGTGTCTCTATTTTTCACCAGTTACAATATTAGCTGATGACGTGGAAGATTGTTCTTGCTGGTTGTTGGATGATGTGTCTACCGAGTTTAAAATTTTATCAGCTACCGCTATTTTATTTGAGTTGGAGTCATCGATATAGATCTCTGCGACATTACTTGATCACCATCCATCATTGCGTTTAAGAGTCAATAAATCTCCTCCTGAATTAACTAGAATAGTTGCAGAAGAGCGTCGAAAACAATATCCTGTATAAAGATTGGAGTTTGGCAATTTTAAAAATTCTGCCACTTGTTTAGGCATACTGCCAATTTTAGGAGTTAGGAGTTAGGACACTAGTTTATTAATAAAAAATGTTTATTTCAGTGCCCTTCTGTCATTTCTGAATATTAGGAATGGTTATTATGTGACACTCTGTATAATTTTCAAGTATATGAAAATAATCTACTTTACCAAATCAATTATATTTTAAATAGCAAAAGTCAAACTACCTATCACTTTCTCGCACCGAAGGGAATTAGTAGCTTTGCAAGCAAGTAGGAAAGTAAGCCGTGTCTATTTGTATACTTTTCATAGTGATCGTAGAAAAGCAATATTGTGATTATGAATACCTAACCTCAAATATGTGAAATGAGAAAATCGATTTTTTCAACTTACCTACCTATGATAATAAAGTCTGTAATAGGTAATGCACTAATGCAGGAAGGCGAAAAAGAATGTAGTAACAGGTAATATAAAAACACAAACGATTTTGAATGGAAACTAAAAAATAGAAAAATGTCAACGGCGAATATCATGTAACATGACAAGAGCTAAGAAGTCAATGTCAAAGATAGACAATGTATGACGTAACGGCAAAGGATGGTTAAACAAAGTCTAACATCTTTCATTTTTTTCGGGTTAAGTGCCTTAGCTGCCAGGCCTATTTCGATAACTCTATTGCAACTAGCGCTTCAGGTGGATGGGTTTGAAACCTAGTTTGAAACCTAGTTTGAAACCTAGGTCATTCTATAAACTTCCACTCCTATAGATTTGTCTTTTTTGTGGATACCTTAAACCGAAGTGCCAAACAATAATTTGGAGGTACCTGTCAGTGAAATTAGCATACTTGTGAACTGGATATGTTCACGAAAAAAATGTAATTTTCACCACATTCATGTACTCTTAGGGAACAACGATACATGCCACAAAACTTAGTTTTCCACAAAATGATGTTTGAAATTTTTAACTAAGTCTTGAAATACCCAGAAATTGAATAGTCATTAAAACGTACTATTCCAAAAAAACATTTACTACACTTTTTTTCTCATGAAAATCTGAAATTAGGAAAAAATGTGGCTTATTGCAATGAAAAAAACGTAGAGTCCAGTCATGGGTCTGCCGACAGAAGTGAAGTAAAAAAAATTTTGTGCGCCCATGGTAGAAGGAAATGTTTACAATTAAATTATTAACACCTTATAAAAAAGTACACATATATACAACACAGTATACATATCTCATGGAAAGCGTGACGATGATTTATGCAGCACTATACACGCTCTATTGTTAATTGTGTTGCATAACTAAAAGTATTGTGTGCTGCATAAAAGCGTGACGAATGACCAAAAATATTGTGTGTTACATAAAAGCGCGACGATGACGAAAAATCCATGTTTTTTCTTTACCCAAAAAGAAAGTGCTCAGCGCGCCTAAAGAAGTTTTCACTTCGATAAATTAAAGTGGTACATGAAAAATAATACTTTATTTCAAGCAAACAGTAAAGTTCTTCAGAATCACTCTACGCTTAGTAGGTACATTATCATCAGAGGTATAATCTGTATCTGAATCAGTATTCGAGTGCTCCAGAATAAGGCAAGCTCGTCGCCGCCATACTGAAAACAATGTGGCTTTTTATGATTTAATTCGTTGCAGTTATTTTGAAAGCAATAAGGATATTGTAGAATTGTTCTGCCATCTATGTTTCAATGAAGGTAGTTTTTTCGCTTTGTTATTGAGGCTTATATCGTTGTTGCCTTGAGGTCATCATTCATGGAAAATGTATTACGGTTGTAAATAAAAAATTAGATGGTAATTTTCTTTTCTGTGTAGGGTTATAACAGCGCCCTCCACATCAAAGAAACTCTTTCCACCCGAGTATGTAATATGTGAGAAAAAAAATAAATGATTCCAATTTTCAACGTTCGGTCAAGGTAAATTGCGCAGTATTTAACTTATGTGGTAGGTTTGTTGTTCGAAGATTACGAACCAAGTAACAAAAGAGCCGGTGGAATTTGGAGAATTCCAAAAATATCAGAAAAGCTTTGTCGATGAGAACATATAAGTATGTCAAGTTGTCGAAGCCTATTTGATATATTTAAAAAAAAATTAATGGCTGAAACATTCCGGTAAAATTCTCGAGATCCATCGTAGGAATGGAAATGACAACAGGCACACATATACGCTTTTATCTGAAAACATCGCCGGAGCCGGTAATGGCCGGCATTGTGCCCGACTAATTTATGACTCAATATCGCTGCGAGAGGCCCGATCGAACGGTAACGTAATGTTGATAATCTGTAGTGAACCAGAATGGAACGCATCTTCCGATGTCCCCTCCATATCCCTCGCCAGGAAATTTCCTCAAATATAATAAACGATCCAGAAGGAATCGATTTTAAGAAGTGTTAAATGAGGACTATCGACATTACTCATATTGTCTTGGGAAGCTTGTAACTTTCGAGTTAGGGAGGAAAATTTATTGCTTTAACTACCACGCAATTAAGATTAGCTATGCAAAGCTGTACTGATATATCTAGTACGTGATATTAATACTGGAAGTAGTTATTTGGGATATTCCGAGGGATATTCACTTCAACGGATGCTTTTTACTTTGAAATTTATTTGAAAATACATAATTTAATAATACCATGACTTTTAGACAGTCAAATATCTCGAAAACTGTCCACATTATGACAAGTAGAAGTTGTAAAACAATTCCTCTCCTATCCGTAATTAACCTTTCCCTTGTTAACCCAAAGTTCTTATAGGTGGGCCACTTTATACTCCCTCATTACTTTCGTAAGGACTGCCAATGCAGTCTTACTATGCAGGAGATTCACTTGTATTATTCGAACCATCTGGTCTTCTTAAAACTCGGAAAAATACCCATCCAGGCCGTAGTATACTCGGACTCGGAAGCCCACTGTCTCCAGAGCCCTAAAAGGGGCCTCGTCGATCGAAGTTAGCGTTTTCCCCTTCCCATCGTCTTTCCTTCCCTTAAGGGTTGTTTTAAAGCTAGTTTTATAGCCATATAGTCCTTCAGAATAGATACCTCCCTTATGTTCCCTTGAACGTGCACGCAGGTGCCTTCTGGGAAGGTCTCTTGATCCAACAACTGTTAAGCCAGCACCTTCCGCCCAAGCCTTCCACCACGATCCTAAGCGATTCTTTCGTATACTCATTCCCATGGGTCATCCAGAGGGTTGGCACTTTCAAACGCAGCCTCCTCCAAAGGTATATTCAACAGGGTGCGCCTGTTGTCCCAATATTGGTAGACTGAAGATCGAATTGGAGATGGGGGAGAAGGGAATTAAGAGTGATCTACCCCATCCAAGTGGTTCGGGCGATTAAGCCTAATTCTACATACCTCTCACAAGTGTGAAAGGGTCGCTGTAGCATCAGGTTGTTAACAATTTAGTAGTCCCTTTGATCGGCGAGTGTTTATTCGGGTATGTACAATACTTTATCGATGGCGTAGGTTTGGGAGAAACACCCTGTTAATCTAAAATATAGGCATTGGTTGAAATTCAAGACGAAAAAAAAAACGAATACCTACCTACTTGGTTTCATGTTGATGATTCTCCATTATCAAAACTGGGCCGGTTCTAAAACAACAAATCATTAACTTGAAACAAAAAGGTTTTTATTTTTATTCGGTTTTCCATGTGCGCCAGCCAAGTCCTTGAATAATATATTTGGTTGTATTTGTTTGTTTAGAAATATTCCATTTAGCTGGAATTTTACATTAGAATATGTAAATAAAAACATTCATAGGAATTTTTATAATGAACGATGTTTGGATAATGTTTAAAAAAATTCGATTGAATGTATCCAAAATACTTGGGAAACTCAAGTCATCCTACTCACCAGGCCTTTATGTCCTGTTTCTTGAAAACTTGATACATTCACTCAGTATAATTATGAGTAGTTGGTTTCAAAATTCCAGCTGGAAGTTGGCATCTATTACACCAATTTTTAGGAAGGGCAACAAGCTTGACTCAAGCAGCTATAGACCAATTAGTCTCACCTGCGTGGTTTGCAAAATTATGGAATCAATAATGAGTGATGACCTAAAAACTTTCCTGTTGCATCACAACATAATTCCTGAACAGCATCATGGGTTTGTTCCAAATCGATCGGTTACAAAAAACTTATTGAAGTGTGTAGATGTAAAACTCCTATAGACATTATATATCGACTTACCCCTTTTAACGGCCCGGGCCCGACCTTGGGCCTTACAAAACAAACAATCCGTAAGGAGACGAGGAACTGGTTGAGAAATCAGCTCCTCGCTCACTTGAAGGCTCTACAGGGTCTCAGGCAGTCCAAGCTCCTATTGAGGGGATGGACAGATGGACATGCTAGAGCTGCTCTAGAACTACCAAGGAGTAGGTTAAATAAGATAGCAGGACTCCTAACAGGGCACTAATGTCTGAGGAAACACTTCTGTAACCTAGGTTTGGAGGAAAGTCCCCTATGTAGGGGTTGCGGTATGGCTGACGAAACGTCGGACCATGTTCTCCTCGTATGTCCACATTGGGCTGTGCTACGCACTCGAATCTTCGGAGTCCCTGTTATGGCCCCCGGGGACATAAGCAGGCATCCACTGAAGAGGATTGGGTCCTTCATCGAGGGACTCGGCTTCATGGATGCATAATTAGCAGGAATGGCACAATGGGCCCGCCAGTGGCCTCATTGCCAGAACATTGGCTTGAGTTTTTCTTGACCAAGGTTCGCCTGACTAAATTGGTAGTAGTAGTAGTAGTAGTAGTATATATCGACTTCTCTAAAGCATTTGATTGTGCCCCAGGAAAATACTTTTGTTTGAGCGAGAACCTTTTGGTATACGTGGGCTACTACTGAAGTGGATCCTGAATTTCTTAGAAAATAGACATTTTTGTGTTCGGATTGATGATTGTTTCTCCGATCAATATCCTGTACCGAGTGGAGTCCCTCAAGTATTCGTACTTGGACCTTTGTTGTTTTTGTGTTATTCATCAGATTTATCACACTTAGGGCTTCACACGAAAGCGAGATTTTTCTCGTCTCGTCTCGTCTCATTCAAGTCTCGAAAAAGCGAGACAAGACGAGACATTTTTGAAAATATTATGATGACCATCTGTAAGATATTTTATTTTAAATTTAAAGTGGTGAGTCTTTCTTTTTTTCTATGTGGAATAAAATGATAAAACAGGTCGGTTTTACCAAAATTAAATCGACACATCCTGTATTGCCTCAAATACAATAGGGTCGTGAAATTCAGCAGTATGGTAAAGATTTCATTAATATGTTAAGCCTTTAAATCAAATCTCTTAGAAGCTTTTGAGATAAATAAATAAATAAAAATCTGGTAATCTTCTTAACGACCAAATAGATATAAAACTTCCCCCTTATTAAACTTATTTACCTAGAAGATGGGTCAGGAGTAATTGTTGTGAATGAATTTCCAGGTAAACTTGTTCAATAATTTTGTTAATATTGGTTGAATTCCGTATCTAGGCATTTTTTGTACTTTATTTCCATGTTAACATTTTGTAATACTTTGTCAATATTCTTAAAATTCCGAATTTATGCACTGTATAAATTAAAAAAATTTCATTATACCTTCACTCGTTTGCTTTGATTTTTGGACTTCAGTTACATGAAAATAACAACGTGTGTGACTGTT
Organism: Lochmaea crataegi; assembly: GCA_947563755.1. Classification (NCBI taxonomy): domain Eukaryota; kingdom Metazoa; phylum Arthropoda; class Insecta; order Coleoptera; family Chrysomelidae; genus Lochmaea; species Lochmaea crataegi. The sequence continues at coordinate 15,252,914 of OX387434.1, read as the reverse complement.
ATATAGATAGTTTAAAAACATTATTTATGGATTTTATTATCAATATTTAGAATTAAGCAAGACGAGACGAGACAACCGGTAATAAGAAGTGACCCAGACTTGAACGATACGAGACAACCGGTAACGAGACGAGACCGAGACTTGAACGAGACTCAATTTTTTCGGAATTGACGAGATCGAGACTAGATTTTTGATTCTCTCGCCCTCTCTCGTCTCGTGTGAAGCCCTTATCACACTTATTCAAGTCAACCTGCTCTTTCTACGCTGATGATACAAAACTCTAGAATGTTCCGGGATCGCAACCTTTACTACAAAATGACCTAATCACTATACACAATTGAAGTTGCGAATTTTTATTACCGTTAAATATTAATAAATGGGTAGGAAAAAATAACCCAAGACAGAATTACCACATTTCAACTTATTTTGAGGGGCTTAATTGGTATCGCTTGATGAAAACTAGAACTCCAGTCTATTTGTATGTGAAAATTATTTTCATGGGCACAACATTCGACATAACAATATATAATGATATATCATTCTTCCGTCATATTTGAACGTTCCTTCACATACAATTTAGTGCAATTATATAATTCCTATCGATCCCATATAACGACGACTTGGTTTTATACAATACAATACAATACAATAATTCTTAATTCGACATACTAATTTACATTGAACTATTGTTATGTAATAATGTAAAACGAAAAGTTTTTTCTTTTGCTGTTCATATATTGTAACCCTTGAAGCTACTCTTAAGCTTCTAGCTAATCTTCGCTTTCTCATTAAACTATTCCTCCTCGTAAATTTTGTTTGCACTGCAACATTAATATGAATCGTGATGGTTTATCCTATGGGAATGCATAGAAAATATTTCCTTATAATTACCCTATTTCAGTTACACCTTTTCGCTCCCATTAGCACCGGGACACCCTGTATAGAAAACATTCCAAACATTCAGCTGAGCATAAAAGTATGTATCAAGCGATTCACTGAAGGATTTTATTTTTTGTGGGTAACCTGAATTCAGAAACCTGAATTTTGGATCAGTTTCCGGAAAATTCGCTGAGCAGTCTGTTACAGACCTATCGCTCTTTTATTGCCAATGTTTCCGACAAAAGATTTATTTTCTCGATCGTCCAAAATAAAATGACAAACGTGTAGGTGGCTGCTGCTTACCGTGCATTATTACATTTAGTTTTCTTAATTCATTGACGTCCGGAAAACTTCTTGTAAAGTGGAATAAGACAAAATATTGTTTGCTATCGTTATAAACACAATAACGTATAATATTGGTGAAATATGAAGGTATTAATTACAAAAAAAAGTATTGATGTTATTGTTGGAAGGAATACAAGTGCTCAAAGATGATAATTGTAATTTGTTTATCCTTTCGATGGACATTAGTCATTTTGTACCATTCACAAGAGTTTCAAATTATATTATGGTAAAAATCAGTGTTTTTATACCCAATTTTGCGAAAATACTGAGAAAATTATCTCATGAGAGGTGAACACGTTCCTTTCTTAACATATCTTGCAGCCACTTTCAAAGCTGACACTTTGTATAGGATGATAGTTGGTATAACTAGCTAGATAGTTTTTTGAGGTGGCTATTGGCTATTGTGGTCCCATAAATTTTCATTCTCCATGAATATAAGAAAATGTACTGTCATAAGATGTGCTTTGCAGTTTCCTTCTTTAGGTGACAAAATCTGCACAGAGCATCGTCTGTCAAGCTCATTAGCTTTGAGTGCATATCAAGCTTGCAGTGCTCCGTTAGCAGATCTCTACATCATTGAAATTTTTTTCTATCCCTTTCCTGGTGAAATTGCCTGCCATTCTAGAGATTACTGTACAAGGAGGTGAGGCCATATTTATTGATTGTCGATACTGCGACACCAAGTTCTGGTCAAATAAATGTCATGAATGCACCCCTTCGATAAATACGTTCCTTTTCTAAAATATCATGTAGCCACCTTCAAAGACTCTGTAGAGCACTTTGTATAGACATTGCTGAAAAAACATTTTTTCCTCCAAAGCTAGCTCTTAGCTAACTAAAATTTTGATTCGGGTGCGTGATAGTGGATCTATGAGTCATCCTTGTTACACTCCAACACATAAAATCCATCTTCTCTTACTTCAACAGACGCATATACTGCACTTTGTATCGTCTAGGAGTTATTATTTTTTTTTGGTCCAGTGTGAGCAAACGCGGCACCCTTTTCGAAAGCAGCTCAGACATGCTTAAATTTTCGTGAAAAATTGTAAACACACTACTTTCTGATATGTTCCAGATGTCAGGTGAACTACCATTCAATTGAACTATTTTCATGAAACTTGATAAGTTTTTATGTACAAAATGGAACAAATATACCTATAAAACCCACATACTCTCACTGTATTTAATGTTCCTTTTTCCAGACTAAATTTGTCTCCCAACTTTGATAAATAGAGTGGAAAAAAATATCATTATGGAGCTTATAGACTATGTTATGTTTTTCTTTGTTCTTATGGTTTTACTATGAACGTTTCCTCCATCGAAGAAGGTCATTGAAGCTGCTGCATCATGGATGGAATTGATTTTCTATAATCGATTAAAAAATAACGAAACGTTGCGAACGGAAGTAGGAGTTGGAAAAGAGAATGAAAAATGCAGCTTTAATTTGTTGGGTCTTTCGAGTGTTCGAAGAATATATAGCAACGAACATAAATACACAACACATCAACGCCAGATTATACAGCCTTTGTGTATAAAAATTATAGAAAAGAATGTGAGCAGAGTGCAGTTTCAACATCTTAAATTTTGAGAGCAATTTATATTTTAGATATGGTGTAAATTGAAAAATGGATTTTTTCTGGAAAAAACTATGGAATCGGCAAGCAGAGGGAAATACTTAGTTATAATACCTACCACGAGTAGTCACATATAGTCTAAAAGTTTTATGAATGGTCATCCGATTTATAAACACCACAAAAATAGTTGCAACACTTATTATCTTATAAATACCCTTTTTTTTTCGGGCCGAGATGGGAAACTCATGTTCAAATGGGTCCAGGACCCAAACAGTATTGGACTCATCCCCAAGGGGATGTCGAGTCCTTCTTTTCCCCTATCCATGCTCTCTACTACGCCACTTACCTCCATCCATTACTCCTCCCCCCTCAAAATTATCTCCACCATGTTCTCCCAATACACCACCTCCTCTAGTTTCCTTTCCAACTTCTTCAGCACTTCCTCGTTCCTCCGGCATCTAAACATATGCCCCACTTCACACCTCTCGCCCACTCCAGTCTCTCTTTTTCCAATCTTGTGGAGGTATCCTACTCTCGACCCATGTCCAGTGAACACCTGTGGCAAGAAGTAGTTGACCTCCCCGAATTTCCGGTCCATCCAATCTCTCCTATTCCGCTCCTTTTAACGCGCCCTTATACTCCTCCCACCTTCTCTCAATTTCCTCCTCCATCCATTCCTGTATTTCCTCTTGGGTCGCACCCCTCCAGCGTTTATTTCTAGCTCTAGCCATCACGTCCAATGGATAGGTCCTTGCCAGCACCGCTGATGCCAGTCCACCCACTGTCCTGTACCCCTGCACCATCCTCAGCAATATCCCTCTCTGCACCCGCAGGAGTGGCCTAGCCCTCGCATTCACTCCCGCTCTTTCACCCCACACCTCCGCATCGTACAGCATACTCTGCTCTACCGTCCTACCAATTATCCTCCTTTTCAACTCTCCTGGACCCTTCACATTAAACATCAATCTCCCCAGCATGCTGCCCTCACTTTCCCCTTCTCTGCCGCCTTTAACATGTGTGTTCTGAAGGATAATTGACTATCCAACCACAACCCTAGGTATTTCACAGACTCCTCCATATAATTGCCCATGGAAAACATGCGTTCAACAAACATCCTGAACAAATTTTTCATAAGTGCATCGCTTCACCCTACAGGTGAAGCTGCATTATGAAAAAAACCCGTATGCTCAACTGCTCTTCCCCAGCCGTACCAGGTGGCGGCTGATACCATCACGTTCGTGTCAAAATGCAAAATTTTCGAAACCCCTTCTGCACCTTGAACTCCCGACATTAAAAATGTGATACTTCTCGCTCTAAACGCAATAATATATTTCATTTAAGGCTCCATGCCTTCCTCTAACTTCCAACCCTCTGGATAATTAGGCTTCTTTCAACTTCACAAAGTAATAATTTGAGCTGGAATAAGCAATAATTCAGTTCATATGATGAGCTAACCATTTTAAACAATGTAACATTATACAGCTCATGTGAGGTTGCGCCGCTTCCGCTTCCTAAATCCATTTAACAGGGTGGATCCTCGACCCAAAATTGTACTTGTTCACTGATTTGCCGCCATTTATGCCGGTCTCTTATTTTCTCTTTCCATTTTGTAACGCCATCCCTGATTATAGGATATTTTCCAAATTTTAAAGCAGACCTAATAAGCAAAGATATGGAAAGTGTCAGACCAGTAGTTGGTATCCGAACAAGGCACTTTAAGCTTAATAGGCATCTTGAAGCTAGCGGTGTTGACAAACGAAGCTTTGTGCAGATTTTGTCACCTAGTTGAGGAAATTTCAAAACACATCCAATTTCAGTGCCACACCATGTAATAAAGTAAATAAAATTTTTGGCTTTTAATATTATTTCCAAAATTACTATGCAATATACCTACAATGAGATTAAAAACTGATGAAATCTGCCATTTTATAACATTTTAATTATGTCTTAAAATTTTAAATGATGTTTCCTTAAGGAAAAAAAATTGATGTCACAAAGATTTCCAGCCTCCGAGCTAAAGAACCAATTTAAAGATTAATTTATAATCAAAGTCAGCGAAAGCCTCGAAGCTTACTACGCGATTTGTTTAATTTTGTTTCATCAAAGATTTGTCTTTTGAAACTTGATTAATCTGAAGTAATAACTGTGCGAATAATGTAAGCGAGAAGCTTTCGTCTAACTAAATAGTTAACTTACCAGTGGCGCTGCTTCTAATCGATGCTTTTTCCGTTTAAAAAAATACAATACAAATTTTGGTATTTTAGCTTCAAATCACATCCGAACGGCCAACAGTAAAATGTCTGCAAATAGGAAAATCTTATACTTTGAACAATTTTTTTGTTCATTCTACCAACTTTAAACTTAATGAACTCTACAAAAACAGCATCTTCATCCTACTGTGGGTTCCAGGACACACTAGAATTTGCGGAAACAAAATAGCAGATGAACTAACAAAGACGTGTTGTGAAATAGTTTAGAGACCGGAACCCTTTTGTGGTATCAACACCAATGTAATATTGGAATAAATAGGTGAAACCAAAAAAAAACGGGGCTGAGATCAATTAAAGGTACTTATGAGAATCTACTATCAAGTGAAATCAAGAGACTAAATCATCCAGAGTAAGACTGCACTTAAGGTTTTGACGGATGCTCTAATACCAAAATTCTCACTACCTGGGAGACTACTGGATAGGAGAGGAAGACTAGGCTAAACTGAAGCTTATGGATATCCTGAAATTCCTTCAAGGATCAGGACTAGAGATTTACTACTTAATCTTCGAGTAAAAGCAGGGGGCACATTCTATGCATCTGTATTCCAGGCTATCCACAATTGTCTGCAAATGAAAATTGAAAGGGGGTGTAAAGGCAAAAAGATCCTCATCTTTTTCTCATAGCACGATATCCGACTTGGGAAATCATCTGTTATTTGATAATAATGGAGATTAGATGCTAGATAATAGTGGATCAATAAATTGCACATCATTGGTTGCCTAGCTAGATGTGGGACCTAGACTGTTAAATAATAATATATTTGAATAATTTTTTTATCACCTACCTTGAATTGTTATTCGTAAAAATCCAGCATTAGTAGAGAGAATATTGGAAACATTTATGTTGCCACTTTTTCTTCAGTAAAAGTATGGGGTACAAACAAGAAAATAGGCGTTTTTCAATGGAAGCATATTTCATTCCCTATCCAATAGTATTGGGTTGCCTCGTCAAAAAAAGTATCACATCCATGGCTGCTTAGATTTTAAATATTAAGTAACAATAATTGTCCATTTTTGACAGTTTTTCGACAATAATTTTTGGCCATTTTTAATCGTTTTTGACAATTATCGACCATTTTCAAAATTTTAACAATTTTTGACAATTATTGACCAATTTTGAGAATTATTGACCAATTTTGACAATAATTGTCCATTTTTGGCAGTTTTTAAAAATAATTGACAATTTTTAACCATTTTTGATATTTTTTGACCATTTTTGACAATTTTTCAAAATTTTAGACCATTTTTCCAAATTTTTGACCATTTTTGACAATTATTGACCATTTTTGTCCATATTTCAAAAACTTTAACAATTTTTGACAATTATCCGCGACGCGGAGCGGAGCGCGGCGATCTTTCGAAAGCGGCAATTTTACTTTACGCTCGAAAAACAGATATAATTTTTTCTACAGTCGCCCTTTTGATAATTAAAACAGTTATTTATATTATCCTAGGTTATAATAGGAGTACTAGAACAATCGTCATTTTCGCTATTGATCATGATTAACCTTAAAAAGATCTACTGACTAGGGATGTTAAAAAATAATCGATTTTTATATAAATAAATTATTATAATCTTATAATCGATTTTTAGTAAATCGATTTTATAAATTACGTGTTTAAATCGATTTTCGGAAACGGCTCGTACTATTTATGTTTTTCAAAATTTTGACAACTTTTGACGATTATTGACCATTTCTCAAAATGTTGACAATTATTGACCATTTTTCAAAATTTTAATAATAATTGACCATTTTTCAAAATTTTAACAATTATTGACCATTTTCCAAAATTTTAACAATTATTCACCATTTTTGACAATTACTGACCATTTTGACTGTTTTTCATAATTAGTGACCATTTTTCCAAATTTTTGATAATTTTTGACCATTCTTCAAAATGATGACAATTTTTGACCATTTTTGACAATTTTTCAAAAATTTAGACCAATTTCCAAAATTATTGACCATTTTTTATAATTATTGACAATTTTTGACAATTATGGACCATTTTTCCAAATTTTTTACCATTTTTAATAGTTTTTGACAATTATTGACCATTTTCAAAATTTTAACAATTTTTGACAATTATTGACCAATTTTGACAATAATTGTCCATTTTTGGAAGTTTTTAAAAATAATTGACAATTTTTAACCATTTTTGATAGTTTTTGACCATTTTTGACAATTTTTCAAAATTTTAGACCATTTTTCCAAATTTTTGACAATTATTGACCATTTTTGTCCATATTTCAAAAACTTTAACAATTTTTGACAATTATCCGCGACGCGGAGCGGAGCGCGACGATCTTTCGAAAGCGGCAATTTCACTTTACGCTCGAAAAACACTCATAATTTTTTCTACAGTCGCCCTTTTGATAATTAAAACAGTTATTTATATTATCTTAGGTTATAATAGAAGTACTATAAAAATCGTCATTTTCGCTATTGATCATGATTAACCTTAAAAAGATCTACTGACTAGGGATGTTAAAAAATAATCGATTTTTATATAAATCGATTATTATTTTCTTATAATCGATTTTTAGATACAGATTTTTATAGTAATAATAATCGATTTTTAGTAAATCGATTTTATAAATTACGTGTTTCAATAGATTTTCGGAAACGGCTCGTGCTATTTATTGAATGTTTTTCAAAATTTTGACAACTTTTGACGATTATTGACCATTTGTCAAAATGTTGACAATAATTATTGACCATTTTTCAAAATTTTAACAATAATTGACCATTTTTCAAAATTTTAACAATTATTCACCATTTTTCAAAATTTTAACAATTATTTACCATTTTTAACAATTACTGACCATTTTTCCAAATTTTTGACCATTTTTCAAAATGATGACAATTACCATTTTCAACAGTTTTTAACAATAATTGACAATTTTTGATAGTTTTTGACCATTTTTGACAATTTTTCAAAATTTTAGACCATTTTTCAAAATTATTGACCATTTTCGATAATTATTGACAATTGTTGACAATTATGGACCATTTTTCCAAATTTTTCACAATTTTTGACAATTATTGACCATTTTTGACCATATTTCAGAAAAACTTTAACAATTTTTGACAATTATCAATTATTTTTCAAAATTTTGACATTTTTTAACAATTGTCCATTTTTGACAGTTTTTAGACAATTTTTGACCATTTTTGATAGTTTTTGACAATTATTGGCCATTTTTAAAAATTTTTGACAATTTTTCGAAAATTTTAACAATTTTTGACAGTTATTGACCAATTCTGACTATAATTGTCCATATTTGACAGTTTTTGACCATTTTTGATAGTTTTTGACAATTATTGACCATTTTCAACAATTTTTGAAAATTTTTGACCATTTTTAGTTAGAGAGTTAATTCGGAGGGCGTGGTTAAATAAGCGAGCGAAAAAGATTCCTTTTTTGCGCTAGAGCGTAAAGTAACAATCCTCGGCATTTGTCGACTTCACGATTTCATTTGAATATAGTAATTAGTCATTTTACGCGCGACTGTAGAAAAAATAATTTTTGGGGAATACTGAAGGCATCGACTCCAATCTCATCCCACCATACTGGATCTCTCTTAAACAGAAAATTTCACGCACAATTCATCCTCATGCAATGTGGCTTCTACAAACTTAAACAAAACAATACCTGCAGACAACGCTTTACTAAATTCAATACTCCCACTTTTTGTTACAAGTCAATGTCAACATTCACTTTGACAATACATTCAACATTTGACAAAAATGTTGATGTTTCAATTTTGATAATGCCTTTGTCATGATATCGGCTGCCTGGTCATCTGTTTGAACATATTGTAATTCAAAAAAATTCATCTTTGAATTTCTCTCGGATAAAATGGTAACGTACGTCAATATATTTAGTTCTCTTATGAAACTCTGGATTCTTCACAAGTCGTATTGCGCTTTGATTATCCATAAATAAAACTGGTACATCCAATTTAACTTGTCGAAGATCACATAAGAGATTCTTCAACCAGACAAGTTCTTTTATAGCTTGTGACGCTGCCACATACTCGGATTCTGTTGTGGATAGTGCGACGGATTTTTGTCGTTCTGATCCCCAGCTAATTACACTTCCTCCAAGCATGAAAACATAACCTGATGTTGATCTTCGTGTTTGCGTGTCTCCAGCATAGTCGGCATCACTATACCCGCAAAAGTCTAAATTATTTCCGCTTACGAAACGTATTCCTTTGTTCATTGTACCTTTGATATATTTCATAATGTGTTTTACTGCATTCACATGTGCAGTAGCTGGTTTTTCCAAATATCGACTGACACTTCCATCTGCGAAACTAATATCTGGTCTGGTTGCAACGGCCAGATACATCAAGCTCCCGACTGCCTCTCGATAAGGAAACTTCATTTTTTTATCAGCTTCAAAATCTCCGAGGTTTTGTGAACTAGCTAATGGAGTTGTCACTGTCTTACAATATGTCATATCAAAACGATCAAGAACCTTTCTTGCATATCCTTGTTGATGAACATGAATCGATCCATCCAAAAGCTGATCAATTTCGAGTCCCAAAAAACATTTCAGCTCAAAAATTTTGATCTCAAATTCTCTCTGTAAGTGTCTAATGACCGGCTTAATGGCTTCTTGTTTTTCTGCTGCAATCAATCCATCGTCAACGTAAATTGCCAAAATTAACATTCCATCTTTTCCGTTGCTAACAAAAAACGCATGGATCGGATCCACTCTCTTTGAAACCAAAACTGTTAAGGAAAGAAGTAAGCTTCTTATTCCAACAGCGCGAAGCCTGCTTCAAACCATATAAACTTTTGTATAGTTTACACACTCGGCCACTGTTGTCATTATATCCAATTGGCTGGCTCATATAAACATTTTCTTCTAAATCGCCATTTAGAAAAGCCGTTTTCACATCAAACTGTTTTAGTGTCATACGCTTTGCCGCAGCCAATGCTAGGATCGCTCTGATTGATGTAAACTTCACCACTGGACTAAATGTTTCCTGGTAATCGATTCCGTACTCTTGTGTAAAGCCTCGTACTACCAATCGTGCCTTATACCGATTAACACTCCCATCCGGATTTTCTTTGACCTTGTAGACCCAGCGATTGTCAATCACTTTTTGATCAACTGGCGCATCGACCAAAATCCAAGTATGATTTTTCATAAGTGAATCGTACTCTTCATCCATTGCTCGCTCCCACTGCTTGTAATCAATCGACTGAATTGCCTGCTCATACGTTCTTGGCTCATCACTGACTGCCAACATTGCAGAATGTTCACCAGTTACCAGATGTGTTAATGTGTTACGATCACGTAGACGCCTATTGACAATATTTCTGCTATCAAGATCGCAGGTCATACCACGATTTTTCTGTTGATCTAGTGACGCACATTCATTTGTGTCCTTATCTTCGTCATTTTCATTTTCTGCACCTTTGTCAATACCATAATTGTCTTCGTTTTCGTTATTTTCATTCTTACTGACTACACTAGCATTTTCTTCAACACAAATATCGAGTGTTCCCATTGAATTTTCTAACAAAAAAACGACGTCTCGTGAGATCTCGATTTTACCAGTTTTCGAATTTCAAACTCGATATCCCTTTGAATTATTGTCATAACCAACAAACATACATTTTTCTGCCTTCGCGTCGAGCTTCTGACGTTTTTCTTTTGGAATGTGAATAAATACTTCCGAACCAAAAATCCGTAAATGGTCTAGCTTCGCCTCCTTGTTATGCCATAATTCATACGGTGATTTGTTGTCAACTGTGCTTGTTCCAGTTTGATTAAGCACATGAACTGCTGTATTTACTGCTTCCGCCCAGAATTTCCTATCGATCTTTTTTGCCTCAAGCATTGTCCTTGCTGATTCAACGATAGTTCGTATTTCCCTTTCTGCACAACCATTCTGCTCTGGTGTATATGGCACAGTTCGTTGATGATGAATTCCAGCTGCTTCAAAGAAAACTTTCAGCTTTTCATTGACAAACTCTGTCCCGTTGTCAGATCTGATATTGCGAACACTGTGACCATGCTTCTTCTGAATCAGTTTAACACATTTTTCGATAATACTCGCTACTTCTGATTTTTGTTTCATGAAATATACGAAACGAAAATGTGAATAATCATTTTTGAGCAACAAAAAATATCTGGATCCACCAATTGAATTCGTCTGAAACGGACCACACACGTCAGTATGAATGATTTCGCCACACATCTTTGACTTTTCTTCGCGACTCTTGAAACTGCTTCGATGATGCTTTCCATAGACACAAGCTTCACATGCAAATTCCTCATCAATGAAATCTATACCCCGACTTAGTAGGAACTTTTTCACGTGTGTCGAATTCTGATGTCCTAGACGTTCGTGCCATGAACGAAGTGTAGCGTTTTTGATTGCTACACTCGCTGTAATTTCAATCTTTGATGGTTGTATTGTTCTGAACAACATTTGGAACAAACTTTTTGTGCGAACTCCCACTGCAACAATGTTTCCATCTTTCAGCAATTTGCAACCTTCGTTGTTCATGTTCAATTGATGCCCGCGATCTAACACCTTTCCCAATGAAAACAAATTTTTCTTAAGTTCCGGCACAAACAAGACTCCCATGACTCGTTTGCGAATCCATTCATCTCCATTAAAAGCAAAAATGTTGATATCGCCTTTGCCCAGAGCCATGATCTTGTCACCATTACCAACTGTAATTGGTTCAGCTATTTCCGTATAGTTTTCGAACCATTCTCGGCGATGACTCATGTGATCAGTTGCACCTGAGTCCAAAATCCAAGTATCTTGGTCTCTATTTGTTGTTTTGTAACAAATAAAAGCATCATTTGAATTTTCTTCTTTTCTCCCGTTGAAGTTAGTCTTCTTTTCCGAGCATTCCCTTTTCCAGTGGCCCTTTTTTCCACATTTGAAGCATTTGCCTTTCGGTTTGTCATTTTTATCTGTCGCTTTGTTATTATTCGATGAATTTCCTTTCTTGTAATTATTGATTTGTTTCTTCGAGAAGATTCTCTTAGCCATTAGCGCCTCTACTTCTTGAACTTGACCCTGCGACTTCAAACGAAGTTCTTCTGCCATCAAACGAGCCCGCAAATTTGCCAAAGTTTGACTATCTGCGTTTGCAGATTCCCATGCACTATGGAAATTATTAAACTCGGACGGTAATGACATTAATATCTTCGAAATTACCATGGACTCAGAAATAATTTCTTTTTGATCACGTAATTGATGCACTATTTCCATTAATTTTGATAAAAATGTCGCAATGTCATCTTCCTGTTGTTTTGTGTAGCCATAATATTTTTGTTGTAAAAATAAAATATTTGCCTTTGATGTTTGCTCATACGTACTTTTGAGCGTCTCCCACATCTCTTGAGCTGTTTCACAATTCATAATATGCAGTAATGCCTGTTTCATACAAGTCGTGGAAATTGCTCGTCTGGCCATAGCATCCGCCTTCTTCCAAGTCACAATTTCCTTCGCATAATTTGTACATTCAGATGTCGGTTTGACGTTTGTTCCATCGACGTAGTCAAAAAGATCGTTAGCTTCTAAAATCTGACGCATTTGAAACTTCCATGTTAGCCAGTTGCTGCCGCTTTCCAGCTTTTCAATATTAACGCGATCGCCTTCCATTTATTTTGTCTTTTAATAATTATCGGCTTCAAAACTTCAAAAATAAATTGCTTTCCAATTTTCTTTTTTTTGAGTTCACAAATAATTCTTGCACAAAATAAATAACGATATTTACTGCAGTTAATCTTCCTTTACAATTTCACGTAATCTGGGCCCATAACCTTTTGAATTATTGTGATTATATGAAAATGAAAAACTGGTACTGGAATGATCTTTTAATGTAAAAATGACAACTATATAACTGTCTTATTTGACAACATGAAAATACAAGTGAATGTTACAAACTTAAACAAAACAATACCTGCAGACAACGCTTTACTAAATTCAATACTTCATGAATAAACTGTTAGATGATTCGTCAAACAAAGGCCGGAAAAATGCAGTTGTTTTTTCATAGCTATTTGAAGCAACGGTGGTTCGAACTTGAAACCTAAAGAATACTAAGAAAAGTTTGATTATAAAATAGGTGCTTATGGGCCAGAATGAAAAGAAAATTCCAAATTTTTCATGACATGATGATAAATAGAACTACTATCAAAACATTAGCTTTCTGAACTGGTGATGCGTGCAACGCTTCTTAGTCACTCTCCCTGCATCATGCTTAATATTTAAAATCTGAGCGGAATGAAACAAGTTGTTTTTATTTAAACTTGCAGAACGGGTGAATTCAAACAAAACATCAGACATGACATCAGACTGGAACCATTTGCCTGAGCAGAAACAATAAACACCAGGTCAAAAAATTCTGAGGAACCACGTACTTACCATGGGCCTAACTGTCGGTTCTGAATGGAAAAGGAGGAAACGTCTTATTGACTTATTGACTAGAGCGCCTGAGAGAGAATTCCTCCAAGAAGGATCTAGAGAAGAGTCTTTGAAATTTTAATAGGTGGTATACCCAAGAGAACAAAAGCCTAAAGGATAAGGTGCCAAGGACTCGAAACCTTGACTGGATATACTGATGCAATTAATCAGGGGCCCAATAATTCTTCTAGCTTTCAGTGAATCTTCACCCGAAAAAAACAAACCTACCACAACGTACAAATAAATTTACAGGGGGTACTAAAAATTTCTCCGCATCATTTATTTTCCAAAATTACAGTAGAACACTCGAAACTTATTCTTCGTGATCGGAGGTAAATTTTGAAACACATTTGTCGGATAATTTTTGAAAACCCTGTGTAAGTATGGGCTGCTCAACTCAATTGAAAACTGACACTTGTCATGACAATGATAAGACCGAGGGAAGCCAAAGAACCAAGCTTGTCGATGCGAATTGATAATTAAAAGATCTAAAGTTATTTTATGTAATAATATAATATTGTAAAATATGTGAATAAACTTATAGCAACTAAACCGACGAGTATTACACCCTGTATTCCCGTTCTCCCAAAGATTATATTGAGAAACGATTCAACCTTCAAATTGACAGTCTAGTCGATGATCTGAAAAAGTTTTCGGCCTACGCCCATACATAGAATGGTCCAGATTTCTTAGGTAAGTAATTGGTATAAAAAAATTTACGTTTGAAAGGATCTCTCTCGATTTGCAGTAAAAGAAAACTCGTACACAAACAAAAAAAAACGAGAAAGGAATAAATAAATTGAAATGAGTGATCAACGTCGTTATTATTATGTATATCGTACACAAAGGGAATTCAACGACACTCCGCAATAATTACACATGACGTTTCCCTTTTATTGTTCATGGTTTTTCAAACGCTAAAAAAATAATTTCGAAAAAAGCCATGGATAATCCCTGCGGTTGAAACTTTTTCCTGAATTACCTTAATGTCACAAAAGAGCACATTCACAAAGCTGACGATTAAACATTTTTCATAGCTTCATTTGCATGAGTGCCAGAGACAATGATAATTTCACGGTCGGGCACGCATGTGCGAAAATTAAAATATAAAATCAAATTATGTAACATAAAAGTCGAGAAGAATCTCCGTATAATAGACGCCGCAAAATTTTGATTGAATTATATTAAATTTTAATATGATAATATCTCACAAGACCGATGGTCGATGTTTGGGGATGCAATGGGGTACATAACCGAAACATGAAATATGTGGACTATATTTTCTTTTATGAGAAAGCCCTATTGCTATAGAATATTTTAAAAGAAAGACATTCTTGGATGATGCACTTTTGAAAGAGAAAATTGCAATTGAAAGTACTAAAAATCCGCAATTTTTTTCTAATTCCTGACATAAAAGTCAACAAATTTGACAATTAGATATCAGAAGAATTTTAGGAAAGACCTCTACCTAAAGTTTTATATTTTTTTACTAAAAATTTGTGGTAAATTCAGAATTTATAAAGAAAAATGTTAATTTTTCCAATTTTGACCAATATTTTATTTAAAAATAGAAATAGTTCAATACTTTATAAGTATTCAACATGAATTATTTCAAAAAGGGGCAGGGAATAATTATTGGAATAAATATTGGAAAGTATATATAGACATAAATATCAAATAATTTTGTATTCCATTTGAAATTTTCCAAAAAGGGGAAAGGATTTCTTTTCCCGGTCCAATGATACAGACCAAAGTGTAACTGTCTATAACAATATCAGCAAGTAAGAAGCAGAAAAAAAATAAAAAAATAGTAAATTACAATACAAATAACATCAATAAATAATAGAAATGACAATCAATAGTTTCCATCATAATTCAACATATATCGCTTCCCGACCATACCATCTGACATAGAAAAAAGTGTAACTAGAACCAAAACCTAACCTAACTTACATTAACCAAATGAAACTTAACAATGTAATAAACTAGAGGGGGTGAAGCTCCGAAGAAACATTTCATTTATTTTAAAGTAATAATATATTGGAAAGCAAATCTAAGATAATTTATCAACACAATCCAAATTTGTGAACCCATGCTTAAGAATATTTCTTAACATTGGCAAAATTTAAGTATTTTTTTCTGGGTGTTTTTGTGAAACAGTCTTACATCTAGTTTGAGATAATATCCTTTACAGTTTAAAGTGAAAATATTCATCGTAAAATGGCATTAAATAAATTGGTAGCAGAGCGTGGTTGCTGGTATAAAAAAAATATAGTCGGTGAAACTGAAATTTCTTCGAAATGAGCACGTTGACAGCAACCGCTCCGTCGTCGTACCATCGCATCGAAGCCCTAACAAAAAAAACAAAAAAAAAAAAAAAAATAATATTATTCTGACGTATGTAATATCATATCTGAATTATATATTGTGTAAAGTATATTAGTAAAATAGTTTATCAATAATATTTATTCTTTCGTCCGTCGTTCCGTTGGAAAAGTATTTTTTGAACTAAAATCGTGATTTTCAAAGTAATGACTGAATGATCCAGCGAAATTTTTGTTCTAAGTTGCTTCATTTGAGGTAAGCTATCAAACAAATTCAAAATTAATATACTATTCCGAGGATCACGAAATCTACCAGAACCGTACTAGTTACAATGTATTCATACAATTCACACTTATTCTACACAGTGTGGAAAAGCCAAATGGTATATATCCATTATTTTAGTTACAGTACATATATATTGAAAATCCTGACACACGTCAAAATTATCAGCATTTCCTAACTAAAATAAGTGTCAAAATTATAACATTTCGTAACTGAATAATAAAATAGATGGTCGCATTCATATGTAACATGTCTATCGACCTGTTTCGATTTTATAGAATAAATCTTTTTAATTACCGCTCGTCGTCACATTAGCCACTTCCAATTATAGTTCTGTGATCCCAAAAATGTCAACCCTGACCATAAGACAATTGACGTCTGCCAACGGACGCTTCCATTTTTTCCAACGCCACGATGGACAGCCCTTTCCGTTATCGACCCTCTATGAGGAAAGACCTTATTTTTTTGAGACTTTTCCTATATTTAATTAATTTAGCTGTGGTAAGTTCAAAATCATAATTTATAATTAATAAGCTTCTTCAAAGGTACTGTCTGATATAATTTTTGTATGCATTCTTTATTTTTCACAGAGATAGACGAAATTAAATTTAACATGTGGTCATAAACTGTTCTTTTACACTAATATGGTAGTTTTAAACTAAATATTCTTTTATAATTCACTGTTTTACTTTTGTGCAAACATTTGCAAGCTTTTTATGTTGCAGAATAACTTTTTTAATTATAAAATTACATTTTTATAACGAAACGAATCCGTTAACCTATAAAGTATTCTTTCGTATCGCCAGTGCCGGTTTCGCTATAATTAGTATATTTCAAATCATTAGTACCCATTTCTTTTAATTTAGCCGATAATTGCTTTTTTACTGTTTTAACATGGGACATATAATGTTGGAAAGCTTTCGGTAAATTAAATCAATTTTTTACTTTCAAACAACTGCCTTCCTTTTTTTAACCTGAAAAGCTGACCAACATAATGTGCCCATTACATTCAAGTTCCTATATATCCCTGATCCACCTGTACTTCCAGGTAAGCACAGCCCCTAGGACATAACCCCAACCCTAGGATATAAGCCCCTAGGATATGCCCTAGGACATAACCCCAGGATACAGCCCTAGACCAGGACACAGCAGTACAAATAAAGACTATCTACCTATCTTCTTCGAGATATTCTCAAGACTTCGTAGAGGCAAGACCTACCTACCTTTTTCAGGAAACCACTTCATATTCATAAGCTGAGTACCTAAGTACAAATTCTCCTCTAATTTTTTCGTTTTCTGTGGCAGAAGTATAGATAATAATAGATTTGTTTTAAATCTATTTTATTATTTTTTTCAATCCTCAACTATAAAAGTTGAAGGAGGTATCTAATTATTTTTTTTTATTATTAACTTCCATTCGGATTCTACAGGGCGTTTCTACCTTTTCCGCCTTAGTTTTTCAAATTAGTATTTTTTATCGACGTCTAAAAGGTAGTGGCGCCCTCAATTTTTACAACCTTCCTGTTATACTTGTGCGACATAAACTTGGGGTCGAATCACCCTTGAGAGGAGTTTCTAGCCGAAGACCTTCAAGCTGGCGCCTCTTACCGTTACACATCCTAACGCAATTGATCAGGTAGCACTTTTTAGAATAATCCATCGATTTTTGATTCTGTTAGACGTGTTAAGTCGGATTCCCATGCATCCGTTTTCCGACGATACGATGATCCGACGGATTTCCTACTGGCCGAATTTTTTGGCGCCAAGTTTCTTCCGAATAATTTTAAGGAGTTTTACGACGTCGGATAAGTTGAATTCATTTTAAATTTTTTCCGATATCGTACGGTTTTTAACATAGACAAATCAAATAATTTGTTACTTTCTCTATGATTTTTAACCTAACTTTATTGTTATTATATCTTTGATGACTTTTATTGTGTTTATGGTTGTTTATTTTTATTGGAATAACCGAATAATGGATAATCCTCGGCTACAAATTCCTCTGCATTATTTGCGGAATGTAAATAACATATTACTTTTATCTCTTCTCTTAATCTCACAAAAATATAGGAGAAAGAGTCCCCAAAGACCACGCAGATTTTGGATTAGAAGTATTTTTGAAAATCGGAAGCATCAAGAAGCTCACCAAACTTTACTCAATGGGATGAGACTCACGGATCAGGAGAAATATTTTAATTATTTAAGAATGTCGAGTGATACCTTTAAGAAATTATTGAACTTGGCTGGACCAAAACTAACAAAGATGTACTGTATTCGTGAGCCAATATCTTCTGGAGAACGACTTGCTGTAACATTAAGGTAACTTTGTAAACGTTGTAAAAGTATCCATCATACACGGTCACAGGCTCCAGAACAAATAGAATTTTTGAGGTTAATACGTATATAATAGTTTCTATCACGGAGCATAATAACAATTCGTGTTCCGTGGTTTCTTTCTTCCAAGAACCCAAAAAATAAGAAGAAAGAGATTATGATCTTGTCCTATTTCCGTACGTTCGTATCCAATCGGTCGTATGCATAGAACATGCAAAATATTATCGTACGAAATAAAGCTTTTTTTCGGAATTGTGCGATCGGAAAACGGATGCATGGGACTCCGGCCTAACAATCGGACATCGGATGACGGTTCTATGGAAATGAACCTTCAATCATAGAGGCTAGATATGCTAATCTGGATATAACAGCATAACCTAATTTTATTTGATGTATGACTTCAATTATTATTTATTTCAATTTAGTTTAATACTTCCTAGTGGTGTTCATTCATTTTCAGGATACAAATATCTAAAATATCTTCAAACAAAAATATGTTATGTCATTTTATACGCGCTTACATCTGATCAGTTGACAAAACACGCGTTCAGCAGGAAATTGATTATCGCTCCGGTAGCGCTACGTTGGGATGACCGCGACCGATATAATGATTGTTCAGGATCCGAACTTCATACAAAATTTTATATTCTGACGGTTTCTTTAAGAATGGGCTTATTATTGCATTACACTGAATAATGAGAGCGTAGCTAGATTTCAGTAATGTGCGTAGCTTGTAAGGTAACAATGACATTGTTTGTTTCTATACTAATGTCATTGTCAAAGTGACATTTATTGAAAAGTTCATTAAGCATCGAGAATGAATTATTCACCCCCGGAAATTGAGAGTTCAGCTGCTGGATTAATGCCCCAAAAGTCTTAAAGTGTATACGAAAGAACTCATGCTAGTCATAAAAGTTGGTGTCAGAAGAAATGTATTGAGAATCTTTCGCACGAAAAAGGAACTTTCATTCGTGCGAAAATAAAAAAAATCCATTCTTGGAGAAAAATGTCTTCTCTGCGCAAGAAACCGAAAAGTTACAAATAAACAACCAAAACAATGGAACAATTCCGACGCCTATGTCCTAGACCTCGACCTAGATATATTCACATTATAGTCCTCAGTATTCTAATTAAATCATTATAGAACTCAGTCTAATAAAGTATGCCATTTTGACACTAAAAATGGAATCCGTAATAATGTCATTATAATACGACGGAATATAAAAATATTTATTTTTGTATCTAGTGCGCGAAATGCTACTTTGGTGATCGAGAATTGAATTTTTTAACGAGGCGAAGCCGAGTTAAAAAATTCTTCGAGACCACCAAAGTAGTTCGCGCACGAAATGCAAACAATATTTTTTCTACAAACGTCAAAATCTATCTTTTAAAAATATTATAAATAAGTAAAATGCCTAATTTATTATAGAAAATAGTGTTGAGCTGGCTTAAAATGTCTTTCCTAATCAAATTTTCACTGTTGCTATGGATTAATGTTAATAATAACTACAGTTATTGTAAAATTCTATCAATATTTTAAAAGTATTTAATTGTTATTCATTTAAAAATTTATAATAATTTGGAGTTTTGCTTCATTTTTTCAAAGATTGAAATACAAAAGTCTTATTAATTTAAATGCAATGTGCGAAATACTTCGCACCCTAGTGCGCGAAGTATTTCGCGCAAGGTGTCATGGTAACATAAGAATCCGAAAAAAAAGTGTCACTTCGCATATTGTTGTCAATGCGCAAAACTTGTCATTGTTTGACGTTTCTAGAAAAATATTTTTTTCTACAGTCGCGCGTAAAATGACTAATTACTATATTCAAATGAAATCGTAAAGTAGACAAATGCCGGGGATTGTTACTTTACGCTCTAGAGCAAAAAAGGAATCTTTTTCGCTCGCTTATTTAATTAAACCACGCCCTCCGAATGATCTCAATTGGTGAGTATTTAACAATTTATCAGATTAAAAATCGAATAAAATTATATGAAAATTGTCAAAAATTTTGAAATATCATCATTAATGGTCAATAATTGTCAATTATTGTCAAAAACTGTTGAAAATGGACAATTTTTGTCAAAAACTGTCAAAAATGGTCAATAATTGACAAAAATTGTCAAAAACTGTCAAAAACTGTTAAAAACTGTCAAAAACTGTCAAAAACTGTCAAAAACTGTCGAAAATTGTAAAAAATTTTAAAAATAGTCGAAAATTGTAAATAATTGTCGAAAACTATCAAAGATGGTCAAAAACTGTCAAAAATGGACAATTATTGTCAAAAGTGATCAATAATTGTCAAAAATTGTTAAAGTTTTGAAAAATGGTCGATAATTGTCAAAAACTATCAAAAATGGTCAATAATTTTGAAAAATAGTCAATAATTTTGAAAAATAGACAATAATTTTGAAAAATGGTCAAATTTTTTGTTAAAAATAGCCAATAATTGTCAAAAATTGTTAAAGTTTTTGAAATATGGTCAAAAATGGTCAATAATTGTCAAAAATGGACAAAAATTTGGAAAAATGGTCCATAATTGTCAACAATTATTGTCAATAATTATCAAAAATGATCAATAATTTTGAGAAATGGTCTAAAATTTTGAAAAATTGTCAAAAATGGTCAAAAACTAACAAAAATGTTTATAAATTGTCAATTATTTTTGAAAACTGTCAAAAATGGAGAAGTATTGTAAAAATTGGTCACTTATTGTCAAAAATTGTTAAAATTTTGAAAAATGGTCAAAAATTTTGGAAAATTGTCAAAAATGGCCAATAATTGTCGAAAACTATCAAAAATTGTCAAAAACTGTCAAAAATGAACAATTATTGTTAAAAATTTTGAAAAATTGTTGATAATTGTCAAAAATTGTTGAAGTTTTTGAAAAGTTATCAAAAATTATAAATTATGGTCAAAATTGGTCAATAATTCTCAAAAATAGTCAAAAAATTGGAAAAATAGTCTAAAAATTTAAAAAATTGTCAAAAATGGTCAAAAATGGTTAAAGACTGACAATTATTGTTAAAAAATGTACAGTTATTGTCAAAAACTGTAAAAAATGGTTAAAAATAGTCAATAATTTTGAAAAATAGACAATAATTTTGAAAAATGGTCAAATTTTTTGTTAAAAATAGCCAATAATTGTCAAAAATTGTTAAAGTTTTTGAAATATGGTCAAAAATGGTCAATAATTGTCAAAAATGGACAAACATTTGGAAAAATGGTCCATAATTGTCAACAATTGTCAATAATTATCAAAAATGATCAATAATTTTGAGAAATGGTCTAAAATTTTGAAAAATTGTCAAAAATGGTCAAAAACTAACAAAAATGTTTATAAATTGTCAATTATTTTTAAAAACTGTCAAAAATGGAGAAGTATTGTAAAAATTGGTCACTTATTGTCAAAAATTGTTAAAATTTTGAAAAATGGTCAAAAATTTTGGAAAATTGTCAAAAATGGCCAATAATTGTCGAAAACTATCAAAAATTGTCAAAAACTGTCAAAAATGAACAATTATTGTTAAAAATTTTGAAAAATTGTTGATAATTGTCAAAAATTGTTGAAGTTTTTGAAAAGTTATCAAAAATTATAAATTATGGTCAAAATTGGTCAATAATTCTCAAAAATAGTCAAAAAATTGGAAAAATAGTCTAAAAATTTAAAAAATTGTCAAAAATGGTCAAAAATGGTTAAAGACTGACAATTATTGTTAAAAAATGTACAGTTATTGTCAAAAACTGTAAAAAATGGTTAAAAATAGTCAATAATTTTGAAAAATAGACAATAATTTTGAAAAATGGTCAAATTTTTTGTTAAAAATAGCCAATAATTGTCAAAAATTGTTAAAGTTTTTGAAATATGGTCAAAAATGGTCAATAATTGTCAAAAATGGACAAACATTTGGAAAAATGGTCCATAATTGTCAACAATTGTCAATAATTATCAAAAATGATCAATAATTTTGAGAAATGGTCTAAAATTTTGAAAAATTGTCAAAAATGGTCAAAAACTAACAAAAATGTTTATAAATTGTCAATTATTTTTAAAAACTGTCAAAAATGGAGAAGTATTGTAAAAATTGGTCACTTATTGTCAAAAATTGTTAAAATTTTGAAAAATGGTCAAAAATTTTGGAAAATTGTCAAAAATGGCCAATAATTGTCGAAAACTATCAAAAATTGTCAAAAACTGTCAAAAATGAACAATTATTGTTAAAAATTTTGAAAAATTGTTGATAATTGTCAAAAATTGTTGAAGTTTTTGAAAAGTTATCAAAAATTATAAATTATGGTCAAAATTGGTCAATAATTCTCAAAAATGGTCAAAAAATTGGAAAAATAGTCTAAAAATTTGAAAAATTGTCAAAAATGGTCAAAAATGGTTAAAGACTGACAATTATTGTTAAAAAATGTACAGTTATTGTCAAAAACTGTAAAAAATGGTTAAAAATTGTCATCATATTGAAAATGGTCAAAAATTCTCGAAAATTTGGAAAAATGGTCACTAATTTTGGAAAACAGTCCAATTGGTCAATAATGGTCAAAAATGGTCAATGATTGTCAAAATTTTGAAAAATAGTCAATAAATAATACGAGCCGTTTCCGAAAATCGATTTAAACACGTAATTCATAAAATCGATTATTATTACTATAAAAATCGATAACTAAAAATCGATTATAGGAAAATAATAATCGATTTATATGAAAATCCAATCGAATTTTTTAACATCCCCAGTCAGTAGATCTTTTTAGGGTCAATCATGATGAATAGCGAAAATGGCGATTATTCTAGCACTCCTATTATAAACTAAGATAATATAAAAAACTGTTTTAATTCTTAAAAGGGCGACTGTAGAAAAAAATATGTGTGTTCTTCGAGCGTAAAGTAAAATTGCCGCTTTCGAAAGATCGCCGCGCTCCGCCTTTCTCAAGCGGCAATCTGTTACTTTACGCTCTAAATACACAAATAACTATTCTACAATCATTAATAAAAGTGACGTTTTTTTAATCGATTTTCGCACATAAAAACTGTATTTGTTAAACTGTTGAAAATGGACAATTTTTGTCAAAAACTGTCAAAAATGGTCAAAAATTGTCAAAAACTGTCAAAAACTGTCAAAAACTGTCAAAAACTGTCAAAAACTGTCAAAAACTGTCAAAAACTGTCAAAAACTGTCAAAAACTGTCAAAAACTGTCAAAAACTGTCAAAAACTGTCAAAAACTGTCAAAAACTGTCAAAAACTGTCAAAAACTGTCGAAAATTGTCAATAATTGTGAAAAATTTTGGAAATGGTCAAAAATTGTGAATAATTGTCAAAAACTATCAAAAATGGTCAAAAACTGTCAAAAATGGACAATTATTGTCAAAATTGACGTTACGATTTTTTAATCGATTTTCGCAAATAAAAACTGTATTTGTTAAACAGTTTAAAAAAGTGACATTAGAGTGAGATAAAGTGACATAAGGGTGAGATAAAGTAGTTTTCTTAACGCTAATTTTTAATATTTCCGCTAATGGCTCTGCAGATTGCACTCATCTGTCATTTTACTTAGCGTTTTGTCTTCATGACAAACATAAACATTCAAATCGACGCCATTTTTGGTCCATTTAGAGCAACCTAAATAACACATTTTTTGGTTTTTGCTTGTTTGTAGAAAAAAGGCACCACTTTATGCACTTGTTGCATAATAGTTCAATTCCATGAAAGAAAAAAAGGCATACACTATTTTTTCTACAATCAAGCAAATGGACTAAAAATGGCGTCGATTTGAATGTTTATGTTTGTCATGATGACAAAACGCTAAGTAAAATGTCAGATGAGTGCAATCTGCAGAGCCATTAGCGGAAATATTTAAAATTAGCGTTAAAAAAACTACTTTATCTCACCCTAATGTCACTTTATCTCACTCTAATGTCACTTTTTTAAACTGTTCAACAAAGACATATTTTATGTATACGAAAATCGATTAAAAAAACGTCACTTTTATTAATGATTGTAGAAAAATAACTATTATGGAACCGACCCTTGAACAATCTAAGGTTGTTAAAGTAAGTAAAGTAATCTTTATTTTATTTCCATTTTCATTTGGTAATTAATTCTGAAAAAAGAGTGAAAATGAATAAAATGCTAACAGAAATCAGCAACGTACTGCACTAATTGTACCTCTAATAGCCACTAGGCCCCAAGAAAGTTCATAACGACGTCAGCGGAAAATTAATATCATTTTAATTCACTGGAGATGACATTATGCAGATGCGGGTATTTTGCAGAAATGTTTTGCTCCGCCATCACTTTTATGTGAGTCTAATTTAGATTTTATGAGTTACACTGTCCAAGTTTCGTCAATTACAAATGCAAATTCGTCGAGAAACTACGAATTATGTTTAGTCGAGGCTGGATGACGAAAACTAATTGGAGTTTCATCGTCTGACACGTAGAAAAATGTAGTTTTTAAAAAGATTTCTACTTTATTTTAAGTTGAAATCTCGGATGGTAGAAACGGAATAAAATGTATACAAGACTCTGTCGTACGGCTCGAAAAATTAATGAGCGACGTGAAAAAAATGAGCAGTTTGATTGTACTTTCGTGACACTAATAACGAAACTTCATGCGGTCCACAAAGAAAAATGTATCGTTAGTAACACGAAAGTGTAAAACTTCCGGAAGTTGTTTTTAATTTATCGTGTAGTTAGAACGCAATTATTCTGATACCACTTCCAAACTTCTTGTTCGTCGATATACCTTCAACCAATGAAAAGTCTCTAAAAACTTTACACGAAACGCGAATTTACTTTTATAGTGTATTTTTAAAATATTACTTATTCGATACCTAGAAGTTGAAGATACATTTCACGAAAATAACTTTCCTGTAGTTAAACCGAACTAACAGAAACTCGTTCTTGGGAAACGTAGAAGTGAAATTCTTAATATATCAGTTTGCTTTAAATGTCTATTTTAGTGCCCCTTATATACTGGGTGTCCCAGAAGTTTCTGACCCATTTTAACTGCAAAAATCTCTGAACTCAGAAACAATAGGGAGGTGCGGTTTTCGATGAACAATTTCTTTTTATATAAAGTTTTTTCAATATAAATGTTTAATTAGTGAAATCTCATATAGGGTATTTTAAAAAATGCAAATATCGTCTATTTTTTTCAATGGAGCACCCTATATATTTTTATTCTATCTGAAAGCTGAACTCTTCCCCGTTAAGAAAATGTATAATTTGTTGAAGTTTAGCTGAAAAACGAGTAAGTTATTTGGTTTTTAATGTTGATTGTTTATTAGACTAAGATTTCTGACACATACGTTTTAAATAAAAAACAATTACAAAATTTGCCCGCTAACTAATACCTGCGCTTAAAAAAATTATACCGAATGTTTTTGAAAGAAGCACGACTTAGTTCAAATGGGTCAGAAACTTCTGGGACACCCGGTACTTTAGTAGGTCATTCACGAAATAGCTTCATTAACACTTTTACAATATTGGATAGATGTGTTTATCAACAATGATATAAAAGAGTTAGTAAGCATAAATATATAGTTTTGATTAGGACGACACATGACTAGACATTTTAGAAATATAATTATAACTTGAACTCTACTGAGGTCAGTTGGGCTGACTGAAGTCTAAATAGATCAAGCTGAAGCTCAACTTTATCGAATTATCAAACCTTACATGGAGATCCCGCCAACTGGATTCTTCTGATAGCAAATAGATAGATGAGCCCTTCGGGGCAGTGAGAAAAAATCATGGAACAACATGGGTTGGACGAAGAATTAAATAGTGTGGTAGATTGATTTCGTTTTACATAGTTGTAATAAGGAATTTATATGGATAATGGAAATACGGTAGATTATATATAAATTCAATTTTAATTAATGGAATTAGTTTTATGGATATTATTGATGGAATAATGGGTTATTATTATGGAAATTATGGAATTATTATTTATTGAATATATGGAATTTTAATCATGGAAGATGAAGAATTGTTTTATTGGTTACTAAAAATGGAGTTAGTCCAAAGAGGAAAGGGAATATATATATAAAAAACTTTATCAACTTTATCAGCTGATTTATACAGGGTACATAAAATATCTTAACCTAAAGTATCTAATTTGATCATTTTAACGTTATTGTTAAAAATGATGGACATAACATAAGATTCCCATGTACATATGATACAATCCCTAAAAGTAACCTTTTCATTACATTTGTGTTCGTCTCAATTTCAGTACAATATATAAGTTTTTTGTTTACAGTTCATACAAGCTTGACGTTTTAATATCATAAAAAAATAAAAGCATTGTGTTAATATTTTTTACTTAAGTAAGTTTAGTTAGTTTTTCTCCACAATAATCATATAAATCTTGTTTTGTATCATACTGCACGAACACAACAGTTACAATGCCTCGTAAAAAGTTTGTGACTGTGCCTGCAGTAGACGAAAATTGTGGTTTGAGGCTAATAGAAGAAAATATAAACAGACTACAACTAGTTACTATTGCTGTGAAGGAAGATCATTTTGATGTAAGTAATCATATATGTGTGTGTATCCGTAAAAATAGGTCGGAAGTAAATTTAAACAACTCCTAAGTCATTCACTATAAAAGCAATATAACATAAGCATAACCTATACTTCATCACGATTTTAAAAAAGAAGACGACAGAATTGTGGTCCTATGTCAACCCTTATGTAGCTAACTTCTCTTTTAGGTAATGAAGGTAACAGCATAAATGGCGAACTATTTAAATCATCCAAAAGTTGAATTTTCAAATCGACATAAAAACCTTGTGAGAATAAAAATATTAAAAATGATTTTGCCCACCACTAACTATAAACATTGAGAAAACATCATATTTTTGTTAAGTTTAACACCCCATTAGATATTTGCCTTCAAACATTTTTGATGTATTTTCAAATCACGTTATTGATTTTGAACCAATCAATGATCACTGCATCGCTGTAACCAAACTTATTTTGGAGAAATATATAGATATTCGACTTCACCACGAATTTAATAAATTAAAAACTTCTAATAAAGCTAAAGTAAGAAGTTTGCTTACAAAATCTATTTTATTTCAAAACCAATAATTTTTATTTCTACTTTTCTTTATACAATTTTGTGTGCTCGTTATTTTACCTTGTAATTCTTGTTATATGACTGTAAATAATTCTTAAGAACAATAAATATCTAATATTATGATTATTGTTTCAATTATTATTTTTTTTTTACCATTTTAATAAACTTTCATTTAATCCTTAGTTTTGTAAGAATAAAATAAAAAAGCTTTCAATAATATATTAACATGTTTATTATCTTTAGTTGTTTTAACAAAATCCTTTGGAAAAAATCACTTGTCTATGAGCTACGAACTTTGATATAATTTCCACTTATTCAAACGAAAAATTAATAACGTACATCATTTAGTATATAAAAATGTTTTTCATAAAATAGTTTAAATGATCCCTTTAGAAATGATACGCTACTGTGCAGTGTACTCGCCCTAATTTTATGTTGCGGCCAAAACATTGTATAGGTAATAATGTGTGAAGGCTGGTCTATCTTTAATACGTCATTGGTCTCAGGCACAAAATAGTTTGGGAATCCCTGGTCTGAAGGTTCAAACGACAAAATGAACTAACTAATAAACGTGATTACTTTGACAAATAGTCTTGACATTTGAGCAATTTATTATTGTTGTAATAGTTATCTCCATGGAAACAAACAAGGAGGGCTTTGATACTATCTAGCAAAAATAGGCCGACGTTAGATAGATTATATAACTCATGTGCTAATGAACCAATACAATCCTTGAATTTCCCTTAGTTACGACGTATTGATAAGTGAATATACCTCTTGACGACGTGATATAATCTTTTTGGTGTTTCGCCTCCTGCCAAATTGTGATCATTTCCATAGTAACGGGCAAGCTCAATGAAATGTCAGTTAATTCTACTACAAATTCCGAAAACAACAATACATCAAATATGTATTATAATAATTGTACCTTCAATTTTAATATTAATCAATAAAAAAAATTAGAATATTATGCGTCATATAATCGTAACGAATACCAACTCAAGCATAGACAATATTTTTCGATTATTTACCTCTTCACTCGACGTATTTCGCGAAACACCACTCGAGCTGCGCTCTCGTGATGTTTCGCCAAATACGTCTCGTGACTCGGTGAATAATCGAATATTGTCTATGCTCTTGTGATATTATAACTGATAATAACCCAGTAAAATAAATTCGAAATGAAAATGAAACTTGATGAAAAATTTCTTTATTCGTCAACTGAATTACAAAAAATCCTGTATATAAAGACGATCCAAAACACCGTGTTTTTTTTTGTACACGATGTGTTGGATCACTTCAATGGGGATGCCCACAGTAGCGGCTTCAAAACTTCGAGATTTGTTGAAACTTCGATTTTTGTAGAACGGGGTAAAAACAATAACTTCCCGATTTTTCGAGAATCATAGGGAAGAATCATTGATTTTCTTAGCGGGAAATTAAAAATATGTATATGGATAACAAGTCGGCATAAAAAATATTGGTACTCAAAAATGGAAAGCCCAGGTATAGACTGATGTTTTGATATGTACATCAAAATTTTCTCTCTATTACTTTGGAAGAGGCACCGCTTCAAAGTATAAAAGTGATCTTATTCACCCCATTATATTTAAAAATAAAAGTCATGTCAACACCTTCAACAAATGTTATTACGAGGTATTCTACATATTATTATTTAATTTCCATTTGTAGGTAAATTCACACTTAAGTGCAATTTTTTTCCATTCAATATTTTACATATATTCCCCACGAAAATTGCGTTTTCATTGAAGTCGGACCATAACGTACGATTAAGCAGTTTGGCAGCATTGCATGGTAGATAACTCTTAGTAGTTAAAGCGGGTAAATACGTGTTGAGAAAAAGAAAAATATGTAAGATAAAATAAGTACCTATTGGATAATAAAGAGCTCGGGCAGTTTTAATACTCCGTCTTGATCGCGATTCTACTACAGTTATTGTTTCAAAGAGAAAATCTCTAATGCTGCCACTTGCCAGTGGTGCTTCTGACAGATATGTAGAAATCACTTAACTAACTCATACCCTTCTTGAAAAATATTCAATTTCATCAAGTTTTTCTATGGTCGAGATTGCAAATTTGTGTTCACGTTTAATTCTGTTACTGTGAAGAAACATCTTTTATCCATTTTTATTGTTATTTCTCCACATTTTGGTCAAATAACTATAAAAATGCATTCAAGTTGTTTCCAAGGCAATAAACCTTCATGCACAATTTTCAGTTATTTTACATTCGCACAATTTTAAATGCTATGACAGTTCTTACATAACAAAAATTTCTACAGATGAAGATACAGGAACTTGATTCCATGATTGTTGGCAGTATGAATAAAATAATTCAGTGCTTCTATTAATATGACATGAAACGAATACCACATTTTTGTGACTACTGTAAAACTCCATACACACATTAATTTTTATTTTGAAAAGCTTTTCTTGGAATATTTTTCTATTACAGTGTCAGACAAGTTTATGCAAAGCTCAGAATACATTAGCAGAATGTACAAATATTGGGAGAAAAGTGCTTGTAAACACCTTTTTAATAAAATCTCTTCAAAGAAAATCTACTTAAGAATGACATTCCCTCGGATTGTCCAACAACAATGTGATATAAGTGACAATAGATTAATCTTGGAAGGTGTCGGGAACAGAATTCGCTGCCGAGCAGGTCGGTAATCGAGTTATATTCAGTAGTACCTTCACATAAATGAAATAATTATGAATATCAAGAAAGATTTCTTTTCACACTTGTTCACTACAAGAAACTAAATAAGTTATCAGATCCATCAGATCTGTCTAAAACGTGAATTGTGTTTCTAAACAAAAGAGACTATAAATGGCACTAGCTATATTTCGGGATTGAGTTGCGTCAAAAATCAACAGCAATAATAGTTAGATTGAGTGAGATATGAAGTGGCTGATTGACCTATTCCTAGTACTAGAAACCGCACATTCGGCAGGCACACTAGCATAGGAAGTGCTCTGCAATTTCCTCCTCTAGTTGACAGAATCTACAAATGATTTGGTCTGTCAACCCCATTAGTTTTGCGTGCCCGTTGACATTACTGTGACTGGCGAAGGTCATCTAATTAAGTCATTTGTCTGTCTTTTCTTGGTGAGACTACCATTCTGTGTCAACCACTTTCTTGTGGCCATGTTCATTGTCGGTTATGCGACGCCACAGAAGAATTCCGGTCCGATGAATATCATTTATGAGCCTTATCTGACCATTTCATCCGCCTAATTGATGCCCTTATGACCCTCATGCCCTGTTACTCAGGCTATCGTGACCTTGCAACGGTCTCAGAGTGCGCTGAAGGCACTTACGCAATCCCATGCTAGCGTAGAATGGACATTCATGGAATCGAGTGAATCAGCGCATATAAGTTAGGTCTGAGGTAGGTGGTCCTCCTACTCGCAAGAGTCTATTCTTACTGACAAAGCTGATTAGTTTATTAAATTTAGTAAATTATCTGATGGCGAGAGCAAGACTCTGCTGTTTCATCGTCTTCCAGATATATACGACACATCGGATCCTCCGATATAACGATTCAGATAACACTGACCTGTAAGATAGCCTGTTAGATAACGTAGATCATGCCTAATAGGTCTCCGACAGAAATAATCCTGGTAAACTTCACCAGAAGCCAAAAAAACAGCTACAAATGGAATAAAACAACCATGGCACCTATTAGGACTACCAGACATGTCAGCAGAAGGATCCATCTCAAACTCCTTTGTAATTAAGTGTAGAGCCTCAAAAAAGAATCCAAATCGACTTGGTCAAGCGAAAAAGTCAGCGTTTAGTAAGCAACTACTTAATAATGTTTGATGCACTGAAAGACCAGGCAGCTCTTA
Organism: Lochmaea crataegi; assembly: GCA_947563755.1. NCBI lineage: Eukaryota > Metazoa > Arthropoda > Insecta > Coleoptera > Chrysomelidae > Lochmaea > Lochmaea crataegi. Next base: position 15,221,487 of record OX387434.1, on the reverse strand, counting down.
GCATAAATCAACACCTGTGCAACATGAAGCTGAAGGTGTTTAATGATTGTCACTTCTGTCAGGGAAAAAGGAGAAGCATCACTGCACTTAACGACAGAATGCTACCTTCTCCCACTGAACTCTCCACTTGTGACAGATATCCTGCACTTTGTACAGAAGGGGTACAATAGACCTAATTTGGTATACATTCTACTTGATTCATTCATTAATTTATTCGGATATGAATCACTTTCATTGGCAACTCTTCCTGTTTAATTTAATAAATTTACACCATACTTTTCGCTATTAAAAAGGAAGAAATTACTTGAGTTCAAGATTTCTTAATTACGATCCTGTTTCCTTCTCTCGCCACGGGAATTCTAGTCTCGTTTCAATTTAGGTGTGCACCCGTTTCCTTTCTGTGTCTATCCTTCTCTAACATAGACAATATTATACCAGGACTCTAATGAGCTATTCACTGAGTGGATTCAGTACATTCGATGTCTTCTATTGAATTAATCTTTTGTCTTTATTCCATTAAGAGGGAAATTATTGAAAATTCGTTAAATTTAGATTTTTTGATGGAAAATTGATCATATTAGTTTTAAAATGATTTTAATTTCCTTCATTTCTGCATTTAATCGATTTAGATTGAATTATAATAAAGTAGCTTTAAAATTCGAAGTACAATCCAAAAGATTATGAAAATTTCACTGAAATTGCCGTAGATGCGTTTCAAACAATATTCAACCGAAGTGGATTAAATGAGGAAAGTCGATTTTCATATAAAGTTTAAATTTTGTTGATATGTCAATTGCGAAGTTAAGAGGAAATTGAATCATTGAAATGTGTCAAAAACAAATATAATTTAATACTATAATGCAGAGAATAAACCCCGATCTGCCTAAGGTAAATGAAAAATTAATTAATTAATCTAAAGTTCTCTTTGGAAGTTTTCAACTTTATTTCAGCCTGTCTGTATGTAAATGAAATATTGGGCGAGCCGAAATCAAACAAAAACTTTTACGATTAATTCATGTTAATTTTAAAGCGGATAATTTGCTTTTTCTGGAAAAAAAATGAACCAAATGATATTTTTTACTGACACAAGGCAGAAAATATTAATTTTTCCAGTCAAACTAAAAGCTGAAACTTGGCAGAGTTGATATTTGATTAAACTGTCAAAAACGTACAAGAAATTGATCATTTAAAAAGCCCGTTTGGAGAAATTGTCAAAATAATTTTTGTTACGAAACTGTCCTTCATATTATCTCTTGATGTTATAACATTCAAAGGATCTATACTATATCATGTGTAAGACGCAGTCGCGGTTAATGGTAACATATAATACCGATCCGAACATCGATAAGTACGAACCGTCGTAGCACTGTGCTTAGCGTATGGGATTCTAACTGAGGGTTCCCGGGTTCGATCCCCGGTGGTTCCACTTTTTCAATTTTCGGAATATGTAGCTTATACATGGAAACCGAAGAGGTCAAAAAGTCGTTCTACCGCAACATCTATGTCTTGAATTCGAGAGATGTTTGATTTTCACTCTCGTGCGTTGCTGTGGCATTTCGGGACCAGTAGGTGGAAGGTAAACATGCAGTTAGCAGGTTATCTGTGGTTATATGCTTTGTGAATTCACAATGGAAAAGCTGATGTCATCTCTGTTACCACTTAGTCACAAAACTATAAGAAAAAGAAGAAGAATTTTGTAAGGTCAAGGTTAAGTTAGTAAGAACATGTGATCTGTTTACTTTAGTTTACTTTAAAATAATAAAAGTATATACAAGCAGGAAGTAATAAGTTTAATCTACTAAAACAAAGACTCCTACCCATGTACTGTAACAGATTATGGGCCAAGAAAGAGCTGAAACTGTAAAGCGAAAAAATTAAGTCTGAGGTTAGAAAAACGTACTAGAGAAGCGCACTTAAAGATGACGACTTCCATAATTGTACCATTCTTGAAAAAGAAGGAGTCCAAGGTGTAGTTAAGGTCACCAAAGACCAATATGACCGGTTATCAACTACAGATGAAGAAAAACATGAAAAAGAGGATACGAAGACCAGATGCATAGTATGTATGTATAACAGACAAAAATTTAGAACATATATCAAAGATGCCCAATCCGCACATGATATGCTAAAATCTCTGCAAAATGTTTTTGAGAGGAAAAGTCCCTTAATGAAGTTACACATAATGAAACGGTTGTTCAAACTAAAATGTGCAACAGATGACCTGCAGGAGCATTTTATGAATGTAGAATCGTTGTTACGAGAACTTGAAGGAACAGGAGCAAATTTGGATGAAAGTGACAGGGTATGCTTCCTTTTACTAACAATGTCAGAGAAGTATGACAATATAATAGCAGCTATAGAAATCCAGTTTTACAATGGAATTTGTTAAAAGCAGATTACTAGATGCTGAACTGAAGTTTAAGGAAAGTCAATTTGAAAAATACAAAGATGAAAGCTCAGCTTTTTATGTGAATAGAAGAGAAAATAATAGATGTTATGGGTGCAATGGTGATCATTTCTACCGAGATTGTCCCAAGAAAACTGCAGATAGAGGTAGGAGTTATTTTAGAAATAATAGCGGAGCATTTAGAGGCAGCAGCTATAATCGAATAAGACAAGCAAATTTATCAAACCGAGAAGATTGTACAGATCCAAATATGAAAGAAATTGCATCTATCGCACTATGCAGTAATAAAATGATAACAACAAATATAAGCCACTTCGTACTAGACTCGGGGTGCACGCAGCACATGGTAATGGAGATAATGGAAGAATACATGTCAGACATCAGAGAAATTGAAACGGCCAAAAACAATCAGGTTTTGTATGCAAGAAGTCAAGGAACACTAAAAGGATAATGCCAGGGTAAAGACATTAAAATAGATGCTTTGACTGTGCCAGGAATGTCGCATAATTTAATTTCGGTTTCTAAATTATCAAAGCAGGACTTTAAGGTAACATTCAATAATAACAGAGAAGGCACAAAATAGGCAGTTTTATCGAAAAATGGTTCAACTTTTCATTGTAATACAGTTAATGATTTGTTTTTATAAAATTTTGATTTTAAAACACGAAACTGGCATGAAAAAGAATCTAATTTGTTGTAACATGTCTATCGACCTGTTTCGATTTTATAGAATAAATCATTTTAATTACCGCTCGTCGTCTCATTAGCCACTTCCAATTATAGTTCTGTGATCCCAAATTTCAACCCTGATCATGAGACAATTGACGTCTGTCAACGGACGCTTCCATTTTTTCCAACGCCACGAGGGACACCCCTTTCCGTTACCGACTCTCTCCGAGGAAAGACACATTTTTTATCGTTTTATACCTTTCGTATCTTAATAATTTTGCTGTGGTAAGCACAGACCCTAGGCAAGGATACAATCCGAGGATATAACCCCAAAACCTAGGCTAGAATATAAGCCCTAGGCACGGATATAACCCCAGGATACAGCCGTAGACCAGGACACAGCAGTACAAATCAAGAATATCTACCTATCTTCTTCGAGATCTTCTCAAGACTTTGTAGAGGCAAGACCTACCTACCTTTTTCAGGAAATCACTTCATTCATAAGCTAAGTACCTAAGTACAAATTCTCCTCTTATTTTTTCGTTTCCTGTGGCAGAATAAAATATATAAATTTTTTAAATTCTTTTTTTATTTTTTCTAAATCCTCAACTGCAAAAGTTGAGGGAGATATCGCCCGGGGTAATTTTAAGTAGCTTTTTCATTCTTAACTTTTATTTAAATTTTTCAAGGCATTTCTACCTTTTCCGCCTTAGTTTTTTTAATTAGTATTTTTTTATCGACGTCAAAAAGGTGGTGGCGCCCTCAACTTTTACAACCTTCCTGTAATACTTGTGCAGCATAAACTTGTGGTCGAATCACCCTTGAGAGAGGAGTCTCTAGCCGGAGCCCTTCAAGCTGGCGCCTCTTACTGTTGCATTGTATACAGGTGAAAATGTAAATAAAAATATTTGGCACATGAGGTTAGGTCATGCAAATAGACATAGTTTAAGTAAGTTAGGTTTACCTGTTAATAATGATGTATGTAGTTCATGCGTTGAAGGAAAAAGTACTAGAAAACCTTTTTCTAAAGTTGAAAAGCGAACTGCTAGAATTGGTCAGTTGATTCATTCTGATATTATGGGTCCTTAAAAAACACCTACACTAGAGGGTTATCGATATTTTCAGGTTATAATAGAAGACTTTTCTCATTTTTTGATTATTAAATTATTAAAGAATAAAAAAGCTGAACAAAATATAATCGACTTTATAAAGTTGATAAAAACTCAGCATGGGTTAAGAACTCAGAGAATTCGAGTAGATAATGGGGGAGAGTTTGTGTCAAATGTTTTTAAACAATTTTGTAAGAGCAAGGGTATTGAAATGGAGTATACGATGCCATTTACACCGCTGGAAAATGGAGTATCCGTAAGGATGAACCGAACGATTATGGATAAGGTTAGGATTAAATTTCAAGAAACAAATTCACCAAGACACTTGTGGGGTGAAGCAGTTCTATGCTCAGCTTATGAAATAAATAGGCTACCGACAGAAGCCAATAAAGGGGAAACACCTTCATAGAGATGGTATGGTGAGAATGGCCTATCCAAGTTAAAATTTTTTGGGAGCCAGGCATGGGCAATCATTTTACCTAGGCAAAGTAAACTGGAGAGAAGAGCACAGCCATGTATACAAATTGGTTATACTGGACCAATATATAGGATGTGGGATTTTGAAAACAATAAGGTAATTTGCTCAAGAGATGTAAGGTTCAATGATTAATTATAATGAAATAAAAAACAAAAAAACAGAAGAACAGATAGGACTACAGTTGCTTCAGGAAGAAAATGATACACAGATAGAAATAAATCAAACTGAAATTGAAGTACAAGAAGAAAAAGAATCAGATGAAACGAATCAGCAGCAATAGACAGGAAGTTCAAGTTCAAAGTGTCATGAAAAGTGTATACCAAGAATAGAAACTACCAGCAGTGGAAGAAGAATTACTCAACTTATATAGCATATTGTCTTATATCAAGTAAAGAGGAAGATCCTACAGAATATAAAGAAGCAATAAAAGACAAAGAGTGGGAAGATGCAGTTAAAAAGGAATTAGATTCACTCGAAAAACTAAACACATGGAAAGAAACAGAATTACCACCAAAAGGAGAAACAAAATGGGTATTCCGAACCAAGGAAGATGGAACTAAAAAAGCAAGAATAATAGCAAAAGGTTTTCAGATAAAGGAGAAGGATGCATTTCAACCAGTGGCAAGGACTTCAACAATAAGATTACTTCTATCAATTTAATTACAAAACAACTGGAAGGTACGACAGCTGGACATTCCAACAGCTTTTTTGAACGGAGTTTTGGAAAGTGAAGTATATATTAAGGCACTAGAAGGATTAAAAAGAAAAACACATGTATTAAAATTGAACCGAGCGCTTTATGGTTTAAAGGAATCACCTAAAGTGTGGAATGATACTTTCACCAATTTCGCTTTAAAGAACAATTTTGTTAGATCAAAATATGATTGCTGTCTGTATTATAATGAAAAGGTATGGATACTGATCTACTTTGATGACATATTATTAGTTGGAGAGCAAAGAGACATAGAAGAAATTGTAAAACTTTTACAAAACTACTTTCAAGCAAAAGACTTGGGGAATATCAAAAATTTTCTTGGTATGAACATAAGAAGAAGCGAGATAACAGTAAAAATTGATCAGACTAAATCTATAGAAAAATTATTGAGTGATTTCAACATGGAAAATTGCAAACCAAAAACAACACCAATGGAGAAAGGATTTCAAATTAATGAAGAAAGTAAAATACTCACAGAAATTCCATATCGACAACTGATTGGAGGATTAATGTATCTTACTACAACAAGCAGACCAGACTTTGGATACGCTGTTTCCTAGTAGATTTTTAGATCGACCGACTAATGAGACATGTAATGCAGGAAAGCGAATACTGCGGTACCTGCAGAGGAACAGAAGATAAATGTTTAACTTATCATAAGAATAAGACTGGAATAGACCTAAAATTAATAGGATACTAAGATGCAGATTGGGGAACTGATAGGGAAGAAAGGAAAAGTGTTCGTGGCTGCATGATACTATATGGAGATAATCCCATTCTATGATTTCCAAAGAAACAGAGCTGCGTCGCATTGTCTTCAGCTGCAGCGGAGTATGAGGCAGCGGCTACTTCTGCTCAAGACCTTATACATTTGAAAGGGGTTTTAAATGATTTTCAACTAAGAAACGAGACTGTTTTATTCTGTGACAACAAAAGTCCAATTATGATGTCAAAAAGTAATGAAAATTCAAAGAGGTCCAAACAAATTGACATTAAACATCAGTATTTGAAAGATTTGGTGTCACGAAAAGACCTTAGTATAGAATATGTTCCAACAGATCAAAATCTGGCAGACATCGTAACAAAATCTTTAGGTGAAGAGATATTTGTTAACCTGTTATCTGGCAGCTGCACTATCATGTCGCAAATGTCACAAATGACGGATTCCCAGCTTAATGAACAACTGAAAGATTTAGTTCGTACTTTTCCTGTTCTTTTCCTTCAAGCCACAAAATCGCAACAATAGAGCGTTTCCAAGTAACGTCATACCGCGCCATGTTGTCAGCTGATCACGGACAACCTTCAGAAAGATGGATGAAAATAGCATTTTCCACTGATTTAAATATAAATCGAGAATAAAAGTTAATTGGTCTTGGTTTGTTTACTAGTGTGTATTAGTTGGATAAGATAATTATTTAAAATGTAAAAAAGCAATTGTTATGAGTTTTATCGTGTTGTATTATTCTGTTTGAGGATATATTATAATTTAGAGTGAAGGTTGTTCGGTGACAGATGACGTACGATGACGTACTTGAAAAAGGTCCATAGTACGCGAAGTTGTTTTAATTTTAATCTTGACCGCAGGAATCCTTGCCCGACAGTGAAAAAACATGCATGCAGTTGGAGATATTTATCATACGGCAGTACCGCTCACTACTGCCACGCGCCTCAGAGCCGGATAGTTAAATATCCTATCTTCACATTGGGTAGAAATGCTACGACATAAAAATTACATGAAAACACAAAAGTGACATAAATTCTAATATCATGAGATGAAAATTCACGACTTTATATCACGTGTTGAGGAACTTTCATGCTAACGGGAAATATACTCTATCGAAAATACGTGCATATGATTGGTACAGTGCATTTAAGAGTGGTCGAGATGTAGTGGAAGATTTGTCCCGCTCTGGCCGGCCATCAACGTCTTCAACTGAACTTAACATTGCTAAAATAGAGGAAATAGTGACTGGAAATCCTTGTGTTACTACAAGGAAGCTAGTCGCTTGAACTTATATGACTCTTGCATCAATTTGTAAAATTTTGAACGATTCTTTGGGGATGTAAGGCGTTGCAATTCGACCAGTGCTGAAACGCCTGATAATACTCAATCGAGTAAGGGTTGCTAGAACAGGCTCATTTCGTCTCCTCGTTCATAAAACCCATCGCAAGTAGCAAAGAGATGTGGGTTTACGAGTCAACAAGTTTCGGAATGGTCCTTGCAACTGAGCCAAAACCGAAAAAAGCACGTCAAAGTCGATCAAACGAGAAGTTGAGGACGACCGTTTATTTTTTTTGCTTATCGCGTTTGCACTATCTGAATTCCTTCCAGGAGCGTAATGCAGCATTTGAGGGAGCGATTTCGTTGAAAATTATCAGTTGTGCGGAAAGAAAAGTCATGAATTTTGCAGCACCAGCTCACAGTGTTATCATTGTGAACAAATTTGTTACCAAAAACTTATCGAACAGCCACCGTATTCCCCTGATATGGTTCCGGTCGACTTTTTCTTTTCCTAAACTTAAATTACTACTTTGAGACACGTGTTTTCAGTCGATAGGAAACAAAAATTGTTAGAAAGCGAATAAGAAATAACACAGCAGTATTATTTTGCCTAATGTAGATCGTATTCATATAAAATCAACTATAATTAGAATAATGACGTTATGAAAATAATAAGGTGAAAAAGAAAAGCATTATTACTTTGCAAACACGCGTGTACTGTGGATTTCGGTTATTTATCTTATGATTTGTCACCTTTGAAGTAACATTAGGAAAGTATATATTATTTGCGAATGAACAGAAACAAAAGGAGATTGTTAAATAAAAGGAGAAATACCGAAAAGCGTCAGAGATATGAATGAGCAGGTGGCCTGGCTGCCAACTAAAAACCGGAAGTCATTTCTCAGGGAATTCTATCCGGAGGCGGTAATGTGTGCCGCTTCCGCTACGAAGAAACGCCAGCGCGCCGAGGAACCGTCGAAATAACGAGTTTTACCAACTTCCAAAACTAACCGCGAATATCTAGAATTTAGTGGATACGACTCACGATTCACATTTTCCTATGAATATATCATCAGAACAGACGTTCTAAGCATTTCAAATTATTTATGTTTAAACAAATATTTCTTTTTATCTGGTTTATATTATATTTATGAAGATTCCCACAGTATTATTTATAAAGAACGCTGAAACTTCTCCCTGAATCACCAAATGAGCAAAGAAAGATTTTGAGATGTTTCAAGAAACATATATATTTTTTCTACAACAGATCCGCTCCGCCTTCGCTCGGAGACGTCCACTTCACATGGAACCAGGTAGCATCATTTTACATTTAGAATTTTTGTACCCGTCGTAATGTCTTAACGAAATATCCGATTCGAACAATTAGAAGACAATTTTAGATGCGAACGATTAATCTTGATCATACAACTATTTTGTTGGGTAATGATTAATATCATGATACGAATGTCAACATCCTCAAATTCTACCAATGATTTGATTAACTAATTTGTACAAAAATGGTGATTTTAGTTGGACATGAAGGTATACCATGTGGGGAAGACTGGGAGCAATGCGTACCCATACAAGCTGAGGCAAACTGATATACTGACGGCTCCAAGGCAGAATTTGGTGTAGGAACGGGAATTGTAAGGATAAAACAAAGGATAGCTATTCCAATAAGCCTATCTAAGGAGACTAGAACTTTCCAAGCGGAAGCGTCGGCGATTTATCTTTGAGTGGAAAAAATTGATAGGCAGTTAAGGACATACCGTTTAGTTGTCATCTTCACAGACATCCAAACTGCACTCAAGGCACTCGATTACATAGAGGTCAACTCTAAGCTAGTATGGGATTCCATCGGTGTCTTAAACGCAGTTGGAGACCATTGCAAGGTCATGGTAACCTGGGTACCAGGGCACGAGGGTCATAGGGGCAACGAACTGGCGGATGAAACGGCCAGATAAGGCTTATCAATGCCGTTCATTGGACCTTAACTAACTCTTTTCAAAATTAAATAATATAGCATATGTTACTTGTTGGTAATGTACCTTTCTACAGGTGGGAGTATTTTCGAAAGCAGATGAGTATTTTTTGTTACAAATAAGTACTTGATTGTGTGGTTCAGGTATAATGAAATAATTTGAGTTATCAACAATAACGTGAATGGATGGATCTCAAAACACAAAGCCAAAAAAATTGTACAAGGATAATAGTAAACCCGACTTACTAAAATCATAGTTCCCTGACTCACACTTGAATGGGTACAGAAGAAGTATAGTTAAAGTGAGAAGAATGTAGATGAAATTATTTGGAAGCCTCTTTTTTCCTTCATTTGAAACGTGTAGCTCCACCTAGCTGCAAATAATTGAAGGATTGAAGGTCACTTTACGGTATCATGAAGGTCATAGTAAAAGGAGCCGCAGGGAAAAATGTGCAGACTTGGCATTCTATCAATTTTAGAAATTACTTCCAATAACATGCTGTTAAGTGCGTATGGGGTAATGGGGTTTATTATTATTTTATTTATTAAATTGATTATTGAATTGTGATTTTATTGCATTGCATAGTTGGGCGCCAATATTTATTTAAATATAAAATAAATATGAAGTATTGGAAACAGTTATTTTTTATATAATTCCCCCTATTAAAATTTTATTGAATTTACCTGACCTTTCTTTCTCAGTACAACCCTGTAACTTACTCTGATAAAGCCCGAAACTACCTATCTCAGTCGGATTCGTTAGATGTGTTTGGAGTCGACGCTCTACGCACTCTTATAAATTTTCTTCAAAATGGCTGTTCAATAATAGACAAGTTGTTGAATTAAACGAAGAAATATCATATTTTTTATTAAGAAACAAAATCTAACACAGTGGCAAATTATGTATGATGTATTACCATCCCTTCCACACTTGAAAAATAGTAAAATAATTGCTAAATTCAAGAAATCAGTTTACAAGTGAGAAGTGTTTACAAAAAGCAATGGTTATCATAGAAGTACAAAATTAATTATGAAAATTGCTTATCGACCAACAAGGTGAGTGGAAATTAATTTTAGTAAAGTATTTATTCATAAAGGAAAACTACAAACTTTTTTAGTCTATAAGCAAAGGAAAAAAAAATAGATAGATGTTTACAATCTAATAATAATACATAAAAATATAAATACTACAGTAAATAATGAATATGTCAAATCTTCTTTAATTGCTTTTTTTAGTTTAAATGCATTTATTGTTTTTGTTTGTCTTTTTTATTATTATTATGGCCTTTAAGTCTCTATCTAAAGTTATTTTTTTTAGCTATAGCAAATCTGTATAGAATATTATTGTTATTATTCAATAATTAACTTTCTTTTTCTTTTATATTGTCGGAAGAAATAATAAGGTACCTTATTTTTCCTTGTTAGATCTTCTTCTTTAGATGCTCAGGGAAATAGCATCGGATTCCAATCTATTTTCTTTCCTTTTCACTTCAGGAAGAAAAATTTGTCGTCCATAAACAAATTGGTGAGATTTTTAAAAGAAATCTTGTTGATTTCTCAGCACGTGAAGAATTTTAAATTTACCACACTTTTAAAATTCAAAATGTCCTCCTGTCAAAAGTCAAGGTACGTTGACTCCCTACTTTATCGATATTGGAACTACTTTTTCTTAGACTTTATTGTGCAAGTGAAAAAACTGGAATGAGCCGTTCTCTTGGAGTTTTTACTTTTATTAAACACACAAGTCACAGGTCACTATGTTAAATTTTTTAATAAAATTTGTGTCAAAACTGATATACGACGATGGTCAAAAGTTATTTTGGTATTTTTTATTTTCTTACACACACCTTTTTTACACATATAATTATAATCTACATAAAACATAATATTTACAAATCTTACATCTTAAAACCTCTTCTAGACATAGAAATCACACTTTAAAATTTTCTCATTGTCAAAATGATTTCTTTTAAATTTTCGAAAATTAAAGCATTTTGGTTATTCAAAACGTTTTATAACATGTCCTTGCACCCTTTAGTTGCAGTTTATGTGTTTCTTTTTTATTTACAAGTGTTACTATAGTTACTATAGTAAGAATTTTCGATTCTAGTGTTGGAGGTAGGACTTCTTAGACTTTGAATTGTTTCATTAATTTAAATAATGTGTTTCCACCCTTTTTTCTTACTATTCTCATCAATTAATATTTTTTTAAAATATGAAAAGATAATTTTGACAATTGTACCTAGTATAAACTGTAAGTATTATCAGTTACTTTATAATAAATCATACAGGTATTTTACTATTATATTATTTCATGATAACAATCCCTAATGCTTATAATCATCAATACTTTTTATCAAATTCAGTTGCTGCTAAGTTTTTTAATAGATTCAAACTTTATTTTGAATGCTGTTGTATTTTCAATCCGTTACAATACTTTTTATTTTAATATCTGTTTTATTTGATCTAATAAATATTTTTTTATAATTTACAATTTTTTCTGCCGTTAATTATTTGTTTTTATTTAAAGATAAGCACTCAAAACTCCAGACATAAAAGAAATATAATTCAAGTAATTAATTGAAAATTCAAATTTTTAACATCAGTTAAAATCTCCCCCGACAAACGTAATCAACGTCTCGTATACTCTTCTAAACAAAGCCGACAAAATAATATCAGCCTATTATTTCACCCGTTTCACTCTTTTGCATAAGTAAGTGTCTTCAAATCGGCACTCATCTATCAAGCATATTCAAGGCAATACTTAATTTGAACAGCTAAACCCGATATCCGAGAGGTTTTCAAGAGACGAGAGACCAAGAGCAAGGCAAGCAAGCACTCTCTCTCTCCGCTTAATAATAACGACCCTCTGCGTATCCCGGAGTGTAATCCAAATTAAAGTCCATTTCGGCTAAATCTAGGTCGATGTCATTACTTATCGTAGATCGGGCTATGTTCGTTGTCGCACAAAACAATAACGAACATCTCTATCTCTCTTATCAGAACCATAATTGAGAGCGTATCGAACTGTTTTGTTTGTTACGTTTACGTATATACGACAAAGTTGATAACGTACTTAAGGGTACAATGTGGATGAACCAGACCTCCGTTATAATAAATTGGGAGCTATTTACAGGTTGGCCCTAAATGTTTTAGTTTTGGGATCAATTTTTGTCTTATTTGAGCTAGGAATAAATATATTATAAAAGTTTGAAAAACTAAAAAGCAAAATTACCGAAAAATATTGCTCCTAATCCAAAAGACCACAAAAATAATTACTAAGGGCAATTATATTATTCATTGGTTAGCTACTTATAGAAATAGCCTTTAATACCCAAAAGATATAAATCCCTTGACAGAGCATACGATAAAATACAATTGAAATTTGCAATTAAACAAATAAAAGTATACAGTGTTTCTCAAAAGTCCCCTCCTCCTCTTTTCATTTAAATGTTGATACTTAGACTGATGAAATTTGGATGGTGAAAATGAACTATTGTAGCTTCTCTACTAGTGGTAACAGGTGACGTAATAGGCATCGGTGAAGTCGCCATGCAACTGAAACCAATAATATTAAATGGGACCTTATGGCAAGTGACACCTTGTTTAGAAGGTATTTAAAATACCTATTCATTCAATCATAATAATTTTTTTTGAATTGTTTTTGATGGTTGAAATAAATAAACAATAAAATTTGAGTTTCGCTTTTAATTAATAAATATTCAAAAGTCCGCCTATAGTTAATTGTCAAAAAAGTTGAAGATTTTTAATTGACTTTTTTACATGCGATAATATCTTGAATTTTTAGTTTAATTATTGTTTAACGAGACGTTTAAGTATCTACATAAACAAAATGGTACGTGCTCTACCTGACAAAGTAACAGCTATCTTAATTATTGGTGGAAGTGGAAATAATTTTCATGCGGCGGAACGCATTTTTAATGAGAGATACCCCGATCGCCCTATATCGAGGACTTATTTGAGTGAGCTTTTTCATAAGTTTCAACATACAGGTAGTGTTCATGATGCCAAACAATCGGGTGGACCAAATATTGGTAAAGAAAAACAAATTGATATAGCTGCAGACATTGTAATGAACCCTTCTTCTTCCACAGCCCAAGTAGCGTCTACCTGTGGAGTCAGTCATAGTACAGTACACAGGGTGTTGACCAAAAACAAATTTTACCCATACAAATTAAAAATGGTGCATCAACTTTCAGATGACGACCCCGACTGAAGGCTGCAATTCTGTGAAAATATATCCACTAAAATTGTCCAACAGCCAGTCTATGTAAAGACAATTTGTTTTAGTGACGAAAGTACTTTTTTCCTTAATGGAAATGTTCTTACTCAAAATGTGAGGTAGCAAAATAATGGCCTCATGAAAGTATTTTATAAGTGTTTTCTTATGCCGAATTAAGGAGTATTTTATAACTTAAGAAGTTTGACGATTATTGACCATTTCTCAAAATTTGGACAATTATTGACCATTTTTCAAAATTTTAAGAATTATTGATCATTTTGACTGTTTTTAAAAATTAGTGACCATTTTTCCAAATTTTTGTTAATTTTTGACCATTTTTCAAAATGATGACAATTTTTAACCATTTTTGACAGTTTTTGACAATAATTGTCCATTTTTAACAGTGTATAATAATAGTTGACAATTTTTAACCATGTTTGATAGTTTTTGACCATTTTTGACAATTTTTCAAAATTTCAGATCATTTTTCAAATTTATTAACCATTTTTGATAATTATTGACAATTGTTGACAATTATGGACCATTTTTCCAAATTTTTGACCATTTTTGACAATTATTGACCATTTTTGACCATATTTCAAAATTTTCAACTATTTTTCAAAAACTGTCCATTTTGAGAGTTTTTAAAAATAATTGACAATTTTTAACCATTTTTGATAGTTTCTGACAATTATTGACCATTTTTGATCATTTTTGATCATTTTTGACAATTTTTGAAAATTTTTGGCCATGTTTCAAAAAAATTTAGTTTTTGACTATTATCGACCATTTTTGACAATTTTTGACCATTTTTTAAAATGTTTTTGAAATTTTTGACAATTACCGACCATTTTTCAAAATTTTAACAGTTATTGACAATTATTGACAGTTTTTGACACTTTTTGACAATTATTGACCATTTTTGACCATATTTCAAAATTTTTGACAATTTTCATATAATTTTATTTGATTTTTAATCTGATAAATTGTTAAATATTCACCAATTGAGTTAATTCGGAGGGCGTGGTTTGATGTAATAAGCGAGCGAAAAAGATTCCGTAAAGTAACGTAGAGCGTAAAGTAACAATCCTCGGCATTTGTCGACTTTACGATTTCATTTGAGTATAGTAATTAGTCATTTTACGCGCGACTGTAGAAAAAAAAATCAGTATGATTCAATAGATATTCTAAATAGGTACCTTTCAAACGAGGTGTCACTTGCCATAAGGTCCCATTTAATATTATTGGTTTCAGTTGCATAGTGACTTCACCGATGCCTATTACGTCACCTGTTACCACTAGTAGAGAAGCTACAATAGTTCATTTTCACCGTCCAAAAATCATCAGTCTAAGTATCACCATTCAAATGAAAAGAAGGGGGAGAGGACTTTTGAGAAGCATTGTATATAAAATGATCACAGAAGCTAAAAATACAAAAATAAAGAATTACAACAATAAAATAGAGTAGATTACATCATAAAGTGAAAATAGTCACACGGACTACATAAATGATTAAAATTACTACACATAATATTCACTGGCGAGTTAAGTAAAATATTAGTTCTAGATCCCTGACAATAAAAAAGTAAATGTTGTCTATTATTGTATTGAGACTGACTCTGGACACATAATTACACCATCAAAAATTTTATAAAAAAGATGGCAGTATTCTACGAAAAACTAGACTTTTAAAATTAAATTTGTCCAAGAGAGATCGATAATCAACTTTAAAATCTAAATATTTCAGAAACAGGTTCTGCTCTGTTTATATGATTATCATGGAATTGATACCGAATAATTGAACAGTATTCCACTTTGGAACGAATGAAAGAGAAGTAGAGTGTTTTCAATACAGCAATATCTTGGAAACCTCGACAGTTCCTCACAATGGAACCATAAAACATAAGTTTATGCAAGTTTGAAAAAAAAATTATTTCTCAAAACTTTTCCAATTTTCTAAATAAAAAAAAAGAAATGAGCTTCTCGCTGTTTTTTTTACTATAGAATAGAATAAAATGATGTTTATTCACATATCAGTAGTTAACAATTTTTTTTTTAAATTAGTAATAATAGGGATGTGTTGAAAAGTAAATAGACACAAAAAGCCCATAAGAACGCTAGGTTGTGCATGGGCAATAATTGTATCTTTACATTCAGAGAAAAAAGAGTCTGTGATAATCATCTAAATTCTTGTATATAATATAGGAAAATAAAGAAATTCGGTGGCAACGAAGTTCGAAGTTAATTAAGTTACCGGCTACAAATTATTCGAATTTTCGGAGTTTGTGACGGGAAATAATTGATAGTGAGCATATTAGAGTGAGACCAGTTGACCTGGGATCCTCATTTTTTGCGCGTAAAAAAATATAGGAAAATTAACATTTAATTTATCTATAACTCAATTTATATACTGAACAATGGCAAGTAACGAGAACATACACAAAAAGAAAAAGCGAAAAGGAAGAAGACGAAGATACCGAGGAAGAAGTAAATAAAAAAAGTAAAAACATGGATAGATCATCAGTTAAAAGTCATAAGAAAATTGAGGAAAATATGTAAATGCTGACTGAGATGATGAGACAAATGGGGGAGACGACGAAAACAATAACAACAGAGCTAACGGAGATGAGGAATGAGCAAAAGGTATATAGAAAAGAGATTAATGAGTTAAGATCAGAAAATAAAAAATTACTGAACGAAAATATAAATTTGAAGAAAATAGTAGCAAATATGGATGAAAAGCTGGAAATAATTGAAAATGAGAAAAGAAGAAATAATATTGTATTGCAAGGTTTAAGAATAAATAATAGATTTAAAACAAGTTATAGAAAACTTTATGAAGTGTGATTTAAAAATTGATACAGAAGTGTTGAGTGCAACGAGATTAGAAGATAAAACCTGTTTAATACAACTAAAGAACCAGAAGCAAAAGAAAGAAGTTACGAAAAATAAAAGTAAATTCAGAACAAAAATGGGACAAAAGATATTCATACAGGACGATTTGTCAAAGAAAGATAGATAAATAAAGAAACAAATGAGATATAGAGCTAATGAAGAAAAAAACAGGGAAAAACGTTAAAATCGGCTACAGGAAAATGTACATTGAATCTGATGAATGAAAATGGGAAACAGAGACGAATAACCTGATCAAGATACAAAAGAACGCTCACCAGCAATTAATCGATAACACAATGATTACAAAAAACTAATAGTAACGAGTCTGAAAATGGGAAAGACCTGGCTATGGGAAAAGATATAGAAAAACAAAAAAATGCAGATGAGAATATAAAGCAATACAAAGGATTAATAAATCAAAATATCAATAGAGTACAAAACGAACAAAAAGAAGCTAAAGCAAAACAAAAAGGTAAAATTAGTAAATGGAACATAGGGACATGGAATATAAGGGGCTTAGCAGGAAAAGAAAAAGAACTGGAAGATGAAATTGTACAAATGGGAGCGGACTTGTTAGGAATAACTGAAACTAAAAAGAAAGGAGAAGGCATTATAACAATGATAAATGGAAATATATTGATGTATAGCGGAGTAAAGCAAGATAAAAGGGCATCTTAAGGAGTGGGTTGCATAATAAATAAGAAACTAGAAAAGCAAATAAATGGTTGGGTTGCAATATCGGACAGAATATTAAAAATAGAAATAAAAACTGATCAAAATATCCAAAAAACTGTAATAGTAGTTTATGGACCCAACGAGGACGATACATCAGCAAATAAGGACCAATTCTGGGAAGAATTACAAATAGCTACAGAAGAAGCCAAAGGAAAACTATATATATTAGGTGATTTTAATAGTAGGGTGGGCAAAGAAGATCAATGGTATAGAAATATATTAGGAAAGCATGACGAGCAAGTAAGAAATAATAATGGCAAAAGAATGCTAGATTTTTGCTTGATAAACCAATTAGTAATAACAAATATGTTCTTTGTGCATAAAAATATACATAAATACTGAATGGATACTCAAAATACTCTCTAGTAGATCAATTAGTATGAATCATAGTGAGAGAACTGGTCATGAGGGGATGTCCGCAAGGAGGGGCCTTATCACCCCTTCTTTGGAACATAGTCCAGGATACCAGGATTAATCACCTCAACAATAATGGATTCTACACAATCACATACGCAGATGACTTAGTTAACTTGCAGACCGGAAAATTTGTGAACACACTGTGCGATAGAGCGCAGGATGGGCTCAAGTTAATAGAAACATAGTGTAAGGAACACTCACTGTCGATCAATCCCAAGAAAAATGAGATGGTCCTTTTCACCAGGAAAAGAGGATTATCGGGCTTTAAACTCTTCAATAGCAAATTAAACTTCTCTGAAGGGGTGAAATACCTTGGTACTACCCTCGACAAGAGCTAACATGTAACTCTCACCTACAGAGCAGAGCAAAAAGAGCATATGTGGCTTGATGAGCAATGTCGGAGGACAGTGGGACGCACATGGGGTCACCCCGTGTGGTCACCTGGATCTACAATGCAATCATAAGACCTATGCTAACGTACGGATAACAATCTGCACTGACAGCAGACAAGCCCTATTAGCCTTAAACAGACAACGTGTTACAACAGAGCTAGTATTAGAGTGCTACCAAGATTTAGCTAACGCCTCGGTAGATAACAATATTATCCTGAGTTTGCTTAAAGGGCACGACAGGAATAAAGGTAATCGCATCGCCGATTCTTTAGCTAGGAAAGCGGCTGGACTAATAATTTTAGGACCCAGTGACCCCTACGTCCCGAAGACTTCGACAATTGCGGAACTAGCCAAGCGTTACACCCATGCTCAATCCCTAAAGAGATGGGATGGAATCAAAGGATGCAGTCTTGCCAGGATCACCTCGAGCGACCCTAGGAAGCCGGCGCCCAAGAAATATTTGGTGATGTACAGGAAAAACCTACGCTTAACAGTAGGACTTCTGACTGGCTACTGTCAACTAAGGAAACACCTCCATACTATGGGGCTAGTGGATACACCTCTATGAAGAATGTGTGAACAAGAAGATGAAACTGTCAGGCATGTCTTATGTGAGTGCCCGGTGTTATCGTTAATAAGAGAGTATGTGTTCGGTGAGTCTTGCCGATATGAAGGATATGTCTCCTAGTGACCTGTCCACCTTGCTTGCTGAAAAGGACAGGATGGACGATGACCTAGGAGGACAACTCCTCGGGAGGATGTACAATGGGTCACATGTGGCCTAAGTGCTGTGGGCCTAAACTCACCCTCCCCACTCTACAGATACAGATACCCGAAATGGTTTTCTCAAAAGTTGATAAAATTGATTTAGCAAAAAAAGCAGATGCATAAACATAATAAGGAATCAGGCAACATCAACCAGTATTATCACCTCACTGATCTCAGGTATCAATGCTCTGAAGAACGAAATTTGTTTTTTCGTAAATATATTGAAAACGTTAATAACAACGTGTTTTCGGATCCCAAACAATTTTGTAAATTCATATACGATAGGAAAAAAAGTTACCGTCTACCTGCTACAATGCACTACAATGATATATCAAGCAATTCTAATCACTATATTGTCGATCTTTTTGCTTTATATTTTAGCACACTTTATAGCAATGAACAACCCAATGAGATTCCTGAATATAAAGGTTTAAGAAGTTGTGTTGATGTGGTTAAATATTCGTGTGATATTAAAGAAATAATTGAGGGTATCACGTCAAGTCCATCTGATGGCATTCAATTGTGTTTTTACTTTGGCCAAACCAATACAATTCCTCTTTAAACTTTCTTTAGACTCTGGTATCTTCCCTGATTTTTGGAAACAGAGTTTCATTACTCCAATTCACAAATCAGGACCTAAAGATGATGTAAAGAATTATAGATCCGACTGCATTCAATCTGAGTTACCTAAATAACTGGACTGTCTTATATCTAGGAAGATGACTTGGGATACTAGTCAACTAATTAATAAGGAACAACACGGATTTGTGAAAGGTTAATCAACTACCACTAATTTAATACTCTATAAACATTTTATTCCAAATAAATTCGAGAAAAGAGGACAGGTTGATGCAATATATACCGATTTTACCAAAGCATTCGACCGTGTTAACCATTCACTCTTATTAACAAAATTGAACGCAATAGTATTTGACGGTTGTATTTTAAGGTGGTTAGGTAGCCTTTTGGAAAACCGTACGCAATTTGTACGTTGTGCTGGCTCTGTATCTACGCCTATCTCCGTTACATCGGGAGTACCGCAAGGTGCACACGTGGGTCCAGTACTGTTCAATCTGTATGTCAGTGATATTCCTGATGTTATATACAACTCGGAAATTTTAATGTTCGCGGATGATCTAAATTTATTCAAGTGTATAGTCAATGCTAATGACACTATCTTGTTACAAAGTGATTTGGACAATCTTTCAAATTGTTGCAATGTAAACCTGTTGAGGCTAATCCTACTAATTTTCATTTTTCAGGAACAAAAACCCTATATCAACATCTTGCTGACCAATTATCCACTTGAACAAGTGAGAAGCGTTAAAGACTTAGGTGTCGTTTTAGATCATAAGTTATTATTTCAATCACATATTTCTAAGATAGTCGCAAAAGCGAATAAAATGCTGGGCTTTATAATGAGATCATCAAGAGATTTGTCAGTGCATTCAATCAAGGTTCTCTACTGTTCCTTGGTTAATGTTAATTTGATCAAAATTGTTCAAATAAAATTTTTACGTTATACAGCTTTTAAGAAGGGGCTTATTGAAGTCACATATCAAAGTAATGCTTTATTAACAGTATTAGATTTGAACACGCTGTTACATCGTAAATCTGATAATTCTTCAGTTTGCTTACCAAACTCTATAAAAATAGTGCGATCCGTTTCCAAGATAATTGAGGCGTTCCATACTTGAAACTCACTCTGTATATGACGGAAAATAGTTCCAGTGGGAAATATGTGTGGTTTGTTAATTAAATCCTTCTATAATATAGCTCAGAAAACAATCTTATGAGTGTACGAGATTTTCAGAGTTTTGATTTTATACCATATTTTATTATCCTACATGAAAGTAGGAAGCCATACTGGTTTATGACACGATAAATTTGTCCTAAATGATGAAATTTATTTTATGACTGCTAACAATTTTCCCAGAACGATCAAAAATTAATATTATGAATTGCAGCCACTTGAAATTACACTGCAGTCAAGGTTGAGAAACGTTTAAAGGGTGACTTCGGAGGTTTTTTGTCTTTTGCATTACCATTCAAATATTTTAAGTAATTACTCACCTGATAAGACGGCTGGCATGATTGCGATGATCCAGTCCCTGGATAACAGAAAAATTAACTTTATATTGAATCTAAGAAAAAAGCATAAATTACAAATATGATTTTAGCTTATGCTTTGAGAAAAAGTGGATTATTATTAAAAAGTTATCTGGTCGAGAATCACCGCCAAATCTGATAGTTTTTTTTGATAAAATATACAACCTCAAAACCGTTAGACTTGATGGAAGCGAGATTGAATGGAGAAAAGGAATCAAGTGTCTCTATATAGTGAACTCCAGTGGAACAAACACGACAGGGAGCTTACATACAAATCAAAAATGACTTTTATGGTGTGCAGAAACCTAGCAGGGAACAATTGAAGCTGTAACGCAAGAGTTCTAAGCTGGAATAACCGTAGTGAGACCAATCATCACTTATGGAGTCATTGCGTTGAGTATTAAAACTAGCCTATTGAGGACGGGAGACTACCAGTCCAGAATTCAAAGTCTAGTCCGTATATGCATCACAGAAGCAATAAAAACATGCCCAAGGGCGACCATGGAAGTGGTCCTTGACCTCACTACATATGTTGGTGTCAAGTGTTGAAGAAAGAACAATATAGGTACCTTCTTACTAAATAGTTACAAGAAGGTATGGGATCTCAACACCATTACCAGAATAATGCCATTCAATGGTCTACCTATAGCTCCAAAGCAATATTATATTCCATTCCCTTCTATTACTTATGTATACCATCGATTGGCATTATTTCCTATTTAGGTCTGGTAATGGTGTTGGTATTCCATTTCTTCTTGTTACTTTATTCTGAAAAAGGGAGGAAAAGGTTGGTGCAGACCCATCCACGGAAATTTTTAATTTTAATAAATGAGAAAATGAGATCTTATATGGAATTTTTTAAAATGTATAGCATTTCGAGGAATAGTGAGACAATAGGTGGGTAAGGACTTAATAATGGTCATGGTGGTTAAAAAAACAACAAACTTTTGGGGGCAAATTTCAAAATTTAAAAGTATTTCCTGGACCGACTTAATTAACAGAGAGTTTTCACTTGAGAAAAAAAGGAGTGACAATAATCCGAACAACATTCGTTGACAGTATCTCCGTAAATCGAAATTTTGTTTATCCCAATCTTCATCGACCATCCACTTTTCACGAACCCTCTCTTTCACAGAAAAGTATAAAGATCGTTTATCTAAAGCATCCACTATCTTTCCGCTTCTACCCCGAAAATCCCAAGCTGTATAACCTTGGTTTTTATCTAAATATATCTCCGACGATGCTTTCCACAGAATTATGTAATACTAACTGTAATAATTAAGAAAATCTCATCTGAACCGTGTATCAAACAGTGCCAGATATCACGAAATGTCACCAGGAGGTCCCCCTTGACGGAGGCAGAATCTACGTTCTGGTATTGTCTCGAGAGGAGATCGTCCTGCGAGTTATGGCACTCACTGTCCGGACATTAATTTATGGGGTCGAATATCCGACCGCGTGGTTCGGTTTCCTTGTTAGATACGTTCTTGCTCTTAACAGTGCCGGATTTAACTTAACCGAAGTTGAGACGAGCACGATTTAAATCCTAAATAAACAGGGTTAGTCGTAAGTTGAAAGGATCACAACAGAGTGGCTGAATAAATAACGGTAATCTTTGAAGTAAAGTAGATAAGTTGTCGTTGTGGCATTGAATTGAGGTAGTTTGATTGGCTTTGATTTATGATGAGAACAGAATTTGATCAAAAATACAAATATTCTACCAAAGATCATCCTTCAAGAGGTATTATTTTCAGAAATTTGTTATCAATTACTTCTGTTGAACTCGTTTCTGGAAAGTTGACCATGAGGATATTGATTTTTACTAGTGAATATACAGAGTGCGATGAGAAGCAGCCCGACTGTGGCAATGGAAACCATTTACAATCTTCCGCCTCTTGCTCTTCATGCTAAGGCGGAAGCGAGAATGGCTGCATACAGGCTGGAATGCATAAAGGAACCAACTCCCATAGTCATTCCAGAATCACAGATGTTATCACCAACTCGCTTCTTGAAATGAGAGGTTATACCATGCTGGCTACAATTAACCACAACCAACCTTACCGTATCCAGCTGAACTGGGATGGGTTGGAAGCATTCAGTCACGAAGGAACGTTGGTGTGGTACACAGACGGATCCAAAACTGACAAAGGAACAGAAGCTAGAGTCCATGGTGCCAGACCCAGGTGCAATATCGTTGGGGAAGTTTGCATCTGTATTCCAGGCAGAAATCTTCGCTATCCTCCCAGATAGACAGGCAGTACTGAAATCATTAGCATGTCCCCCAGATCAGATAAACCATAATAAAGTAACTCTTGAGTGGGTCCTGGAGCACAAATGTATTATAGGCAATGAAAAGGCAGACACCCTAGCAAAGCTAGGGTCTGAAAGTGCATTCACTGGTCCTGAACCAGTATTTGGAATATAAAAATCTGCTGCACGTGGTTGTACTTTTCGGTGGATTCAAAGTAAACATCAGATGTACCTACTGAAGACACGAGCCAAAACAGGAACACAGCAAACCCTTGTTAGAAAAACCCTCGAAGTCGCTGACTAATGAAATATTAAACCTCAACAGAGGCCAGATAAGGAAAGTGACGAGATTACTCCCCGGTCACTGTACCCTAAGGAAGCACATGCGTACAATTGGCATATATAGGGAGGAACCTATCTGTCGGTTGTGCATGAAAGAGTAGGAAACAGCCTCTCACATTATCTTCGAATGTCTCATTGGAGATATAGACTCCTAGGACTAGAGTATCCAAGGGAGGATTTCTCCAAGAAGGACCTAGTGAAAATACTGTTGAGCCTGATAAGGGCTACTGGTTATAACCAAGAGCACAAAAAGCCTGAAGGCTGAGGTGTCGAGGTCTCTGAGCCTTTGACTATTGGAGCCGAACTAATCAATCAATCAATTAACAGGCTGTTTAATTAATATTTGTTCATGCATTAGCTGTTTCCAGTTTCGGGTAAAAATCTTCTTATTTATGCACCCCGTATATTTTAAACTTTAACACTACATCAAAAGGTCAAGCACAATTTTGCTAAACAAAATTAACTTGCAATTCTTGAAAAAATCATCAAAATCAAATGACCTAAGAAAGAATAGTTAACACACATTGAAGCGAAATAACTTACCATTAACATGAATGCACTTTTTAAAGATAAGATACGATACAGTAAAATTTTGCTTCAATAGCACATGTTCACAGGAAAGAAGAATGATACATCTTCGCCACTGTTTAAATACATGAAATCATATGAAAGAGAACAGACTTACGTCTCGTGTTCATGTCAAGCTCAGACGCTTTGACCAGGAAAGGAATTTACCTCGGGATTTATTGGCAAGAGAATCAAGTACCATAAATCTTGTTACCGTGACTATATTTGGGTACCAAGACAGTTAGGAAATAAACCAGGGCGCTTCTCTTCTAATATACCTCAAAAAATACTTCAAGCATCCTTTAAAAAGTTAATGGATGAAGTGAAAGATAAATTCTCAAACTCTTCTTTTGAGTTATCTTATCTGGCAACAAGAATGGCTGAGCTAACCGACTTGGAAATGGATCTGTAGAAAACCGAACAGTTAAAACCCTTTTGATCTACAAATATTGTGAAATAGTTATTTGTATGCCAAGGACTGAAAGTGCTAGTTTGTTGGACGAGTCTGAAAATTGCGTGACGAGCGAAGCGAGGAGAGCAACAGACGAGTCCAACAAAGTAGTATTTCAGCCACGGCGTACACAACCTTTTTTAAACGACGCATAAGATCCAAAACTTTTTCAATTACACTGAGGAAAGAAAATAAATAATTATAAACATTTTATTTATTGAACAATATAATGTACTTAATAATATTTGGATTGGAGTAACTCTTAATCGCTGATGTTTTCTTTTTCATCATCATTCACTGTTATTCATTAATTTAGACAAAACTTCGGATAAAACAAATAATTTAAGAAAATTAAAAATTTAAGGTTATGCAAAATCATCGAAGTGAAACTGTCAACTGTCAACTGTCAACATTGAAGTGGCTAGAGTCACATTTAAGGAAGTTAAAGTTGTCTACTCCAGAGCGTCCCGAAAGTGTTTTGCAGTACGGAACTGTCTCTTTCACTACATGGAACACTCAAAACGCAACTTTCGGTCTGTAAATGAATACAGAACGAGCAACTTTCAGATGGCGTCGTCTAAAAAAGTAATTTTCACATCCATTCGATAGATCAAAATCTGCCACGGTACTTTTAACAGATATACCACTTGCAGAGGTAGTGGAACGCGTACGTCAATTCAAATTCAAAAGGATCTTATTATCCTCAGTCCTGACACAGACATATTTGTGTTAGGGATTTAATTCTGGCATAAACTTGAAAAACTAGGTTGCCGGGGATTGTGGACCGTTTTCTTGGGCGCCATTTGGCTACCTCAAATATTTCATGCCTAAAACCAATTAAAAGATTAGGCTCTTAAACTGTATGTTTTTTCTATGTTTGTTACGCGACTACTCTCCCAATTATGATTCGATTTTGAAAATTTTTTTTTATTAGGTAGGTCATATTCAGAGGTGGGACCAAACTAAAAATTAACTTTAAAGTGCTACTGTGAAGTGGCATTTTAAACGGTTTAACGCTTTGTAAAAAAATGATTATTGAATTATACTACAATGGCAGGGAAGGGGTACAGACTGGCAACATCTGTGAAATCAAAGTCAAGGATCACAAAAATACATATCAGAAATCAGAATGCGGTCTGCAAATCTTGCAAGCGAATCTTCTTTGAGAATCCGCTCTAATATGAAATAATAAGATAAGTGAAACAAAATCATCAAAATTGAAGCTTTTGTTGAGGATAGGAAATTATATGTTCCACGTATTCATTGACGAGACTCAATAAGTCATTTCATTAGATAACCAGTTCAAAAACGTGTTAATTCTTGATAAAGCTCCTCAGAAATGAGCGATGGCTCATTCGATTCGAAATAACGTCTAGAAAAATGTATCGAAAGTATGTATTAACACATAAAAAATTGCAAGTGTTAATAACAAATGTAGACGAAAAAAAGATTAATAACTCAAAAACTATTAATATTTAAGAAATTTTGAAAAAAGATCCTTGAAGAGGAGGAAATTTCCAATAGAAAGTTTTGACTCCCGGTATTATATCTCTATTATTTATAATTTTAATTTAACGCCGAAAATAGGTCTTCACGAGTCATTTTGGGTATGCGTGTGCCTCGTCAAAAGCAAACAGGTCAAATTAAATAATTTTTTAAGGTATTAATTGTTAATTTAAAAATTATAAATTATGGTGTATTCTGAATACTTCAAAGAGCTCTTTGCCGTTGGAAAAAATTCTTAAACAAAGTAATTAAATTTTTTAAACCTCTATGACGTTTTCTTGTTAAGTTTGTATATGTATAGGAAGGGCTCCTCGACGCCAAACATTTTTAAGACAATTATTTAAGTATTATTACAGTTTCCTGTAAAATTGTCGTTGAACGGTCACTGTTTTTGAAAAATATTTTTCAAAACTTTGTTGTAAAGCGTTTCAATAATATATTTATTCTTCGATATCTACAATTATTTAAACATTTTCTTTGGCTTACAATAAATAAGAAAGTTCGGAAACATTTTGTTAATCAACAATTGCCTAGCATGTTGAAAATTTAACTTTTAAGAATTTTTTCCAACGGCAATGAATTATTTGAAGTATTCAGAATACACCATAATTAATTTTTTCAAATTTTTAAATCAACAATTAATACCAAAAAAAATTATTTTATATGACCCGTTTACTTTTGACGAGGCGCACACATTCCCAAAGTGTGTCGCGGAGACCTATTTTCGGCACTGAATTAAAATTATAAATAATAGAGATAGAATACCGGGAGTCGGAACTTTTTTATTTGAAATTTCCTACTTTATAAAGATCTATTTTTAAAATTCCTCTAAAATTAATAGTTTTTGAGTTATTGACAAAAAACTAAATGCTGTATTTTTTTAATTCAATTTGTTAATAACAATTGCAATTTTTTATGTCCTAATACATACATTCGATAAATTTTTCTAGGCATCATTTCGAATCGAATGAGCGATCGCTCATTTCTTAGGAGCTTTAACAAGAATTGACAAGTTTTTGAACTTGTTGACCAGCCTAATAATGTCATATCGTACAATTTGTGAAATTTTTTTTTATAATTGATCTTGCCTCCCAAAACGAATTCCTGTATTTGAAATTTGGAACAGAGAGATTTAAATTCGTACCAAATTTCTACTATTTTTCCGTGTACTGGAGAAGAAAATTCCGAAAAGAATAGATAAGTTGGCAAAACAAAGTTATAAAACGCTGCTGTTATAGTTAACAGTTCCTGACGTCGGCACTGGCTGTTATTTGAAAGATAGTCGTAATGGAATTGGCTTCGGTACATTCATATTTTAAATCTATGAAATGCTTGACCTGAAAAACAACTTTGTTATTTTTCTACCAAGATTCATGTTATGTTACTATCGATAAATTTTCTCTAATATATGAGTATGGTAATTTAACTCTACGATGAGTTATATTTATTTTAATTATTGAGATTCTTTGGAACTCAATTTATTTCGTCCTGAATCGCACCGTGGAACATCTGAAGTCGCTATTCAAAACGTAAAAGTAATAATTATGATAAAATATGTACGCCACTGTGACTTCTAGGAGCTGAGAAAGCGTCATATATCTAAAAAAAAGTTTAATTTGGTATAAAAGAATACATACATTGTATAGTCAAGGGAAAGTATAGTCTTCTATTCGCGTAAAATGTTTTTTTATTGAATGGGAACGTTCCAGCATTTTGGTGAATCCTAACCATCAATGTAGGTAACCTTGATGAAGAATGTGCCATATTCAAATTATCAGACAGATAAAATGTTTGTTAATGTCAATTCCCTGGTTTGAAATCCCATAAACTTACTTTGATCAATAATTGTTCCAAATATCAAGACATTATTAATATTTAAAGGCAGCTTATTGGTAGGAATGTTGAAACTCCAATTTTGAAAATATCTACATATTATTAGCGTATATATAATCATGAGACTTCGTAACATAATTAACACCAATCAAAATAAAAAATCTCAATATAAATTGCATAAACAATTTATTCAAACCTCAATAATTGCCCACAGTAACCCTATTTCTGCTTCACCCTACAAAATATACAGAACCAATCACAAACATATACATAATAAAATTGGTCAAATACCATGTACTTGGTACATTTTTGAAGAATAGGCTACACCTATATATTTTATTATGGGCTAGTGGCCCATATTAAAGACTATGTACTGAAGGTTAAAGTTATTTCAGGATATTAAGACAACAGCTGAAAGAAGCTAAATAAAGAAAAGTATAAGGTAGATGTGGAACGTGTCAAAATAGCTGTCAATCAGCACGGAGTGGAAACGATAAAAGCTGCAAGGACATTTGATCTATATTGTAAAGTTCTGCGGAAAAAGCTTGTACAGCATCCCATTGAAGCTGCCCAAATAAAGATTGGGTGTGAGTTTGTCTAATGAAATTGTTAGTGGGCGAGTTAATAAATTATATTAAGGAGATGAAAGCTAAATTTCATGGTCGAGCAAGAAAAGACGTGAGGAGAATGGCGTCCACCTTAGCTACCAGGAAACCTTATCAGTGGATAGAATCCATGCTCGAGAATAGGAGAACATCAGCACATAATAATATGCATGATAATACATTCACCGTTAGGACAATTGAAGGATGACCTCAAGGTGGAGTACTTTCACCACTTTTGTGGAACCTTATTGTGGATTACTTGATCTGCAGGTTGAATGATCAAGGCATATGGACGCAGGGCTTTGCGGACGACATAGTGATTGTCACCAATGGGAAATTCCCAGAGGTGGTTATGAATTTCCTACAGGAAGCACCTCGAATTGTGGAGGAATAGTGCCTTAATGATGACCTTTCAGTTAATAAAAAAAAAACCTATTTGCTTTTACGAATAGAAGAGTTCTCCCGCAGGATAAAGTACTGTTGTTCGGAGAAGAACTAGAAATATCCAAGGAAGTTAAATATCTGGGAGTGACCCTTGATTCCAAACTGAATTTGGAGGCACACCTGGAAAAATTTACTACCGGGGCGACTAGGCGCAGAAGAGTTATGCAGGGGCAAAACCTGAAGAATACAACCTATGGTGGTTCACTGGCTTTACACAACTGTGATAAGGCCAACGATCACCTATGGAACAATAGTCTGGTGGAGGAGGAGAGAAGTGTCCTCTGCAGTTAATATATTAACTGAAATCTAAAGACAAGCCCTTCTTGGTATTACCGAGGCAATGAACAGCACGAGGACATCAATGGAAGCCCTTATTGGACTTCCTCCTCTAGAACTTTATATAAGGGCGAAGACAATGATGGCAATTCTTAGACTGAAATCGGGAGACTTATAGTCCCCGAACAATTTTCGAGAAGGACAACTGGGACATTACTAGACGAACCCATATCTCACATGAGTTTTGATAGCATGGCACCAGAGAATATATTCACTGAGCGAGTGAATATAATCATCCCATCTAATTAACAGGTGATGCACCCAGGTAATTCTGGAGAAATCATCTGGTTCACCGATAGCTTCAAAATAAACCATGGCACTGGGGCTGGTATAAAAGAACCTAGAAAGAAAATGTTCTTTAGCCTTGGTCGATATACGACTGTGTTTCATGCATAGCCGCTTTACAGCCTGTATTGATGAAAACATTGGAAGAGGATATACCTGAAAAAAAATTAAAATATTCACTGACAGCCAGGATCTGCTTAGAGTTATCAATAATCCAACAACTAGGTCTAGACTGGTGAAAAACTACAAAGAACCCCTCAACAGGCTGGCAAGAGACAACAAAGTGTCTTTAATATAGGTGCCGGCACATGAGGGGATTGCAGATAATGAAATGGCGGATCAGTTAGCTGAAGAAGGTTCTAAAGGAGACCTTCTTTGGCGAAATTACCAACACCCATCCTATCATGTAAAGTGCTAGTCAAGATAAATGGTTGACTACAATAAAATCCATTGCAGGCCCAATATTAACTATTTTCTAGGTATAAATAGATCTATAAATCTATAAATGAAAAGATGATAAGCAAGGGTTATCCAATGGTGGAACCCAAATCAGCTATTATTGAGTCAGAACCTTTTTCCTTGGAAAGAACATCACATGATTTTAGGATATTGCTTAAATATAAAATTCACAATGATTGAGATTTTAATAATCACAAGCAGGTACACCCCTGGAATGGTCATTTTACAAGGATTTATTGCTCTCTGCCTTTTTCAAATAGAGTATAGACATTAATACATCTAAAATCACCCTTTTTAACTAATAGCTGAAGAAGTTGTGTGAAACTTCGTAATAAATGCACATTATTCAACCAAGCCTCTATTATAAGGAGTTTAATTTATTTTGCTCACGATATATAATTTTTTAACACGTTATAGTGCCAAGTTATTCCACCTGATAGAATTAACGGTTTTAACCTTTATAAAAAGCTCAGCTGAACCTTTCCACTGATGTATCATCTACTTTTCTATCACTAAGACAGAAGCCTCTCATTCTTTTTTTTTAGATAAAGAACATGAAGTATATAAAACAAGTGTGTAACATATGCTTAGATAAATATCTACAACTATCTTCTGTGACGGAAGTTAAAGTGCGCGCAGGTGCCACAAACTCTCCTGTCGACTATTAAAGCCAAATAAATAGTGCGTTCGGAACACGTCGCAGCTACCGAAAAGAGCTACTGCCGTTACACAAACAACACACTTATTTTGCCATTTGAAACACCGGGAGAACATTATCTGCGAGGCTATTAATCCCGCTCCTTTGTTGTGAATGTTTTTTGGTGGGCGTCGTTATGGAGACGACTTCCGGTTGCCTAGCAACGCGATGCTTCGACTCTATTTCCATCTCTAGAGGTGGGTGCGCAATTCTGGTGAATGGGCGAGCGAGTCCGCCAAAATTAGAATTCAGAAGATTTCCATAAAACGAACGTGCAAATAAATAGTTTAAAGGACGCTTCTGTCTTCAAGAATATGTATTCTTTAGACTTTTTTTCTGTGAATTCAACAAATTACAGAAATTTTGTGATTCATCGAAATCTGGCTAGGCTGATATTTCGAGATGCAAGTTTCTTGAGTATCACGATTTCTTAATAATTCAATAATATACGGTGTGGGCCATAAAGAACATTTCAGACCGTTATTTGGCAGTATTCAGTAGACTTGCTATAGAAATGCAGAAACGCTTCGATTTTTGTTACATTTTTACTATACAGATTTCTGTCCCCCCTTCAGCTTACCCAATCCCTAAATTTTCCAGGCAATGGATTGGAAGGAAAGGCTTTAATGAATAGCCTGCAGGATCTTCCTATTTAACTTGAAGCCTAATAAATGGTGCCAAATATCGGGACGGACTGTTTTATTGCATAAAATAGTTTGTATGGAATTAAAGCAATATTTTTAGTATTTAATGATATATTTTGTGGCAAGAAAAATAAAATTTCAGAGAAATTTGGAAACCCATTTTTTTCATTCGAATTTGTGTGCTTCGATATAATTGAACAATATAACACACCATTAATTTCATATTTTACTTTGAAGGTTGGCTTCTTTGAGGAACTTTGACACGTTTCCTGTCTGGCTATTCTTTGAGGTTTCAGTTCCAGAATCACCTGAGCTCTTAAGATATGTGTGAGTTTATTATGACCAATTCTAAGTCTAATTACTGGTGGAATGAGGAAATAGAGGAGCTGTGGAAGGAGTGTGAGAAAGAACGAAGATGGATGCTGAGGGGAAGAGGAAGGATAGAAGGAAAAGGGGGATACAAAGAGAAGAAGAAGGAACTGGAGCGTAGGGTGGAGAGGGAAAAAAAGGGAATTGGGAAGAGTTACTGGGGGAATTGGAAAAACATCTATGGGGAAAGATAGAGGTGAAGAGGATGGGT
This sequence comes from Lochmaea crataegi, assembly GCA_947563755.1. Lineage (NCBI taxonomy): Eukaryota > Metazoa > Arthropoda > Insecta > Coleoptera > Chrysomelidae > Lochmaea > Lochmaea crataegi. Next base: position 15,189,568 of record OX387434.1, on the reverse strand, counting down.
GGAAATAGGAACGAGGTGTTAGAGGAAGATTGGGAGAAGCAGATTATAGGGAAATTTTTAACCGGGGGAGAAGGAGGAGTAGGGGGAGAAATCCAGGAAACTAGGGGGGTATGGAAAATTAAGGGGATAAGGCCGGTAGAGAAGTGGGAAGTAGAGGAGTATGGGGAGAAACATTAAAGTAAGGAGAACTCAAGGGATAGATGTCCTGAGGGGTGATATGATGAAGAGGCTGTTGGATGACAATGGGGATTACTTCTGGGAACTATTCAACAGGGTGCTGAGAGAGGAAGAGTTTCCGGAAGGATGGAAGGTGGCCAGGGTGATATTGCAGGAGAAGGCGGGTAGAGAGGGGAAGCGGGCGGGGTATTGCAAGTCCATCAGCCTGCTGTGTGGTATTGGTGAATTGATGGAGGGGATAATAAAGGATAGGATTGAGGAGGAAGTTGGTAGGAATGGAGGTTTAAGGGCAAACCAGCACGGGTTTACGAAGGGGAAATCATGCATCTCGGCACTAGGCAGGGTGATGGGCGGCTTGGTGGAAAGGGCTAGGAAGGGCAGCTGGAGGAATAAGAAATTGGCCCTAATCGTGTTCAACAGTGTCAGCAAACGGGCAGCGTTGAGCGCGTTGCTGAGGCTTGGAGTGGGGCAGGGGTTGGTTAACCTGGTGGAAGACTACATGGCGGGGCGTGTGATAGTAGACTCTAGAGGGAGGAGGTATGAGACGGAGGCTGGAGTGCCCCAGGGCTCGGTTCTTTGACCGACGCTCTGGAAGTAATGAGGTTTGTGGGATAGTATGTGAAGAGGGATGTGAGATTACGGAGTATGCGGACTGATATGTATGGCAAAGGGAGAGGTGGAGATAGAAAGAAAGGCGAAGAGGATGTGTAGGAAGATTGTGGAGAAAATAGAGCGGTGCGGACTGGAAGTGGCGGCAGATAAGATGGTGGGGCTGCTAGTGAAGGGACGGAGCAAGACGAGGGAAGTGGGGGTGATGATGAAGGGATTCATATGGAGGACTCTGTGACCCAGGGTTGTGGATGTATAGCCAATTATCCTTCAAAACTCATATGTTAAAGGCGGCAGAGAAGAAGAAAGTGAGGGCAGCACGGCTGGGGAGATTGATGTGTAATGTGAAAGGGCCAGGAGAGTGGAAGAGGAGGGTAATTAAGAGGGCGGTAGAGCAGAGTATGCTGTACGGTGCGGAGGTGTGGGGTGAAAAAGAGGGGCTGAATGCGAGGGCTAGGCCACTCCTGCGGGAGCTGAGGGTGGTGCAGGGGTACAGTGGGTGTACTGGCAGCAGCGGTGTTGGCAAGGTCCTAACCATTGGACGTGATGGCTAGAACCAGGAAGTTTATTCCTGGAGTGGTGCGACCAAAGAGAAAGTATAGAAATGGATGGAGGAGGAAATGGAGAGAAGGTGGGAGGAGCGATTGGGAATAGAAGAGATTGGATGGACCGGAAATTCGGAAAAGTGAACTACTTCTTGACCCAGGTGATCACTGAACATGGGTCGAGAGTGGGGTATTTCCACAAGATTGGGAAAAGAGAGACTGGAATGTGCGAGAGGTGTGAAGTGGAGGATTATGTATTTAGATGCTGGAGGAAAGAGGAAATGCTGAAGAAGTTGGATATGAAACTAGGGGTGGCGGTGTATTGGGAGAATATGTTGGAGATAATGTTGAGGGGGGAGAGGGAATGGATGGAGGTGAGTGCTGTTGTAGAGAGCATGGTTAGGGGGAGAGGAGTACTCCATATAGCATGAGAGGTAGGAGTGATAGTTAGGAAGAAGACAACAGTTTGAGCGGAGAGTGTGCGAGGGACCGCCGCCCGTGTCGAAGTATGCTAGGGTAGTGAATCCGAGGTGGGGGTAACGGCGAGTTTGAGGTGGTTTGGTTGGTAGGCATACCCATGGGGATGACTCCAACACTGTTTGGGTCCTGGACCCATTCGAACATGAGTTTCCCATCTCGAACCGAAAAAAAATCTCAAGTCGTAAGTCTAATGATCGTTGCTCTACTCCTTGATAAGATGATGGTTAATATGCTTTCAGGAATGGGTTGGAAAGGTATAATGACAGGTCCCACGTTTCGAAAATCGAAAGTTAGAGTCTTAACGTGAGAATCAGGGCCTTCGCTAAGTTTGATAGTGCTTAGGATAGTAATATTAAAAATGGCATTTTCTTCTTTGAGAAAAGGAAAGAAAAGGTATAATGATAGGTGCCAATTTTCTTCCAATGATATTCCCAGAAATAATCGAAAGATAGAATCTTAACGTGAGAATCAGGGCCTTCGCTAAGTTTGATAGTGCTTAGGATAGTAATATTAAAAATGGCATTCTCTCCTTTGACATGTTGATCTGCAGCTTCATTTCCAGTTATTTCAAGGTGAGATGGTAGCCAGATGAGTATTAGATATTTGTATTTCTCGAGAGGAAAGTGTCACTTTTCCTCCCGCAGGATGTAGTTCACTGCCCGACGAGATGAAGTAATAATCCAAGGAAGAAAGAGGCACTTTACTCCTCTGTAATAATTCACAGGAGTAAAGTGCCCTTTCTCCCCTTCAATGATTGGTAAACTACATCCTGCGGGAGGAAAAGTGGCACTCTCCTCCCTAGTAATACAAATATTTATTTTCATAAAATGTATAGATGATGGATGGAGTAACAGCTTGATCGGTGGATACAAAGTAGGATCCTTTTTTTAATTGCAAGCAGAAATTTACAATTAAATATTTCACATTTTCTCCAGAGCTAGAAGAAAGTTTCTCACCTTCTTAACTCCATCGCTTGTAGTAGTTGCTGGAAGGCCTAGGATTAGTAATATTTTTGAGGTATATTTCACCAACGTAAAAGTGTCAAATGAGGTTAGGATTACGGCTTGCACTCGGTATATCCTTTCTCTTGTTGCTGCCGTTATTTTCCAACAAAATATTTCAGATTATAATCTGAAGTACTAACAAATGGTTATTGGTAAGTACTGAAAATAAAGAGTTTCCCAAATTTTTATAGTTGAAAAATAAGCAATTAATCAATTTTTTCACCTCTTCACACTCCTAATGAACAAATAAATCTCCATCACTTGGAGAGGAAGCCTTAAAAGAGATTGTTTGAATAAAAACACCCGCTATTGTGAATTTTAATTTTTCTTTTAAATGTGTCGAGTATATCTCACCCGGTACAAGAGAAGTGGCGTCATCTTCTGTTTTGTTCTGCCTCATCAGCCATCGCTTAGGGGAAAGCCGTTTCATTTATACAACGAAATAAAGAAGAAAAAAATGTTTAACCGGGTAATGCGACAGACGCACACGAAATTGGTTGCTCAAACAAACCAACTAAAAGAATTATGAAACATACATTTTCCTCTTCGCTAACCTCATTTTTAAAGAGGAGGAAAGGGGATGAGACAACAAGAAACAGTGACGCAGTTAATTATTTGGAAAAAATACGCAAAAACCATGGCAATTAAACAAATTGTACTTGGAAATTGTACAGTTTGATGGGAAGAGAGAATTTTCTTTTTAAATATCAACAGTGACATCATTAAAATTGGAATCATGGCGGAAATTGACCAAATTAACCGTAAAAGAAACATTTAAATGATTAATTACATAGTCTAACAGAGCTTTTAAGTAGCTATTATTTTTTGTAAATGATATAAACCGTCGTTGTCAATCTGGATATCTTGTTGCACAGAAAACACATGTCTTACTCATAACTTTTTTTTCGGGTCGAGATGGGAAACTCATGTTCGACCCAAACAGTGCTGAACTCATCCCCAAGGGGATGCCTACCAACCAAACCCACCTCAAACTCGCCGTTACCCCTATTGCCTATCGTACAGATATTGTAACTGAATGACCAGTTTCCAGTGGGGATTGCTGTGATTACTCTGAAATCAGACAGCTGAAGCTTCAAGAAGAGTTTAGCGTAGTGACCAGAAGGTTGTAAGAACCTTTTTGCCTGAGTATGTTTCCAGTAGGTAGGCTGCATTAAGTTATTTTCCCATTTTCCGACTGCTTTCACGATGCAGCTATGCCACACTTCACTGGGACATACTGTATATTTCAAATTATTTGTATCAATTTACAAAGTACTAAGGTCACAAAAATTTTTAAACGTTCGCTATAAACCTCTGTCTCATTGGTCGAGATACCAACACCCTATATAAGTAGTTTCCACTGTATGTATATTGTGAGCTTGTCGTGAAACAGCCTGTATAATTTATTCACTTGAAGAGATGTTTTATAATTTTGTAGAGAGCCCTTTGAAATTTCAGTTTTTAAATTCTCACATTTCGTGTGAAAGATAACGGGGCACTCTGCCGAATAGTTGTTTTGGCGGGCGCCCATGCCAAACCGAAAAGAAGAGGAAAATCGGGGTCACTCGTGTCTTTGCCAGATTTACTAGGATGCGAAATGTAGGTCGTTCACACAAGAGGGGTTGTTTACCGTTAGAATTTTGCTCTAGAAATTTATGAAAAGGAAAAATTATCTTAGCATTTTATTTGTAAAGATCGGAAGAACCAGAAAGAAGTTCAGGCACGTGGCGGAGTTTAACAAACTGATTATGTATACGCTAATTATTTAGAGAGTTAAAGTACTGTAATGTTTTTGTTATTTATTTAAATAGTTTTTTTACTTGTAGGATAAAATTATACACAATACTATAGCTAATTACTATTTATTTATTTAAAGAAACACACACACTGTATTACACTTAATTTATATACACACTTGACTTAATGTCTACTAATTAATTTACATTCGGTATAATAGTTCTAATTTATTTTTACCACTTGAATATTACACTATTTATCTTCACTATTTAATTCACTGTCCGATTACTAAGAACTTCTGTGAACTTACTCTTTACTGTCCGTTTCACTAATTGTCAAGTCACTCAAAAACCCGCGTATATATTTTGATCAATTCTGGAAAGTTCTTGACCTTCTATGCCCGTCATATGCTTGAACAAAACGATTTACTAGAATGTTCTCGAAAGGGGCGCAGCCACCAAAATTTACAGTCGAGGGACAGGACCGGCTTTGAGTTGGTGACCTCGCAAAAGTACGGTAATATTTCTGATTGCGGATTTTTCTTCATTTAATGATAAATGTGATTTTCAACTGACTTTTGAAAAAGGAGGTTGTCGAAGTGTATAGTATAGTTTCTCAGTTTTAAAAAGGAAACTAATTTTGAGTCAGACCAGTACTTCTAATGGAAGCCGTTTCCATCATCGAGTTACATGTGAAAAATCAGTAGAATAAGGCTATTCCCCAAGGCACAAACTGGATAATCGGCACTACAGTGAACAATGAAAATCTTAGAATTTTCATAAAACTAGAACAATTAACTTATGGATGATGTTAACTAGGATGCATTCCTGAAGTAGACTAACAACAGATGCCTCAGAACAATTGGTAAAACAAGAGAAGGTGAAATAAAAAATCGAGTAGGTACTTCTATATCTGTCATTTTGCAAGATGGGATGATACCCACCTCATGTACACGTAAATCTTCCTGAAAATTAGTTACAAAAAACATGCTTGATTATTTCATTTACTTTCTTTCTGGACAAGACGCAGATTCCGTCTATGTCCCAACTATTGCTTGGCTGCCTTTTTTCAGGGCAGTCTTTCAGTTCCCTAGAAAACATACAGTTTTTCATGAATTTTATTTTGCTAGAGAGTGCGATAGTGGCACGATTTAGCCATAAATCTAAGACAATATTTGCCGCATACCTAGGTATAGTGACTGAGGTATTATTAGGGTTATGACAATTTCAAAACAAGGTAGGTACCTCCATGATGACGTACGAGTATAGCACCAAGGTCCTTTGACTTCGAAGATAAATCAAGAGTTCAATCAAAACTGAATAGAAAAATGTATAGTGATTGAGGTACTTCTGGACAAATATCATCTACCTTGTCCTGATGAGGCGCAATACGCCGAAACCGGTCGACAAGTGATGTTATTCCTTCTAATCGCAAACCAGAATGGTTGGTTCTATCTTAACAGATATACCAACCCCGTTTACTTTAGAAGTGTAATTCAATGTCTGTCGGGGCATATAGCTCGAGAAGTAGTTGTTGCTTCTTAGTGGACGGTCTGCTCTTTGGAAATTAATTTTTCTAATTTTGTAAACCGTTAAATAGTATAGAACTATTATTTTTTGACGTCTATATATCACGCTTTACTAATATAACAATTATTTATAGTTAACTGTAATTAAGTAAATAATTTTTATCCTATTAGCAAGAGCTTCTTCTATAAATTTGTCAATATAGAGGTTTGCCATTTCGGATATTTCCATTCCCGGTTTTCTTTAAAAAAATCGGGGTCATTCCTGCCTTTGGCAGATTTGCCGAATCGTCCGAAGTAGGTCATTGAACAGTTCTTTAAAATTCACACGAAGACGTAAGTCCTAAGTCCCCGTTCGCCATCATTAATTTTGTCAAGAGTTTTGAATAGCTTCTCGGGAAGAACTTATATTTCTTTATTATATTTTTGAATGATTTATGAAAGAAATTTGAATTTTCGGTAGAAGCCATTTTGAAAACTGTTGAACCATAAGTAAAAAGGAAATCGTATTGAGTTATTTAGCTCGATATCTGCCAAACTGAAATTAATGTACGGTGAATTTTAAGATATCGAAAATAAAACGAAACATTCTTAGTATCGAAAACACGTTTCTCTATTAGCGCTTTGTTGTTTTGAAACTCGTCAGTCAACGGAAAAGGCAGTCAAGTATTTAAAATTAAAATTCGAGAAACGGTGACTCAAAGAACATTAATTTTAACTAAAAAATTATGACACTGACGAATTGAAGAATGTCGATATTAATTATAAATCGAGATGATTGATTGTGTTAATAATACAGTTCTCCAAAAAATGACCGCTCCACTTATTAAATCAATTTTATTTATATTAAAAAAACAAAATAAAAAAACTAAGCTTTTTTAGAGTTATCCTACATTTTATTACTATGTATAATTTATTATACATGGTAAATCGTCATTCAGGCTCTGATAAAAGTTCTTGAAGAAATGAAAGGAAAATTCGAAATTGACAGTAAAAGAAACAGACTCGGAAATAAAAAAAATTTGAGTGTATGCTTAAGACCGCACAGCAGAAGTGAAAACTGTATGTCGATGATCTGTTGAATTGAGAAGTGGGAGCAACCGATGCATGTGCTTGAACTTGTAGTGGCGGTGAATTGCCATCAATGTTTATTTCGCAATTTTCTTCTTCACGCTTTTTTGTTAAAATAATTATTATTACGTACCAATAATAACTATTAAATTAACAAAGACAATTATTAGGTATTAATTGAATATACTAAACAGCGACACAACAGTGAAGAGCAGCTGACTGTATGTTTCTCGCTCGGGTATACTCGGCGGTCCCAAGTTTGTATTGTTTTGTATAAGTTATATGCATGAAAAAACAGATTAAAAAAGTGAGATATGGAGGAGAGAGGGAAATGGGAGAGAAATAAAGAAAGTGTATTTCGTGTGATTACAATCATTGTTTTAAATTGTCAGAATCTAAGACGGATTCGGTAAGGTTCGCGACCCTCGGAATATTGTAAGACTTTTTTCTCTTATTAGACCATTTTTGACAATTTTTCAAAAATTTTGACCATTTTCAACAATTATTGACCATTTTTCAAAAATTTTGACTATTTTCAACAATTATTGACAGTTTTTTATAATTATTGACCACTTTTTCAAAATTTTGACAATTTTTGACTATTTTAACAATTATTGACCATTTTTGACAATTTTTCAAAAATTTTGACAATCATTGGCCATTTTTTCAAATATTTAACAATTTTTGACCATTTTTCAAAATTTTATCAATTTTTGACCATTATTGACAATTTTTGACAATTTTTGACGATTTTTGATTGGTTTTGACAATTATTGACAGTCTTTGACAAATTTTTGACAATTTTTCGAAAATTTTAACCATTTTCCAAAATTTTGACAATTTTTGACCATTTTCCAAAATTTTAACAATTATTTACCATTTTTGAAAATTTTTCAAAAAATTTTACAATCATTGACCATTTTTTCAAATAATTAACAATTTTTGACCATTTTTCAAATAATTAACAATTTTTGACCATTTTTCAAAATTTTTATAATTTTTGCCCATTTTTGACGATTTTTAATAATTATTGACCGTCTTTGACAAATATTGACCATTTTTGACAATTTTTCAAAAATTTTAACCATTTTTAAAAATTTTTGACAATGATTGACCATTTTTTCAAAATTTTCACAGTTTTTGACAATTTTTCACAATGTTTCACAATTTTTCACAATTTTTCACAATTTTTTCACAATTTTTGACAATTTTTGACAATTTTTGACAATTTTTGACAATTTTTGACCATTTTTTCAAATTTTTGGCAATTTTTGAAAATATTTGGCAATTATTAACCATTTTTTCAAAATTTTCACAGTTTTTGAAATTTTTGACAATTTTTGAAAATATTTGGCAATTATTTTATTATTTTTCAAAATTTTGATAGTTTTTGACAATTATTATAACTTGTTTCTCAAACAGAAACAGTTTATACCAGGGGCTCACAAAAATTATTTTTAATGGGTATTCTTAAAAAGAAGAACAACATATTTTATAATTTTAAGGTGGTGCGTTAATTTTTTGGTGAACTTTAGTACCTAATAATAAAAATAATGTTCATTTGAAAATTATACAAAAATGATTAAATTACAAAGAATGCAAGATGAATCATGGATAAGCAAACTTATTCATAGTAGCTACTCTGGGGTACTCAGGATAACGTCCTTCAGCCTATCCTTCACCTAACTCTGGCAGTAGAGAAGAATATTCAACAAGAGACTTTGGAAGTGAAGGATAGAGTTCTGGATTAAAAATTAACCTGAAAAAATATTTTCCAAAAAAAAATTGAAATAAAGATAAAAAAACAAGTCCTTTGACAAGGCAGTTACACCGACCTAATATTTTACGTAAACCAAGAATAGCTTTCTGTTATTCTTTTCTTTTGTTAAAAATATGAACTACATAACAGTATCAAACCGAGTGAAAAGGATTTTGAAATTTATAAAGAATTATTATTGTTACAAGAGGTATAAAAAAAATTGTTGTCGAGTATTTTCCTCTGACCGGCTTTAATTTTTCACAAAGACATACATTTTTTTGCAACACATTGTCAAAGAATCCCATCTCTTTGTTGTCGTTTTTTAAAAGAACTGTAAGGACAATAGAATCTGCTTTTTCGACTAATAAACAATACAAAAATCAGCATGAGGACGGCTTCTTGATCTGTGGAAATTACAATCGAATAGAAGACGCCAAAGACATTCAATTACAGCTTATTTAACACTTCGAGAACATTTTCTATATAAATATTCGACCTCTTTCCTTTTTTCTCCTTGCGACATTGTTCCACAAATTTTAAGCCTGATTACAATCAACTATATTTGACAGAAGTTGTTGTCAAGCGATTCTGGATATAGCCTACTAACGGTACAACCTATTTGATAGAATGTTACCAAAAAGAAATACATACTTAAAAATAATCTATGGAACAAAATTTAAATTTGTTATAACTTTTTTGGTATGGCATATATAAACTTCAAAATGTATGTGGGTGGTACTGATACCATTAACATTGAACCCTTCATCAAAAAGAGAGAATGCTTATCATTTTAATAAATTTGGTACGATGGTATAAAAAGTATCTCAATAGGTTGTATGGCCTCCTCTTTCATCAACCACAGCCTGGCATCTGTTAGGCAACCTAAAAATGAGGTTGTCGATCTCCAGTTGGTTTGTGGTGGTCTAGAGATAAGAAAGACAATAAAAAATCTGTTGTCTCGTATGGAAAGCTCCTTGATGAAGCAAAAGTCTTCATCCCATCGAATCCTAAAGATTTCGATGGGATTGAGATCGGGAGACTGGGCAGGCCATGGTAGTTCATTAGGTGTGCTGTGTGTGGACGGGCATGCATGACCTGAAAATTCGGGCCAACTTGTGCAGCATTTAGACGTACAATGGGCTGCAAAATGTTGTCACCTCCTGGAGAGGGACAAGACGTTCCAGATTCCCTGGTTGTCTCCACACACGAACTCGATACGTATCACGATAAAAACCGAAGCGAGACTCATCCGTGAAGAGCATAGTACGCCATTCTTGATGTCCCCAGTTTAAGTTTTCGTGTGCCCACGCTAATCTTATACCGTGATTGCCCCTAGTTAATGGGGGTACCAGAAGCGGTCTATGGGTGTTGAGGCTGAACTCGTCTAACCTGTTTCTCACAGTTTTGCCGCTCACAACTACATTGTGTGTACGGTGTAGCTCACTTGCTAACTGACTTGCAATGATTGTCCGATTTCGTAATGCCTGTAAGCGAATAAAACGGTCTTGTATAGGATTGGTTGCTCTTGTACGGCCAGTATGTATTTATCTAACATCGCCAGTCCCACAGTATCTACTCGTCAAACGACAAATAGCACTGGGCTAAGGACTCCAGCTACACTTCTATAGTTTGAAACCGCTTCAACCATTCCTACGGCTCTTCGCGGCTTAAATGTCGTCTTTCCATCTTTTCTTCCATACAAAGACGACAAGTCGGATCTTTCGACAGTCCAAGTCTTAGCATATGATAATTCAGATGACAGTGGCTTATTCAAAGTCCTATTAGACAACGTAGGTCTAACATTTGTTTGGATACATTCTTCGAAGGATGTATAAAAGTCTTTGAATGAATCAATCCTGGTATATTATGCCAGAATTCTAAAGCTCTTCTTGTTGTCCAGGTATTTAGAGTTTGTTTGGCAAAGCTTATTGCGATGCCAATTGAAGGTAGGTTCTGGTCCGATAAAAACGCGTGCGGCACCCTCCCTTGCAAGAGAGTCCGCCTTCTCATTGCCATCCATGTCAGAATGGCCAGGGATCCAGACCAGCGATACTCTATTGAGTTCTCCTATTGAGTAGAGTCTTTTTTGGCAGTCTAAAACCAGTTTTTACGTTACGCTGTATAACCCTGTTGGTCTAGAAGGATTTCCAAGGCTGCTGACGGTGTGGTACTGATAGCACCAGTAATTACCAGAGAAGCCTGTCTCTGTATACCAGAGAGCTTTACTTGGGTCGTTCGCTGTAAAGCTTTTGACCACCAAGCAATAGCTCCATATGTGATCATTGGTCTAACAATCATCACATATATCCAATGGATTTGTTTGGGTCCCAAGCCCCAAGATTTTACACAGATCCTGCGACTTGTCCACAAGGATAGTCTGGCCTTATGTGTAATGTGAAAGGGCCGGGAGAGTGGGAGAGGAGGGTAGGACGATAGAGCAGAGTATGCTGTAGGGTGCGAAGGTATGGGGTGGAAGAGCGGGGGTGAATACGAGGGTTAGGTACTCCTGCGGGTGCAGAGAGGGATACTGCTGAGGGTGGTTCAGGAGTATAGGACAGTGGGTGGACTGGCAGCAGCGGTGCTGGCAAGGTCCTACCCATTGGACGTGATGGCTAGAGCCAGGAATAAATGCTGGAGGGGTGCGACCACAAAGGAAGTAGAGAAATGGATGGAGGAGGAAATGGAGAGAAGGTGGGAGGAGTATGAGGGCGCGCTAAAAGGAGCGATTGGGAATAAGAGAGATTGGATGTACCGGAAATTCGGGGAGGTGAACTACTACTTGACACAGGTGTTTACTGGACATGGGTCGAGAGTAGGGTACCTCCACAAGATTGGAAAAAGAGAGACTGGTTTGTGCGAGAGGTGTGAAGTGGAGGATGATAAGGTGCATGTGTTTAGATGCTGGAGGAAAGAGAGAGTGCTGAAGAAGTTGGAGAGGAAACTAGGGGAGGAGATGTATTGGGAGAACATGGTGGACATAATGTTGAGGGGGAGGAGGAATGGATGAAGGTAAGTGGCGTAGTATAGAGCATGGTTAGGGGGAGAGAGCGACTCGATATGGCATGAGAGGTGAGAGATAAAGTTAGAGAGAAGACGACGGTGTGAGCGGAGAGTGTGCGAGGGACCGCCGCCCGTGTCGAAGTATGCTAGGGTGGTTGGTAGGCATCCCCTTGGGGATGAGTCCAACACTGTTTGGGTCCTGGACCCATTCGACCATGAGTTTCCCATCCCGTAAAAAAATCCGCCTGATGTAGCAATCCAGTACTCTTTCAAGTCCTTTAAGCAGGAAAGATGTAAGGCTAATTGGTCTAGCCGATTTAGAGTGTGGGTCTTTCGGTATGTAAACCACCCTATCCGCCAACCAACTGGGTGGTATGTAATTCCACGCTAGACTAGCTCTATACAGTATAATGAGGATTAGTAAAAGTAATTCCAGTCCGTTTTGCAGCAGATCTGGAAAAATGCCATCCTCACCGGGAGATTTGAATGGTTGAAAAGATTTTATTGTCCATTCAATTGGCGGTGCTGTGATAACTTCCTTGGCGACCTCCCAATCGTTCTTTTTGGGGCGCCTTGAGCCTTCAAAGTGGGATAGTCGATAATTATCCAGAGTCAAACTTCCAGGAAAGTGATTTTTTATTAAAAGTTCTAACGTTTTTTTTTTCTAGAGGTCATGAAAATGCCATCAGGTTGATTTGACGACCCTATCTCGGCAATCGACTCTTTAGAGAGAATCTTGTGAATTCTAGTACTGCGAGGTATATCAGAAATACTCTCACAGATTTTATTCTGAACACTAAACTGAACTGAACACTAATTCGGATAACAAAAATCACTCTAAACTTTGTACACACATATCAATATTTTATGAATATCTGACGACTCAAATACTTTATGTTAGCAAAAAAGGCAACATCAAAAATATAACAAATTCAAAGTTTGTCCCCTAGATTATTTTGATGTGTGTATATCAAAATTAGTAATAATAAAGAATTCCGGATACTTTCTAGACTGTTTAGGTATCCACTTAGATATGCCCTATCGACGAAAAGCATAAAAATTATTACAGAACACCAGAATATTGAAATTACAATAATGAATTATTCATTTTAATTTCACAGCATGATGTGTTGATGAAAATCATGTAATTGTAAAATTATTATTTTCTTGGGGGTTTAACAAATTGTGTAATGATGGAAACTGTTATTTTTTATATCTTGTAGCGGGGTTTTTCATGGGATTTTTACGAGGTTGAAACGAGGCCTGTATCTACAATTCAACTATACCTGATAGTTTCTAAGAGGCTGTTCCTACAAAGCCTGCTGATTATACGAGGCTTGCCTGAAGTGCACACCTCTCAGTGTTTCTGTGTGAAGCTTTCCTGAACTTACCCGAAGATATCTGCAACTTATCGAAATACTTATCTAACCAAACAGAAGACTTATATAACGCTTACCTGGAGGTTCATCTGACCTGACACTTACATATAGGTCACCCACCATCCATCTAGGGTCCTCAAATATAAGCAATCATTTCAGATAAGTAGCTTAAGAGCAGATAGTGATTTTTTTTGTACGGCATTTATATTGTTCTCTTGTAATCTTTTCTAGTATTAAATCAACACTAACCATTTCAAAGTTTTTAAGAAAATTTTGTGGCGCCCATAGTCTTTACTTACAAGGTATTATTATTACAATAGCTCTAAATCATGTTATCCGATTAGATTATTCTCTGCAATTTACTCTAGGTTCATAAGAACCCACGTTCATGAAGTCAACCCTGAGAAGTGAAGAAATATATTTTTTTAGTGTTTCATATTTTGGCGTCCAACATTTTTTTAGGGTCTCAATTTTCCAAAAAATTCTAAAACCAAATTCGAAACACATTTTTGTGAATGATAGAAAATGATTAGAAACTATTCAAACATTTATGAATAGAGTACAGTTTTTTGATGTTCCACAAAGTAGAAACTGCCTTTTGACATTTTCGATAACAAAAGTTAGAAATGAAAAATCGTCAAAACCGAATATTAAACCTGACGTACAACTTAACATCGGATCAAAGGTTATTTTTGGGATGTGTAGTTTTTGAAATGAAAGCTCATCTGTACATATAATCCGTGGTGATATTCTGAAAGAGATGAAATTGTCGGATGCGTCTGCATAATTTTAGTTTGTTATGGAAATTTTTTAACAGATGAAATTGAAAAAAAAGTTGCCATACTGAAAAAATAATTCAATTTAAAAACGGCCTAAGCGCTTTTATCTTTCGGAATCATGGAAGGTTTTCGTCGTTAATGGAATTTTTTTAAATCTATATCTGTATCTACAGACTATACAAAGTTGGAAAACAAAAAGATTATGACTCAATTATACCCTTCCATCATACAGAGTGAACGTTCAGAATGGAAACTGGTAAATGAACGACGTTTCTTTTGACACATTAATTTGTCGAGTATTACCAAAAATTTAGAAAAAAAAACTAAATTTGGCAACCACTTAGATATAATTTACAGAACTGGCAAATTGCATGGCTACCTAGATAAATGAGATCAAGTATGGTTTAATTCAAAATATATAGTTGACTTCTACTGCCATAAACAACCAATCCACTGGATCCTCATTGTATAGGACCAATAATCTTTAAAAAACAATAAATGGTTACATGGTCTGATTAAATATGTTCAAACTAAATAAAAGTGAGAGTTGTGTTCCACATTTTATTATACAATCATGCTCCTGTTCCTTTGCTAGTCTTTGACACGTCTGTGTACCAGATCTCACCTCGGGGTAGTATCTTGTCAGTATTTCCTCTACCTCATATCCGGGACCGAGGAGTAGCGAGTTTAGTAGCTATATAGTCTATTTTGGACTAGATTTCAATGTCAATGTCAATGCCAATTTGTTATTTTTTCTGCCAAACAAAATATTTTGCAAGTTTTCCGTTTTTTCACTGGTCCCTTGCTTCTACTTCGCCTGAATATTGTTGTTAACAAACAATTCAATGTGAATTTTGATGATTTTAGTATATTGGAATTTACTTTTGGTTAAATAAACTAGTTTGAATTTTAAAATAGCATAAAACGAAACAACACAATTGTATTTTTATGTAAGCACCAACATCGCAACAAAAATAAATTCCTGGTTCATGGAAACAATATTTTTAATTTTAAGGGCGGCAACGAACCGAAAATCGAAAATTATGAAATAAAAAAAAATGTTCAAAATCCGACAGGCAACATATTCGATTGTAATCCTACGATCCGAAAAAAAATTGATATATTTCCCGGCATGCAGTGAACACTACTTGAATAATGGATGGACAAACATCAAAATAATCTACTCAAAAAAGATATAACTCACGTAAACAATACATTAGGTACATGGTTACTTTTTTTCCGTTTAGAGTGGTTGACATTAGGCCAGTTTATTGATGATACATTACTATCAATTGAAGTGTAAGCAGCATTTATTCAGGCCATGTAATTGGAAGGATAATAAGTATAGTAGAACGAGAATATTTTGGTTTAATATGCAATAAAATATGCAAACATTCTCAATTAAGAAGAAATTCCTGAAAATGTGTAAGACGTACGTTTATGCTATAGTACAGGTATTCATAAGTCCGGTAGACCAATAAATCAATCAATTGGCCAAATTCCATAAGATTAACATGAGTTTAAGAATGAATCGTTTCGATTTAAAATATGTACAATTCAGATTTATCGAGAACGTTCAAAACATTTATTTCATTCTCATCCCACCTCACTGACTACTAATAATTCAATTTCCAATCTCTTGATATTAGGCTTGTTCGTACCGCGATCACAAACGGTTGGAAACTGGACGACTCATGCACAGAGCCTCTCTGTGAACGGTTTTTATTCACTGCGCTTGAGTCGTCCAGTTTCCAACCGTTTGTGATCGCTCCACGAACAAACCTAATAGAAAAGTCCCCAATCTCCTCCTGATACGGGGTGAAGCTACCTGCTCGACACAAAAATAAAAAAAGAATAATGTTCGCGATATATTTTAATATTACTTGGATCGTTCACACTGGTTCATATTCATTCATTACTCATTACGCATTTATGAATAAACTTTATAACATACCATAAAGAAAATAATGTAGAAAGAGACAACTGCTGTTTTTTATTGCTAGTTGAAAGCGTACCGCCATCGCAGGTAGAGTTTCATCGCAATGTATTTAGAATCGTATTCAATATTTTCTATGTAGTAGATCATTCACACCAAAAATATACAATTTGAATCAAAATTATGCTACTAGACAAACGTTTGAGAAGATAATTCGACAATAAATGCAACAAAACGTAGCGTTATGGTAGCTAATCTTTTTTTTGGTGGAAACCTGCTCACAGTCACTGGGTTCTACCTTTCCCCAGTAGTGTGGGATTCTCTCCTCGCGGGATCCAACGCCGCTCACAGGGCATCAGAAAAGCATTTGGGGGTCCCGAACGGAGCCGACCGCACCAAAACCACCCCAGCTTCCACCTTTAATATATTCCGGTGGTATACCATCCGGACCGTGTACCTTCCCGCTTTTAATCCTTTCTCCTGCATCCATTACCTCTTGTTCTGTAAACTCCGCGAAACTTTGGTCCCGTTAATCTAGTAAGGCAGAAGAATACCTAACCAAATGAGCTCATCTAGTGTTTTATGTGAGAAGAAGGGCATAGTGCGCGGTGAAACTATGAGCCTCACTGATAAAGACGAAGAAAATCTTAGAGTTCTAGAGAGAAAAATCATACGGAGAATACTAGGGACAAAATGGATCCCGATTGAAGGGTACAGAAGACTATATAACTACGAAATAAGTCAATACATGAATGGTGAAGATATAGTCAGATATATGAAGGCGACTAAGATGGTACGTGCATCTTCGAAGAAGGAATGAGGATGATCCAATAAGGAAAATCTCTGATTGGAAGCATGCAAACTCCAGACCCAGGGGACCTTCCAAACTTAGATGGGAATATTAAGTGATTGATGATCTGAAGAAAATAGGAATCCGTGACTGGGGTAGAAGAATAGAGGATAGGAAGCAATGGAAAAAAATTAAAAAGATTGAGAACTCACACCGCATGCTTTAGTAAGCAGAAGATAACACACGAATTGATCCACTGTACAAAATGGATCAAAAGAGCTCACAAAGAGTGGCCCATACTCCGACAACAGGAAATTTGTCAGATATTGTTTCCTAATTAACTAACAATATTTTATAGTCACCGTATCAATATAAAACTCTTTATCTCTCTAATGAACATTATGAACTACCTAATAGTGGCTTTATTTATGTTTGGGTATATATACATTTGGCTATGATTGATAGTGGCCACTAAAAATAGTAGATTATTGTTATCTGATTATGTACTGGCCTATAAGCTTGTTTTTCCATTCCAAGTGGTTGCCTATTTTAAATCCTAAAGCGAGTGGAAAAAGTAATTTGATATGATGTGAAACAAACGAAATCGTTTATCGATATTTGATATAAATTTGTTGATATGTCTATATCGAAGTGGAATTTCATTATTATGAATTGGTGAAGTTTCAGCTCATATAATATCTAGTGTTTTATACGTTTATTGCAAAATATTTACTTGATTATACAAATATTTATATTACGTGTCCGAGTTGTAGTCCTGGATTATTCTCCCCCTTTTTTTTTTATTGAAAATAGCTACGGTGACAAAAAGTAGCAGAACTGCCAAATATTGAAGGTTAAAATCCTTTTAATTAGCGCTCGTCCACTAGCCACTTCCAATTATAGTTCTGTGATCCCAAACTCTTCAACCCTGACCGTAAGACAATTGACGTCTGCCAACGGACGTTTCCATTTTTTCGAACGCCACGAGAGACACCCCTTTCCGTTTTCGACCACCTATGGGGAAAGATCATCTTTCGCTATCTTTCATCTCTTAAGTACATATCTTATGAATTTTGCTGTGGTAAGTTCAAAATCATAATTTATAATTAATAAGCTTCTTCTAAAGTACTGTCTGATATAATTTTCGTATGCATTCTTCATTTTTTTACAGAGATAGACGAAATTAAATTCAACACGTGGTCATAAACTGTCCTTTTATACTAATATGGTAGTTTTAAGCCAAATATTCTTTTATAATTCACTGTTTTACTTTTATACAAACATTTTCAAGCTTTTTCAGTTGCGAAATAACTCTTTTAATTATAAAATAACATTATGGCAGAATAAATTAAAATTTTGTTTTTAATTCTTTTTTTTATTAAAATCCTCAACTATAAAAGTTCAGGGAGATATCGCCCGGGGTAATTTTTAGTAGTTTTTATTATTAACTTTCTTTTAAATTCTACAAGGCGTTTCTACCTTTTCCTAGTTTTTTGTAGTTTTCATCGTTAAAAAAGTAGTGGAGCCCTCAATTTTTGCAACCCTTCTGTTATTCTTGTGTGACATAAACTTGGGGTCGAATCACCCTTGAGAGGAGTCTCTAGCCGGAGCCCTTCGAGCAGGTGCCCTGTGAGGTTACAGTCATTTACCGTTACAAAGTAATACCACTAGCAATAAAAAAATCAGGCGTGAGTCATGCTATGTGATATAATAATAATAACAGCTGATAATTAAAAAGATAATTTTATTTCCTGTGCTCAAATAATATTCTCACCACATCCGCAGATCCTAAAAAATGTCCGTTCTCCCTCAAATCATCAATGAAATCCACACATCTTGTCATAATCACAGAATTGCTCAAGAACATTTTGACATCTTAACGTTTGTCAGTTAATCAATAGTTAACTAAGCGTTAACTGCACTTTAAGACGTGGCTACCGGACCGGCAAGACAGGGTAACTCCAAACGTGACAAAGTGCTGCCCTCTGAAGAGCCTGTCGAGTTACTGAAATTTCAGATCGAATGGAAACTGTAACGCCGTTTGTTGATAATTCAAGATAACTGAACGTCGTCGACAACGGTCAGGCGGTAATAATATTCTTTCAGTTTCAGTATTTATTACTACTCCAATCTTTTAGGTTTATTTCATTCATAGTCACCAAAAAAATACTACATCTTAACCTAACATTCTCATGGCGACATCGATAAGTGAACACGACTGTTTTTGAGGTTAGTGTTAACTCTGTAGGCTCCAAAGATGGCGACACCTATAAGACATACCAAGGGTCAGATGCAGAATCAATTTGAAGGTGATTTGTGGTTACCATAAATTAAAACCACCATTAAACCCTAAACAAAATGATAACCAACAAAGGGATGAACTTAAACGTATTAATCGAAATTATTTGAAACTCTGACATTAAACAGACTGTAATGTTGGGGATTTGGTGTGGATAAGCCTCTTTAATTGGAGGTATTCCTGGTTACTCGGAGGGTAATCTTACTTTAATAAAACTACGACTTCCGGCACTGGGATAAGTTCTATTTATTAACATACTTTACTATTACACATTATAACTACTTAATATTATTAAATCTATATAAGCATCTATCCTTATAGCATACTTATAGTTTAACTGAAGAGCATAATAACTACAACTAAATTAGAATGAATATTGATTACATTATGGATATACCTGAATGTCAACTCTATATTTTATATTACGGTTCAAGTTCGATGATATTTAATATTTACTGTAAAATGTTTACTTACGTGATGAACTTGACTCGGTACCTGTCGACCTCGATAGTTATATTTATGTAATATTCCAACATTTGATGATTTATTGAAAATAGTTTCAAGTGAATTTATTTCTTATTTTATTTGATAACTATATTATGATATTATGCCAAAAGGCATCACAATACTGGTAACGAAAAGTCACTAGAAAAATGTGACAACTAGTGAATCTAATGATAATGATTTAGGTTATGTTATATGTGTTTGTGATTACCGCAGAATTAAATTTATTTATTCATCAGAGAACGACTTGTTACTGACAAACTCCGCCTATAAAGTTAATATTGTTAAATACATAATTGTATTCATCGGTCAAAATTGATCTAAGCTACAGCTCATACAAGTGGCCCTTAGTCAATGAAAGCAAGGGTAGAATTGTGTTGTTGGGATGTTGTTATGGAAAGGCCTCTTTAATTGGCTATCTTCCAGGTCATTCGGAGGGTCATCTGACTTTAATAAAACTACTACTTCATGCACTGGGAAAAGTTATGTTTATTACCATATTTATTATTACACAACTATAACTAACTGTGATTACTGAATCTATTATAAGTAACTATCATTATAGCATACTTATATTATAAACTGAATATATCTGAATTAAGAATGAATATAACTGAATCAAGAATGATAGATTCATTCTGAATATGTTATCGTTTGGTTCTATGATATTTATATTGTTTGTCAAGTTCATGTTTATATTTACTATTGAATGTTATATATTTGTTTATCGTACATCTAGGTGATGAACTTGACTCTCGATACCTGTCGGCCTCGTGGTTTTCATTTATGCATTCTTTAACGCTCAATGATTTATTGAAAATAGTTTCAATTCCTATTTTATTTCAAGCCAAAAGGCATCATAGAATAAAGAGATTATGACATTCCCATCATAACATTAATCGTTATGCAACTAAATAGTTTAATAATGAAGGTTGATTAAGTATATATGAATTTCTTTTTAAATTATTCGAATCGAACAATTCGTTCAGAAGTTACGACGGGTATGAAAATTTCCTACGCTTAGTTCGTAAATGGACGTCACCAAGCAATGCCTGGGCGGGTCACTAGTATAAATATTCCAATTTTTCAATGGAATAGAAATGTATTTTCTATTTTTAATCACATTTGATTAAACGAACTGCACATAAAAATTCGTCCGTAGCTAATAGTGCGGCATATTACGTTTTATACAACTGAAGTAAGCAATTTCAGATTTTATTTTCCATGCACGTTTTACACACAAAAAACTGACACTATCATAAATGTAAAATTCTGTTGACAGCAATCAAAAATGCTGATTCGGATAGAAGGGCTCATTTATGGCAAATGTTATTATATAAAACGAATAAAATTTCAGTGCCGAACCCTCATTCAAATACAATCGATTTTATTTCAACCACAATTCGTGTTGTATGACATATTTCCCATCCAGAGTCCTTCATTTCACAATGAACTATAATACTCTGAATTACGGCGGCCGTTACATATTTTTATTTGCATTTCACAAAAGTAACATTGGGGATTGTCAAAATTTAATCCAATATTTATATTCGTTGGAAATTTTATTTTATTCATACAAAAATTACAACAGCAACAACTCTTTCTCGTTCCAAAAATATATTAGTTTAATGCTATTTAAATACAAGTAGGAAAAATATAATTTCACCGTCGATTTATTTTTCTTTAAGATGATCTATCAATACACTTAAAATTATCCGTAGTTGCTTCCGTCTTGCTGCGTAAAAGCTTTCAAAGCACTCAGACAACGAATAAATATTTTTCTCGAAAATACCTTCCGAGCAGAAATTATTCCAGCAGGTGGGTTTTTTATCATGAAATGTAAATAGGAAGATGAAAATAATCTGCTCTTTTTCCCAATATTTATCTACCTACCTTTCTCGACTTTGCAGTACTCTTCAGTATTCGCACACTTCGACAGTGGTGGCGCAAATTGGGTGCAAATTTAATAATATCCACTATAATAGAGTAAAACATTTTTATATTCCAATGCAGAGTAGAAAAAAAGTGTCAAAACGCCTATTTTAGGATAAAAATCCATCCCGATGGAAAAATCTGTCAATATTTTGCTTACAATGACGTGGAGCAGCGAAAACACCTGGGAAGGTAATATTTTTTGTCAAAAGTTTGTTGTAACATAAAGTAGGTTTGGAGGCGAACATTTTTCTGGAAAACTCATAGCAAACGAATTCAAGAACTCCCAAATATTGTACTCCCAAGTTCTGAAGTGGCTAGAAGGTTAAAGAACGTTTGCCAGTTGACTAGATGAAGTTAAAGCTGTAACATGTCTATCGACCTGTTTCGATTTTACAGAATAAATCCTTTTAATTAGCGCTCGTCGTCACTAGCCACATCCAATTATAGTTCTGTGATCCCAAATTCTTCAACCCTGACCGTAAGACAATTGACGTCTGCCAACGGACGCTTCCATTTTTTGCATAACGCCACGTGAAACACCCCTTTCTGTTATCGAACGCCTAAGGGGACAGATCATCTTTCGCTATCTTTCATATCTCAAGTACCGATCTTATGAGTTTTGCTGTGGTAAGTTCAAAATCATAATTTATAATTAATAAGCTTCTTCTAAAGTACTGTCTGATATAATTTTCGTATGCATTCTTTATTTTTTTTACAGAGATAGACGAAATTAAATTCAACACGTGGTCATAAACTGTTCTTTTATACTAATATGGTAGTTTTAAACCAAATATTCTTTTATAATTCACTGTTTTACTTTTATACAAACATTTTCAAGCTTTTTCAGTTGCGAAATAACTCTTTTAATTATAAAATAACATTTTTATAAATTACCATTAACCTATAAAATATTCTTTCGTAACGCCAGTGCCGGTTTCATATATTTCCTAAGCACGATATATTTTCATATAACTAAATAAATAACTTTTTGCTATCATTAGTTTCTTTCGGATCATTAGTATATTTTTTTTATTTAGCCGATAATTGCTATTTTTACTGTTTTAACATGGGACATATAATGTTGGAAAGCTTTCAGTAAATTAAATCAATTTTTTGACTTTCAAATAACTGCCTTCCTTTTCTTTAACCTGAAAAGCTGACCAACATAATGTGCCATTACATTCAAGTTCCTACATATCCCTGATCCACCTGTACTTCTAGGTAAGCACAGCCCCTAGGCTAGAATATAACGCCGAGGATATAAACCCAAGAATATAACCCTAGGCTAGGATATAACCCAAGAATACAAACCGAGGATATAAAGCCAAGGATAGAATCCCAAAATACCGCCCTAGAACAGAACACATCAGTTCAGATCAATACCTGACTTCTTCTCCAGGAAACCACTTCATCTAAGCTAAGTACCTATAAAAGTACAAATTCCTCTATTAAATTCCGTTGTTCATTTCCTGTGGCAGAATAAATTTGTTTTAACTCGTATCTTTCATTTTTTTAAATCCTCAACTATAAAAGTTGAGGGAGATATCGCCCGGGATGATTTTTAGTAACTTTTTTATTATTAACTTTTTAAATTTTACAAGGCGTTTCTACCTTTTCCGCCTTAGTTTTTTGTAGTTTTTATCGTTAAAAAGGTAGTGGCGCCCTCAACTTTTACAACCCTTCTGTTATCCTTGTGTGACATAAACTTGGGGTCGAATCACCCTTGAGAGGAGTCTCTAGCCGGAGCCCTTCGAGCTGGTGCCCTGTGGGGTAGAGACATTTACCGTTACAAATTGGCGCCCAAATAAAAGCACACATTTACCGTTACAAAGCTTAGCTGGATACTGAGTATGTTGGGTAGGAAATTTCAATTTAGTTGGAACAAGACACTTTGGTTGGATCATTGTGAAAAGTGGCTGAAAATCAAGAAGAAGGCAATGATAATGTTTATTTGAACTTGGCGTAGATGAAGCTGTAGAACCAAGAGATAGTGTCTCCAACAATGGATATCAAACTTTCTTCACTATTGGCATACAGGTCTGTTATTGTTTGTGACGATAAATTGGAGCACATGGTATATAATAATCCTGTAATATATGGAGAGTATAAACATAATTCGTACATCTTTAAAAACTTTTAACCAGGAAACTGTAGTTTCCTCTCGAAATAAAGAAACCTACGCTCCTGTAGGTCGTATATTCATCCGCTTCTTCGCCTATTTATGCGGTCTCACAGCCACGATACCACCCGCTGGTGCTTACTGCCTCTCGCTAGATAAATATCTCGTCAAAACACTTTGCGATCACATCGGTCAATCGATACACTTAGTTCTCCGTGAACGATTTCGCGTTAAAAGAGAGACTTGTTTGTGATAGTTGGCGTTCGGTAAGGATTAAAAATCAACAAACAAGCTGAACATCAATTTAAAAGTCGGAGGATAACAATTTGTCTGGAATAAAAATGACGGCTAATTTATGAACGGATTAGTAGTTCCTTAAATGCGTGGCTATTCGATGAGGAGTCTGAATCATAAAGCATTCCTAGACATCGGAGGTGCTTTTGACAAATCATCGATATCATCAATAAACAGATCCCTTAAAAAAGGGATTAACAGCACCATGCTCGAGCATAGTAGAATAACAGCACATATGCATGATATAATATACACCGTTAGGAGAACTGAAGGATGTCCTAAAGGTGGAGTACCTTCGAGTATAACTACTAATCTGAGTGGAGTACTTTCACCACTTTTATGGAAGCTAATTACGGATTACTTGAGCTGCAGGTTGAATGATCAAGGCATATAGACGCAGTGCTTTGCGGACGACATACTGATTGTCACCAATGAGAAATTCCCAGAGATAGTCATGAATGTCCTACAAGAAGCATTACGAATTGTGGAGGAATGGTGCCTTAACGAGGACCTTTCAGTCAAACCAAAAATAAAAACCGAACTAGTTGTTTGTACTGTAACATGTCTATCGACCTGTTTCGATTTTACAGAATAAATCCTTTTAATTAGCGCTCGTCGTCACTAGCCACATCCAATTATAGTTCTGTGATCCCAAACTCTTCTACCCTGACCGTAAGACAATTGACGTCTGCCAACGGACGCTTCCATTTTTTGCACAACGGCACGTTAAACACCCCTTTTTGTTAACGACCGCCGAAGGGGACACATCATCTTTCGCTATCTTTCATATCTTAAGTACCTATCTTATGAATTTTGCTGTGGTAAGTTCAAAATCATAATCTATAATTAATAAGCTTCTTCTAAAGTACTGTCTGATATAATTTTCGTATGCATTCTTTATTTTTTTTACAGAGATAGACACGTGGTCATAAACTGTTCTTTTATACTAATATGGTAGTTTTAAGCCAAATATTCTTTTATAATTCACTGTTTTACTTTCATACAAACATTTTCAAGCTTTTTCAGTTGCGAAATAACTCTTTTAATTATAAAATAACACTTTTATAAATTACCGTTAACCTATAAAATATTCTTTCGTAACGCCAGTGCCGGTTTCATATATTTCCTAAGCACGATATTTTTTTTTCATATAACTAAATAAATAACTTTTTGCTATCATAAGTTTCTTTCGGATCATTAGTATATTTTTTTATTTAGCCGATAATTGCTATTTTCACTGTTTTAACATGGGACATATAATGTTGGAAAGCTTTCAGTAAATTAATTCAATTTTTTGACTTTCAAATAACTGCCTTCCTTTTGTTTAACCTGAAAAGCTGACCAACATAATGTGCCATTACATTCAAGTTCCTACATATCCCTGATCCACCTGTACTTCTAGGTAAGCACAGCCCCTAGGCTAGGATAGAACCCGAGAATATAACCCTAGTTTAGGATATAACCCAAGAATTTAACGCCGAGAATATAACCCTAGGCTAGAATATAACGCCGAGGATATAAACCGAAGAATATAACCGGAGAATATAACCCCAAGAATATAGCCAAGGATAGAACCCCCAAACTACCGTCCTAGAACAGAACTCATCAGTTCGGATCAAGACCTGACTTCTTCTCCAGGAAACCACTTCATCTAAGCTAAGTACCTATAAATGTACAAATTCCTCTATTAAATTCCGTTATTCATTTCCTGTGGCAGAATAAATTAAAATTTTGTTTTTAATTCTTTTTTTTATTAAAATCCTCACCTATAAAAGTTGAGGGAGATATCGCCCGGGGTAATTTTTAGTAGTTTTTATTAATTACTTTCATTTAAATTCTACAAGGCGTTTCTACCTTTTCCTAGTTTTTTGTAGTTTTCATCGTTAAAAAAGTAGTGGAGCCCTCAATTTTTGCAACCCTTCTGTTATTCTTGTGTGACATAAACTTGGGGTCGAATCACCCTTGAGAGGAGTCTCTAGCTGGAGCCCTTCGAGCTGGTGCCCTGTGGGGTACAACTTTTACAGTTACAAATTGGCGCCCAACTAAAAGCAGCGTTTACCGTTACAAATTGGCGCTTTTACAGTTACAGTACAAATAGAAGAGGTCTCCCGCAGGGTAGAGTACTGATGTTCGGAGAAGAACTAGAAGTTATATATCTAGGAGTAACCCTTGATTCCAAACTCAATTGGAAGGCACACCTGAAAAAATTGCTACCAGGACGACTAGGCTTTTCTGGAAATGCAGCAGAGTTGTGGACAAAACCTGGGGAATGCGACCTGATGTGGTTCACTGGTTATACACAACTGTGATAAGGCCAACGATCACCTATAGAACAATAGTCTGGTGGAGGAGGATGGAAGTGTCCTCTGCAGTAAATATATGGAATGGAAGTAGATAACATGGGAAATGGCACAACAGGAGTGTCTTCGGCAGTTAATATATCAACTGCAATCCAAAGACAAGACTTTCTTGGTATTACCGGGGCAACGAACAGCACGGGGACGGCATCAATGGAAGCCCTTATTGGACTTTCTTCTTTGAAACCTTTTGTAAGAGTGGAGGCAATTCTTAGGCTGAAATCGGAAGACTTATGGTTCCCGAACAATGTTAGAGAAGGACACACTGATACAACTGGGACTATACTAGATGAACCCATATTTCACATGAGTTTTAATAGCATGACACCCGAGAATGTATTCACTGAGCGAGTGAACATCATCATCTCATCTAGGGCACAGGTGACGCACCTAGGTAATTATGGAGAAATCATCTGATTCACTGATGGCTCCAAAACAAACCTTGGCACTGAGGCTGGTATAAAAGGATCTAGAAAGAGAAGGTTCTTTAGCCTTAGTCGATATACGACTGTGTTACAAGCAGAGACGATTGCCGCTATATCCTGTATTGATGGAAACAAAAGAGAAGGATATACCGGACAAAAAATTAAAATATTCTCTGCCAGCCAGGATTTGCTTAAAGCTATGAGTAATCCAACAACTACGTCTAGACTGGTAAAAATTTGCAAAGAATCCCTCAACAGGCTGGCAAGAGACAACAAAGTGTCTCTAATATGGGTGCCGGCACATTAGGGGATTGCAGGTAATGAAATGGCGGACCAGTTATCAAAAGGAGACGTCATAGGTCCGTAACCGTTTTGTGGAATCACAAAAGATTGCATAAGAGGTAAAATCGGGAACTGGCTAGATAGGGAACACCAACTCGAATGAAGGTTGACACAAGGGCACCTCCATACGAAGAGTTTACTGAACAAAGTAGACAAGGAACTCTCAACTAGCCTATTGAAATTG
Organism: Lochmaea crataegi; assembly: GCA_947563755.1. Lineage (NCBI taxonomy): Eukaryota > Metazoa > Arthropoda > Insecta > Coleoptera > Chrysomelidae > Lochmaea > Lochmaea crataegi. The sequence goes on along the minus strand of OX387434.1, from coordinate 15,162,318 downwards.
GGTAAAAGACATTTGAAGTAAGTTACCGACCTGGTGACTGGACACTGCATCCTGAGAAAACATCTGCACAAAATGGGAAAGTTAGTGAACCTATGTGCAAAAAATGTGAACTCTATCATGAAACACCTACATACTGCGTCTGTGAGAACTTACAAGGACTTAGACGGAAGCACTTTAGATAGGAATTAATACAACGAGAAATTGTCGACTGATGTGGTGCGTTTTTGCCGAAAGCAGAAACCAACTCGGAAAGCCATTATTGAGTGAAAATTTTCTTGGCTTAATTCCTAAACATTACGCAACTATATTGTTATATGCAACACTTAAAGAAAACCCTCGTACCTTGAAATATTTGATTTTAGCATAATGGAGTGTCTGTCCACTATGATAGACGGGTTAGAGATTTTTTTGGATGCTAATTTCCGAAATCAATGAATTGAACGTAGAGGATCTATGAAGTCATCCTTTAGACTTTTTAGGGCTACCTTAAATCACTGCTTACATTAGACGACCAAGCTGAAGCCAAATTAGCTACTGATATATTTTATCATCTCATTATTTTCTTTTCTTCTTTTTGGCCTAATATAATAATATAACAATAAATATTTAAATAAGAATTAAATTCCCTTGAAACTAATTTCAATAAGTCATTAGAACGTTATATAAGTATAAATATTACATAAATAAGTGAGAAGGTCGATAGGTAGGAAGTCAAGTTCAGAGCGTGAAATAAACATAAACAGTATTATTTATATTTACTTATGATGAACTTGACTGATCGTATAAATATACAAGCGACAACGCATTAGCATTCTATTCAATTCAAGAAGATTCAGTATGAATTATTCAATTCAATATAATAAGTAATCCATAATTATAAGTATGCTATACGGCTAGGTACTTATACATAAAGTTAGCAATCTTAAGTAGTGTAATGTATCATAGTACAATAGTTTAATAAATAGAACGTATCCGAGTCCTAGAAGTAGTAGTTTTATTCCCTCTCCGAGTCACCAGCAGCACCACCGATTAAGAGGCCTTTCCACACCTTTAAACCCCAACGTTTCCATTGGAGACTCAACCTTCACAAATGCCACTTTTTAATTTTATATTATTTCTCTTTCTTGAGTGAAATAAAGCTCCACTATATTCAATAAATCCATCAACAAGACGCAGCTTAAACTTCCTTCCCAGTTTTAAAATTTATATAACTCTCTAAAGACCTTCAAGCGTTTGCTAAATAGGATAAAACTAATCATTTTCTAGTGAAAGCAATCGACTACGACTCACTCAAAATACAATTTCTTGGCTATTTCATATTCTCACCAGGAGTTATTCCACTATATATTTATCTACTCTCTACAGGCTATCGTATGAACTTAAGGAGGGATTTGGGACTTCCCAAAACCGCTTCGGACTAAAGAGATTGACAATATTAACTCTTCCAGCACTTTAATAACCGAAGGATAAGAGGATCTCGGTGGAAGAGAAATAATGAAATTTCACTCTAGATACGAAACTGTAATTTTTTTTTGAGTGAAGATTAAACATTTTAATATTACAAATTTGAATGCCTGAGAAAACTCAGTGATAATAAATACAAATTATCATCTGATTTTTTGAGGGTAAATTTTTCTACCGTCTTTAGAAAATGTGAAATAAATTTGTAATTTCACATGTCCCTATAAACGAGGGGTCCTTTTTATTCGCTATTAGACAATTTTGTTTTTGTTTTGTAAATGGTAATTGTTTTATTTCGAAAAGAGCCCCACGTTGGGCGCCAATTTATAACGTACGTGAATATATTTAATTTATAAATTTATAATGAACCTTTTCAATGATCTGAAGAAAGCTTTTGTATCTGCCCCGTACAGTTATAAGTAAATTTATCTCATGCTTCAACTCAAACAAATTTTTAATTTTAATTATAATAAGTAATATGTAAATAAATTTTTTTTTCAATATTGGAATTAGCAATATTTTATCAATATCAATATTTTATCACAAAAAAACTATTTCACAATGTTCTTCTCGTATTTCTAAATTTATTTTATAGATTATGAACATGAAACAACTAACAAGTTACTATTAAAACTTTTCAAATATATTATGCATCACTGCGCATACGCAAACTATAATGTTCGACTCTCCTCGCTTCCGACCTTAAACGATTTATCAATGTATCAGCAAGCGTGTTTAGTTTGTATCAAAATGAATATGTCGTTTACTTATTCGAAACTAAATACTGAATTATTGGATTGTTATTTGTTCATAAAGGTAAGCTTCGTTTTTGTAATATTTCATTTATATCAGCTAAATTATTTACAACCTACGTCTAAGTGAAAATCGTTTACCTACACCTGTTATTGTTCAAAACGGAGGCTTTTGTAACCATATGACAAAATCTGGATTCCAATCCTCTTTTCGATGAGATTACTTAATACTGAAGATATTATGTGCCAGTGAAAATGTCAAATAGTTTGTCAAAGTGGTTTATTCACGATGGGGCCTCGCCACTTTTTACACTGCGAGTTAGGGAATGGCTAAATGAAAACTTCACGGGAAAATGGATAGGCCGTGGAGTAGATGCACCGGTCAAATGACCAACACGGTCTCCTGAATGTAATCCAATGGATTATGCCGTGTGGGGAATATCAGGAGCTAGAGGATGAGTATTTCTCTCTCACACGCACTACTTGTTTTCTAATAACGAAGGATAGGATTTACACCCATTTTAAATTTGTCTCTTTTTATTAGTCTAAGTTTAATTTTGAAAAGTATTTTCGTGGCTTTGCGTGCCATGCAATGAATTTGAGTACGTAACCGTGAAAAGTATTATTTTTTTCACACGATGTAATAAATAACCCTGATCGCCTGTTTCAATCACCGAATAAACGAAAACAAAAATCGATGGTATCCAATTTATTTCCACATAATAAAGAAATATGTCTAAAAGAGAATCCGTCAGAAGCAACAACCCGCTCGTCACTCACATTATATGAGGTTTAAAGCGGCTCCTCCGTTCCTCGAAAATGGATAGAAATTGCATTGCATACTGCAGGGAAGGAAGTTACATTATGAGCTATCAATATTTACTAACGGCGTATAAGCAAACCAAGACGATATTTACTCGTGTCTCCGAAAGCAGTCTATAAGGAAATGGTGTTATGCTTAGCGTATCCATCATCGTTGGCGTAAGCAAAATCTACAGACTTGGAAATTTAGTTAAACTCGGATGACATTCACATCAAAGACGTGTCGCAATTTTTTATTATTCAATAAAGTTTTAATTCAAATATTATTCCATTATAATCATTATTTGATAAATCATTAAAAATGAAAATTATTTTAACAAAAATATCATTTTCTTCTGTAGTGGTTTGAAGGTACGTATCTACACGAAAGGTGGACATATTGAATGGCTAACCATTCCTTTGGGTTATTTTATGTGGGGCTATCCAAGAATGTTGTTTACAAAACGAAACCATCAAATATTGAAGAATTAAAAGGGATAACTCGAACAAAAATAAACAATATTCCTCAAGAAACTCTGAACAAGGTACAACAAGCATTGGTACAACGTTTAGGTCAAATACAGCAAGGGCTACTTACAGGTGTAACATTTTATTAAACTCATATATCAATTACTGAATTACTCTCAAATTCTTATACTATTCATTACGCTCCTGAGTACTCTTATGATTCCTTTAGAGTACTGAGGAATATAATGGGAGATTTTAAACATTGTATCAGAACTGCTTTTGAACTAGTGGACCAACATCCAGCTTCAACAGATTAAAAACACGATTATTACAATCGTTCATTTGGACACCTATAACATATCGTACAATTCCCACCACTCCGTATTCTCAACCGTTGGCGGTCCTTAATTAGCGTCAGAAAGTCAGTAAACAACAGTCGTGTTTCAATTTAAAGAATCCTATTTTGTTTTACTTACGAATTTATTTTATTTTGAAAGCCGTTATTGCCAAAATAAATCAAAACATATTATCTTAACTCGAAACATTAATTGTTAAAGAGAATTTAACAATTAATTTTCGATTTTAACAACATAAAACTTAAGCATATTGTTTCAATATGTAGCGACGTTTACTACCCCCATCAAATAATTATTCAATACTAAATTGCAGTTCGCACCTAACTAACAAATTTTGGAAGGAGAAGGGGCGGGGTTTGTTACATTGGTTCGGAATCCAGCTGTCCAGATCAATACTTGATATTCATTGAAGTGAACTTATAGAAATGTTTTGTTGGTGGACTATTTAGATCGGACAATACATTAAATCCCTATGTTTCGTTTGTGTTTGAATGTATCTGTATATCCTTCAGCAACTGTGTCACTTTTCCAGTCACCATGACGTTTAACATTGTGAACGTCTACTCCGAAATCAGCCAGCAATGACCCGAAGATCTCCGAAAACAGTGACCTGTGTATTAGACAGAATAAGGTTACTTTAAATAAGCACATGTCTCCAAAAGTATGAATACCTAGGGGAAATGTCGATATGATGGCATGTCAGGTATGATGGCACCCTGCCAATTTAAGCGACTTCTATTTGAATTTAATTGAATCCAAGTCCACTAGAGGTGCTAGAGACCACCACAAATCTACTGTAAAAGCGGTGTGATAGTTGAGTACAAGCTGCCTTTGGAGGTTGTCATTGAAATTTTTTGTAAGTACAAAAGTTTTTCATCATCATTTAATATCACTTATTTGAGGGTGGATGGTTATATGTTTTGCTGTTTGTGATAGATTCATATGATTGTATGAATATTAGGCTTTCTAAACATCGCTAACACCATTAGCCATGTTGCCGTTACAGTTTCACAATTTAACAAAGTTTATAGTTGTCAATTTTTGATATGATGGCACCCGAGATGTTTGTTATGGTGGCATAGGGTGCCATCATACCAAATGGATATGAAAAGTAGTTTAGTTGGTTGTGACTGTTTTATAATGGTTGATGGTTTTTCACAGGGCAAATGGGAAAAGTCTCAAGCCACCGCGACAAACATGGGATGAAGAAAATATGCGGAAAGCAGTAGAGAATGTACATCAAAAGAAAATGGGATGGAAGCTGGCCTCCAGAACTATCAATGTATCCAGCACCACTTTGCGTCAAAGAGTTGGTAGAAATATGGGCTACAAGAAAAGAGACCTTGGAGGATGCCTTCCAACGTTCTCCATCAAAGAAATCGAAGATGAGATTATTTCTCACATCACAAACATAGAAACCAGGTTTTTGGGATTGACTACCACCGATGTTAGGTCACTGGCATTTCAAGCTCCGGAACGGAACCATATTCCACATAAGTTCAATCGTACTAAGGAAAAAGCTGGCTGGGCATGGTTACATGAATTCGTAAAACGAAATCCGACAATAAGCTTGCGAACGCCAGAAAATACGTCCGCTGCTCGGGCTCAGGCATTCAATCGAAATAATGTCGCAGCCTATTTCCAAAAACTCGACGATGTTTTCACACTGTATAATTTATCTCCAGAAAATGTGTATAATATGGACGAGACGAGCTTTCCGACGGTCCAATCTAAACCTGAAAAAATACTTGCTACAAAAGGTCGCAAACAAGTCGGCAGTTTGACAAGTGCTGAAACAGGAAGTAGGGACATTCATTCCACGAGCGTTCATATTTCCTAGGAAAAACATGAAGCAAGAATTGATGGATGGTGCCCCCTCAGGATCGATTAGCGTTTGTCAGGAGAGTGGATGGATGACATCCAAAGTAATGCTGAAGTGTTTGAACCACTTTATAAGATTCGCTAAACCAAGCCAAGGAAACAAGGTGCTACTTTTACTAGAGGGTCACGCAAGCCACAAACATCTTGAAGTTCTGAAAAAAGCAAAAGAAAATGGAATCATATTATTCTGCTTCCCGGCCCATTGTACACACAGGTGCCAACCTCTGAAGAACTACCATAATAAGCAAATTCGTCTTTGGCTCAAGACTCACCCTGGCAGAGTGGTGACACATTTGCAAGTGGCACAAATTTTCGGTGAAGCCTATATCAAAGCTGCACTACCCGCTACAGTCATCAAAGCCTTTCATAAAACAGGAATTATTCCATATAATCCGGATATATTTGAGGGCTGGATGTTCGCTCCAGCCTTTTCCTGCTGAAGAAAACACAGTCACTTCAGAGAACCATACTGTTGACACAGATGAACATCTGACACCATCTTTCAGCTCTGTGATAAATTTAGAAAAACCAAGTACTTCGCAGCTTTCTGTCATTGTAGAAGATATTTCTCTTTCGTCAAAAGCGCCCGTACCCCAGAAGACAACAAGGAAACCAAGGAAAAAAGGAAAGTCAGGTGTGATTATTTCAACCCCAGATGTAGAGATAGAAAAGGCTGTAGAAAATGAGAAGCAGCAGAAGGCAAGAGCAAAATTGGCAAGGGCGGCGAAAAGAAATTTGAAAATTATTGAGGAACGAGATCAAAATGAAGATGACTACAAAGAAAATACACAAATGAATTTCGAAGATGCCCATGACGAGAATGTCCCCTGTTTGTACTGTATTCTCGGTCTAAGTCTAGAGAGATCTGCCTCAAATGTCAATCATCTGGGATGTGGGCCCATGCACTTTGTGCGAGAAAAGATCACACACCTATGAACTTTGTGAATAAGTTTTTTTTTCCTAATTTCTAGATTTGTTAATTTATGTTTGTTACTTTGGATTAACTATTTTCTAATTCCATGTAGAATTACATTTTTATAATTTTTGATATTTTGTTTAGTTATTGTCACTTGTTTTCGTACAGAATTACATTTTATTTCGTTAATCGTTTATGAGTTTACCTATTCTAATTATTTTTATAATCGGGTGCCATCATATCTCAACAGTCATCTTATCAAATGAGTTAATATGATGGCACACTTTTTTTACACACAATATTTTTATATTTTAATGTAAAACTCATCTAGATTAAGACATCCTTGACCTGCTCCATGGATTATATGAATATACTGTCTAATTTAGACATTGAATGCATTAATTGAAAAAAAGGGTGCCATCATATCGACATTTCCCCTACTGACTGCTTCGTACATTTGTTGTTTCTAAAGGACCAAAAGAAACGAGAAGTTTCTGCATCGCTGGGTCTCTTTGATACATATATTTGCACAATTGTACCATATTTACTCCTTCGATATCACCAGCAGTTACGAAGAATTCTCGGGAAACATTTGCTTTTGTAGCAGTCATTACAATTCTAAAAACAGTCCCTTCATCGTGCACATCTTCCTTTCTTAAATTTTTTTAACTCCTCTCTCTCCTATCATTGACAGTTTCACTAGCACATATTTCCCATCATCCGCCTCTTACAAAATCTTTGCAATGTATTCTTTAATCAAAATTCTCGACGTTTTGGGTTTTTAAGAATTGGAATATCGTTTTTCAAAAAGGCTATAAGATGGTTAAACTTACGTATGTCAACTTTTTTATTTAATCAACAACATGCTTCGTTACATGGAGTGCTAACTCCATGAACTTGAAGACTTTTTCGTCATTAATTGTTTTTTAAAATAGGCTAAAAGTCCATTGAATGTATAAAGAGGAACCCCGTTTTATTGATACGAATAACGACACCGAGAATGTGGATCCTATTAGTTATGTTTTGTATCAGTAATGTTTTGTACCAGTAATTTTTTGTTGCTTTTTATTATTTTAATAGTATATTGTCATAATATATGAGAAACAATTGGCTCCAAAGGTAAAACAACTTGCTCCAAAGTTGAAACAACTTGCCCCAAAGGTGAAACAACTCGCCCCAAAGGTGATACAACTTGCCCCAAAGGTGAATTTACTTGCCCCAAAGGTGAATTTACTTGCCTCAAAAATGGAACAACTCACCCCAAAGGTGAAACAACTCGCCCCAAAGGTGAAACAACTTGCCCCAAAGGTGAATCAACTCGCCTCAAAAATGGAACAACTTGCCCCAAAGGTGAAACAATTCGCCCCAAAGGTGAAACAACTTACCCCAAAGGTGAATCAACTCGCCTCAAAAATGGAACAACTTACCCCAAAGGTGAAACAACTCGCCCCAAAGATGAAACAACTTGCCACAAAGGTGAATCAACTCGCCTCAAAAATGGAACAACTTACCCCAAAGGTGAAACAACTCGCCCCAAATGTGAAACAACTCGCCCCAAAGGTGAAACAACTCGCCCCAAAGGTGAAACAACTCGCCCCAAAGGTGAAACAACTCGGCACAAAGCTGAGCTGAATGTTCCGATACGAAGTCTTTTGCTCTTGGGATATTAGTGAAAGTTCAATATTTGCACATGTTCAAACCCCGCTCTCCATTATAGTACAAATTTTATACCACTCTAAAAAAAGTGGATACCTTTAGTTTCAATTTTTGGTATTTCTTTGTGAAACCGTACAGTTTCTTTTTATATCGATAGAAATGATACCCCTCCACTTATGTAAGGATACGTCCATGTTCCGCCTCCTTCAGATATACCCGTCGCGAGTACATGTTTAGGGATTTAGATGAGTTGATCATCTTTCAACGTCAATTATTGCAACTCGTTGTTTAGGTTTACAGATATAATATTCCTCGTTTGGAGTAATCTAAACGTGACAGGTATATCGCATGACAAAATATATAACCGAGTATATATAAAGTTGCATTAGGCATGCGCGTTTTCAATTACAATTTTGCATTATGATTAGTTCTTTAAGTCATGCGTGAACATGCGATAATGGATAGGTGAATTGGATCTAGATTAGATGTCGTTTGCTGTAGGGGTGAATTTTACATTTCGTACACTAGAATACATAATCTGACGTGATACGAGTGAGATAAACTTAATAATTGATGATACTTTTATCTTTGAATTCCCGCATTAAAAGCTTAAATCACTTGCATGACTGGTAGGGATTATAGGGGCAGAGATAATATTTAGGAAAAGTGTTAAAAAAATAGTTGTTGCGTATGGAAATCCCTTGATGTAAAACTCTGCAAGTTCAAGTGCTTTCTGGTGTGAAGATTTCAAAAAATCAAAAAAGTGCTAAATACATTAGATTTTGCAAAAAGTATCTACTTGGGATAAGATGCATTGGTTTTAGATTCCCTAATTAGCACTGGAATCCTTAGCATGCTCCCAGATCAAATCCAGATTGGTCTGGTACTGCTTTCAGAAACTCTTTACAAACCACAATAGGGTGATACTTAGGTAGGTCCCGGACACAAAGGACAGAAAATATTTTTCTGTAAAAGTACTTTCAACTGCGACATTCCTTTGCCATCTAGCGAATAGTTACATCGGTTAAAAGGTTGAGAAATGAAGTTTTTCTCAGACCATTGACTGGGAAAAAACTGGAGTGAAAAGTGGGGGCCATAAATTATATTTCAAAAAAGTTTAGTTATTGCTCACAAAGAGGAAGGAAAATCCAATATTATATATTTACCTTAATGAATTTACATTATTATGTCTCCCCAAGGAATCTGTCTAATATCCTGCATTTTTACCAATAATTAGTCAGTCTTTCACCTAAAATATTAGTTATGCAACACAAATTTACAAATTAAAAAGTTCTTTCATCCACGGTTCTTATATAAATATTTCTAATTTCTCACCCATTTTCCAAACTATGGTTAAAAAGTTGCATGAAATCTAATTCTGTTTTTTATTTACGAATTAACGTAGAAAAAAAAACAAAGTAGAAAGGGCTTCAAGAGATAGAGTATTTGCTGGAAAAGGGAGTTTTCATGTGTTTCCAATTAAGCCCGTAGATATTTCTCATCGAAGAAATCCCTTTTTGGTGCAGCAAGCTCCCAACGTATTAATCACATCCCTTTGAAAATCCACATAGGGCACATATATAGAGTGCGGTAATGGTCGGCGCGTCGTTATTAATGCCCTTTTTGCATGTAGAATTACAATTGTCCTTTTTTCTGTCCTTTTGCTGACTTTTTGTAGAATAGGGTGACAGGACCGGCGGTGTCCATAGAGTTGATGCCGTTTAACATCCCACGAACCCTTTTTTTAGTATCGAAGGACGAAAAAATTGATAAAACGACCAAATTTTAGGAATTACCTAGCCAAATTCTACATCGCCAACAACAGATATTGATGTGATCTATCAAAAAAAAATCCTCTAATTATGAATCCTATAGGACGTTGAGTCGGTACATATTTGTATAATTCTTCCTCAATAATAAAATATTCACTAAAAAGGGAAATAATCCTGTTCCACATACCGACTAGTACCACAATTGGATAAGAAAACCAACCAAATTACAGTTCAATAGAAGTTATTAAGGAACAAATGGCTGACCAACGGAGAAGAAACTACACAACTACTATACGTGCCTGTTCTACACCTGATATTGTGAAAGGAGCTCACAAAAAGTGTATAGCCCACTCTATGTCGGCATATGCCTAATCAAAGGAGAAAGTGAGGCGTACAGTTCTATTTGCACGCCAGTAACGGTTCACACTATGTGTTCAAAAACCAAAATAAGTGGCACGCCATTTTCATTTTTAGTTTTTTCAGAGTGCGCACTATGTCGAATGAACTTTCTGAAGCTTGTAAAAAAGTCGCTTTTAGTGGAAGCAAAGATAAAATAATTACAGAAAAAGAAACTCAACCAACGAAAAGACCTAATTTGGGTTCTTCTGCAAAACTTCTAGAAGAACTCGCAGCAGAGGATCCTGCAAGCTATAAAAACTAACATCGAATGACAAAGCAACAGACTTTTTTGGTCTATGCATGCAAAAATAAAAATTGTATGCAAGTCGATGTTTAGACTTGCTAATTTGATTTACGGCCACGCCGCGCCAGTTTTTATTGGCGCCACTGAATCCATGCATGTGTAAACTCACCTTTAAGCCGAGTACTCACTGGCGAATTGCAGCTGCAACAAATTTTAGTGGATACACAGTCCGAACGAACAGCCTGACGGTTCCAAGTGAAATGATTGTCAGTACCGCATTTTTATTAATAAACCTTGAGTGAATAAATAATGTTCCTTCAACTGAATCGTATTCAAATTGAAAACAGATTTTTAGTCACAAGATCACAGATTTGTCGAAGCAGATTGCAATTAATGAATTGATAGGCGATTGTTTTATAACCTTACTTTTGTGATTTTGGGAAACATTTCTTTTTTGGTGGATTGGCAGCGTCTTTTTGATATTTGTGTGAACTTGAGTATATTTCAAACGAAACCGACTTTATCACTGTTTGTTTTGGTTTTCTTTTAACCTCAATTTCAGATTAAATCTGATTCGTCGGTCGAAATACCTCGAGCAAACAGGTTAACGCCGGATTGATCTGACTTGAATTACCGAAAGTTCGAGATTTGCCTTCCTTTCATCTAGATGTCATAAATGAACGATATAGACAAGTACGACTGGTCGAGCGTAAATACCGAAAGCAACTTATGTTGATCAACAATTTATTGCTCAAAAACATGACATTTATCGCTGTTAATGATTGATTATTGATGTGTAACATCTTTCCGCTCAGTTCCCTGCAATTTGTGGCTATGATTTCCTGAAATGGGACCGAACTGTGTAACAGGAAGCCAGTGAAACGCGCGCTATTTGATGTGACCAATGAGCGCGAGCGGTGGTAAATTTTGAGGTTAATTTATGTCACTGTTCATTGGAGAAAATTCCGTATTTTTTTAAATGATGAACTCAAGCTCGAAATGAACACGGATCGAAACGTTTCAACAACCAACAGTGGTGCTGTTATTAGCGGAGTTTCTCAACGTTTTTTAAATACTTTGAAATCACAAGTATACGTCTCTTATTTTAGTTACTATAAGTCTATTCATACTCTCGCTTTCGATTCATATAGGTATATACCCTCGCTTTCGATACACTTTTTCATTATTACTACTTTCCCTCGTTTGCTATACATATACCCTCCTGTGAATTGGCAGGATCGCCTTGTAATGTTGGGATGTTGTTGAATCAGGATCCGTTGACCTGGCATAATAAAATTAATTTAATTAAATTTTTTATTTACACAGCTATAAGAGCTGCCTGGGTTAACGTAAGTTTTTAACTTCTTATTACTATCTTCTCTCAAGTTCTACAAGGTGTTCCTACCTTTCTCACCATAATTGTTTTTTTCCACTTAATTTCATTATTTTTGGTCGTCGAAGTCTAAAAGGTAGTGGCGCCCTTGAGCTTCTTCATCTGATATAGCTAGGCAGCACAAACATGGAGTCGAACCACCTTGGAGAAGAGTCTTATGCCAGCATAAATCTTATGTGGGCTTTAACTAGCACACAAGTAAATATCAAGTTATAACATGCACAATCGAAAATGTCTGTTCAAATCTGCAGCGGGAACTATCTTATTGTCATTTTCTCCATATATCCGCGGAAAACCTAGTGCCACCTTTTGGCACGCGTGCTGCGGGTTGGTCACCTCTGCTCTAAAGGATGGTTACAATAAATTCAAATTTCTGTTTTTGGGGGCTGATTACGGTTCTGTTTCCGTAACTCTACCAAACTAATTTCATAATTCATATGAACTGAAAAACGCATTTCGAATTGTAAATAAAAGTAAATGAAAAAACGGCATTCATTACTGGCCATTCATCCAGATGAATTTATAAAATTGGTAATTTTTAAACAGCCAAGGCCAGCAGAGAGATAGAAAGGATATAAAATTAAAATTCCGTTTATACCCGGTTTTAATCTACATATATCATATTTCGTTGACGCAATGACTTTTACAATTTTTTGAAGAAATAAAACATAGCGTCTCTGGTTAATGTTTTTTTTATTCGAAAATAAACGTTTTTTCGCGTTAAAAAAAAGACATTCATTTTATTTAATTAACATGAAAAGGACTTTTGATGTCCAAACAATCAGATGTTCGCGGAGTTTCTCTCTTGTTTAATGGTGTTTAAGTTAATCAATTTATGACAATTCACGGAAAATGAAATACCTGTTGTGGATAAGTGGAAAGGAAGCAAGAAATTGAATGGGCGCATAAGTAGATGATCTTAAACTTTACAGCATTTTATAGTGGTTAATTTTGTTGAGAAAATTTAGTGTGTAGATATATATTTACCAGGATTGTGTTTTAAATGATGTATACAATAACATAGTTGACGCCTGTCAAAATATCAAATGTCAAAATTAACTGTAATGTTTAGTTAACTCAACGCCAAAATTTCAGACAGCTTCGTCTAAAGCTGTACCTAAGAAAAAGTCGAGAAAATTTTAGAAAATAACGTCAGTCGGCTGTTTGGGTGTTCCAGGATGAACCAAAATCTACTAGAATTATCCGTTCTCCAAATGTTTCCAAAAAGATGGTATCTCAAAAGCGGGATATGTAGCAACAATTCCTGTGCAAGATCAAAGAACTGTTGCTGCTGATTGGTACTTACCGATTTGTTTGCCGGAAGAAATTGCTGTGTTTCGAGAAACCAACAACCAACAACGAATGATCCTCTACCAAAACAATGCAAGTTCCCACACAGATCGAAAAACAATGGGATTTTTAAAGCAGGAAAACATCGAATTGTTGAACCATCCTCCAAAAGATTCAGTCACCGCCTTCAAAAACTCTATTTCGAATGTACCAAAAAGCGAGTGGAATAACTGCTTCCAGAATTGGTTCCAAACTGGTGGTGTTGAGCGCGTTGCCGAGACTTAGAGTGGGGGAGGGGTTGGTTAACCTAGTAGTGAACTACCTGACGGGGCGTGTGATAGTAGACTCTAGAGGGAGGAGGTATAAGACGGAGGCTGAAGTGCCCAAGGGCTCAGTTCTTGGATCGACGCTCTGGAAGTGTGTGTTTGATGAGGTTTGTGGGATAGTATGTGAAGAGGGATGTGAGATTGCGGTGTATGCGGACGCTATGTGTGGTATGTACAGCAAAGGGAGAGACGGAGATAGAAATAAAGGCGGAAAGGATGTGTAGGAAGATTGTGCGGACTGGAAGTGGCGGAAGATGAGACGGTGGAATTGCTAGTGAAGGGACGGAGCAATATGAGGGAAGTGGGGGTGATGGTGAAGAGAAGGATAATTCGTATGGAGGAGTCGGTGAAATACCTAGGTGTGTGGTTGGATAGTCCTTCAGAATACACATGTTAAAGGTGGCACAGAAGGAGAAAGTAAGGGCAGCATGGCTGGGGAGGTTGATGTACATTATATGAAAGGGCCGGGATAGTGGAAGAGGAGGGTAATTGGTAGGACGGTAGAGCAGAGTATGCGGTACGTTGCGGAGGTGTGGGGTGAAAGAGTGGGAGTGAGAGAAGGATACTCCTGAGGGTGGTGCAGGGGTACAGGACAGCGGATGAACTGGCAGCAGCAGTGCTGTCAAGGTTCTGCCCATTGGACGAGATGGCTAGAGCCAAGAACAAACGCTGGATGGGTGCGACCAGAAAGGAAGCACAGGAATGGATAGAGGAGGAAATGGAGAGAAGGTGGGTCGAAGATTGGGAAAAGAGAGACTGGAGTGTGCGAGAGGTGTGAAGTGGAGGATGATGTGGGGCATGTGTTTAGATTCTGGAGGTACCAGGAAGTGAGGAAGAAGTTGGAGAGGAAACTACGGGAGGCGGTGTATTGGGTGAACATTGTGGAGATAATGTTGAGGGGTGAGGAGGAATGGATGGAGGTAAGTGGCGTAGTGGGGAGAGCATCTTTAGGGGAATAGAAGGACTCGATGTGGCATGAGAGATAGGAGTGATAGGTAGGGAGAAGATGACGGTGTGAGCGGAGAGTGTGCAAGGGACCGCCGCCCGTCTTGAATTACGCTAGGGTAGTGATTCCGAGGCGGGGGTAACTGCGAGTTTGAGTGGGTTTGGTTGGTGGGCATCCCCTTGAGGATAAGTCCAACACACTGTTTGGGTCCTGGATAATACCCATTTGAACATGAGTCTCCCATCATGACCAGAAAAAAAATTGGTTCCAAAGAATACAAAAATCCATTCCTCTTCATGGAGAATACTTTGAAAAACAATAGTGCTTAAAAGTTATCTACTTTTTTTTCTAGCTCCACATCCAAAATAAAAAAGACCACCCCCGTATGTCAAACATCAAACATATGGGGTAGGTCTGAATTCATTTGCAATCCTACTTTGTATATTATTTGTTTTGCTAATAAAAAAAATTTTTCACCGTTCAATATGGAAGAAAAACTCGATAATAATTAATTACAAAGTGAATCTCATGAAACTAAAATCTTAGCTTAGTATCACCACTGATTACGCCATTAACCTAGGGGATATATAACGAGAAATCCCCTATATCTGCAGATTCCAGCTTCAATAATCTGTTAGATATGACCGTGAAACTTAATTACTGTATTATCTGCGAAAAGTCCAGATTAAATACATTCTTTCTGCTTTTGCTACCGAAATATGGCCGCGCTGAAAACTGATCTAAATAGTTTAGGATTTAGGGTACATTTAGGTATAAAATATAATGTTTTTATTGTGTACCGGGTCGACCAACAAGTCGATCTCTCGGCTGTATATCAGAAACTACCCACCCTATAACTTTGGGAACAAAAATTTCTCAGTAGAACTGATCAGTAGATTATATCAGATTTGGCTAATCGACCTAATCCACAGCGACCTTTTCAGATCTATAGTGGTCCTCAGGCAGTCGTACAGGCATAAGATGTGCTCTACAGTTTCCTCCTCTAGGTGCCAGAATCTGCACATTGCTTCGTCTGTCAACCCCATCAGCCTTGTGTGCCTGTTAAGCTTACAGTGCTTTGTTAATATACGTACTACGGTTTTGACAGTTTTCCTTTGCTTATTAGGTCTGCCGTAAATGCTGGCAAATGTAAACTGTTCCGCCTGTCTCTGTCCTGGTGAGATTACCCACCATTCTAGAGATTTCTGTGCCACCCACTCACCTGTGGCCATACTTATTGTCGACTTTGCGAAGCCGAAGAAGGGTTCCGGTCCAATGAATGGCATTGATGAGCCTTGTCTGGCCATTTAATCCGTCAGTTCGCTGCTTTTATGATCCTAGTGCCCTGCTACCCAGGCTACCATGACCTAGTAATGTTCTCCAAGTGCGTTGAAGGCAACTATGCTTTCAGTGCAGCTTGGCTACCTGTGAAGATTGCAACTGAACGTAACTAACCAGTAGAAATGTTTGGAAATAGCTTCCAAGTTAATAGCATAAGCGCTGGATGGCGTATTCTGTGAGGAATAATTTCTAAACCAGTTTTCTATAAAATATGCCTCATGATAATTGGTACTTAATTTCAAACCCTGTATTATAATTTGAAATAACAAAATATAACACATTCAATTATTCAAATTGTTTCCCATCATTGTTCACACTAAGACGTAACAGCTCTACTGAGAAATTTTTTTCCTAAGGATCGGCTTATTGGTCCACCCGGTACACTTTGTTGGTGGATAATTTTCAACTTTAGAGACAAATTCCAATAGAAACCGTTGCATATATAAATCTGTATTATTGTTGCTACGTAATTTTGCAATGATTGTATCAAATTATATGAAAGTTGATAAACTTCGAACAAATCATGATAATAACCCATTTCAACTTTGTTGAAAGCAATCAGAAGATTAAATTTTTCAGTAAAACACCCAGATTTTCGTTACCAGTGAGGAAATTACAAAAAATTTAAGTTCATCTTTTATATTTTTCTTTTTTCTCTTTTGAATATTTCACAACAGATAAAGTTGTCGACAATACGGTCGGTTGCGTTAGAACAATGAAATATAACGAAGCAGGAACCAAAGAAGGAGGAAAAAATAATTTAATTTTCGAAAGTTCCGATTTTGGACAAGTTCATCGAGTAGAAAATGTACGACTCCAAATTTGCTGGCGGCTAAAAATTAGGAGAAATTGAGAAAGAACCACGTCCGAACGCGATTTTTACGAGGATGCTACAATACGTTCTGTCAAGAAATAACCGGGAATTAATCATTTAAAAATCTCGCTTAAGAAGATTGTCATGAGTTTCACTAACAGTGCTTCATATTATCACTTCATCACCAGTCTCTTCGCGACCTATACAATCAATAAAAATATCGAACAAAGCATGTGTCCTTAAATTCTTTTGTAACACCCCGTATACCAAAGTAGTCAGTATATTAGTTAATTTTGTAGGTGGGGAAAGGGGGGCATAGGGGGTTGATGGGGGTGCGTTCCCTCTCATGTCATTTTAGTTCCTTCTCTCTACCCTAAAAACGGTTTTGAATTTTTTTTTGAAATCTCTTTTCGTTCACGAGGTACAGCCCATTGTAAGTTTCAATATTGACACCCTGTACAATAAAATATTGGTTAATTAATTAAATATAAGAGTCAGAAAATAATTATGAATTACTTCAACAATATTAAAATTTTTACCAAATCTAATACTCCATTATTTCCATATACATTTATAAACTTTTGTAGAATTCCCATATGAAATCAATCTTATATTACACCAACAAAGAAATTACTTCCCCGGAAATTACAGTGAACAAAATGAAATCGTAAAACCCACAGTCAGGCCCAATTCCATCAATTGGTCCAAGTAAATTGAGTTATGAAATTGTAAAAACGATCCAATCAGTTCTAACGGTTCCAGAATAGAGATTTACGGATGAATCTCTTCGGCGTGGTAAAACATGCAGATGTAGCCTGCTTTCTGGGTAATAAATAAACAGAAATTTCCATGATGGTCAACGAACGGTCTGCTGTGGGGATTATGCAAATGTAATGATTGCATCGAGCCCATACGTAAATTTCCTACCAACGTCCTCTATCACATTCTGGTGCGGTCTTGGACCGATATAACTGAATTAGGACCAGGGTCAGAACAGATTCGGAATATAGAGAGGATTTCACTGAAGGTGAGGCGAAGAATATCTTTTCTTATGAATAACAGAATTTTATGTGAGGATTTAAATAAGTCGTAATAAATAATTTAACGAAGCATTTCAATTGGAGTAATTAACGCGTTTGAGACCTAACCAAGATTTTAAATAAAGTAATCTTGGAAAGACTAGTTTGCGTTGAACCGAGTAGTATCTTCGATAATCAATCGTAGTACGAGTTACATTTGGGGAGAGAATATAATGTATACTAACAGATGGAAAAAACAATTTTGAATGTCAAAATTGACAGTTTTAAGATGCTCGGTTGCATCACTCTAGCAGGGATTACACTGCCATACCGATAGCGTGTCGCTAAAGGGGTGTCATACCGAAAAAACGATTTTTGTTTTGTTTTTAACGACGCTCTGGAATGGTTGGACAGAGATGCTTCCAAACTTGTATTTATAAGTTTCCGAAACGGCTGATTACGAATTTGATGTCAAAATTGTAATAATCCAAATGGCGGTCTAAAAATGTCCAAATTCGTAGATTGTTCTAAGAATGATTATATACAGGTTTTTGAGGTCATTTCTTGGCAAATTGATGAAAGCAAATTCAAGATTAAAAATGCCGGATCTAACATGGCGGACAAAATGCTCTAGAATGCTTCCATTTTTCTGAAAGTGCGTACATATAAGTTATCGAGGTCACTTATGATGAATCATTGAAGTTTATCGTTAAACTACTGATCAGCGAGAATTATTAATTTTATACAAAATAAAATAAATAAAAATGTCCTTGCCCTTGAATAATCTGAACTATCTAATTGTGAAGCAGTTTTGCCAACTTTATAGGAAGAAAACTCTTTATATTTGAAATTTATGAAAAATATTTTTTTTAATTTATTCTCTATTGTGCGGCGTATTTATACAGAATTGATAAATAAGAACATAAGAAAAAATTCAAAACACCTATCTAAATGATCTTTCGCTCAACGTTCAAACTAAATGAAGTTTTTATATCTAATAAATATATGAAATTATGCAACTCTTTTTACATGTACTACTAAAAACCAAAGACAAAACAGAACATCTGTTTCTAGCAGATTTTATATATAAAATGGACGATATTGTAATCGTAACGAAGAGGAATAAATATCAAGTTCTGGATTTATTCACACGCACGTAAGTTTAATGATTTAATTTATAGTTTATGGAATACCTTTTATCTTGTATTACTATTTGAAGATTGGATAATTACTTCTTTTCTGTGTTTTAGACCTTTCTGGGCCTTGTAGTCCCTCGTAGAAGTGGCTTCGATATGGCTTCGGGGTCGGCTTGGGAAGATTTTCAGTTCTGCTTACCTCTCGGAGTTTTCACTCATAGTTTATTTGAGGAATTTAATATTTACAGAGGTTATTTAACCTCTGTTTTTAACAGGCACTTGTAAGGAAGGTTAGTAACACAAATTCACTTTATAGTTTCACCTTTTAAAATAACGTAGCCTAATTTTAACTCAATTTTGTAACATGAAAAAGCTTATACTTCTCAATTATATAAATTTTTTCGTAACTACCCGTTTCTAATCAATAGCAACGTATCAAATTTTTTTATATTCAACAACCATATGTCTCTTTATTTTTAAGTTTTTCTATATTTGCTAACCAATCAAATTCATTTAATAATTTTTGATTTCTGTTATTTGACTTGATTGTTTTATAATTTGATCTTTTTCTGATATTGAAGTTTATTTTTAATGTCTCCAAATAATTTATTATTGTTTTTATCTTTTAGTTAAAAAATATTAAAATTATTTGACATCTACTTAATTACAGTTACCTGTAAATAATTGTCATATAAGTAAAGCGTGATCTAAAGACGTCAAAAAATAATAGTTCAATACTATTAAACGCTTTACAGATATACCAACCCCGTTTACTTTAGAAGTGTAATTCAATGTCTGTCGGGGCATATAGCCCGAGAAGTAGTTGTTGCTTCTTAGTGGACGGTCTGCTCTTTGGAAATTAATTTTTCTAATTTCGTAAAGCGTTTAATAGTATTGAACTATTATTTTTTGACGTATTTGACATCTGTTTTAATTTCAGTTGCCATATCCTTTCTTCCGTTCGAGTTGACAAATCTAGATTCACACCTTATTAAATATGTTCATAAGTGTACTTTTTCTATTTTTACCAGTGTCAGATTTTATAACCTAACCAATAATTTTCAATTTTCAGGTTCTTTCTTTTTAGATTTATGATGAGACAAGAAACTTTTGCAAAGCTTTTGAAAATTCTGAAACTATGTGATAGGATTTCAATAAATTAGAGAAAAGTTATAAAGATTCCCGTTTAAAGTTTGGGTTGTAAATATTTGTAAGGTGATTTGTTTATATTTTATTTAGATTTTATACTGAAATAACCCTTGTTTGGTGTATGTGTTGTATGATTCCACTTTCCATATCAATATATACAGATATATATATATATAAAGAATTCAAGTAAACATTAATTTCTGTATTAACTAAAAGTACTCAAGTTTATTTGAAATCTTTGACTTTCGCGACCTCCTTGACGACACAAAACAAGAATCAAAGAGGGGCATGGATATTAATTACACGTTTGAAAATTCACCCCTCCTAAAAGCTACACTTTAGGGGTGCCATACCGGAAATTCAAAGTGGGGAATAACGTTGTCTATCAGCCTCCAAAGCCTCGGCGTGGGGCCTATGATACATGCAAAAGCCCTCTTGGCTCCTGGTCTATAAGCTCTGCCTACACTGCAGCGGTGCTACACGAGAAAGCCTTAAGAGCTTCTTAAAGTTGAGTGCAGCTTACGAAAAGTATGCCCAAATTCTAAACCGTGCAAGCGGGCATAAATCTCGGTTGGGTACACTGTGATATGCAAACCAAGATATTTCTGATGTTGGTATGATTTTAGCGTAAAAACGTTAAATATACAGTAACACAATCGATATTATAATTGAGGATTAATGGAAAGCAGTATTCAATCCAATTTCTAGCTGTTACCATCTTTCGGCCTTTTTTGTTACTAATAACACCAGAAGGTTTGTTTCCAACGACTTATTTTTACTAACTGAAGAGACCAATCGATATTATGATAGGAAAGCATTAGTGGAAAGCAGTATTCAATTCTATTTCTGTTGCCATCTTTTGGCCTTTTTTGCTACTAACAACTCCAGAAGGTTTGTTTCCAACGACGTATATGTACTAACTGACGAGAGTAATCTCACCAGGCAAATGTGTTCAAGAAACAGCCCAATGAGGGAAAAACTTTTAGGCAGGTTAAACGGAGTTGGAGAGGGTAGGGAAAAGCTGGAAAATGCAGGTGAAAAAAATTCACCATCAAGGAGAGGTGGGGAATAATTTATTCTCGATTTGGGCGTAAATACTGTTTTTTTGTCGGAATGATTAAATGTAAAAGTTGTAGGATAATTGAAAAATCCACAACTTCTGTGTAAACAAGTTTTTATATAACCTCAAAGCTGTCATAGAAAATGTGAAAACCGATTTAGCAATTTTTCATTCTTACTTTTTAGAATATGAGTCCAGGATCTCTAACATTGACAGGATTAAAGTTTTTTCTTAATGTCGAATAAGCAGATTTTTTTGTCAAAAACTTCAGTAATTTTCAAGAAATCTGCGATTCTGTCTTTTTTTCAAGTATCTGAAAAAGTTTTTTTTTATACAAAGAGAGCCCTGACAGTCCTAAGACTTGTCATGGGCTGGAAAATTGCACTAATTTCAAAAAACTATCTTTTGAATAAATCAACTTTGAACCCGTAGGATGAAGAAAAGCGAAAGTGATAATAGGGATTATTTTAACATAAGATGATATGCAAATATCGAAATAATTATAAATGTTATTTCAAAGTTTTAATTGGTTTTTCATTAAATAGTGGAATTAATTATAAACAGTTAGTTCAATTTAAGAAAGTAATATGAGTAGATTCCACAAAATAGGGGTCCAAACAGTAAATTCAAATAAGAAATTGGAATTATCCTGAAATTTCATGATGTAATCTGATAGTCCAGTAAATGAAGGATGAAAAGTAGGCAAAGTGTACAAAAATCCTGCCGGTCCATGAATTTTCCGTGAAGGGTAGGGTTTGACTAGTAAGTTCCAAAAATTGGTCTTCCGCCAATATCTCTTAAAATATGGCATTTAGAGAATTTTTATAAGAGGGAAAAATGAAGACCAGGTCATTATATACAAAAATGGTCCTCATGATTTTCTTCGCAACATTAATATTTTTTGCAAAAATGAAAAATCCATAATTTTGAGGTTTCATGAATTTCTGAAAAATTACTAAACTCGAGAAAAAAAATGAGGGCACAACCAAAAAGGAGAAATTCCCAGCTTTAAAATGACGTATCTTGGAAGAAAATCCGATAATGTACAAACTTTTAGACAGTGATTGTTCGCAAAATATTCCCAACCTCGAAAAACAACAAAAACTTGGAAATGGAAACACCAACTGAAAAATGAAGGGGCAAGAAAGATGGCCAATAAAAATTTCTGCGATCAATAAATACCTATAAAGGACCCGTAATAACAAAAAATCGAGAGTAAATGTCTATTATTAAGAAAAATATGAGTAATTTCCCGACACTCGAAAAAAAAAGTTATTACAAAATCTTTGACCCATTTTATAAATATGGTGGAAATATAAAAATGGGCCTTGAATCATCGTATATGAGTGCTGTGGATTTTCCCTTTCATCTGAATCTTGAATCGTAAAAAAATATGTATTTTTACCCGAGATATTGAATAATTTGTTCGCCCGGTCATGAGCAAGTGCAGAGAACTCGCACTTTCGACGCTTCAGGGCCATTATCTCAAAAATTATCGAGTTTTCGGCAAAAATTATGAAAACCATTTTTGTAGATACTGACCTGATCTTCATTTTTCTCTGATATAAAAATTCTCTAAATGCCATATTTTAGGAGATATTGGCGAGAAACCAATTTTTGGAACTTTGGGGCCGGGAATACCCCCCCAAAATGGCGATTAGGTGTGTGAAATTCCTGGATGTTCATTTACTAGTCAAACCCTATACTTCACGGAAAATTCATGGATCGCCAGGTATAATCGCTTCTGGGACCCTTTATTTACTGGACTATGAGCGAAAATGAAATTGTTATCCATTTTGCATTTAAAATACCTACAATTCGCGTTATACGCGGCGATCTGCATATAGTTTATGTTAGGGTTACCCAAAGCAATGTCAGTTAAACCATATGCAGAGGCTAGGTTAAGTTCCTGGTTATTTTAAACTTTGGTTACCTTGGTAGCTGGCCGGTTAAATTTTTGGTTAACCAAAAATATTTGGAATCACCCGCAACTGAAAGATCGGTCCTTTGTTTCCGTAATTATACTTGAAATAATATAATTCTTGCAATTTCAATCATACTTCAAATTCTAGTATTATTTCTTTTCGATTCATATATTATTAAGTTGATAAACCCCACATAAAAAGAATTATGTTCCCTCTCTGATCCTAGATGAACTTATATTACGTTGGGGATTCTATCCAAATCCTTTCCTGAATCCAGTTTATTGGACAAAATGAACAAGACCCTATGGAGTTGTCTGTATGAATATTAAATAGTTTAAGAAGTATTTTCTTACTTCGTCCATTTTTAAGTGTTCAGTTTCGTGTTTCAAATATAATTATTTAAATTAATCTACACCCTTCACAATTGTTTTACAGCTTCGTTAGCTTCATATTACACCATTTTTTTCAAGTGTTCATAAAGATTCGTGAGAAACTTTTTAAATTCCTGAATTATAAAACAAAGCACTTTTTTCTTGTAGGTTTACTAGAGCAGAGTAATTCTAAATTGAGATCAGTTCAATATATTGATAAGAGAAGGTCACGCCATGAGAAAGTGTGCCCAGTTCAATATTGATAAAGGATATAGAAGGCAAAGGATTATCATAAAGTCGGATAGTCAAGCAGCCATTAAAGCACTGAGCTCTTGTGTTATCAGTTCCAAAATGGTGTGGAAATGCCTAGTCAAACTAAATGAACTAGGCGAGAACAGTATAGTCACCTTACTGTGGATTCCAGGACACACTGGGATAGAAGGGAATGAAATAGCAGATGAACAAGAAGAGGGGGACTGGAACACCCTTTTGGAGGCCGGAACCCTTTTGCGGTATCAGCTCCAATGTAATATTGGAAGAAATGGGCAGATCTGACGATAGAGAGAAGATCTGACTATTGGAAAGATCTAGTAGGACTTAGACAATCAAAGATTCTTCTGTGTGATTACAACCTGTTGAGATCAAATGAATGCATAAGTCAAAGTAAAACTGCACTAAGAGTTTCAACAGGGATCCTTACGGGACATTATCGTCTGAATGTGCACCTGAAAAAGCTCAAAATAGTGGAGGAAGAAGAAGGTAGATTATATGGCATGGAAAAAGAAACCTCCATCCACATACTTGCGAATTGCACAGCAATTCAGTATCCTAGGGCACAACACCTTGGAGATTACTGGATAGAAGAGGAACATTTACATAAGTTAAAGAATAGAATGGTTGGAATTATTGTCTGTTATATGCTAAAGCTACTGATTTGTTCTTTGAGAATAAGTTCGAAGGATTTGAATATCTGCTAGGCTAGCTAAGCTCAGCTAAGAGTATTGTTCCAAGTAGATGGAAATATGCGATAAACGGTTAATTAAGAAATTTTCAACAAGCTGTAACATGCGTAACTATAGAATATTATCCAAACCAACAGTATGACTTCTAATATTCCAAAAACATATTCGTACTGTATCCATTTATGGTTTGTAGATATCATCTTTAACTGATCGGTCAAGTAATGCTTATGCAAATGCTTCTTGTTATAACAATCGTCAGCGTTGGATAGTACATGAAAATAATCACTGGTTACATTAGTTTTTTTACAGTGAGTATAAGAGAAATATTCCTCGGAAGTCAATAATGATATTTGAATGAAAGTATGTAACAAGGTTTTTACGTGAGATATTGTCCTGAAATGGATGGTTCCAAACACTATAAAGTGTTCTAGGAGTAAGTTACAGCACCTTATATAAACTTGTGCCTCACTTTCTACGTCAATGGACTACAGGCTACTAAAGTTATAAATTAAAAATTGTTTTTTATTTATAATTATCAAACGACTAATTGGAAAAGAATCAAAATTAAACCTTTTATAAACACCATGAATGCACAGTATAAACAGATCTTCACTACCCTTGTGAGCTCAGATACGGATAGGATTGGAGAACTATTGATGGTTTATCGATAACTATCGATATTTTTGACTATCGAAAAAAATCGATAGTTTTCTGTACTATCGATAGTCGAGATGTTTAGGTGAAGAATATAAATATATTTTAAAAGCTGCTATGGAATAAAAATGCGATCAAAAAATTGGACAGAGAGAGAGAGATACGAGAGATATGAGAGAGAGAGAGAAATAGAGAAATGGGAAAGAGAAAGAAAAATGAGAGAGAGAGATATATGGAAGAGAGAGAGAGAGTGAGATGCGAATGAGAGATATATGGAAGAGAGAGAGAGAGAGTGATGGGAAAGAGAGAGATGGGAGAGAGAGAGAGAGATGGGAGAGAGAGAGAGAGAAAGATGAGAGAGAGAGAGAGAGAGTGAAAGGGATGGGATAGAGAGAGATAGGAGAGAGAGAGAAAGAGATAGGAAAGAGAGGGATGGGAAAGAGACAGAAAGAGAGAGAGATGGGAGAGAAAGAGAGAGTTAGGAAAGAGAAAGAGATAGGAAAGAAAGAAAGAGATGGGAGAGAGAGAGAGAGAAAGATGGGAGAGAGAGAGAGAGATGCGAGAGAAAGAAAGATGGGACAGAGAGAGAAAGATGAGAGAGAGGGATAGGAAAGAGATGGAGGAGAGTGAAAGAAATATGAGAGAGATGGGAGAGAGAGAAAGAAAAATGATATAGATGGGAGAGAAAGAAAGAAAAATGATAGAGAGATGGGAGAGAAAGGAAGAAAAATGAGAGAGAGATGGGAGGAAGAGAAAGAAAAATGAGAAAGAGATAGGAGCGAGAGAGAGAGAAGAAATTAAAAAAAAGAGACAAAGACGGGAGAGAAAGAGAGTGTATTGCGTGTGATTACAATCATTATTTTAAACTGTCAGAATCTAAGACGGATTCGGTAAGGTTCACAACCCTCGGAATATTGTAAGCATTTTTTTTTCTTGTTAGACCTTTTTTGACAATTTTTCAAAAATCTTTTGACAATTTGAATTTTTGACAATTATTGACCATTTTTCAAAATTTTAAAAATTAATATTGACCATTTTTGACGTCCAATTTTGACAATTATTGACCATTTTTGACAATTTTGCAAAAAATTTTTGGCCATTTTTCCAAATTTTAACAATTATTGACCAATTTTGACAGTTTTTGACAATTATAGAGCATTTTTGACAGTTTTTCAAAAATTTTGACCATTTTAGACAGTTTTTAATCATTTTTGAAAATTTTTCGAAAAACTTGACCACTTTCCAAAAAACTTGACCATTTTTCAAAATTTTTGACAATTCATAATCATTTTTCCAAAACTAAGACAATTTTTGAAAATTATAGACTATTTTTTCAAAACTTTTGACCATTTTTCAAAATTTTTGACAATAATTATTGACCATTTTTCCAAATTTAAACAATTATTGGCGATTTTTGACAATTATTGACCAATTTTGACAGTTTTTGACAATTATTGACCATTCTTTTGAAACTTCGACAATTTGACCATTTTTCAAAATTTTTACCATTTTTGACAATTTTTCAAAATTTTTGATAATTATTGACCATTTTTCAAAATTTTGACAATTATATATAAACAACAGAGTGATAGATGACAGATGTCAACTTTACCGATGTAAAACTATCGAAAATTATCGATAATAATCGATAGTAAAAATAGCACTATCGATTAATATAGTAATAGTCGGGACCATCGATAGTTCTCCATTCCTAGTTGATGACATAATTGCTTATTACATCTAGTTTTTTCCACTTCCAAATGTCACACCTAAATTCTTCAAACATTTATAAAGAAAAAACGAGATATAAAGAATTGTATGTCGCACTGAACATCAAATAGCCTACAAATGTGAAAAAAAAAATTTTACATCTTTTATACTAGTTGTATTAAATAAAAAATTAATGCAAAGTGCAAACACCCTGTATTCAATATTATTAATAACACTTTTCCATATTATCTCCTATTTATAAGAGACCGCGATAATACTTAATTAGTTTAAAAGACGTATGCCAATACCACAATTTATCGAAGGATATATTTCAACTCTCAAAAAGAAGCATCTCTATAATTCCTCAATTGAATTACCTTGTCCGAGCTTGATTAAAGGCAGCTTTCGGAAAGTATCTGTCTTTTACTTTTGCAAATGTTACTTCGACAAAAATTAGGCTAATTTTATTCGTACCGCCGCGCCGAAAGAAATCTAGTCAGCATCACGTCATTACAACAAAAAAGTCTAGATTCAATTATAACTTTGAGGCTTTTGAGATAAGTCAATAAATAATTGATTGGTGGATGGCGAAACATTACGAAAAGATAGAGAGGTAATTTGGATGGTTTAAAAAAAATGTATGAGAAATTCTGAATAATTCAGTAATAAGCACTCATTTAAAATATTAAAAAGAATTAAACTAGATACACGGGAGTACAAAATTAGATGATTAATGTACCGGATGTCTAATTAAGAGGGGTAAATCGCTGTATCTCAGAAACTATTCATCGTACAGCTTGGAGAAAAAAATCTGTATCACAGACTCGCATACGAGAAACTGCTAGAAATTATTTTCAAGTTTTCTACTCCACCGCTAGAGGGCGTAGTTCACAATAATAATACAAAAACAACATTTTTTTATAATAAATGTACCGTTATAGTACCACAAAATTCAAATATTCGTAATCACTAGATCATTTTACGTAGTTTGCCCCAGTACTTTCTCCTCTATCTTGTAAAATAACCGGTAGGGGTGAGTCATCTTGTTGTATCCACATATCTTGCCGTACTGCTGTATCTGTATCTGTGGACTATGGAGGGTGAGTTTAAGTCCACGGCACTTAGACCACATGTAACCCATTGTACGTCCTCCCGAGGAGTTGTCCTCCCAGGTCATCGTCACAGAAAGGTCGGGAGATCTTGGCGTCCACGAGAATATGCTACCTCTTCCTATCCACCTATACTCATATTGTTGGTTCAAAAAATGCATCACTTCATTTGTAAAGTTGGCTGGGCAGCCATCTTGTTGTATCCACATATTTTGCCGTACTGCTGTATCTGTATCTGTAGAGAAGGGAGGGTGAGTTTAGGCCCACAGCACTAAGGCCACATGTAACCTATTGTACGTCCTCCCGAGGAGTTGTCCTCCCAGGTCATCGTCCATCCTGTCCTTTCCAGGAAGGTGGACAGGTCACTAGGAGACATTTCCTTTATATCGTCAGGAGTAGGCCAAGACTCACACTCTCTCATTGACGATAACTCCGGGCACTCGCATAAGACATTTCTGACAGTTTCGTCTTCCTGCATAGATGTGTGTCCACTAACCCCATTGTATGGAGGTGTTTCCTTAGCTGACAGTGACCAGTCAAATCCTACTGTTGGACGTAAGTTTTTCCTGGTCATCGCTAAATATTTCTTCGACGCCAGCTTCCCAGGGTCGCCCAGGGTCATCCTGACAAGACTGCATCCTTTGATTTCATCCCATCTCTTCAGGGATTGAGCATGGGTGTAACGCTTGGCTAGTTCCGCAATTGTCGAAGTCTTCGGGACGTAGGTGTCACTGGGTCCTAAAATTTTTAGTCCAGCCGCTTCCCTGGCTAAAGAATTGGCAATGCGATTACCTTTACTCCTGTCGTTCAACCAAACTCAGGATAATATTGTTATCTACCGAGGTGTTAGCTAAATCTTTGTGGCACTCTAATACTAGCCCTGATGTAACACGTTGTCTGTTCAAGGCTAATAGGGCTTGTCTGCTCTTAGTGCAGATTATTATGTTCTTGCCCGAAATTCCTTTCTGGTTAGTTCTTTTGTGACAATTGAGATACCAGCCAGTTCTGTTTGAACCACGCTGGAATTTTTTCCCATTCCAGCATCTGACTTCGCATTTTGCTGAAGGAACATCTAATAATATAGGCAATTCATCTTTTAAGAATCTTAAGTAACGCTAGCCATTTGAATCATCAAAAACAAAGGGGCCTATAATTTTACCGACCTTACTGAGTTAGACTTTTTTTATGGGGTCGAATTAAAGATTTAGTATTTCAGACAAAATCTGCAAATAGACCAGATCTTATTCAACGAATAAAAAACGCAATTTACAGTATCCCTAGAGCTAAAATAGAAGCTGCTGTATGATATTCAATTAGACATTGAATTACCTTTCAAATGATACTAAGTTTGTCAAAATGCATGAAGCGGAACAAAAGTTATAACAGCTTCATTGAGTCAGCTTTCACACTAAACCCTACTAGTTATTTTACAAGATAAAGGAAAAAGTACTGGAGCAAACTTACGTAAAATGATCTAATGATTACGAATATTTACATTTTGTGGTACTATAACGGTACATTTATTATAGAAAAATGATGTTTTGAGCTACGCTCTCTAGCAGTGGAGTAAAAAACTTGAAACTCGTTTGCGAGTTTGTAATACAGATATTTTTGTCTAAGCTGTTCAATAAATAGTTTCTGAGAACAGCTGGTTACCTGTCTTAATCAGACGCTCGGTATATGTTTGTTTCCGAAAAAGTGTTAACAGCTCCCGAAATAAAAATAGCGGCTTATTCTAGCAGATAGTTTATTTATTCTTTGTCCAAAAAATATCAAACAACAACAAATCCCTAAGAAGTTAAGCGTCTTAAAATCGTTCCCTCTTTTAATAAAGTTTAGTCGTTTTTCTACCGTACTATCACCGTCGAACGTTCCCTTGCGACAAGCAAGAAAACTGAAATGATGACTGACCCAACAACGCGTTGTCTTCAGAATAACGTTCGGAGAAAGAGGCATCACATTGACATACCGCCCCTAGGTAGCAATTCTTTGTGACCTGAATATTTCTTCTCGTCTCCGGCGGGTATTCGTCACTACGCAACTTTGGCAAATACGTAGTGATGACAAAAGACGGCGCTAAGGGAATATCTTCTTTATAGAGGTAGTGCACTTTCATTACATATTTTTTATTGCGCCATGCTTTTCGGACTTGAAAAGAAAAATTGTATTAATCGTCGCCAGTGATGAATTTCGTCGTTTCTTGTTTGTATTCCGTACGCTTCTAGTAAAAATAAAACAATACAGAGTGTGTGTTCAAAATTGCTAGGTAAATCAAAGTACCTCCAAAACATAATTGTTTCGTAAAATCTAGTTAATATTGTTGCGATCAATATTGTCAATTGTCAAAAGAAACATGGATACGAAATAATAATATACCAAGTAAAACTGAAAATACGAAGGTAAATACTGACAACATAAACGCCACTGGATAATCAATGTCAGTCGATTGTCGAAGTGAAAGGGAAGAACACACGCACGCGCTTGCCAATAGGAAGTCGGGTGGTTACTTAGCAACGATGGTTCGATAAATATTAACCAATTAAGTTAGTCCGGAGGGCGTGGTAATGTAACGGTTGAATTTGACACTACGTCTATTGTATATATTAAGTATTTGTATATGGTAATTACCTGACGGATTTTATCTCTATGTTTCTAACTTTATTTGTTCACTACGAAAGTACTTCAGTAGTTATATAATTTCTGTCAGCCCAGAGTTTTAGGGACTACTCTGCCATCATCCTTCCGGTGAAGTGGTGCAGGCTGTAACCAAACCTGTCTTCACATCAAGACAACAATTTTATGTTTTGTCGCTAGGTAATGTAAATAATAAAACTAGCGCCTATCTGGTAAATGTCCGTATAGATAGATTAATGTTAGTTATTTCTTTTTGTTTCTTATAAATCATAATTAAGGGTAGTAAGGGGTTTTCTCTCTTGTGGATTTTACTTTAGTTTTTAGTTACCGTGGGACTACTGATTTTGTTTCTGGCTTTGATTATATCACCTTTGGGGTGTAGCCACAGTAGTCCAAATACTTTGTCCGCTTCAGCTTGATAAACGCTAAAGTTTATTAGGGTTCAGTTATAAATTACTGACTCCTTGACTTGAAGTCTAAAACATTAAAAATAGTAATTAGGTTTGTTAAAACTTACTGATCTATGTAGATATACTTCACTTTTGAGTTAAAGGTATATTTTCTTCATTTATCTACCAAATTTTGGCTTAAGCAAATACATACTAGTTAGAAATCTTCTATGTAAGATGGCATTCGAATATTTTCTGAACATCTACTTACAATATATATTAGCTGTTATCGCCATGTGTTTTGTATGTTAAATCCGAGTGTTTGATCTTGCTCTGTTTACTTTGACAGAAGGGTATTGTGGTACTATCTATTGCTCAAATTTATTTGAATAATTTATAATATATATTTTATTTTTCTCTGTTATTGTTTACAAAGTCGAATTATTTATTGGATGACATTGACAATTGGCCGTGACAGTCGTGTCTTGGATAAACGCGTTCGTTCGTCATGCCGCAGAGTGTAGTCGTTCTGGATATTAGGCGATGCTCTGTGACTTAGAGTCCACAGACAACTTAGTTTGTGGCGCCGATGTTGGTATAGATAGAGCAATGCTCTGTGACTTGAAGAGTCCACAGACAACTTAGTTTGTCGCACTGATGTCGGCAGAGATAGAGCGTTTGCTCTGTGACTTTACGAGTCCAAAGACAAATGTTGTCGCTCCGTTTTAGGGAATTGTTAGAGCGTTTGATCGATGCTACTCAGGAGTGTAGGCTGTTTTACTCGCGAATGCGTATTGACTTACATAGAGGGAAGTGTATCACTTTATGACTTGATCTGTGCGGAACACGCTCGGTGTAGTGAGCAGTGTAGTTCGGATGTATCTTTCGAGTAGGTTTCTCTATTGTGGTATTCTGTATTGAAGTTGAGGAAGTGTCAGTCACTTGTCTTTTCCGGTGTGTACTCCTACTTGATAGTTGGTCTCCAAAAGTGCATCGAACGAGAATCTAAATTTTGTTAATGACTGGGTAGTCATCCCCTGCTGGGATTTATAGGTTCTCGTTCTGAATTAGTTGTGGAATATACGGTTTAGTATTTTGGTTCTACGGGAGTTCGTATTGTTGAAGAATTCCGTCCTGTTCTGGAAGCCGTTTTCACAAACCCTTATAGGGGATTTATTGCACTGAAACGATTGTAAGTATTTTCTCTACTTACTGATTTCGCATCACTATGTACTTACCACTATTTAAAGGAAACCGCCAACGTTGAAGTTTTGGAATTGGAGGTGTGTCACATGGTTTTGCTGGTTCATTAGTTGGTTGCCATTCAGTAGAGGCAAATTTTGAGTATTGGACCCTTTTTAGAAAATGCATGTCTCATAGATTTGTAGTTTTTGTAGTTAAAACAGTTGGTGGTAAAATACTATCTCTTGCTTGTAAATTTTTGATTAAGACATTCTATTTTGTTACCCTGTGTATATTTTGTTTTCTTTGTCCGCTTTAGTCTAACGAATACTATAATTCGTAGGTGGTTCTTCAAACCTACCCTGGCTATGACCAAAAACAGTTTATTTGATATGCTTATCGCATTCTTATTATTTGATTTAAATTCAGTGTAGTATACTGTTACTGACACTGTTGATTGTAAGTAGGCCTTATGACTACTTTGTGGGTTTGATTAAGTTAATTTGGGGTTGATTTTGATTTGTACGTTACTTGTAAATTCTTATAAATTAGCTTCTGGCATAGGCCGAGACAAGCTTAACTTGTCGAGGTGTTTGATTGGTTCCTGTGTAGGCACAGTTTTTAGCTGATACCTGTTTTAATTTTTAAGGGTTCACCTGTGGGGACAGATACACACTTCACCTGTGGGGCCAGATACACACTTCGGGACATTTGGAGTCTACATGGTGGATAGATAATGATGTCTTCTGCAGTTTGCTGCTACTTTTCAACAACTTCTTGAAGAAGACCACATTGAGGGTAACCCGGTATCGGGGGTTTTTCTGAGTTATTTACTCATTTTTATTTTAGGCTTTACGCCAACATGTATATATGTTACGGGCCATGTCCGCAATCGGGCCGGGACGTCATGGCCCGGGCTATGTTGACACAGCCCGGGCCCTGACGTCCTGGCCCGACCTTCTTGGACTATGTCGTCTTGGCCCGGGCCATGACAGCGTAGACCGGGCCGTGACAGCAGCGCCCGGGTATTGTCAAGACGGCCCAATACTATCCGGGCTATGTTGTCAAATAGTTTTTTTTGCAAAATTCAATAAACGTATAAGTACATTACAAGATGAGAACTTTGACCAACCTAACAAAACCTAACCCCAACCCCAGTTAGATTCGACGGCGGACCGAATTACGAAAAATTCGGAGTGCGATTTCGGAATTGGGTCCCATGTACCTACTATTTGTTTAATTTGACCAACCTAACAAAACCTAACCCCAACCCCAGTTAGATTCGACGGCGGACCGAATTACGAAAAATTCGGAGTGCGATTTCGGAATTGGGTCCCATGTACCTACTATTTGTTTAATTTTACCAACCTAACAAAACCTAACCCCAACCCCAGTTAGATTCGACGGCGGACCGAATTACGAAAAATTCGGAGTGCGATTTCGGAATTGGGTCCCATGTACCTACTATTTGTTTAATTTGACCAACCTAACAAAACCTAACCCCAACCCCAGTTCGGTCCGCCGTCGAATCTAACTGGGGTTGGGGTTAGGTTTTGTTAGGTTGGTCAAAGTTCTCATCTTGTAATGTACTTATACGTTTATTGAATTTTGCAAAAAAAACTATTTGACAACATAGCCCGGATAGTATTGGGCCGTCTTGACAATACCCGGGCGCTGCTGTCACGGCCCGGTCTACGCTGTCATGGCCCGGGCCAAGACGACATAGTCCAAGAAGGTCGGGCCAGGACGTCAGGGCCCGGGCTGTGTCAACATAGCCCGGGCCATGACGTCCCGGCCCGATTGCGGACATGGCCCGTGACATATACATTAGCTAGGTAGTTCCTTACTGATTTATTTTATTATGCAATTGTAATGGTGGAAATTCATATTTTGCGGTAAATTTTCACAATCTAATTTTCATAATTTTATCCACTTGCACATGCGTCTCTGCCTTGGTACCAACGCCTTGACTACGGTGTCGCCTTGTATGAAATTGTTTTTTTATAAACTTTACACTACTTTTCAGGTAACGTAGTGTAATTAATAAGTTTGTATTTAATCTGTACTGGTACACTCGAACAGCCATATTAATTTCACACTAAGTAGGTCAAATTAACTGGTATAGTTTGGAATTTTAGTGTTAATAGTTTGACTAAGATGTTTGTAACAGATGTTCACACTATTTTTCTTCGATTCGATTCTATTCAAGGTCAAACAAATTTTGTTGCTAAACTGTTTTTGAGTTAAGAAAATTCTAAAATTTAAGTCGATGCAAAAGATATTTTCGATATTGAATTAATAAATTACAATAGCAGTACACACAAAGTTTTGTTTATATTTTGATAAATGTGTTGTTATATTTCGCAGTTTCTCTTTACTTTGGAGTTTCCAACGAGCTGTCGACTCTTCGATCAAAGACGATCAGTTATAGAAAATGACGTATCAGCACTTGTTTCAAAGCCGTCTGTTTGGTAATAAGATGAAGGCAAAATATGTTTTATCCCCGATCGGCTGGATAGATATATCCTTCAACATTCGTGGCCCTATTTCCCTTCAACGGATCGGACTGGGAGATCGAATAAGCGGTGATATCCGACCAAATATGATGAATATCGGTATTTGAAAAATAAAACGTCTATTTAGGAAAATTCTGTAGATAATTATAATTTTCTACTATCATTACAATTTTATTTACCTTTTCCGTCGACCGTTCATTTGTTAGCTATATCAGTGTACACAAAATCATTTATTAATTAACTATTTTCCATTAGTAAACAATTTTGGTATAGGCAATCAAACATACAGTTATTGACAAGTTATTTGTGTTACTGGTGAAGGAATTGATTATTTGCTATTATGGGCTATTAAAATTACAAACATAGAAAGCAAGTTCGAGTTGATCAAAAAGTATCTTCAAATATGGCAAGTACAAGCAGTACAGAGGCAAATATGCCGCAGTTGACAAGTTCCAGCAATTTCAATAATTGGAAGTTTCGGGTGAGAACCATACTATAAGAAAGACAAATATCTAGTGCATTAATAAATACGGAAGCTGACTTCACAGCAGATCGAGAAAAAAATTATTTCAAATTAAAAGATGCGAAAGTGAAGAGCATCATCGTTCAATGCTTAACTGACTTAACTGACAAACACTTAGACTTGGTGAAGATATGATGAAAGCTTTACAAGATGTGTTTGAAAGAAAAAGCGTATTTACCAAACTAACTCTGAAAAGAAAATTATAATTTTTTTAGATACCAATGATACTAGCTTATTAAATGAGAGTTTCAATAAAGATATTTGGCCTAGAAGGTTAGGGCATCTGAATAGAGATAGCTTGAAGAAGTTAGGGTTACCATTTACTAAAGATATTTGTAAAGTTTGTGTCCAAGGTAAGGAAACTAGAAAACCATTTTATACTAAAGAAAAAAGAAGAAAGTTTTTATAGAAATGAAATATTTTCGTATTTTGAAAAAGCTATTATAAATTGCAGACCAATAAAGATAAGTCGCTCTGATCGACCCCTGAGCGCAAAGTGTCACTGTTTTCCCTGCTATACATATAGAAATTTTAAAAAAATGAGAGAAAAAAATGTAACTGTAGAATAGCGTAAAAAAATGTGTGAGCCGTCACGGGACGCCTGGCAGATGTGGAACATCGAAATTGTTTTTATAAGTTATATGCATGAAATAACAGATTAAAAAAGTGAGATTTGGAAGAGAGGGGGAAAGATGGGAGAGAGAGAAAGAAAGTGTATTACGTGTGATTACAATCATTATTTTCAATTGTCAGAATCTAAGACGGATTCGGTAAGGTTCGCGACCCTCGGAATATTGTAAGACTTTTTTTTCTTATTAGATCATTTTTGACAATTTTCAACAATTATTGACCATTTTTGACAGTTTATTATAATTATTCACCATTTTTCAAAATATTAATAATTATTGATTACTTTTGTCCATTTTTTAAAATATTTAACAATTTTTGATCATTTTTTACAATTTTTGACCATTTTTGACAGGTTCTGACAATTATTCACCACTTTCAACAATTTTTCACCATTTTTCAAAAATTTTGACAATTTTCGACCATTTTCCAAAATTTTCACAATTATTGACCATTTTCTCGAAGTTTTGACAATTTTTGACAATTATTGACCTTTTTTGACAGGTTCTGACAATGATTGACAATTTTTGACAACTTTTCAAAAATTTGGACCATTTTTCAAAAATTTTAACAATTTTTAACAATTATTGACCATTTTTGACAGTTTGCTAAAATTATTGACCATTTTTTCAAAATTTTGACACTTTTTGACCATTTTTCAAAATTTTAACAATTATTGACCATTTTTTACAGTTTATGACAATTATTGACCATTTTTGACAGTTTCCCATAATTATTGACCATTTTTTCAAAATTTTGACACTTTTTGACCATTTTTCAAAATTTTAACAATTATTGACCATTTTTCACAGTTTATGACAATTATTGACCATTTTTCACAGTTTATGACAATTATTGACCATTTTCCACAGTTTATGACAATTATTGACCATTTTTGACAATTTTTCAAAAATTTCAACAATTATTGACCATTTTTGACAGTTTTTTATAAATTATCGACCATTTTTTCAAAATTTTGACAATTTTTGACAGTTTCTGACAATTGTTTACCATTTTTGACAATTTTTCAAAAAATTTCACAATTAATGTACATTTTTCAAAATATTTAACAATTTTTGACCATTTTTCAAAATTTTAACAGTTATTAACTATTTTCAACCATTTTTGACAATTTTTCGAAAATTTTCACCATTTCTCAAAAATTTTGACAATTTTTAACAATTCGATAGGTATTTGCCAAAGTAACGTAAGTCACCAAAAACGATTTGTAGAAAAAACGTGTTTTCAATTTAACCTGGTTGAACTTATTGAAATTGTGCAAAATTTACTAGGGTATTCTTTAAGGTATATTATTTTATTGAAGAAAAAGAATTTTTAAAATTTTGTATCGTTTCAGTGGTTAATTGATACTTACGTTACTATACGGGTTTAGAAAACTAGAAATTAAATATGTAATGGACTTTTATAGGTACAGAATAAGTTAAGCACTATGGTTGCGTTTCTTTTACGGGTATGATTTAAAAAATTCTGGACATACGTTTTTAAAATAGTTAAAAATAAAGTTTAAAGTATGATCTAGGCTTACTACACTTTGGCAGTACCTTCTTAACAATAAAAGCTCAATGTTATAAAAAAACATGATTTTTACCAAAAATGTCACGTTAATTTGGCAAAAATGCATCGAATAATTGGCCACTTTTGACAGTTTTTTATAATTATTGACCATGTTTTCAAAATATAGACAATTTTTAACCATTTTTCAAAATTTTAACAATTATTGACCATTTTTGACAATTTTTCAAAAATTTTGACAATATCATTGACCATTTTTTTAAATATTTAATAATTTTTGACCATTTTTCAAAATTTTAACAGTTTTTGAAGATTTTTGACAATTTTTGACGTTTTTTTATTAGTTTTGACAATTATTGACCGTCTTTGACAATTATTGAACATTTTTTACAATTTTTCAAAAATTTCAACCATTTTTTCAAAATTTTGACAATTATTGACCATTTTTTCGAAAATGTTACAGATATTGACCATTTTTGACAGTTTTTGACAATAATTGACCATTTTTCCAAATTTTTGACAATTTTTTACCATATTTCAAAATTTTTGACAATCTTTCAAAAATTTTAACATGTTTGGCAATTATTAACCATTTTTTTAAAATTTTTGACAATTTTTCAAAAATTTTAACATATTTGGCAATTATTAACCATTTTTTTTAAATTTACTTATCTAAATAAACTGAATACTTGTAAAACAAACAATTTATTGTTGCATCATCTATATACAACCATGTGCAAGTAACGAACTCTTTTTTTTACATTGACACATGACATCTAAAAACTGCAACAGTGTTGCCAACAATATAAATTTAGTATAACTAAATATCTTAACAATTTGTGTAAAGCTGACTTTTCTAATAACATACTTCTAGTTTTCGACTTACACATTGTTTTTGTTATATTATTCTACAAAACTATGATAATTATTATTCTTAGCACATCCAAAAGAGAATAGAAAAAAATTAAAACAGCAACCGATGGGATTTGAGTCGACGACCTTCACTGTAATACACGGGAGAAATTTTTTCTCGTAAAAGTAAATTTTGAGTTGTTGTGAGACGGAGAAAGTGTCAAATCGTGAAAGATTTCCATACCTACCACTTTGTTCAAAATTTAAAAAAAAATGGTGAAAATTCGTAAAATCTGGGAAATTTTCCACTTCAAAACCGGTTTTCACTCCTTTTTCTTAATCCCCTTTTAAAACAAGTAGCTGTCGTATAATATTGTCATTTTTTTTGTTTTTGGGCAAACAATTTTTTCCAGAATTTTAAATAAAAAAATAAACATTGTTTAAATAGATCTGTATTATTAAATAAGTCAGCCCAGCCCACCCCTGCACCATTATCCCATCTACTCTTTGCCTTTACTTAAGAAGCGGTATCGCTTTATATATTAGTCAGAAACAAAACATATCAATTTCTCTATTACACCAATCGGATTTTCTTAGATGGATCTGAAAGCGCTTTTGCCAGTTTACCAGAATCGAAATATATAGGGAATTGTTTATCATATTTATGGTTCAGTGATAGGAGCTTTACTGGGAGTTATTGTTTTCAATGTTCCAAAAGACTTTTTCTTTTTCGATGTTATTTATCAGGCATGAAAAAAAATATAAATCAAATCCGAAATCATTTTGCTTTGATGCATAATATAAAATACACTCTTAACAGCTATGATATTCTCTTGCCAATAATAATTTATTCATCAGCTTTCTTTTCT
Source organism: Lochmaea crataegi (assembly GCA_947563755.1). NCBI lineage: Eukaryota > Metazoa > Arthropoda > Insecta > Coleoptera > Chrysomelidae > Lochmaea > Lochmaea crataegi. The sequence continues at coordinate 15,123,282 of OX387434.1, read as the reverse complement.
CTTGAATTTTTCGAATTTATAAATTTATGCATTACTGAATACCCAATTTTATGTTTTAGTATTAGTTGAATGGAGAAAAGTCATATTTTTCTAGATAACAGTTTGCAGCTTTGACCTTTTTCTTAAATAAATTCCAGCCAAAACTGATATTTGTATTCAAATTAACAGGACATAATCCCATGACAACTCTTTGAAACCTTATTTGCAGTTGGTCTCTGAACATCATTTAAAATGAATTGAAAACTTGAGAGAAAAGCACCAGATCAAGTAAATTTTCGAAAAATTTTGCCGACTAAATGTTATATTTATATTTATATATCTAAATTCATGCTAGAAAATTCAGGAGATGATTGCTCGTATGAACTTAAGATGGGTCTTTCCAAAAAAGGTGGTAACTAAAATTGAGTTTTTATTTTTTTTCTCTAAAATTTCAGTAAAGCTAGAAACTTGAAATTCTGTAATTTTCGTGTACTCGCAAAGGACTAACCACGGTTATTTTTTCAATATTCCTATTACATTATACGGGGGTGAAATTAGCAGCCCTTACTTTTTTTTCATATCAAAACTTTTTTTCGAGATGAAGTTTTATGAAATGAAATTTATCTTATTGTTTTATTTAAAATTTTTTTTATTCTTCAACTTTTTTCCTAAAACCAACAGCTGGAGAGAAAAAAAATAAACACCATAATTTATAATTTTTTTAATATTGAAAATATTGAAAAAATACCCGTGGTTAGTCCTTTGCGATTGTACGAAAATTACAGAATTTCAAGTTTCTAGCTTTACTGAAATTTTAGAAAAAAAATAAAAACTCAATTTTAGTCACCACCTTTTAAGGGTGATATCTCGGAAAGGGGTGGGCTGAGGAAATTTTGTTATAGGAAAGACCCATTTTAATTTCATAAGAGCAATCACCTCCTGAATTTTGTCGCATGAATTTAGAAACACGCTGAATATGAAAATTTTAAGTCTCTAACCTATCGGAAAATAAGTTTAAGATCATGTACAAAGTTCCACCTGACATACAAGAAAGCGAGTTAATAAAAACGTGGTAATAATAATAAAATAGGATCATTAGATTGGCTCATAAGTGCCATTGAATTCCAAACCTAACAAGGAAGACCGAAAATTATGTTTTAGGACGGGTTAGATTCGAAGTGGCAACTTTTATATGTTTAACTGGGAAATTGAGGCAGGCATAAACTGCAAAGGTTATAAACAATTAAGTAAAAACATATACTGGGTGTCACAGAATAACTATTTCTAATTTTCAGAAATGACAGAGGGCACTTAAATAAACATTTTTTATTGATAAACTAGTGTCCGGAAATTTCTCGTTGTCAAGATAAACTAGAAATCTTCAAAAACAATTACATCAGGAAAGAGTAGTTACTTACTAAATTGAAGCAATTATAAGAAGAAACATTATGCTAGAAATAATACTGCATCAAACTTTATAAAAATTGTTCGAAGTACGACCACCATTTTCGATTCACAAGTTATAACGATGTGTAATCTACTGAAGAATTTCCGGTTATTTAAGTGCCCTCTGTCATTTCTGAAAATTAGGATTAGGAATATTCAGGGTATATGGATCGGTTTTTTGTAAATATCTCAAAAACTATTCAAGATATCCTAAATTTGAAAAAAGATACTCAGATATTTTTGACAGTTTCTGACAATTTTTGACAATTTTTTTAAAAATCTGACCATTTTTCAAAAATTTTGACAATTTTAAGCAATTATTAACCATTTTTGACAGTTTTTTATAATTATTGACCATTTTTTCAAAATTTTGACAATTTTTGACAATTTTTCGAAAATTTTGACCATTTTTCAAAATTTTAACAATTATTGACCATTTTTTACAGTTTCTGACAAGTATTGACCATTTTTGACAATTTTTCAAATATTCTGACCATTTTTCAAAAATTTTCAACAATTATTGACCATTTGTGACAGTTTTTTATAATTATTCACCATTTTTTCAAAATTCTGACCATTTTTCAAAATTTCAACAATTATTGATCATTTTTGCTAGTTTCTGACCATTTTTGACAATTTTTCAAAAAATTTGACATTATTGTACATGTTTCAAAATATTTAACAATTTTCGACCATTTTCCAAAATATTTAACAATTTTCGACCATTTTTCAAAATTTTAACAATTATTGACTATTTTTGACCATTTTTTAAAATATTTAACAATTTTTTGACCATTTTTAACAATTTTTGAGAATTTTTGACCATTTTTCAAAATTTTAACAAATATTGACCATTTTTGGCAGTTTCTGACTATTATTGTAAATTTTTGACAATTTCCAACAATTATTGACCATTTTTGACAGATGTTTATAATTATTGAGCATTTTTTCAAAATTTTGACCATTTTTGACAATTTTTCGAAAATTTTGACCATTTTTCAAAAAATTTGACAATTATTGACCATTTTTTCAAAGTTTTGACAATTTTCCAAATATTCAGACCATTTTTGAATAATTTTCAACAATTATTGACCATTTGTGACAGTTTTTTATAATTATTGACCATTTTTTTCAAATTTTGACAATTTTTGACCATTTTTCAAAATTTTAACAATTATTGACCATTTTGACAGTTTCTGACAATTATTGACAACTTTTAAAAAAATCTGACCTTTTTTCAACAATTTTGACAGTTTTTTATAATTATTCTTTTTCAGATATGTAAAAACTAACTTAACAATGTCATAACAAAAATGTTATTAGGGTTCAAATAATGTTCCAACTTAATTATTCCCACAGTGTATATAATAATATTAATAAGAGTTGTTTGACAACTATGTCAAAAATTGTGAAAAATGGTCAATAATTGTTAAAATTTTGAAAAATGGTCACAAATTATCAAAAATTTCGAAAAAATGGTCAATAATTATAAAAAACTGTCAAAAATGGTCAATAATTGTTAAAAATTGGTAAAATGGTCTAAAATGGTGAACATTGTTGAAAAATTTTCGAAAATTTTGACCATTTTTCAAAATTTTAACAATTATTGACCATTTTTGACAGTTTCTGACAATTATTGACAATTTTTTAGTGAATCTGACCATTTTTCAACAATTTTGACAATTTTCAACAATTATTGACCATTTTTGACAGTTTTTTATAATTATTGACCATTTTTTCAAAATTTTGACAATTTTTGACCATTTTTGACCATTTTTGACCATTTTTGACCATTTTTGACAATTTTTCGAAAATTTTGACCATTTTTCAAAAAATTTGACAATTATTGACCATTTTTTCGAAGTTTTGACAATTTTTAAAAATTTTAACAATTATTGATCTTTTTTTACAGTTTCTGACAATTATTGACCATTTTTGACAATTTTCAACAATTATTTACCATTTGTGACAGTTTTTTATAATTATTGGCCATTTTTCAAAATTTTAACGATTATTGACTATTCTTGGTCAATAATCATAAAAAACTGTCAAAAATGGTCAATAATTGTTGAAAATTGTAAAAAATTTTGAAAAATGGTCAAAAATTTTTAAAAATTGTCAAAAATAGTCAATAATTGTCAGAACCTGTCAAAATTGGTCGAAAATTGTCAAAAATGGTCAATACTTGTTAAAATTTGGAAAAATGGTCAAAAATTTTTAAAAATTGTCAAAAACAATCAATAATTGCCAAAACTATCAAAATGGGTCAAAAATGGTCTATAATTGTTAAAATTTGAAAAAATGGTCAAAAATTTTGAAAAAATGGTCAATAATTATAAAAAACTGTCAAAAATTGTTAAATATTTTTAAAAATAGTCGATAATTGTTAAAATTTCGAAAAATGTTCAAAAATTGTTAAATATTTTGAAAAATTGTCAAAAATGGTCTAATAAGAAAAAAAGTCTTACAATATTCCGAGGGTCGCGAACCTTACCGAATCCGTCTTAGATTCTGACAATTTAAAATAATGATTGTAATCTCACGCAATACACTTTATTTCTCTCTCTCCCATCTTTCTCTCCCATTTCCCTCTCTCTTCAATACCTCACCTTTTTAATCTATTCTTTTATGCATATAACTTATACAAAACAATTTCGATGTTTCACATCTGCCTGGCGTCCCGTGACGGCTCACACATTTTTTTGTTAAATGAAGTTTCATTCAGAGTAAAATAAATTCTTATATTAATATGTGTGTATTTATTTCTTGATTCAATCAGTTAATTAAAAATATATATAAAAATATTAAATAGATCATACAACATTAAAAGGAACTAAAGTTCTTACCGTGCGTCCCGCGACACGTTCTACTTTTATGTAGAGGTTTCGTCTCCCAAAGATCAAGTATTTTGAAAAATCATTGTGGACTCTGATGTACCGAAAAAGGAAAAAATATTCCTAAAATGTTGGACCAATTTCAATTCAACCCAAAAGACAATATTTTTTTGTGAATTCAATTTTTTCATCACTCGTGTTTTCTCAATTATATAATAAAATTATTTCGAACACTTACCGTTGAGCTTCACTGCCACACTCAATAACCAGATACTTTCAATCAAACCATTTTGCAGCAACTCCCACGAAAAAAAAAAGTTCACACTACACGATCTTGATCAGTTATTGGTTAAAAACACGTTTTAAAAGTCATTTTCGGATGCCCATCCGGAGGCAAAGTCAGATTAACCGCACGAAATAATATTTTTGACAATCATTATTACTTTCTTAATAGTTATCTTCAATCAGGAAAATCGAATAAATTATTAAAATGATCTTTAAAACTGTCTGCATCATCGTCAATCAACATAATATCTATTATCCATAATATAAACACCTTCACCACGCGCACAAAATTATACAAATTCCTCTAAAACTGTCTTCAAACGCATTAAAATTTTAAGCTAAACGAGTAAAAAATGTCAAAACATGCTAAGTGCGCATACTCATAAAAAGTTGACTTGTCGAAGCTTGCCTACTTAGCGACCGGCAAAAAACATTCAATCAATCACTTATGTTCGATACTTTTAACAGCAGTGCAGTGCATGTTTGTGGATGGGTTTATTATTATTTATTTATTTATAATACTAGCAGACTTCGTTATCGGATGTATTTATTCAAATCATATTACGAATATTGAAGGAAAAACATTAAGGAACCGTAGAAAGTTGATGTTATTAGATGGTCATCATCAGTTTTATAAAATTCGATGGCTACATACCACTTTTAGGGTACATTGGCAATAGGCTTTTTTTGTCATTATTCAGTTAGTTCCTCAATGAAATGCGATGCAGAATCTTCAGTATTCATTATAGGGTAGCGCAGGATAATTGGAGCCTACTAAGGGAAAACTTTCATAAAAACAACATCTATTAACCTTATAATTTTTAATTAGGAACTCTTAGTATGTTTTAATGACAGTTAGTATTAATTACGGTCATATACAGTGCCTCCACAGAGTAACGCATAAATTCCTTATTAGCTAAATAAACAAAACAGGTCGATTTTTGATTTTAATTTGTTATTTTTTCGAATTATAATCTAATATACAGGGTGAACCAGCTTCGTGTGATAACATCATCATCATTTTTTTAAGCTTGCTTCTTATTGCACGACATATATAGGACTTTTGGGAAGGCTCGTGAACTCGTGAAACGTGTGATGTTACGAAAAAGCGTTCGTCACGCGATGACTCATTAGAAAGAGAGAGAGAGAGAGAGAGACGCAGGCTATACTGTACGTTCAGTGCAGAGATAGAGAGACGCATTGAAATAATGCGCGATACTATATAGCCAACGCTGCGTTAAAGATCAAAAATTTTGAAAAAATGGTCAATAATTAAGAAAGTCTGTCATAAATGGTCAATAATTGTTAAGAATTGTTAAAATTTTTGAAAAATTGTCAAAAATGGTCAATAATTGTCAGAATCTGTCAAAAATTGTCAAAAACTCTCAAAAATAGTCAATAATTTTTGAAAGTTGTCAAAAATGGTCAAAAATTGTTAAAATTTCGAAAAAATGGTTAATAATTATAAAAAACTGTCAAAAATGGTCAATAATTGTTGAAAATTGTCAAAATTTTTGAAAAATGGTCAAAATTTTTGAAAAATTGTCAATGATTGTCAGAAACTGTAAAAAATGGTCAATAATTGTTAAAATTTTGAAAAATGGTCGAAAATTGTCAAAATTTTGAAAAAGTGGTCAATAATTATAAAAAACTGTCAAAAATGGTCAATAGTTGTTAAAAATTCTCAAAATTTTTGAAAAATTGTCAAAAATGGTCAATAATTGTCAAAACCTGTCAAAAATTCTTAAAAATTGTCAACAATTGTTAAAATTTGGAAAAATGGTCTAAAATGGTGAAATGTTTTGAAAAACTATCTAAATTGGTCAATAATTGTCAAAAATGGTAAATAATTGTTAAAATTTGAAAAAATGGTCAAAAATCTTGTAAAAACGGTCAATAAAATTGTCAAAAATTGTCCAAATTTTTGAAAAATGGTCAATATTTTCGAAAAATTGTCAAAAATGGTCAACAGTAGTCAAAATTTCAAAAAAATGGTCAATACTTAAAAAAAACTCTCAAAAATGGTCAATAATTGCTAAAAATTGAAAAAATGGTCAAACATTTTGAAAAAATGGTCAATAATTGTCCAAATCTTTGAAAAATGGTCAAAATTTTCGAAAAATTGTCAAAAATGGTCAAAAGTAGTCAGAATATCCAAAAAAAGTCAATAATTATTAAAATCTGTAAAAAATGGTCAATAGTTGTTAAAAATTGTCAAAATTTTTGAAAAATGGTTTTTCAGCATGAAATTTTGAAAAAATGGTCAATAATTATAAAAAACTGTCAATAATTGTTGAAAATTCTCAAAATTTTTGATAAATTGTCAAAAATGGTCAATAATTGTCAGAACCTGTCAAAAATGCTTGAAAATTGTGAATAATTGTTAAAATTTGGAAAAATGGTCTAAAATTGTAAAATTTTTTGAAAAACTGTCTAAATTGGTCAATAATTGTCAAAAATGGTCAATAATTGTTAAAATATGAAAAAATGGTTGAAAATTTTGAAAAAACGGTCAATAATTGTCAAAAATCGTCCAAATTTTCGAAAAATGGTCAAAAATGGTCAAAAGTAGTCAAAATTTCAAAAAAATGGTCAATAATTATAAAAAACTGTCAAAAATTGTCAATAATTGTTAAAAATTGAAAAAATGGTCAAAATTTTTGAAAAAATGGTCAATAATTGTCAAAATAATTGTCCAATTTTTTTACAAATGGTTAAAACTTTCGAAAAATTGTCAAAAATGGTCAAAATTTTCGAAAAATCGTCAAAAATGGTCAAAAATAGTCAAAATTCCAAAAAAATGGTAAATAATTATAAAAAACTGTCAAAAATGGTCAATAATTGTGAAAATTGTCAAAATTTTTGAAAAATGGTTCTTCAGCGGGAAATTTTGAAAAAATGGTCAATAATTATAAAAAACTGTGAAAAATAGTCAATAATTGTTAAAAATTTTTGAAAAATTGTCAATAATTGTCAGAACCTGTTAAAAATGTTTAAAAATTGTCAATAATTATTAAAACTTGGAAAAATGGTCTAAAATGGTGAACATTTTTGAAAAACTGTCTAAATTGGTCAATAATTGTCAAAAATGGTCAATAATTATTAAAATTGTCAAAAATGGTCAAAATTTTCGAAAAATCGTCAAAAATGGTCAAAAATAGTCAAAATTCCAAAAAAATGGTCAATAATTATAAAAAACTGTCAAAAATGGTCAATAATTGTGAAAATTGTCAAAATTTTTGAAAAATGGTTCTTCAGCGGGAAATTTTGAAAAAATGGTCAATAATTATAAAAAACTGTGAAAAATAGTCAATAATTGTTAAAAATTTTTGAAAGTTGTCAAAAATGGTCAAAAATTGTTAAAATTTCGAAAAAATGGTTAATAATTATAAAAAACTGTCAAAAATGGTCAATAATTGTTGAAAATTGTCAAAATTTTTGAAAAATGGTCAAAATTTTTGAAAAATTGTCAATGATTGTCAGAAACTGTAAAAAATGGTCAATAATTGTTAAAATTTTGAAAAATGGTCGAAAATTGTCAAAATTTTGAAAAAGTGGTCAATAATTATAAAAAACTGTCAAAAATGGTCAATAGTTGTTAAAAATTCTCAAAATTTTTGAAAAATTGTCAAAAATGGTCAATAATTGTCAAAACCTGTCAAAAATTCTTAAAAATTGTCAACAATTGTTAAAATTTGGAAAAATGGTCTAAAATGGTGAAATGTTTTGAAAAACTATCTAAATTGGTCAATAATTGTCAAAAATGGTAAATAATTGTTAAAATTTGAAAAAATGGTCAAAAATCTTGTAAAAACGGTCAATAAAATTGTCAAAAATTGTCCAAATTTTTGAAAAATGGTCAATATTTTCGAAAAATTGTCAAAAATGGTCAACAGTAGTCAAAATTTCAAAAAAATGGTCAATACTTAAAAAAAACTCTCAAAAATGGTCAATAATTGCTAAAAATTGAAAAAATGGTCAAACATTTTGAAAAAATGGTCAATAATTGTCCAAATCTTTGAAAAATGGTCAAAATTTTCGAAAAATTGTCAAAAATGGTCAAAAGTAGTCAGAATATCAAAAAAAAAGTCAATAATTATTAAAATCTGTAAAAAATGGTCAATAGTTGTTAAAAATTGTCCAAATTTTTGAAAAATGGTTTTTCAGCATGAAATTTTGAAAAAATGGTCAATAATTATAAAAAACTGTCAATAATTGTTGAAAATTCTCAAAATTTTTGATAAATTGTCAAAAATGGTCAATAATTGTCAGAACCTGTCAAAAATGCTTGAAAATTGTGAATAATTGTTAAAATTTGGAAAAATGGTCTAAAATTGTAAAATTTTTTGAAAAACTGTCTAAATTGGTCAATAATTGTCAAAAATGGTCAATAATTGTTAAAATATGAAAAAATGGTTAAAAATTTTGAAAAAACGGTCAATAATTGTCAAAAATCGTCCAAATTTTTGAAAAATGGTCAAAAATGGTCAAAAGTAGTCAAAATTTCAAAAAAATGGTCAATAATTATAAAAAACTGTCAAAAATTGTCAATAATTGTTAAAAATTGAAAAAATGGTCAAAATTTTTGAAAAAATGGTCAATAATTGTCAAAATAATTGTCCAATTTTTTTACAAATGGTTAAAACTTTCGAAAAATTGTCAAAAATGGTCAAAATTTTCGAAAAATCGTCAAAAATGGTTAAAAATAGTCAAAATTCCAAAAAAATGGTCAATAATTATAAAAAACTGTCAAAAATGGTCAATAATTGTGAAAATTGTCAAAATTTTTGAAAAATGGTTCTTCAGCGGGAAATTTTGAAAAAATGGTCAATAATTATAAAAAACTGTGAAAAATAGTCAATAATTGTTAAAAATTTTTGAAAAATTGTCAATAATTGTCAGAACCTGTTAAAAATGTTTAAAAATTGTCAATAATTGTTAAAACTTGGAAAAATGGTCTAAAATGGTGAACATTTTTGAAAAACTGTCTAAATTGGTCAATAATTGTCAAAAATGGTCAATAATTATTAAAATTGTCAAAAATGGTCAAAATTTTCGAAAAATCGTCAAAAATGGTCAAAAATAGTCAAAATTCCAAAAAAATGGTCAATAATTATAAAAAACTGTCAAAAATGGTCAATAATTGTGAAAATTGTCAAAATTTTTGAAAAATGGTTCTTCAGCGGGAAATTTTGAAAAAATGGTCAATAATTATAAAAAACTGTGAAAAATAGTCAATAATTGTTAAAAATTTTTGAAAAATTGTCAATAATTGTCAGAACCTGTTAAAAATGTTTAAAAATTGTCAATAATTGTTAAAACTTGGAAAAATGGTCTAAAATGGTGAACATTTTTGAAAAACTGTCTAAATTGGTCAATAATTGTCAAAAATGGTCAATAATTATTAAAATTGTCAAAAATGGTCAAAATTTTCGAAAAATTGTCAAAAATGGTCAAAAGTAGTCAAAATTTCAAAAAAATGGTCAATAATTATAAAAAACTGTCAACAATAGTCAATAATTGTAAAAATTGTCAAAATTTTTGAGAAATGGTTCTTCAGCGGGAAATTTTGAAAAAATGGTCAATAATTATAAAAAACTGTCAATAATTGTTAGAAATTCTCAAAATTTTTGAAAAATTGTCAAAAATGGTCAATAATTGTCAGAACCTGTCAAAAATGCTTAAAAATTGTCAATAATTGTTAAAATTTGGAAAAATGGAGAAAATTTTTGAAAAACTGTCTAAATTGGTCAATAATTGTCAAAAATGGTCAATAATTATTGAAATTTGAAAAAATGGTCAAAACTTTTGGAAAATGGTCAAAATTTTCGAAAAATTGTCAAAAATGGTCAAAATTTCGAAAAATTGTCAAAATTGGTCGAAAGTAGTCAAAATTTCAAAAAAATGGTCAATAATTATAAAAAACTGTCAAAAATGGTCAATAATTGTCCAAATTATTGATTAATGGTCAAAATTTTCGAAAAATTGTCAAAAATGGTCAAAAGTAGTCAAATCTTCAAAAAAATGGTCAATAATTATAAAAAACTGTCGAAAATGGTCAATAATTGTTGAAAATTGTCAAAATTTTTGAAAAATGGTTCTTCAGCGGGAATCTTTTTTAAGGCGTTTGAAAAATATCTACACCAAAGGAAAAAATTCTCAATTATAATATGACAAGAGCTCAAATTATTTCCGGAAATTTTCTTGAGGGCACGAATATTTTGAATATTATAATAATTTTCTTGAAATATTCGTTCCCGAAAGAAAATTCCCAGGAATAATTTAAGCTTGCGTGGTATTCGGTAAGAAAATTTCACACCATAATTTGGAAACAAATTATTAATCCAACCTGACATTTTAAATTAATTTAATTTACCTTTTCAACTGTCAAAAAATTTCCACTTAAATATCGTGGCGCCTCGAAAAAATTTCCGGAATTTTTTTTAGTTGCCATGGTAATTAGTCAAAATTAAGGCATCTGTCTGGTTAAAAAAAGGAAGTGTGAAATTTCAACTTACAATATCACAAGAGCTTAAATTATTTCCGGAAATTTTCTTGGGAGCACGACTATTTTAAAAGATATAATTTTCTCCAAATATTCATGCCCGAAAAAAAATTTTCAGGAATAATTTAAGCTTGCGTGGTATTCGGTAAGAAAATTTCCCACCATAAATTGGGAAAAAAAATTGAAAAAATCAAAATCAAGTGTACGGAAACAGTTTGTTGAATTTTGTGACAAAAATTTGTGAAATTCTTATAGAAATTTCGCATTATTCACTAGTTATATATCACAAGAGGTGAATATTTTTTGACATTTTTGTGTAAAATATCTGTAAAAGTTGCGCGAGACAAAAATTCAAAAATTCAATTTACAACAAATCAAATAAAAGATATTATGTTAATATCCACCTAACCCTATTATTATTATTTTTCTAATATTTCCTGAGAAAAGCTGATCTGCTACGCCCATGATTCAGTTGAACGTATTGTCTTCTTCCGTTTGTAACCACAAGGCAAGTGAAATGGATAGTTGTCAAGCTTTGTAGGTTTCAATACTGAACACACATTTTTTTTGAAAATTTTTAAAACCTAATAACGTTATCACACTTTGTTTTAATTGAAGTTAATGCCCCTCATTTATATGGAAATATTTACCCCTTCATGTGATCGTTTTGCGAGGAAGCGGTGAACACGTTCCAAACTTTCTAAATTTCTGAGTCGGATTACGCGATTTTGGACTTCACCGCACACTGTTCCGAGAGTAATTTCCAAGTTTTTATGTGTTGACTTGTAGTTTATACCGAGTGTGAACCGAATAGGCAAATAGCCGTGCAGTGCATTAACATGTTTTAATATAATTTTTGGTTAAACTCGAAGGAAATTAGATACTTTGTCATTTTATAACTTCGCTGTTGCAATAGACAATGTAGTCTTCTGGGTAGTCGAAGATGCTTAATTAAAACCGGTATTTATGACAAAATTATCAAACAGAAATTGAATATTTGATGAGAATTATGTTGTAGACGTCACCGAATGGTAACGTAAACTACGTTTAAATAGAGATTTTCTCATTGGTGAACTTGCCAAAGAGAACTTGCGCAGTTCACGTTTGTCGGAGAGAGAGACTCACTCACTCATATCCCACTTCTTTCTATTGGTTTTGAGCCGTCTGAATACCATTGAATGGCATTATTTCCAAGTCTGATAATGGTGTTGGGATCCCATTCATTCTTGTTGCTTAATTCCATATCGCATTTCTTGGAAAATGTATATACGTTTCCATCATACAATATTGTCCCAGGTTTTCCGATTTTTAAAAAGCGAGGTGGTGTTTTTTTTTATGATTTCATCCCTACTTAGTCTGTATCTTGTTCCTTCTGCAACACTTTCCACCACCATATGTAGTGGTGTGAAGTTGAGAATCCCTTCTATAGCTGCCGTTGGGCAAGTTCTCGTTGCTCCTCTAATGCACATGCAGGCAAGTCTTTGAATTTTGGAGAAGATGTCTCTCGTCGTCGATAGGCAACTCCTACTACTCTACGCAATGGCTCCATAAGAGATGACTCGTCTCACTATGGCAGTGTTCATCCAGCTCAAGATTTTTGGGCTACAACCCTAATTTCTTCTTGCTACGTTCCTGCACACCATTAGAGCCATGTTTGCTTTGTATATAATCTCCTTTTTGTGATTTTTCGAGAGAAGTTTACTATCTAGAGTCAAACCTAGATATTTGACTACTTGTTTCCATTCAACACTCACATCCTCATCCTCACATCCTTCCATTACATCCATTCAGGATGTGTCTTACGATTGATTATTTATTTATCACCCATTAAATAATCATAACTTTATTAATAATATTTACTACACGTAGACCACCAAGTGGGTTATCGTATGACATCGGATCAATTATCAAAATGTAGTTCCAGGCAAAATGCAATCATGATATTTCATACGCCATTTCTACACTAATTAAGTAATAGAGAAACTCGTTTGCAAGCTGTACACGTTCCTTATTGTAACAATGCCGCTTGCAGGTAAGTTTTGATTGAGGCGTAAATCCTTCGGTTAAGCCATTATATAATGACCGGACCTAAATTATTATGGATGCTAATCCTTTATATATAGAAAGGACAATGGAAAGTCAACAGAGAATTTAATCTCGACAGAAAATTGAAGCAATTGTGTTTAGTGTTGTGTCAAAAGATAATGAGGATATTTATAATTGATGTTTTCAATAATAGATTAACTTGTTTATGGAGTTATTTGATGATGGGGTGAGGGTTGAAATAGCTATTTGTATTACTAGGTGCTACTTTCCCTTTTCCATAGTAATTTTGCAACACCGCTTACGTCAACTGCCATCTGTTAATATACTACTGAACAAGCTTGGCAGCCATTGAAAAAAGACAACTGCGTGGGAGATTCCAAAAAAACAAACCCTCGTATATTAACACAAGTTTTTCTTTAATTTATAATGTAAGGCAAAACCGGAAAAAAAAGTACCTATAAGAAGCACACCACCGACTTTTGTAGTAAGTATTATTGGAACAAATATTTTATTAGATTGGTTACTCCCAAACATGATTGGTAATGTATTTGCGTATATCAATCAATAAATAATTCAAACAAAAAATATAAAAACCTACGGAGCCAACGACCTGGCCGATACAAACACTAATTCAAAATGGAATCGGAATATCGTTTTTAATGGATGCATATAATTATGAAAATATATTTTTATTTGCAACCGTAATTTTTTTACAACCGTAATTAAAAGTGAATGGGGTAATAAAAGTGAATCATTATCTTTTTTCGAGTTGTTATAAATTTATTTATTTATTTAAACTATTAAAACCATTGGGAAACAGTTGTATCAAAAAAACGGGAAGGTGCAAGCATGGGCGTAGCCAGTGAGGGTAAGGGGGGAAACTGTTCTGGTAAAGAAGTACACAGCCCCTCAGGCTTTAAACCCCGGGCTTGTTTACTTATCAGAAAACTATTTTTTGCTTACAGGTTACTGCACCCAGGATATAGTTGCAGTCCAAATCTCATCCTCAGAGGGCAAGGGCAGAAAGGACCTTACAGTCTGCTCTGCTTATTTCCATGATGATCCCCCAGCGCTAGTGCGAGAATTGATCGCCTACGGCAGGAGGAACAGCACCCAGGTGATCATTGGATGTGACGCAAATTCCCACCATTTGGACTGGGGAAGTACAGACACAAATGAAAGAGGTGAGTCTTTATATAACTATATAGTCAGGGAGGGGCTAGTAGTAAATAACATTGGCTCCGAACCAACTTTCGTGAATGAAATTCGCAGGGAAGTTTTAGATTTAACGATAAGCACGAATTTCATTAGTACTAAAATCGTTAACTGGCACGTATCTACGGTGCCGTCTTGTTCGGACCACAGACACATTAGATTCGACGTGAATACAGGGGCAACACCCATAGTCCAATTTCGGAACCCAAAATGCACCAACTGGAGCGGTTATCGCTCAAACCTCCAGGAAGGCTTGGGAAACATAATTGGTACTATTGAGAATAGAGCAGAGATAAAGGAGGCGAATGATCAATTGAAAACCGCCATTCTATCGGCCCATCAACAAAACTGCCCACTGAAGGAGAAGAGAGACCACAGAGGATCACCGTGGTGGAGCAGAGTCTTGGAAAAGAAAAGAGTAGAAGTTCGGAAACTCTTCAACCGAGCTAAAGAAAAAGGCTTATAGGAACAATATCGTATGGCTTTAACAGAGTACAATAAGCCAAAGCCAAGAAAGAGTCAGGAGAAACTTCTGTCAGAGTATATCAGATTTACCTGTCAGTTGTAGAATTCACAAGGCTCTCTCCAGAGATCCGGCACAGGGCGTTGGAGCAATAAAATGCCTATACGAACTCTGCAAGGCAGACCCTGGAGCTACTGCTTCAGACTCACTTTCCCGGTAGTCGGTTTCTGGAGGACCAGTCACCCATCCCACTTCCATAGTCACTCCATCGGCAATTGTATGGGCAGTGAACTAATTCTCACCGTACAAATCACCTGGGGAGAATGGCCTTTTTCCTGCTCTGCTACAACAGGGCAGTGGGGAGCTGTTACCCCATTTGGTCAAGATATTGAGAGCTAGTCTGGCATGGGGTACATCCCTCTAGAATGGTCAGTGGCGAGGGTTGTATAAACTGGGAAAGTGAACAATTCACTTCCCAAATCCTATCGTCCGATCAGCCTGACCTCGAGGTTACGAGAATATCCAATAAATCACTCCCAGTGTGCGTATCAAACGGGCAAATCTACAGATTTTGCGTTAAACAATCTAGTGGGGAAAATCAGCCCTTCCCTTGACAAAAAGGAAATAGCGCTGGCGGCCTTCCTAGACATAGAAGGAGCGTTTGATAACGCCCTTCCAGACTCCATATATGGAGAACGGTGGAGCGCAGGGGAATCTGCAAACCAATCCGTTACTGGATCAAAAGCATATTATCAAACCGGTACATCACTACATCACTGAATGGAGTCACGGTAAGGGGTATGGCGGTCAGGGGTTGCTCACAGGGAGGGGTGCTTTCCCCCCTTTTGTGGTCACTACTGGTTGACGATCTCCTGGGTGAATTATCCAGCCAGGGGATAGATGTGCAGGGATATGCTGATGATGTAGTAATAATTATTAGAGGCCAATTTGAAGAGATAATTTCTAGCGTCCATCAATCGGCCCTAAACATAGTGCATAGGAGGTGCGAGAGGGAACAGATGTCTGTCAACCCCCTCAAAACCGTAATTGTTCCCTTCACAAAGAGGAAAAAATTACAGCGACCCAGCCAGCCAAATTTCGGCGGCGTGAGCATTCCATCTTAGATAAACAACTCATCTGGAACGCCCACTTGGAAAGAGTGATACAAAGCCAGACTAGCCCTCTGTAATCTCAGAAGGGTATGTGGAAAATCTCGGGGTATGAACCCCAAACAGATTTACTGGATTTACCTAACCATGGTTAAGCCAATGGTCACTTATGGCTCAGCTGTCTGGTGGACCAAAAGTCTGCAAAAGACAGCTGGAGCAAGGCTTGAAGCGAACAGCATGCCTGGCCATTACCGGAGCAATGTCATCCACAACAACGGCAGCTATGGAAGCCCTCCTGCAACTAACTCCTCTCCACATGCATTTGGGGAAGGAAGCCAGGAGAGCAGCTCATAGAATGCTATCAGTGGAGAGGCTAATAAATGGAGAGACTCTGAGGGTTCACTCGGGAATGCTGAGGGAAATACAAAATCACCACATTCTTGGGATGCCCTCAAATCTCTCTGTCACAAAACTTCACGTGGTCAAGCCCTTTAAGGTCCTCATTCCCACGACAGACCAATGGGATAGCGAAGAAATCTCCTTCCTAGAAACAGACTACGTGATTTACACTGACGGATCCAAAACCGGAAACGGGGCTGGAGCGTCGGTCTTCAGCAGGAAACCCAGAGTTGAAATCACAGCCAACCTGGGTAGGTACGCTACCGTCTTTCAGGCTGAAGTATACGTCATTGAACTGGCTGCAAAAAAGCTGATGAATCAACCTGTTGTAAAAAAGAACATACGCATCCTGTTAGATAGCCAGGCTGCTCTTAAAGCACTGAGCTCGAACAGGATAAAATCTAAGCTAGTACATAACTGTCTACAATCCCTTGATATCCTAGTCACGGAAAACAGAGTCATTTTGACCTGGGTGCTGGGGCATCGAGGAGTAGAGGTCAACGAGAAGGACGACACTCTGGCAAAAAAGGGATCATAGTCTCTATTTATCGGACCTGAACCATTTTTTGGCATTGCGGAAAGCACTGCTAGATCAGCCATAGCTACCTGGGCGGAGAGGAAAACTTTCACGTACTGGACAGACATACCGGGGCTTTCTCACTCGAAGGCGTTCATATACAACCCTCCGAGTACAAAAAATAAGCAGATCCTGGAATGGAGTAGAACAAACCTACGCATTCTGTCGGGACTGCTTACAGGACTTTGTCGACTAAATTACCACCTAAAGAAGATGAGTCTGGTTCAGACCTCGGATTGTCGGTTCTGTAATTTAGAGGAAGAAACTGCTGAGCACATACTATGCTCATGCCCAGCTTTGGGCAGGGTAAGGTATAAGATATTCGGTTCTAGTACCTTAGAGCCGAGCGACTTTAAAAAAGTATCTCCAAATACAACTATGGACTTCGTCAGAAGCACAGGCTTGTGGGGTATTTTGTTAATCCCTAGGGGTGAGCCACAATAGACCCAACGAGGGTTGCAGTGGGGGTGGCGAGAAGGCCCTACTCACATAGAACCTAACCTAACCTTGACCTTTTAAATTTGAGAATTGACTTTGGTGATGTGAAGCTAAAAAACCACTTGGATAGATGTCGAAAAAATGCAGTCTACACATCACCAAAAATTCAAAATAAGATTATGTGGTGAAGTTGTCGAAGAAAGAATTATTGAAGATTGTAAACAAGCAAAAGCTCACGATATAATGGCCGATGAAACAGCAGATATCGCTGGAAAGGAACAGCTTTCTATTGGACTGCGATTTTATGATGAGAATCAAGAAAACATCAGAGAGGAATTTGTAGGTTATGTTGAGCTGAAATCTCAGGATGCCCCTACAATCGCTAGCATAATTCAGAGTTTTTTAGTTGATCAGAATCTTTCAGCAGAGAACTGTGTTGAATTTGGATTTGACGGATATTCTACGATAGCTAGAAAAGAAGGGGCCATTTTGGTGAAAAAGTACAGTAAATCTTTATTTTTTCATTGCTCAAGCCGCAAACTATATCTTGTGAACAATGATGCTAGCAAACTACCGGAAATAATAAACTTAATCACAACAGTTAAGGATACAATATCCTTCTTTAGTGAGTCGCCAGCCCGCAGGACTTCGGCTCCTAATTTATCAAGGCTCTGTGAGACCAGATGGTCTGAGACAGCTTCCATGGAATGCGCTAGAACATCTCTCGATCGAAGGAAACTATGCTACAAGAAAATTTGCCTATCAATTGCAATGTGCAGTTACTAAACCAATTTTCATCGTAGGTTTAGTCATGATTGCAAAGTATCCTGCGATTTTGGAACCCGTTGTTAACGTTCTACAAGGTAAAAATATGGATTTGATTTTGGTGAGGAAACACATTGGTGAAATCCTGTGAAATGACATAAAGAAGGATCGACAAGATATTGAAAATGTTTCTGATGAATTACTTAAAAAATCACATGCTATCGCGGAGAAAGTCGGCGTTGAGTTAAAAGTTCCACGAATTGTTCAAAAGCAAATACACAGAAGTAATCAGCCCTCTGAGACTGCGATTGAATACTGGAGAGGATCGTTGATTATCCCTTATCTTGACTCTCTTAACTTTATCATTGAATGTTAAACTTTCACATGAAAATACACCTGCTTTTGAATTACTTCAAAAGATTTGTAAAAAAATGGAAAATCTTTCATGGAGTTTTATGAGTTGGGTGATATCTCTGCAGAATCAGATGTGTGCTATAATCTGTGGAAAAAGAAAGATTTTGATTTTGCAGGAGACAAATTAAAGGATATTGAAGTGGCTGCACTTTTGGAGAAGACTAATATTTTTTTCCCTGCAACAAGGCATGCGCTCCTCATTTTAAGTGCTTTCCTATCAACTTCAGTTACTGTTAAACGATCTTTCAGTAACACCAATTAGCACTGGATTGAAACGAGAGTTTTGAACAAGTTTTCTACAAATCCAAAACAAATAATAATAGTTTAAGACATGTAACTAGCATAAACTTTTATTTCAAGCAAATAATTGTAATAACTCAGTTGGTAAGGCACTGCTATAATTATACATAATTTTGGGGGGTTTGAACCTGGGTACGCCCTTGGGTACAAGTATTAAAAAGAGACGTTAACGTCATCCTATCAGAGTAAAACCGGCTGGAATTTTTGGATCTTATCAAATGTCATAGGTTGTCAAAAATGGAAATCATGCTTAATTCCGAAGATTGTTTTAATGTTTCTATTCTATAAAGTTGCTACTACACGAACTCACCATCGTTCATCCATTTTCGTTTCATTTGAAAATTATTTTCAACTTCACTAAAATGATGAGCCAATTTTAAGAATAGAGCTGCACTTCAAATAACATATATTTTTCTACCGAAGATGTCTCTGAAGTAGAGCCATTCTTATTGGGAGACCCGGTATATTCAACCTAACAGCAGCAATATCAAGAAATTAGAAATTTTGCTTAAGTCCTTAACCGAATGTAGTTCGCTTAACGTTAATAATATTTTTGTTTAGTTTGCTTAGACGAAAACGTTATTAAGAAAGTGGGTAAATGTCTCGGTACATAATTAAACTGCCTAGGAGAAAACATATTACCCTTCCACGTAAATTAGTTTAAAGTATACATGTACCCATTTCAATTGTTTCCCTCAAAGAAAACAGTGATAGTGAAGGCGCTTAAATATCCAAACAAATCCACAGTAATAATATTTCCAAAAGTACTTTGGTGAAACTTCTTGCTTAAGAATTTAAAAAAATTTCTTTTGGTCATGGAATTAAATAAAAATTGTTACATGCCACGCTTATTATTTTTATCATCTTAAATAATATTTGACACCATGCCAAATTTTGTAGACGATCACTCCTTCTTCTTTTTTATTAAAGTTGTTTTTGTGCTTGTTTATTTCTATGGCATCACGATGTAATCTTAACATCAAATAGTTATCTGTGGATATTACCGAACCGAATGCTATGCTTTCGATCCCCTAGAAGATGTTCCACTACCGTGTAACCTCTTGCTTTACACGATAAAAACCATACCTAACATTTACTGGTTTTTCGAAATGCCCGACCAAGAACGAGGTTATGAATGGCAAAGAGTTTTTGGACTCTCGGCTAGACCACAGTGGAGATGGGGTGGATCGTCTAAAAGGTTTGACAAAAATACGAGGGCGCCAGTTGATTTGTCCCGAAGTCCTCTACAGATAATCTCTTAGCTACCAAATTAACAAAAGGCCAACATTCGAACGTAACTCCTGTACTTAACCCTAGATAACAATGAAACGCTTAATATTATCGATTAGCCCAAATATATTAATAAGAAACACAAGTAAGTACAAACGCATCGAGTATAATAAAAACGGTCGCGTAGACACAAGGCAAGGAAAAATTAGCTCTATTTACAGACAACCCAAGGGTACCTGCTAACGAGGTAGAATTCTATTCTAAAATTACTAATTTATATAAAAATAAATCACTGGTCAGCAAGACCACCTTGCCAACTACTACTCATATATATTAACTATAATCCAACAATCGAGAAAAGAAGCCACTAGCACGTGCAGTGTCGTGATATCCTTCAATAGAAGAAAAATTACGGAAATACAACATATAGTCCAAAAATAACTACACCAGCATAATCCTCTTTGAGTCCGTAATTTAAGTAGACTTCCAAAAATGAATCCCTCTGCAGGATGACTTAAATAAATCAATTTCTTTTATGGAAGTTGACAGTCTTTTCTTTCCACACCGGTCACTTTTTAACAATCTCCCAAAATGGTTCTTAGAGGTTGGTTCTTCGCGCAACTTCGAAATCCGTTTCGACGCAGAACCAACCCATCCAAATATACTAATTACTATTGGTACCTGTTTAACCGACCAAGATCGCTCATAAAAATATCTATGCAATTTAACAATCGTTTCACATCGGAAAAAAAAGGAAGGAAGGATTATTTTTCATGTAACGTTCATTTCGTTCACTTTACTTTTCTCCAGTTAATTAATAATAAATTATCGTATGGGCGGCGAATAGCCAGTCCTTTCTAATGCCCAACACCGAGAAATTTTTCGAGGCTGAATATATTTACTGTCGACAAGAGTCGAAGTCAACGTTTTAATACTTGCCGAACGAGTTCCGTCTGTGGTGAAAATATCCACTGCTATTTGTTAGTCCCACTTCGACATCCTTCTTAACTCTTCTTCTATCAATTATTAATTAAATGTGAATTATGAATTCACTATTGAAATGTAAATTCCTTTCCTGGTCAAAGCGTCTGAGCTTGACATGAACATGAGACGTAAGTCTATTATCTCTCATATGATTTCGTGTATTTAAACAGTGGCAAAGAGGTTTCATTCTTTCTTTCCTCTGAACATGTGCTATTAAAGCCAAACGTATATTATCTTTAAAAAGTGCATTCATGCGAATGCACTTTACCTGGAACTTTACCTGGGACAAGGACTCCATCTGAAACCAGAACGTTATCTGTACCTAGATCTGGAACTTCAACAAGGACTCCATCTGAAACCAGGACCGGATCCAGGATATCTTTACCTTCATCTGGAACCAGGACTCTATCTGGAACCATGACTGACTACATCACTCCAGGAAAGTAACATATATATTTCACCTAGATCGCTTCTTCAACATAGAACAACTCAATAAAAAACTAGTCATTTTTTTTCCTGTTTAATTTTTTTTAAAAAGTCAATATACAACTTGTAAATTTAATAACGTTGTTCATAGAGTTTATTTTCCCTTCCAATATTCCAGTATTTGTCGCTATAATGCTGATGTGAGTAACAAATAGACTAGTATTATTCAGGGTGGCGCCCACTTACCTTTCTTCTCTCTTATTAATTTCAGTCACTTCATTAATAATTAACTTCCTTCAGTACCTCAATTAAAATAAATTTCAAGTAGGATTACCCGAGAACCGGTAAGACTACTCTCTGAATATTTTTTAGTTTGGTCTCAGAATCCACAACTGAGGTGCTCTCTAAACTGAGTAGCCGTTGCATTCATTATCCCCCCTCTCGAGGGGAGCCTCATCAGCCAACATTGGAAGGAATAAGGATTGTTTGGTTCAGGGGATGGGAGTGGAGGGAACGGTGGTAGGTGCCTGAGAGGTGTGTACTGACCCAGCATTCGCCCATTGCTACGAGAAAACCTCTGAAAAAACTCATAAACCTACATACCACAATATGTACAAAATAATAGCGTTAAACTCGACTATAGAGGTGACAGTATCCTAAAGTTATTTTGGGACCGTTACAGCCGCTGATATATCGGTTTGTCCTATGCGTCAGCCACTCCAAAGCAAGACATACGTTTCCATCGATTCCACTTCCATATTTGTCTTTTGATATTAGAAATCAGTTTTAAATTATTTCCTCTATCTGTGTCTTAAAAGGAAACATTTAAATATATTTCAAACTGTTCTTGGTTTTTCCATTTTCCTGGTTGGAAGTTCCTTATTTCAGTTATCTATATTAGTGTAGTGCCTTCTGATTTAATTAATTTCCATTGATTTAACTATAACATATTACTGATAAGCTATATTTTAAAACTTATTGTTCGGGTTTCATTTTAATCACAGCATAAGCTTCTTTTTACCCAATCTATTCAATCTATTAGTTCATTTCCTAATATTCAATTTCTGATTCTATTCCCTTTCTTTGTCAGTTCTGCAGACGGCAAGTTCTTTGGCCACATTTTAGATAAGTTGTACGTCTGTACCGTTCCTGTTCCTTCCGTAACTGACGTAAGATCTGCAAAAAAAAACAGCCCTGTAAGATTTTTCATCTTATCCAAACTTGTATGAGATTCAAATATTGCTAGTTATTCTTCACGTTTGCTTTTGTGAAAAGTTAATGTATGTTCTTATGTAGGAGATTTGGGATAGTTCAATGAATAAATATCAGTTTATGTAAATAATTTGTGTATTTTTATGCTAACTTCAAACTTTTTTAATTTAGTTACTCAGAAAAATATATAGGCCATCCTTTTCCAAATTCAGTTCAATTTAAACATGAATCACATCGTTTTAGGGTTTTTCGGATATTAACTAAACCGGTTGTAATCCAAAGAAGCTCTTTAAGTTCCTTCAGTGTTTCCTATGACCAACTAAACAATGTTTTATTTCTCCTAACTATTCCTCCATTAGCCCGTTCTTGAAATGCCTCTATGCACCCGCACCAGCTTTTATGTGCTTGGAATGAGTGAGATTTACTTCTGGTAGTTTAACTCCCTTTTTTGTTATTTTCAAAACTCTCTTTCTCTCTCTCTCTTTCTAGTTTCAAACGCTGCTCTCGTATAAGCTGCATTTACACGTGTAATTATTTTCCCAAATGAGTCTCATAATTAATAGTTTGTTTTAGATAAAATGGAAGCATTTTAGTCAGGTGGATTCCAAATCATATATGTTGATTAGAAGATAGTAGAATAAGTGGTTGGTCAATAGCAAGCCTGTAGCTTCTCCAAACAATTACGAACTGATCTGGAGTTGTTGAAGCTTCAGTCCAGTTTATTAACAATATTAGCTCTATCAGTAGCTAGTTCTTGCCACTTCTTTAGATAGTCAGAAGGCAGCAAGAAGTATAATTTATATATTAGCTTCAGTCCAAGCTATTGAAAAAGTCAAGTTGATAGAAAAAGTAGTGAGCAATGATTCTATCTAGACTATCTATAACATCGTTCGGCTTCCCTTATGGGCCAGTCAACTAAGACATTGTAGGTAACAATTGCATTGTTCTGATTTTTTTGGATGTTTGCTGCTCGTATAAATAGAATTTAAAAAAAAGAAAAAATATATATATCTATAAATAGAAAAAATCATAAACTTATAGATACATTAAATAACACATAAGATAAAGCACATATCACTTACAATTACAACTAAAAATATTTTTTAAAATTACAAATTTGGAGTTGTCGGCGAAACTCAGAAGAAGATGTAAAGAAATCAAGATTCAATCGATTGGCCAATCTTGTGGACCTGGGGATGAACGAATTATTGCGATAATTGCGATATTAAAGGTTATTCATATACAAATGCACAATATAACAAATAAAAAATTATTACCGTGTCCAGGACTCGAACCCTACGCTTACAATTCATAATTCTCGCAGCCAAGCCTCTATGCCACTCGACTGCGAACACCTAAAAAAGACGCAAAGGAACGTAACGCAAAGGAATGTAACGCAAAGAAACGTAACGCCTCACTTTTAGTTAACACTTGATTTTAATCCTCATAAAATTTTCATACCGCGCGCTGGATATGTAATAGTTTCTTGAGGAGGTAAACTCCAATAATGTTTAATATTCAATCTAAATTATGTAAACATTATTTTGGTTGGCTGGGGGGACTGGAAGGTAAAATGTTCAACGTTAAGTCACAGTGGTTAAGTGATGAATGGACCTCAACTAACACTTGCGACAGAAATAAATGACAAGGAAAGGGTAGGTATGTAATGTTAAGCTCACCTCTACGCACTTAGCCGTACATAAAGAGCCAAAGAGACTCCTCTATGGTTGAATCTGATTGTGAAGGGTGATCGTCGAAGTCGTCTTCCTCAACCTTACTCAGCCATGTCTACGGAGTATTTGTGAGAAACTCTGCAGAGAGCACAGCATTTTAGCCCTGCTCTCTGACGAAGCATCTTCCTCCTTCACATCCTTCCATTTTTTCCAATCAAAACTAAAACCACAGTGTATTATTGTGTTCTTTACTTTAATATGATTAACATACTTTTG
Source organism: Lochmaea crataegi (assembly GCA_947563755.1). Taxonomy (NCBI): domain Eukaryota; kingdom Metazoa; phylum Arthropoda; class Insecta; order Coleoptera; family Chrysomelidae; genus Lochmaea; species Lochmaea crataegi. Next base: position 15,098,706 of record OX387434.1, on the reverse strand, counting down.
GATGCTGACATTATCGGGAGTGACATCACCGTCCTTGACTAATGACAACTGTCATGTCTGGTTGGCTGACGTGACATGTTTGTTGCCAACTCAGTTAAATCCATGACATATTTCTAAAGATATAGATTACAGATTTAATTTTTTAGGGTAGGCAAGAACAGCATCGTCACTTTACTGTGGGCTCCAGGATATACAGGAATGGAAGGAAATGGAATAGCAGATGAACTAGCAAAGAGTGGGCTGGAACTCCTTTTTGGACACCATAACTTTGCGGTATCAGCATCAATGTAATATTGGAAAAAACAAGGAGAAGATCTGAACATTGGAAAGATCTAGTAGTGCTAAGACAATCAAATATACTCTTGGGAAGCTACGACCAGACGAGAACCAATGAATGCCTAAGACCAAAGTAAGACTGCGCAGTGTACACTCATTATATAGAAATTTTCACGCATAACTTAATCTCTCATAAAAAATATATCTTACGACTATGATAGAAGGAAATTTTTAAAAATAATTCAACCCCCCATAAGAATGGTATCATTACCAATCCAAAAGAAGTACAGCACGCACATGATACAGTAGAGGCGCAACATGTCACATTAGCATATCCGTGATACGGTGACGGTGACGGTGACACCACCAACCCTTAAATTTTGGCCATACCAACAATGGGGTGTTAAACTTAACAAAAATATGATGTTTTCTCAATGTTGATAGTTAGTGGTGGACAAAATATTAACACAATGCTTTTATTTTTTTATATTATTAAAACGTCAAGCTCGAATAAACTGTAAACAAAAACAAAACACTCTATTATAGACTTTGACAGTTCTTCAAACTTCAAATTCAAATGGCTTTTTTGTAACTGGCTATTTGTTCATAAAACATCTAGATCAGAAAGTGGCTAGCTTCATCTTTAAGTGCGTGACGTATCTAAGTGAAAGTTGCAAACATTTAGGACATCTTAATTTCCACTTTTCTCCTAAAATATTCAGTTAACAAAAATTTAAATTAATTTTTGCAAAGTAGTACCAATATACTTCAATAAAATACCAAAAGCCGGATATCGGTTCAACACCCCATTGCTCAACGCGTTCAAGAAGTTATCACTTTAAAAATACAGAAAATCGAATCTGATCAAACAGTTTATCCGAATCAATTATTTCATACCAAAACAATTTTAGCAACAGCAGATATCACCAGCAAACATTTTTCCAGTCCAATCCTACCAGACTTTGTGACTGTTGGTGTTGGACTAACGCTCAAGTCACTCTCACTGGCATTTGAGTGACTACTTTCAGAATCATCTAAATATATGTTGGAACTGTTACATATGACATAGCTGAGTTGGATATTAAGCTGCTAACACTCTTGTCTGGTCTACATTATTTGTGCTCTCTAGACTTTAGCAAGCCATCCAACTCGCATGGCTTGCATTCCAATGCCTTTTTCTTTAGCTCTGTGACGAATTTCTCAAGACTCTGTCCATATTCTTGTTTATAAGAGAAAAATCTGTACCTTTCGTATGTTACATTAGCTTTTGGTAGAAAATGTGAATTTGTTCAGTTTATTTTTGTCTTCCTCTTCTATCTTAAATGTGGTGGATATTTTGAATCCTTTTTCCCCAATGAGATGTAGCAATTGTGCACACTGTGTGGCTTCTGATTTCTTATTTATCTCACTGGCAAGTAGGTAATTTTCGGATCTAGCTCGCCATAGTCTCCAATTTTCGGGGACATTGCCTTCCATTACCATGGGGCTTATACCTCTGCTATCAGACATTTTTATTTTATTTCCGTCTTTAGTTAAGAAATATACCAATCAATTTTATCAACACTTATTTCGCAGCGCCATGTATTATTGTGTTCTTTACTTTAATATGATATGTGAGTGGTAATAAAACAGATGATTTCAGATTTACATTATAAGTTCTTTTAATAACATACTTTCCGATGCTGACATTATCGGGAGTGACATCACCGTCCTTGACAAATGACAAGTGTCATGTCTGGTTGGCTGACGTGACATGTTTGTTGCCAACTCAGTTATTACAATGACACACAGTCTCCAGCTTATTGAGAAAAATAGCCCATGATAGAAATGATCTATATTAGACTCTATCGGACCTACATAGCTGCGGTATACAACTTCCAGAAAGTATGAGTCAAAATCTGAGAACAGTCCGAAAATTTCGAGCACCATGTAATAGTAAAGTTGATATCAAAAATAACTAATAATAGGAAATAAACCAGTTTCCATTGGAAATTACTTCCAAATTTTAAGATAAAATTCAAATTTTAATGCACTCTCCGATCACCACCCAAGGATTTCCGAACGCTACCGATGATACGTGTGATGTCATACCATTTGTTTACTTTTGTCAATATGGCCGGTATTGCATTAGGTTCTGTGTAGTTTTGTGTTTATATTGTATTTTAATTAACTATTAATTGCTTCATCGTCGTAAAAACATCATTTTTATGTTTGTTTGAGACCATTACGTGTTTGTGTGTGCTTTTTTTATTTCTAAAAGTCAACGTAAAGTGGAAAGTGGACATAAATATTCGATATTTCCGAGGATATTTTAAAACTTTTAGAAGAAAATATTTTATTTACTAGTTCAGTGTTCAATGACGATTCTTTCATATTTTGTGAGTAAAGATATGGCTAGCGAAGGTTTTGTAAAAGCACAAACTGATAACTCGTTTTTATGGTTGATTCCTAGACATATAGGTACATGACCTCAAACTATTTAAGAAGAAAAATTACCAACATAGAAGTAGGTACTTACATTTAAATGGTATTCACAAACAAAAGCAGTAGTATTTGTCGAAATATCGTCTTTGTTTTGACGCATAGCTTGCAACCACAATGCCCTTCTCTTATTTTTGCTTGCGCCACCAGGTAAAGTAACAAATATTTTGTCTGGAGTTTTAATAGACGTTGATTTACACTCTGGAACAATGCAATACTTGGAATACAAAGGTTTTTTCGGCTTTATCCATTTTTAAAGCTTTCACAAAAACTCGGAGCGTGATACACAAATAAGAACGTAAACAAATGGAGTGACGTCAACGAATAGGGCAGCCATCTTTATGACGCAAAGCACGTTTTGGCGGACTTTCAAATTTTATGATTTTTAAAGTCGTTTTAAAAGTAAAGTTTATATTTTTTTGGAAAAATAGGCATGCAACGTGTTAGGAGACCTGATAAAGTGTCAATTCCCACCAATAGCAAAATTTATGCTTGTATCCTATTGGTTTCTATCCTGACAACCCAAAAAAATCAGTACAATGCAATTGTTTGTGACCTAACGCATCTTGGTTACCTACGAGTAGTGGCCCAATAAGCCGGTATAATTGTATAACCAAATACAGCGCGAATAATATTCTTCCTAATAAATAATGATACATTTATAATAGTCCAGGAGAAACTGAATTTTCTTGGTACTAATTTCCCAGTCTGAGAATATTACTAAGTTTCTTCTGTAAATAAATCATAGTTCTGTACTTTATACAGTGTACAATTGCTTTTTTTGTGCTCTTATTTATAAAAGAACATAACTGCCATAATGAGGGAAATTATCTCGATCCTTTTTTTAGTTTTTTGGCCATGCTTAAAGATTAGTCAGACTGTTTTTCCATTTAACTTTAGTATACCTTTTGCTCCTAAAGGTATTTTATCAGCGGAGTGCAGCGTATTTGTATTATATGACGCATTATCCTTCTTATCCCATAGGATAACCCCCCTATGTTTATAGGAAATTTGGCTCAGAACTACTCTATCGATGTTTACTGACTGGAAAAATAAACAACAAAATTCACTATCTCCTGGACTATCATTATTTCTGCCGCACGAGTATTATTGAAAGCCCGCGCGCTGGTCATACGCGGGGGGGTAGAAAAAAAATGTACATTATTGAAGAGTTATATATAAATCGGTGTAGTATAAACCGCACTACTTTGCTAAATTCCCATCCTCCATTCGGAACGCTTCAACACAGAATTGATTAATCGTATTAATGGTGGGTTGGTGGTTTTAATTAACGGATATTCTATAATTAGTTGACATTGCAAATTGTGGTTGGTTGAACGTGCATCCACCGCTTTGCTTGTGGTAGAATAAACTCGGCCTCAATTCCTTTCGGTAGACCGGTACACATTCTGTGGGATTTTTACTCAACAAAAGGTATTAGATACAATGAATCCTGTACATCATCTTCTAATCGCCAATCTTTCTGATTGATTTGCATTTTAAAAGTTTTTGTCTAGATCTGAATTCATAAGCAAACATTGTTACGTTAATTTCGTTCACTTTACTTTCCTTCAGTTAATTAATAATAAATTATCTTATGGGCGGCGAATAGCCAGTCCTTTCTCATACCCAACACCGAGAAATGTTTCAAGGCTGAATATATTTACTGTCGACCAGAGTCGAAATCAACGTTTCTATACGGGCCGATCGAGTTCCGTCTGTCGTGAAAATAGTCACTGCTATTTTGATATTCCCACTTCGACCTCGTATCTCTTTTTCTACCACTTATTAATTAAATATGAATTAAAAATTCACTATTCAAATGTAAATTCCTTTCCTGGTCAAGGCGTCTGAGCTTGACATGAACATGAGACGTAAGTCTGTTATCTTTCATATGATTTCCTGTATTCAAAGAATGGCGGAGAGGGTTCATTCTTCTTTCCTGTGAACATGTGCCATTGAAGCCTTTCTATCTTATCGTATCTTATCTTAAAGAAGTGCATTCATTTGAATGGTAAGTTATTTCGCTTAAATCGGTTACTCGATTTTATGTTTTTTTTGATTTGCTTTCTTTGAGTATTTCTTTTATCTAAAAATACAGAATGTATGAAGCACGTTGTCAAATAATTTTCTTTAAGAATGTAATATCAAATTAATAATTTTCTTAACATTGTAAGATCATACTTCAGACATCCTGGATTTTGTTAAATTGGGTAAATTTGTTCCTGATACTAGTATTGTTCTTAGCACTTTACCTGGGACAAACTTCACTTGGACCCAAACTTTACCTGGGACAAACTTTACCTGGACCCAAACTTGACCTGAGAACTTTACCTGGGACATTTTACCTGAGACACTACCTGGAACTTTACCTGGGCCAGGACTTTTACCTGGAATACTCTACAGAAACAATAACTGTGTGACGCTACGCTACTGAAAATCTTAACACCTGATAAGGTTCGATGCAATTGGCGTTTGTCAAAATTTTACCACCAATAGCAGCCGAGTAGGCAGGGCACTATTACTCTATCTCTTTTAGTTGGTAATTTCTTGGACATCAAGTTAGCTGGCGAATACTGTAATAAGAATGAACGTAATAAATAAAAGCAACGGAAATAGTTTCTAGCAAAAGGAACACACTGGAAAATAGAGACATGGAACGTCAGAAGCATAGAGGAAAGGCGCTTAATTTCGGATAGCTGCTTATCTAAGAATCAAATAATATAATTTTACATAAAATAACGTACAGGTATATAAGAGACCAAAACAAATATTCACTGAACATTTTTCGTGTTTTGGCTACTTCCTCATAGAGGGCAGTCGTGAAAATCTATAAACACATGTTATTAGTATTTTGTTAAGCGGCATTCAAAGTGCGATTGATTAAATAATATTAATTGTTAATAACTCAAAATTTTACCTGGGTAAGCTAAAAGGTTAATTGAGATGTAGCATTAGTTAGAGTTGTATATTTTTAGAAAATTTTGTATTTGTAAACACATAACCTAACATATAGAGTGTTGCCTAAGCTAGGGGTACGAAATATCCGAAATTAGGAATCGAAATTTATTGCCCGCACAGCATTAAACATTTATAGATGTTTGACTGGCACTAACTCTCTATTTTCAGAAAAATATGCCTAGACAGGTAAAAAAACATCAACAGTGGGACAGTGACCAAATGAAACTGACCATTAACGCCGTAAGGCAAAGAAAATGGGGTACCTCAAAGCCTCAAAAACGGTCCAAAATCAACACTGGAAGATTATGTGAAACAAACTGACAAAACACCAGAAGAATTAGTGGCTGTTTCAATTGGAAGGAGACCGACACTTTCCAGAGAAATGGAGGAGGATTTGGTATCTTATTGTCTGGAAATGGACAGACGTTTCTATGGTATAAGCGCTGCCAACATAAAAAATAGCCTACCAAAGTGCAATAAGAAATGGTCTCAGCCATACTTTTTCAAGGAAAAATGAAAATGCTGGAAAAAAATGGTTACGAGGTTTCTTCAAAAGGCATCCTTTATTAACTTTCAGGAAACCTCAAGGGATATCGAAGGCGAGAATTAAGGGATTTACACCGGAAAACATTAATCGCTTCTTTGATTTATTTAAACCATCAATGGAAAAAATCAATTATAACCCAGCACGAATTTATAACGTCAATGAAACCGAAATTATAACGGTGCAGATAAAAAATCCTCGTATCATCACATTAAAGGGGACAAAGCAAGTTGGAGCAATAACTGCAACTGAGAGAGGAGCACTAGTGCCAGTAGTGACGTGTATGAACGCTGCTAGTGGGTTTGTGCCACCATTTTTGTTTTTCCGAGGAAAAATATGAAATCGGAACCGTTAGATGGGTTCAATTGCAGCATGCCATCCATCAGGATGGATACAGCAACACATATTTTCCAAGTGGATGCAACACTACATCGTTCATACAAAACCATGCTGTGAGGATCCAGTTGTGCTCATCCCCGATGGTCACTACAGCCACACCAGAAATATGGATGTGATTGATGCAGGACGAAGGAACCATGTCACAATTATATGTATCCCACCGTATACATCACATAAAATACAGCCATTAGATTAATCTTTTATGACCCCTTTTAAAACGTATTACTCTCAACAAATCCAAATGAGACTAAGTCATAATCCTGGTCGTACCATAACTGCGTTCCAGATTTGTAATCTAATGTGTCCTGCATACTGAAAAACTGCAACTGCTGAGGTTTCTGCTAACGGTTTCCGAAAATCTGGCGTATATCGATTAAACAGAAATATTTTTTCTGAACATGAGTTCTTAATTGACAGGCAACGGGAGATAACACCACCAAGGGTAACAACACCGCAGGAAGTTAACGAGAGAACGCCCCCAAGAGATCAGGAAGAGGCACGAGAAAATAAACAAAAAGAGACACCTCCACAAACCAAAAATCATCCGATTCTTAAAGATGTCGATGAAGCGAAAGGAAAAATTGTACGGTCCATGGATATTAGCCCGCTACCTTCGTGTAGTGGACAAGCAAATAAATCAAGGAAATCCCGACAAGGATCCAGTTGGGTAATAACTAGTACTCCCTATAAAAATAAACTTGAACAAATCCTGAAAGAACAGGAACGTGAAAATTCACTAAAGAGGAAAACACCAAAAAAGCGGACTGAATTGGTCCAGAGCAATAAAGAAAAAGTAACGTAAAAGGAGAAAAAGAAAGTCTATATTAATGACGACTCATCCGATTCTGGAGAGGATCCTATCCTATATGATGATTCGGATATGGATGTTGATGACGATACCTTGGATGCAGATTGCATGTTTTGTGGCAGTTCATATTCCGAGGATGTGAGCGGTGAAAAGTGGATCAAATGTGTGAAGTGTTTTGGATGGTGTCATGATCAGTGCTCCAATTCTGACAAGAAAAAATCGTATATATGTGACTTTTGTTTGGATTTGTAAATATTTGTTGAGGAAAGCAATTAGAAAAAAAAAAGGGATCCTAATTTCGGATACCCTATCCGAAATTAGGAAATCTATTGTAATGTGTGAAGTATTGAATACAGTTAATGATCTTTTTATTTCTTTATATAATTCCACCTATTAAAATTTTATTAAATTTACCTGACCTTTCTTTCTCAGTACAACCCTGTAACTACCACGAAACTACCTATCTCAGTCGGATTCGTTAGTTGTGTTTGGAGTCGTCGCTCTACGCACTCTTATTAATTATCTCCAAAATGGCTGTTCAATAATAGACAAGTTGTTGAATTAAACGAAGAAATATCATATGTTTAATTGAGAAACAAAATCTAACACTGTGGCAAATTATGTATGATGTATTACCATCCCTTCCACACTTAAAGAATAGCAAAATAATTGCTAAATTTAGGAAATCAGTTTGCAATGGTTATCATATAAGTACAAAATCAACGATGAAAATTGCTTATCGACCAACAAGGTAAGTGGAAATTAATTTTAGTAAAGTATTTATTCATAAAGGAAAACTAGAAACTTGTTTAGTCTATAAGCAAAAGGTAAAAATAGATAGATGTTTACAATCTAATAATTAATACATAAAAATATAAATACTATAGTAAATAATGAATATGTCAAATCTTCTTTAATTGCTTTTTTTAGTTTAAATGCATTTATTGTTTTTGTTTGTCTTTTTTATTATTGTTATGGCCTTTAAGTCTCTATCTAGAGTTATTTTTTTAGCTATAGCAAATCTTTTTGGAATATTATTGTTATTATTTAATAATTAACTTTCTTTTTCTTTTATATTGTAGGAAAAAAGAATTTAGGTTCTTTAATTTTGTTAGTCCTTCTTCTTTAGATGCTCAGGGAAATAGCATCGGATTCCAATCTATTTTCTTTCCTTCTCACTTCAGGAAGAAAAATTTGTCGTCCATAAACAAATTGGTGAGATTTTTAAAAGAAATCTTGTTGATTTTTCAGCACGTGAAGAATTTTAAATTTACCACACTTTTAAACCTCAGAATGTCCTTCTGTCAAAAGTCAAGGTAAGTTGACTCCCTACAATATCGATATTGGAACTACTTTTTCTTAGACTTTATTGTGCAAGTGAAAAAACTGGAATGAGCCGTCCTCTTGGAGTTTTTACTTCTATTAAACACACAAGTCACAGGTCACTATGTTAAATTTTTTAATAAAACATGGGCCCATGACATATACAGTGTGTCAATTTTTAAACTTGCAAAAAACTATACCTCGTGAACGAAAAGGTATGTCAAAAAAATTTGAAAACCATTTCTACGGTAGAAAAGGGGAACTGAAAAGGTACATGCCCGTAAACCCTATATGCCCCTTCTACAAAAATTTAAATGTTTTGTAAGCAATGGTCTAACCTATTTTCAAACTACATACAAAATCTGGAAAAAGTTGCTTTAGTAATATCACAACAGACATGTCTGACATCGGTTGAGTTCAATAAGCAGCCTCACATAAAAAAATTGGGTGCTTACTCAATTTGACCTCTCCTTCCAAATTCATTTATTTGGATAGTTATTGTCCAACCAGTCTTGCTGGAAGTGCAATTTTGCACTTAGAGCCAAATTTCCAATCGTCGTCCTGTTGGAACAATCAAGGTCTCACTAGCGTTTTCCAGCATATCGAGTTATATGTCGAAACATTTAGTTTCCCAGGATACTGAGTGTGATTTTTTCTGAATTATCATGACTCCAATAACGACAGTTTTGTTTTTTTTACAATACCATTAGCACTCATCAATAAAACCATTTTTTTTCAAAATTCTAGGTTCATTATTAATTTTTTCAATCATAATGTCACGAAACTAAACTCGTGGGTCTGGATCGTCAACGCCCAACTTATGAAGAATTTGTATCTTATTGGAGTGAAACTCAAGAAGCTTCAAAACTTTAAGTACCGACTCATCTGATAACACACTGAACAGGAAGGAACTGATCTGTCGGTAGTGCATGGAAAAAATAGAAGCAGCCTGCGAAGCACTGACTCACTGGAGATATAAACTTCTAAGAATAACGCGCCCAAGGGAGGATTTCTCCAAAAAGGATGTTGTGAAAAACTGTTAAGTCTCATAAGAACTACTGTTCTCTTAACATAGACGGTACAACCAGGAGCACAAAAAGCCTAAAGGCTGAGGTGCCGAGGACTTAAGACATTGACTGTACTAAACAAATCGATCAATTCATGAAGAATTTGTATCTTTATTGGAGTGAAACTTAAGAAGCTTCAAAACTTTCAGTACCGACTCATCTAATGACACACTATAGAGGAAGGAACTTATCCGTCGCTTGTGCATGGAATAATAGAAGTAACCTGCGAAACACTGACTCACTGGAGATATAAACTTATAAGAATAATTCGCACAAGGAAGCATTTCTCCAAAAAGGATGTGAAAAACTGTTGAGTCTGATAAGGACTACTGGTCTCTTAACATAGACGGTACAGCCAGGAGCACAGAAGGCCTAAAGGCAGAGGTGCCGAGGACTTAAGACATTGACTGTATTAAACAAATCGATCAATTCATGAAGAATTTGTATCTTATTGGAGTGAAACTTAAGAAGCTTCAAATAAGTACCGACTTATCTGATGACACACTCTATAGGAAGGAACTAATCTGTCGCTTGTGTGTGGAATAATAGAAGTAACCTGCGAAACACTGACTCACTGGAGATATACATTTATGAGAATAATTCGCCCAAGGGAGAATTTCTCCAAAAAGGTTGTTGTGAGAAACTGTTGAGAATGGAGCACTAAAAACCTAAAAGCTGAGGTGCCGAGGACTTAAAACATTGACTGTACTAAGTAAATCGATCAATGGTATATGGGAAAAGTTTTCGAAGAGTGAAGCACTGAAAAGTGCGTGCTTCTTGTGAAAAAGAAAAATGCTCCTGATACCCAGTTTAAATGCAAAGCAAAGGCAACTAATTCTTTTACAAGACCAATGGAAAGGTAAAGCTCAATCTAAAATCGACGTCATGCAGCTACAGCCTTGGAGGAAGCAAATTTAACAAATGATTATTTGATATTATTTCATTTCTGTCTTGATAAAGCCAGTTACAAAATCAGATAACTGATTGGGTTCGTGAAAATCTCTTGCAATACCTCTTTATCATTAATTAAATCTATAAAACAGAAGCCTTTTTATTTAAGTGATACAAACTTGTTATTGTGTAGAGACAAATGTAATAGAAAGCAGCATAATGGCAAAACTCTTTCAGGCACATTGTTTTGACGCTTTTTGAAAGTTAAATGAAAAGACAAACACCTGCTCCTCTTCATTCAACGAAACGACACTGGAAAATGTAAAAACCTGTAATTCGTCAAGTGATGGTGAAAAGCACTTCTATTTTCCTAATACGATAAAAGGTGTGTCTGTTACAAAAAGCGTTTGCACGTTTTTATTTCATTAACGCTCCATTTTAAATATAAAAATAATATTTTGAAGCTTAAAACTAATCTCGAAAGTGATGTCATGAGACGTGATGTATTACTGACTGTCCTCTCCTTCAATCGTGGTTATGAGTATGGATCATGTTTTTTTTCACTTATACCATTGTTATACCAAGTCTAATTCTTTTAAAAGCCTCAACTGGCGAAATAAATAATCTTTCAATCAATTTAGATCCTTGAACATGTCTGAAGATTGAGTGGAAATAATGTAACTGTAACGCTACTGCGTTTTGAGTAACAAAATATAATGGAATGGGTAATCCGCAGGATAATCTCCATGTATGACACATGAAAATTACATATACAAACATCAAAGCAAACGCAAGCTAACTTTGTTACAGAAAATTCAGCAAACTAATAAAGCAACGTAAGCAGTTAGTAATAGTATTAAGTTGTAGTAAGTGAACCTAGAATATTATCTTAGGATATTGTGGAAAGCACAGTAAATGGGATCAAGGAAAGGACGCGTGTAAAATTTTGGGTTGCTTGTATGAGTTACCGAACTTCTCAAAGTACCTTAATCGTTAAGAAACAACTCTGGGAAGTTACACTACACCGATTTCGATAAATGGAATTGAAATTTAACACAAATACACTAAGCAAATAGAGCTGGATTGATAAACTGTTGCTTGTTATTCGCTATTTGTGACTCCCGCTACTCGGTACACGAATCATACGATATGAGGTGATTCACTGGCTTCACACAACTGTGATAAGAGCAACGATCACCTATGGAACAATAGTCTGGTGGAGGAGGGCAGAAGTGTCCTCTGCAGTTAATATATTGACTGCAATCCAAAGACAAGCCCTTCTTGGTATTGCCGGGGCAATGAACAGTACGGGGACTGCATCAATGGAAGCCAATTGGACTTCCTCCCTTGGAATTTTTTGTATAACAGCCGAGAATATATTCACTGAGCGAGTGAACATCACCATCCTATCCAGGGAACTTTTGGGATCTTCTGGTTCACCGATGGCTCCAAAACAAACCATCGCACTAGTGCTGGTATAAAAGGTTTAAAGCTGTCAGTAATCCAACAATTAAGTCTATACTGGTAAAAAAAATACAAAGAATCCCTTAACAGAGACAACAAAGTGACTCTAATATGGGTGCTGGCACATGAGGGGATTGCAGGTAATGAGATGGCGGACCAGTTAGCTGAAGAAGGCTCTATAAAGGAGACTTCATAGCTCCGGAACCGTTTTGTTGAATCACAAAAGATTGCATAAGAGGGGAAATCGGGAACTGGCTAGATAGGGAACACCAACTCAAATGGAGGTTGACACACGGGCACCTCCATGTAAAGAGTTTACTGAACAAGGTAGAAAAGGATCTCTCAAACAGGATATTGAAACTGGGTGAGAGACATTTGAAGACAGTCACTGTCCTGGACACTGCACCCTGAGGAAATATCTGCACAAAATGGGCAATGTTAGTGAGCTTCTGAAATGGAAGTAGATAACATGGGAAATGGTACAAAGACACAGTTAAAGTGGCTGGGGTGTTGAGCACAACCCAAACGAATGGCCGCATACAATCGCGGATCATCCAGTATAATTAACAATTTATTGAGATAATATTTTGTTCTCGACATTCTGAGTTGAACGAGTTAAAGAGAGTGTTTTTTTCAGTCTGACTTAGCGATGCTCACCGGGAATCAACTGCCTTATACTGATGTTGGCGCAGCTACGCCGAAACCGGTCTGTAAATAATGGGATCCCTTTTAATTACAAACCAAACTAGGTAATGAAACTCTACTTTTCTTTGAAGTGTAATTCAATACTCCTCGGGCATATAGCCTGGAAAATTGTTGTTTCTTTGTTGTTATAACGGTGAAACTGCCGAAAGGGTGTCGAAAATAATATTGAACGAATAATTTGTATATAAAATACTGTAGGAGTTGTTTGAGGTGATTATCTGATGAGCAGGTGAGTAATTATTAAGAAAGATGGTAAAGTAGCGTCAACTTTACTGAAAATTTTATTTTGCAGTATACTCACATCGGCACCAGTATCAATTTTAATTTTTATATTATGACCTTCAAGTACAATGTTTTCTGAAAAATATTTCTTACCTTTACTCGCTTCGCTTATGCTGTCTATAAAAAATACATCATTTTCTTGTTCTACTGTCTTTACATTTTTAATTCTACATGCACTGACAAAATGATTAAGTCTTCCACATTTATTACATTTCTTTCCAAATGCTGGGCACTCTCTTGGTCCATGAGTTTTTTGGCATCGCCTGCACTGAAACTTCATATTGTTGTATCCACTTTTTCCATTACTTATGTTATGTATTATTTACTCTATGTACCTCACATTCTTCCTGGTAATTATTATAGAACTATTTATTTTGTTGCTTACTCTGCTCACTTGTTCTGCAGCATTTAATTGCTTTGTCAAGTGTGAGGTTATCTATTCGTAATAATGCTTCACGGGTTGTAAAGTATCTTAATCCCATTATAATTTTATCTCTTAAAGCCTTGTCTTGAGGGGTTTCTTCCAGGTTTGTTGCGTTGTAATTGCATGATTTTATTAGTAGTTTACATTCGGTTAGGAAATGCTCGAAACTTTCCCATTCTTGCTGTGTTCTTTTAAGGAAGTTGTACCTTTCAAAGGTTTCGTTGACCCTTGGGTTCACATAGTCCTCAATTTTTTGTATTATAGGGTCATATTTACCCTCTTCTTCTGGGGTTATTTCAAAGGTAGCCATAATCTTGACAGATTCGGCACCAATTAAGTTTCTTAATATAACCAGTTTTATTTTGTCTGCAGCTTCGTGCTGTCCTGTCGCAATTGAATAATCTTCGAATGACACTTTCCAGAACTTCCATTCGGTACAAGCGTTCTCCCTTTGCAGGTTAAAATCTGGGGGAAGCTTTACCGGTCCCACCATCGCCATTGTCCTCTAGTTTGGGGCCGACTGTCTCAGCAAATTTGCCAAACCGGAGTTTATTCAACCTGCCACCTCTTTTTTTTGAACTATGTTGTGTATTGACTGCGCCATGTTTGAGGTGATTATCTGATGAGCAGGTGAGTAATTATCAAAAAGGATGATTTTAATATTTTAACATTATTACTGAACTTACAATGAATATCTAATCATAGCATCTCACATCATGAGTTTGTGACATCTGACATATTAGGTGGGATGATGGATGACAAGTGACGCGAGGCATATCTTCGCGTCGTATCACCTACCAAACAGGAGTTACTTCTATTTTTTTAATGTCAGAATGTCAAAAAATAGTTAAAACGATGTGACCATCTTCCGTTGTCATGGACGTCTTCATGTCAAAATGTGGAGCGATAAAAAAATACAAACAATTTTGTAAGCTCATAATATTTATCGCGATTTGGAGTAGCAGAGCTATCAAAGATTGATCAGAACATTGAAATGATCACTCCAAAAAACACCAAAAGGTCTTAAACTTTGATTTGGAGACTTTCTGCTGAAAAATAGTATACTCTGGATAAGTGTAGGTACATCGAAAAAGAAGGTCTCTTCAATTTTGGGAGCAAAATGCGTAGAAAATTTGGATCAACCTACAAAGAAAAAGTGGTTGAGACTGTATGAATCGTAACAACTGAAATGGTTCAAGAAAGCAATAGAAGGGACTAGGGCCAGGAATTAGACACTTCAGAAGCTTGGGAAAAACCCCAAGCGAAAATTCACTCTATAGGAAAGTGTGCCCAGTTCAATATTGATAAAGGATATAGAGGGCAAAGGATTATCATAATGTCGGATAGTCAAGCAGCCATTAAAGCACTAAGCTCTTGTGTTATCAGTTGCAAAATGGTGGGGGAACGCCTAGACAAACTAAATGAACTAGGCGTGAACAATATAGTCACCTTACTGTGGATTCCAGGATATGGGATATAAGGAAATGAAATAGCAGATGAACTAGCAAAGAGGGGGACTGGAACGCCCTTTTGGGGGCCGGAACCCTTTTGCGGTATCAGCTCCAATGTAATATTGGAGGAAATAGGCAAAGCCGAAGAAAAGAGAAGATCTGACCATTGGAAAGATCTAGTAGGACATAGACAATCAAAGATTCTTCTGGGTGATTACAACCTGTTGAGATCAAATAAATGCATAAGTCAAAGTAACACTGCACCAAGAGTTTTAACAGGCATCCTTACGGGACATTGTCGCCTGGATGGGCACCTGAAAAAGCTCAAAATACTGGAGGAAGAAGAATGTAGATTCTGTGGCATGGAAGAAGAAGCCTCCATCCACATACTTGCGAACTGCACAGCAATTCAGAATCCTAGGCCACAACACCTTGGAGATTACATATCCTAAAATTCCTCCGGGAAATAGGACTAAAAGAGCTTCTTGTTTCTGAGACGTATCAACAGAATAATTCAATATTGAATAATCCTGGTACATTATTGACCTATCCGTAACAATTTAGGTATAATATAATGAAAAGTAGACCAATGATTAAATTGTATCGACCATCTAACTAAAAGCGCACCGACGAAGCTACCAATAATCACTAGCGAGTTTCATGATTAAAGGAGATTAGTTAGAGATGCCTTCCAAGGGTCGGACCTTCATGTACGCATCATTAAATATAAATGGTAATAACTAAGCAGTTAGTGTTCGGCCACAGACTGACGTACAATTGATTAACTCGTCAATCACAGACCACAATAAACAATCGCATTCGAACGTCAAAGGCTATACTCGTTGTAGAAACCAAATGATTTTGACACAGGCATTAGCGGTCGGCTTTGTTTCTGTTGAACAAATGCCGGTATGTTCGATTGTTCCACAAAAATATTCACTACTATAAACTGTTTCGTGTTGATTCGATGCAACAAAAGTCTAATTAAAACTATCTTTTCAATTTAATTCAACTTTTTCGTCCGTAAAGTCACTTTTTCTCATTAACTTTGATATTTTAAGCATAAAAACATGTTTCAGAAAAATCCAATCCATATTTAGAGCAACAAAATTTTTCTACAGAGTTGATTGGTCGCCGTGTGTGGTAAACTTAGTGTTGGCAGCTCCTAGATTAGATTAGATTAGAATTGGAGTGGCTCTTCCCACTGCGACCTTTACAGATCTATTGTGGTCCTCCGCCATATTTAGAGCTCGATATCTAGCTTTATTCTTTTTATTAGACCTATTAGCCTGGATACCGCCTCCTTTGCGTAGCTCTCTGCACTCGGTTTTTCTTCTCCGAATAGGTGAAACCGCACCCTTGCTAGGCCTTCGCACTCGCAGAATAAGTGCTCCGCGGTTTCGTCTTCTTCCTGGCATAACCTACATAGGCTGTCATCTGCTAGGCCAATTGTGTGCATATGCTTCCTTAGCCTACAATGCCCTGTCAGCATTCCCACCATCATCCTCGTCGTTTCTCGACTTTGACATAGTAGGTCGCGTGACAGTCTGACCGAAGGGCTTTTAAGGAATAGCTTAGCGTGCCTTTGCCCCGGAGTTTCATGCCACCAGCGCAACGCCTGGTTGTTTATCCATTGGTGGATGCTCTCCTTGGTGAGGCATTAAGCAATTCCGCAGGAAGGTTCTGGCCCTATCATGACCTCCGTCGCTCCCTGCTTGGCTAATTCATCGGCCTTTTCATTGCCTTTTATTCCTTGATGGCCTGGCACCCAGGCTAGGGTCACTCTATTATGACTACCTAGTCTGTTGAGGGCCTTGCGACACTCACACACCAGATTTGACGTCGTCCGATATGAGCTTATCGCTTTTAGTGTTGCTTGGCTATCGGAGTAGATGACGATTCTTTGGCTATCTACCTCCCGTCTCATCAACTCTTCTGCACAGCATTGCACCGCCATTACCTCTGCCTGAAAGACAGTGGCATGTTTCCCAAGGCTTAGAGAGATCGTGATCTTCTCTTGTACCCCATATATTCCGGCTCCTACTCCAGAGTCTGTTTTAGAGCCATCAGTGTACCAGTTGAGATTCGCTATTATAGGAGGCCCTTTATCCCAGTCCTTTCTCTCTGGAATGATTACTGTGTATTCATTTTTAAAACTATATTGTGGGACAATCTGATCCATTGGCATTCCCAGTATTGGATCTGCCTTTATTTCTTCATATAGCTTTTTGTAGACCTTTCCTTGTCCTTGACTTATCGGAGGAGGCCCCTGTAATAATCTGTGACTTGCAGATCTTGCATTTCCCTGAACGAAGATATGCAGTGGTGGCAGGTTCAGTATTACCTCCAGGGCTGCAGTCGGCGTCGTTCTCATGGCCCCTGTGATACTTAGGCAAGCTTGCCTTTGGATACCACTTAACTGCCTTTGCGCCCCAATCTGCAGTGACCTGGGCCACCAGACTACTGATCCATAAGTTATCATTGGCCTCACGACCTGTGTATATAACCATTTGGTCATGTTAGGATTCAATCCCCAATTCTTCCCACACATCTGCCTACACCTTCCGAGAGCGATTCTGGCCTTGTGCGTGGTTTTTTCGATGTGAGAATTCCATGTAAACTTCTGGTCAAAGATTACCCCTAGGTACTTAACTTCTTTAGCAAATGGAATTTCCACTCCGTTAATTTGTGGCTTTTGTAGAACTTGCAAATTTCTCTTTTTTGTAAACGGTACCAGTGTAGTTTTGTGAGGGTTCACTGCCAGTTCCTCCTCCTTACACCAGCCACTTACTACATTAAGCGCCATTTGGGTGCGCTATGATATCGTGTTTGGAAACCGTCCTCTTATGACGACAGTAAAATCGTCCGCATACCCTAGGCACTGAATACCTTCATCGGACAGCCGTACTAGAAGAGTATCTACAAGAATCGCCCACAAAAGGGGCGATAACACGCCTCCCTGAGGGCAACCCCTCCCCACCCCCGCCGTGATGGTTGCCTCTCCCAGGGTGGATGTGATTATCCTGGCAGCTCCTAAGTTCGTTGGCAATAGCTGTTGTCATGGGTCAAATCAATTATGGTTTGTTTTTCTCAGAACCACATAACTAAATGGATAATATAAACGAAAAAGATTAAAATATCGGAGAGAAATGTGAAATGAGCAATACAAAATGTTATTTAACATTTACTTGCCATGTCTAACTTAAATTTAAGAAAAACCCCGTCGCAGTTTGAACCCAGCATGACATTTAGGTTGAAGTAGTCAGCTCTGCTAAGGCCATTCCAAAATTTAGCTGTTCAGTTGAGAAATGTCGACACCTTTCCCCATTATCTGTGAATTTATTCAAAATTTTAAGTAAAACAAGAAAAGAAAATATCTGTATAGGTACACTGACTTTGACTACACTTCTGGGAAATTACGATCAGGTGATATCAATAGAAAGCATAAGCTAGTGGGAAGCAAAAAGGTAGAGTCTGTGGAATGGAAGGAAAAGTCTTCATTCACATACTTGCGGAATGCGGAGCACCACATGAATCGAAGCACAACTCCTTGGAAACTGATGGATGGAAAGGGAAGACTTGCCTAAATTGACACCTACGGACATTCCAAAACTCCTTCAAGAAACTTCTACTCTCTGAGACCTTCCTCATGAGGTGATTAAAGAGGGCACAATAAATATTTTAGATGTTACGATGGGTTTATGCTCATGTACAACGTATGACGATGTCAGATTTAAGGTGTAAGAGAACGCCAATCCAAAAAAGGTTGGAACTTAAGTGATCTAGATGTATTTCATTGACAGCTGGCAATTACATAAAATTTGGCTTAAGTTTGAATATTTAAGGTGTTAGTTTTGCTTTCTAGATGTTTATATTCAATTTGCTTTTTCTATCTCGTTTATTAAAATCTATGGAGAAGAAGACGGGATGCTGTTACTTTTTTTATGGGTTACATAGGTGTAGTTAACAAAATCTTGGAATACTTCCTTCCCACCTTCTTAAATTAAAACCACGCCATGTCGGAAACTATATCGTAAGAAAATTTTGAGCCAAATTTTGACACTTGACACTCTACAACTGCACATGCGCAGTACGGGTTTCATGCAAAAATGCTTATATTTTACATCCAAAGCCCGATTGCACCACTTTGGCTTAACAAGTAAGCCTAGCTCAAAAAATTAAGCTCGCTGCACTATGAAGCTTAACTTTACGATATTTTAAGCATAACTTTGACAATGGCTTATTTTTAAGCAGTGGATATGCGACTGCGCGTTTATATGTGTTTTGAGGTTCCGTTTTTGATTTGAACATTTGTGTAACTTGTGACAATCTAGCTAGTATATAACCTAATTTTTTTGAGTGTTGGTGTTCATGAAATCTAAGTGATTTATCAAAACATAATTAATTTGGAAGAAAATCTTAAGATTCTTGATGAAGAACTGAAAATATTAGTTTAGAAGTTTGCAGAAGGGCTTTGAATGATAAAATCTTTTTCCACATCACTTCTTTTTCTTTCCACTATACCACGTCCGTCTTTTTGCATTATGTAGTATACTGCCTAAGTTATCTATGGTATACTGGTAATCCAAACTGAAAATCCTAATTAATAAAAAATAAACATTCCTATTATATTCAAGTAAAGACATATGGTCCCACAATTAAGCTAAATTGGTGCAATCGGGCATAAGTCAAAGTTTAATGTCATCTTTGACATAATACATGTCGAATCTTGGAATATTACGTGAGTGTAAGCGGAAATTCCGATACTCAATGAGTTAACCTCAATTTTAAATTTTTAAATCATACTTTGTAAATGTTACATAATACATCTTACTAGAGCATAAACTGACCACAATAATACATAGATACTAAAAAAAGTGAGGTTAAATCTTGGACTTTCCTACCTTTTGTACATTTGCATACAAAAATGTATCCATAAATTGGAGCTAATAAGTCATAAAATATGTTTTCATGCAGCTAAAACTAGTACTCAAATAGAAAATGCTAATTTCCGTATCATTAAGATTACTTTTATGCTCTTAATTATAAATTAGGTTTTTAATTTTTTGATAAAAATCCAAGTGTTTGAAACAATTGAAAATGCAGCCTGGTTTAAAAATGGGAAAAAACATCCGACATTTGCCGATCTAACTAGAACGGTTTTCCCAAAACTCGCAAAGAACAAAAATTATGTAGATGAACCAGAAGCGAGTCTGACAAGTAATTATTTAAAAAAAATGGACGGCGGCGTCTCACAATGAGCCTTGTTACGTACAGAATAGATGAACAAAACAAACGTTTGTTAGTAATTTGAATAAAAAGAGTCGGTCGCGTAGCGTCGAGCAGCCATATTTGCATATTCAAATGTTGTGGTCGGTGCAATTACGTCATAATTGAAATGGCAAAAAGAGACAACGTCCGCTGTAATTGATCGTTAGTAACTTAGCGACGTAAAGGCGGGGAAAGAAACACTGTTTCAGGAATAATTTACATATTTTACACCGTGCTTTAAGATATATTATCTACTAATAACCAATTGTCAATGTGTTGAGAATAATATACAACCATACATAGAATAGATGCGTTTGATTTCAGTCACTGTAAGAAAGCTGTCAAATGTCAAACAAAATATTTAAATAGTTTGGATAGCAACTGATTGGATTCCCTGTAGGTGAAAGTGGAGCAAAGTTAATTAAACTTCCTACAGATCCGCATACAACGGAATGTAAACGCCATAAAAAGATCTGTGTGTGCACGGTGAGCCTAAAACTTATATCGCTGTATATCACGCAACACTAGTCTCTAGTTTTCAACGTTCTATTTAAACCACAAAGGTCCTTAATTTAAAAAGTTTCGCCAACTTATTTAATAACCCCAGCCTGGCTTGGAACATTCACTTAATTCTTGTTCCGTAATATTTCCAATAGTATTTTCTTGGCACAAAATAGTAAATCAAGAGCAAAACAATTAAGAAACTCCCGAAGAATAATCAAAGTTTATTATTGCGATTGCTCATATAAAATAGGGACTATTTATTATATATATTTTTTCTTGGTGGAGGAGACGAAAAGGGTTCTGCGACAGTTTTGAAGTTGTGGCCTTTTTGAAGAAAGTTCAGCAGGTTGGAGATGTATATGACATGCTGATAGCTGACTTCCGGACCCGAGCGCAACAATAAAATATCAACGAGGGTCGAAAAGGAATAAAATACAATATATTCTATTGAAGTACTTAAAAAATTATTGCTGTAAATTATTACCTAAAAGATTAAGGACCTGAATACAAACCAAACAATAATTCCAGTAAGCGTAAAAATTCATCTGAAAATTGTTTCAGCCTCCAAAATTATTACCTGAGGTACTGAAATAATTAATAAGGCCTTATGGGTTGTAATTAGATTGGAATAATATTGGGCTCATATGCTTCTAGGTGCTTCTCCACTACGACCTTTGCAGATCTATTGTGTATGCCGTCATGTTAGAGTTTTTTGTCTAGACCCGTGCTTATTACTAGTCTTTATAGGCCAAACCATAGGTCCTTCAAATATTGGGAGGGTTGAGGTATTACTTTCCCCATCATTGGAAAAAGTAGCCCAGTCAGACCTTTGCAGGAGCAAATGTCTGTTGAGGTTTTCTCATTTTCTTGACAAAACCTGCATATGGTTGTGCCTGTCAATCCAAACGATGCTATTCATGTGTTTGTTGAGACCATAGTACCCCTATCAGGGTACAACCAATATGCTGGTTATTTCCCTATTATGACTTTGTAGGTAGTCCCTAATTTTGGCGATGGTAATTTGATGTGCACCTTCTCGAGACTACCCTTCATCCAAGTACTCTTATTAGTTTCTTGCAGCGCTTCCCGCATTGCATGGATTTTGTTGCATATTAATCTCAACTACCAAACTCCACCTTCACGAGGAAAAGACAGTTTTTTACCAGAAGGGTGTCAACCGACGGACCTCCGGTGTGAAATTGTTCCACCTTGTATGTTTTAACTTTACTTACTTGATGCTGAATTTTACAAAAAAGATTGATTTGTAAGTTTCAAAAAGATACTTGTCAATAAAATTGTGAAAAGACTAAAATTGGATTTATTGGCAAACTTTTGCGACTAAATATCGAAGGTTTTAACATTGGTGACCCCGACGTGATCACGATATGGAGAAACGGACATCCCAAAGAGAAAATGCAGGATTGAACCCCAATCTATCAGAAGATTACGTATGGACAAACAACTTTGGTAATCCTGCGAATAAATTAGCTGAAAGCGAACTGGAAAACGCAACCATGACGTTACGAAATCGATTGTTTCCAAAAAGACTGGTTATTCCCACCACAGCAGTATACCTACATTTGGAAAAGAAAAGATTAGCTCTAGAAACAGAAAGACGAAGATAAGAATTAGAGCAGGAAAGTTTGAAATTGCAGCAGAGTTTACGTATTCTTAATTTAGAGGAGGAACTTTAAGAAGCTGAATTGGAAGTAAAAGAAAATAGCGAATGTAGCTATGCCCATCAGTCTGGAAAACGCAGTGTTTCTATAAGAAGCAGGACCAAAGAAGAACAAGAACGTAGATCTGCGGTTACCAAACGGGTTGATATTATTTCTTTTGCTGAAGATCAAATATCTGAAAGAAATGACAACCCTGATAACGATATGGAAATACACGAGGAAGCGTCGTCGATAATATCTCGTAAACCACATACAAAAAGGGAACACTCAGCAAGTGAAGAAATCAAAATGCTATGCGAAATCATTTCTAGTGTACTCAAATCAGCTCCATCACCATCTACGACATTAAACCACTCTCAATCCGACCAGCTCGGGAAGAAGACCGATAAATTTCAAATACGTAAAGCTTTACATAGAGACTTTCCACATTTTGACGGCAACCCCCAAGATTGGCCTTTGTTTCACAAATCATTTAAGAACCTCTGTACCATGTGCAAGTATAGCAATGAAGAGATAATGTTAAAGCTACAGAGGTACCTCAAAGGAGATGCTAAGTCGGCTGTTGCTGGAATATTGTTGACCGCAGATAATGTAGATCTAGTGATTCATACCCTCGAGAACCGATTTGGAAGGCCCGAATACATCATAGACACCATGATTGATCGAATACGTAATATTCCGTTTATTAGGGATAGTAATTTGGAGAAACTCATCTACTATTCCACTGAGGTAAACAATATGGTTTCTATTATGAAGAGTTTGGGGAGTAAATCCCACTTTGAAAATCCCCCAACTGCTACGAGAACTTTTGGGAAAGATTCCTTATATGATGAAACTTTCCTGTGGAGAAAAGGTGAAGTTCCGTAAGGGTGATGTTAATTTGGAAGATTAACATCACTAACATCATTAACAATCGAACTGCAGTAAAATCTGTGTTTGCAAAATGTTTGAAATGCAAAATCGAAAGGAGCAAAGCATTATTTCTCCTAATGGGCCAATTACCAGAAGAAAGAGTGAAGAGAGAAATTAGACCATTTGTTAACATAGGAATAGACTATTTTAGTCCTATTATGGTGAAGGTTGGAAGAAGGCGGGAAAAAAGATGGGGTGTTTTGTTCACTTGTCTTGCCATAAGAGCTATCCATCTTGAAATTTCACATATTCTTAACAGCGATTCGACTATCCAGACAATAGTGAGAATGTCGGCAAGAAGGAGCCAGCCTCACTTGATTTACTGTGACAATGGCACAATTCTTAGAGGAGCTGCCAAAGAAATTACCCAAGCTCTTAAAGAAATAGATCATTCTGTTTATAGTCGATTCAATGACCTCTCGTGGAATCACATTGAAATGTATTCCACCATCTGCGCCTCACATGGGAGGAGTTTGGGAGAGATTAATTGGTTCAGTGAAAAAAGTTATTGGTAAAGTCCTTCATGATCAGTCTTTAAGGTGAGGGATTAAAATTTGCAAACTTTCTTTGCTGAAACGGAGAAAATTATCAATTCTTGACCCTTGACAAGGGTCTCAACCTATCCTTTATAGATAATGAATCACTCACTCAAAATCACTTCTTAATTTGTTCATCCAATGGTAAAGGAGATTTAGTACCCATAGACCCAGGAGCAGATGCCTTGAGAAAAGAATGGAAGATATCGCGCATGTTAGCAGATTCATTTTGGAATCGGTGGAGCAGAGAATATCTACCAACATTGTCTAAACGAAATAAATGGAGAAATGACAATAGACTTATATCTGTTGACGACGTGGTGATCTTGGTAGACAATCAAGCACCCAGGTATAATTGGAAATTGGGCAGAATATCAGCTACCTATCCAGGACAGGATGGCCGAATACGAGTAGTCAACGTTAAGACTTTAACCTCCGAACTTACTTTCTTGATGTGGAATTTCACAAAAAAGAGTGATTTGTAAGTTTTAGAAAGATAGTTGTAAATAAAATTGTGAAAAGACTAAAATTGGATTTATTAGCAAACATTTGCGACTAAATATCAAAGGTTTTAACATCCGGATTCAGAATTCCAGGCTAAACCTATTACAGCAACTTCTTTAAGGGCGAGTGAGGATGAAAAACGACTTTGTCCTATTTGCAAACGCTTGAATATAGCAGAAGTATTGAATATTCTTTTCATCTGGAGGCAAAATAATCTATAACTATATCAAATTCAATTTACGTTACGTCAAAACAACAGCGCTAATCGCTAATAATGGTTATATTATTATGAAAGTTTTCAGTTTTCCTAATTCTTGTAGAGGTATAATGGAAAGTATGGTTCATCACTCGTCCAAAACTGCTTTTCCCCTGCTTTCATGATTTGTCACGGTCGCACGGGAAAAGCGTATTTTCTGGACTCCTAATTAAATATAGAACATGATTATAATCAGTATGTGGACAAATGCGGCTCTTCGTTAAGTCAAGTGCGGCTCCCACTAAAATTTAAGATTTAATTTTCCTTTGAACTGGAAGTGGAGTTATTAGAGATGAAAGAGGATCTGGCATTGCAAATGAAAAGATTCTTCTATGATTGAATTTTGGAAACTCGTGCCTGAATCAAAATATCCAAATTTTTGGTATAGCATATTGCTGTGAATCTTTATACTGCACCAAGAAGTTCGTGAAGTCGAAACATCGTTCACAGTTGACCAATAAACATCTTACAGAGTTACTGCGGACAGTTTCAACTAATTTAAAACCAAATTTTTTCACTAGATGCTATTATACTTTACTTATATTAATAAATATGTTCTTATTATATTTGATTTTTATTGTACTTAGAGTTTATTACTAAAATTTGGAAAGAATTATTTTTTTCATAATTATGTTTTTTGTGTTCTTTGAAATTGAATGTGTATCTACAAGTGGCTCTTTATCAAATATAAAAAACCTTATTGCGGCTCTCTGATATTAGCAACGGCTGCGAAGAGATAGGAAAGGACGAGGGAGAAGTGCGACATTCAATAATTTCTTCTATCGAATATTACGAGGATTACAATGGTCGGAAACTTCCCAGATGACAGTTATTTCATAAAATTTTTGACATCAATCTATTATTTTAGCATTTGAGTGACATTAAATTCACCTTACAGCTTGGTTATATAAGTTGAGAGCTGCAATGCTACGCCATTGAGTAGGGTGAAATTGTCATTTTGGATTACGATGCACGTCTTTGCTAAAACATCGACAGGGCTGGATAAATCGTCGCCTTAGACTTCACCGGTCGTGAATACAGAAACTTTCTGAAGCAGAGCAAACCGAAAAGACATTATATAAATCAATGTCGACTGAGAATACGAGAAATCTATAGGACTATAGAAAGTCTGTCAAACGTGAATTTAATAACGGCAGTGTCAATTAAAATTTCAATCAAGAATCTGTTTTAAATAGATTGTCTCTAGCAATATTATACCTCCTTTGTTCATACAAATTGGGTTAAGTTAAGTTAAATTTTTTTAAGTGGATAAATCGCAACTTAATCTAAAATGCAATAGAGCATTTCCAAGTGACCTCATCCCGCGCCATGTTGTCAACTGATCACGGACAACCTTCAGAAAGATGGATGGAAATAGCATTTTTTACTGATTTTAATATAAATCGAGAACAAAAGTTGATTGGTTTTGGTAAATTTGTGTACTAGTGTGAATTAGTTTGATACTATAATAATTTAACAGTGTAAACAAGCAATAGTTATGAATTTTATCGTGTTGTATTATTCGGTTTGAGGTTATGTTAGAATTTAGTTTGAAGAAATTCGTCACGATGACGTTCTTGCAAAAGGTCAATACAACGTTTTATCCCCAATCACAGTCATTTATAGTAAATTTTATACCCATTTAGAATAAGACCATCCTTATTTATTATTAATAAATCGGTTGAAACAAAAAATTACCAACAAAAATGAACGTCGTAACTAATTTATTAGATGTCACGTTTTTGAAGTTACGTCAAATTTTGATTTCATGTTAATGTCAGATGGTTCAAGAAGCCGCATACGTTAAGTTACTAAAACGGCTGGTACCTCTAAATAGGTATTAGTATCAGATTTGATCAAAAAGTGATTTGACATTTCGCTCTGACAGCAGCTGTATCGTCAAAAATTAGTGTTGAATTGTTGCTATTTGGTTTCGACTCCATTTGTGAAAATTTCTGAAGTTTGTGAAAAATGCAAGGAAGCGATTTTGTTTCCGAGATAATCCTTCAGGAAGCTGAATAATCAACTCTCCAATTATTGCCTCTGAAGTCTAGGGAACATTATGAAAAGGTATCTCCCGAATTTAATGAATGGAAAGAAAAGCGGGGCGTAATGACAAGAAATGAGAATTGACATCATTATTGTCTGCGTTTTTGTTGCTAGGGAGATAAGTATTAAAACGTTTAATGCGTCAAATTTAAAAATCAAAAATGGAACAAGATTTTGGAATTCCCAACGAAATTGCAAAAAAGGCTGAAAAGGCAACGCAAAACCTGTTACCGAGAAAATTCATAGTTCATATGACAAAGAATATGACCAATTTTTGAAGTGGATGTCAAAAAATGCTGTAGAAAACATTAACCAAACTGTGCTGTTAACGATCTATCCGAAAAAATTTCCCCGTGCTCTCTGAGAGAATGTGTAGGAAGATTTTAGAGAAGATAGAGCGGTGCGAACTAGAAGTGGCGGAATAAAGGACGGTGGAGTTGCTAGTGAAGGGACGAAGGAAGACGAGGGAAGTGGGGGTGATGGTGAAGGGAAGGAGAATTCGTATGGAGGAGTCTGTGAAATACCTAGGGGTGTTGTTGGATAGTTAATTATCCTGCAGAACACACATGTTAAAGACGGCAGAAAAGGGGAAAGTGAGGGCAGCATGGCTGGGGAGATTGATGTGTAATGTGAAGGGGCCGGGAGAGTGGAAGAGGAGGATCATTGGTAGGACGGTAGAGCAGAGTACGCTGTACGGTACGTAGATATGGGGGGAAAGAGCGGGAGTGAATGCGAGTGTTAGGCCACTCCTGCGTGTGCAGAGAGGGATATTGCTGGGGGTGGTGCAGGGGTACAGGACAGTGGGTGTACTGTCAGCAGCGGTGCTGGCAAGGACCTACCCATTGGATGTGATGGCTAGAGCCAGGAATAAACGTTGGAGGGGTACGACCAGAGAAAGAGTAGAGGAATGGATGGATGAAATGGAGAGAAGGTGGGAGGAGTATGAGGGCGCGATTGGGAATAGGAGAGATTGGATGGACCGGAAATTCGGGCAGGTGAACTACTTCTTGACATAGGTTTTCACTGGACATGGGTCGTGAGTAGGGTACCTCCACAAGACTGGAAAAAGAGGGACTGGAGTGTGCGAGAAGTGTGAAGTGGAGGATGATGTGAGGCATGTGTTTAGATGCTAGAGGAATGAGGAAGTGCTAAAGAAGTTGGAGAGGAAACTAGGGGAGGCGGTGTATTGGGAGAACATGGTGGAGATAATGTTGAGAGGTGTGGGGGGGAATGGATGGAGGAAAGTGGCGTAGTACAGAGCATGGTTAGGGGGAGAGAGGGACACGATTTGCCATGAGAGGTAGGAGTGAAAGTTAGGGAGAAGACAACGGTGTGAGCGGAGAGTGTGCGAGGGACCGCCGCCAGTCTCGAAGTATGCTAGGATAGTGATTCCCAGTCGGGGGTAACGGCGAGTTTGAGGTGGGTTTGGTTGGTAGGCATCTACTTGAGGATGAGTCCAACACTGTTTGGGTCCTGGACCCATTCGAACATGAGTTTCGCATCTCGACCCGAAAAAAAAATCGCCAGGCTTGTAGCAACTTATTGAAACGAAAAGCTGCTGAAAATATTCAAGAAAAACCAATCAAATTAATTCTCCAGGAATTTAAAACCAACGAATATCCCGAAAACCTCTCACACGAAGATCTTCACCGACTAAGGAAAAATATGTATGAAGAACGTCGTAAATCACTGCTTCAGTTACCGAAATCACAAGATAAAGTATTCGATCAAATTATAAATAGAGATTTGTTTACCAGTTAGAAAGAAGATTTTGTTTTAAATATTAGTAAAAGTGAAAAAATAATATTTTCTTGTTTTCCCAATTTAAATTTTTGTAAAATAAGATCAGTGTTAAATGGAACTGTAAAATTGCAAAATAAGTATTCAAGAGAAAAAGAGAAATTTTTATTGCAAAAAATCGATAAATTGACTATCAGCCGTTATCAGTTTGTCCAAGGTATTGCTTATAAAAATTTGCCTCATTAGTTAAAATGTTTTAAAATTATTACTGACAATATAAAATAATTTTCTATTAATTTAATATGTATAGAGTATAGAATATTGTTGTGTAACTTTTTAATAATAAGAACGTATGTGTGTAATGTTTCGATAAATAAATGTATTAAAAATAAATCTGTTTATTTTATTATAACCCTCTTTTCAGTCCCTTGTAGACATGGGCAATAATAGTTTGTCCGCTCTCTTTCTAGATGCCTTCTACAAAATTTGGCACATAGGATTAATTCATAAACTTGTCGGGTAGGATACCCTTGATCACTTTGCTGAATTTCACCACCATAACGTTGTAGCATTAAATTATCCTGTGAAACATTTTCCATGCACATTGTCACTATTTCACCAAAATCCTGGAATAAATTCGTTCTTTTACATGTATGTATCCAAAAAAGTAAAATACTTTTTCTGCAGTTTCTTTTAAATGTTGATTGTTCTATCCTCGGTATCTCTGAATCAACATTTAATTCAAAACGCCTACCAAACAATGTACTGCAAGAGGAGATTTACGATTTCTTCTGTTTCCTAAATGGCTTTTGAAACTGCAATTTCCGGAATAAAATGTTCTGCAAAAAGTAAACTAATGTTTCTTGTTGCTACAGTAAAGTTCCTAATTGTATTTTTATTGTAAATATATACATATATGGCACTGAAAACTGTTTACAGCGGAGAATAAAAAATAAAATTCAATTATCCTTATTTTTGGCACACTCAATGCCCATCCCCACAAATAAATTTTGATTCGTTTATGGCCCTAATTCATTATTCATCAATGTTTCTTTTTTAGTGGCTGTTCTACATAATTTTTGGGTTTAAGTGTTGTCGAATTTTTGGTAAATCCTTTTTAATGTAAATAAACAATTTGAGCACTGTATAATATATTTCACCTAGGGTTATATACAGTGTGGAAACCACTTATGGAATAAAATTCTTTATGTCATTATTTTAGAAAATTATAAAAAATGCCGAGACACATCAACTTTTGAATTGAGTTGTGCGTTATGTAAACATAAATTTAAATGTACAGGGTGATTCACGCAAGTATGCCATAGTCAGTGTTGTTTTTTTTTAATGAAACACCCCGTATATTTGCATATTTTTGAAATCCTCTTGATGAACCGATTCCAACAAACTGAATAATGTATGGTCAATTATGAATTATACAGGGTGAAATTTTAAAATTAATAATTTATTACACTTGAAATATTGGTACTTTTTTAAATTAGCTAAATATGGATTTATCAAAAATCTAAACTAACTAATTATTAGACGTATTTGTATATTAAACAAAACCTGCTACGCCCATGAATTTTATCATAAATACCTAAAAATTGCCTAAAAACGCCAATAATTAGACAAAATCGGTAAATAATGTGGATTGTTTTCTATTCTGTCAGTTGTTGATGTGTTGACAGTTTATACTGAAAAAGTATAAATATTTGTCAAACACTCTTTCCTTGTCGACATAACAATGAAATATTTAACTCAGACTCACCGAATTGAGATTTTAATGATGATCGGGTACGGGGATAACTGCAGAAGTCAAGTTGAAGTGGCAAACTTATTTAATCACAGGTATCCCGAATTGCCTGATATTTCACAAATTACTGTGTCTAAAATTCATGCACAATTCAGAGAACTTGGACATGTCAAACCATTGAAAAGAAAACCACACTTCGTTGAAGATGATGTGAAAGTGGATATTTTGTTAAGTGTCGAAGAGAATCCAACTTCAAGTACACGTCAAATTGCCCGTGAAAATAATGTTAGTCATACAATTGTTCTAAGATGTCTTCATAAAGAAAAACTTCATCCCTACAAATTAACTTTTGTGCAGGAGTTAGCAGAAGACGATCCAGATCGTAGAATGGATTTCTGCGAAAGATTGATGAATAAGCTGAACAGAAATGAGATAGCTCTTGGTACCATTCTTTTTTCTGACGAATCAACATTCACATTGAATGGAGAGGTAAACCGACAGAACTGTAGATATTGGTCAGCAGAGAATCCTAATTGGATGCGTGAGACACATACTCAGAACCCTCAAAAGGTGAACGTTTGGGCCGGTATCATAGGCGACCATATTATTGGTCCTATATTTATAGATGGAAATTTGACAGCTGAAACATATTTAAATAAGCTTAGAAATGAAGTTATTCCTGCGTTGGCAAACTTATATCCCAACGCAATAGATCCTAGCTTACCGAATGAAAATGTTTGGTTCCAGCAAGAGGGAGCAACACCCCATTATGCTTTAATGGTAAGAACTTATTTAGATGAAATCTTCCCCAATAAATGGATTGGACGAAGAGGTACTATTGAGTGGCCAGCTAGATCGCCAGACCTTACGCCGTTAGATTTTTTTCTGTGGGGTTATCTCAAGAACAAAGTATATGCAACACAACCAACTAGCATTGTAGACCTCAAATACAGGATAACTACAGAAATACGGAATATTTCACCTCAAACTTTAAGCAAAGTTAAGGAGGAGTTCTATAGGAGACTGTGCTATTGCCAACAACTAGATGGAGAACATTTTGATCATTTATTTTAATGTATTAAAATCAAATACATCAGGTATTTTATGTATGTGTTTAATAACTGTAAAAATAAAAATGTCACCCTGTATAATTCATAATTGACCATACATTATTTAGTTTGTTGAAATCGGTTCATTGAGGGGATTTCAAAAATATGCAAATATACAGGATGTTTCATTACAAAAAAAAACAACACCGACTATGGCATACTTGCGTGAATCACCCTGTACATTTAAATTTATGTTTACATAACGCACAACTCAATTCAAAAGTTGATGTGTCTCGGCATTTTTTATAATTTTCTAAAATAATGACATAAAGAATTTTATTCCATAAGTGGTTTCCACACTGTATAACATGTATAGAGGCACGGAATCAGAATCTCATTCGTCCATATATTCTCACTTTTCTTTTCAAACATTCAAAATGGGTCGATCTGGAATACCAGTTGTATACAAATTTCATTTAATGGAGATATATATCTTCGCATTCTCATGTTTTCTCAATGGAAAAGGTTGACAATTTCGGACTATTTCAATTTTTATGGGTCCAGCAAACGTAATCTTGACTTTTCGTCGTAAATTGCTAGAAGGCTGGATCAATTGATTCGTGTATTGGAAATTTGCTGATTATAGTATGAGGTTCCTTTTTTCTTATGTAGTAACTGTACAGTTTGTTGGTGTGTCATGGTTAAAATATGTGGTAGTACGAAAAACTAAGAAAATAAATTTTAAAAGTATCTAGCTAAGAAGACGGTTATTGAGAATTTCATCAGTGAAATAGAAGAAAAAAGCTATAATGGAAGCACAATGAGTATATGAAAGGTAAAATAACAGGAATAAAATATAATGAAGGGAGATAATAGAAAACGATATGGAATAAAAAGAAAAATGTATGCAGAAGAAATAGAAAAAGTAAATAACAAGAGAATGATTACGAAGCCAACAATAGAAGAAACAACCATTATATTCAATAAATTTGAAAATGGAAAGGTGCCAGGTGATGATGAACTTATAAAATATGGAGGAGTCGAGCTGATACAAGAAATATATTAAATAATGATAGACAGATAGCCCATGAAACATGTACGCTTAATTATTTCTAATGGAGGCCGTTTTTACCATCGAGTTCCATGTGAAAAACAAGTAGAATAAGGCTATTCCTCAAGGCCCAAACTGGATAATCGACGCTACAGTGGATATTGAAAATCTTAGAATTTTCACGAAACTAGAACAATTATTCACCAATGGATGCCATATACTTGGATACATTCCTAGGGAACTACTTCATCATCAAAAACAACATGGCATACAAATCCAAATGATAGGGGTGAGGGGGTACATTGGGACACGGGGCACATATGGACATTTCAAATTTTAGCGCCACTAAGCGTAATGTTTAGTTGTACTGCTTATCGTTAGAGAGCACCACGTACCCATTTTATTGTAGAAAAGTTTCGACTCAGTAGCTAGTTACAGTTTGTTACGTGTACGTGTCCGGCGTGGTAAATAAATCAGAAATCGTTTAAGATCGAATATTTTCCAAGTGGATGCTAGAATTTACTCAGTTGAAATTCTAAAGGTAAGTGGACTTGTTTATGCTTACTATGTCTGTATGTGCTGATGTATGTGTTTAGTTATTTATATAACCCCACTTTGTTTATAAGAATGATTGGGGTAGATTGGGACATCTAGTCGGGGGCACATATGGACACTGTCCCAATCTGTCCCAGAGAAAAATGTGGGAAATTTTTTTTAGGCATTAACATGGTAAGGACTAACAAGAGGAAGACCAATCGTTCTGCTATATCGGAGGAAAACATAATTGCCGCTGTTGAAGATGTTTTTCAAGGAATACTTTCAATAAGAACTGTAGCCACAACCTACAACTCAACAAAATCGACCGTGGGTAACAGAGTGAAAAAAATAAAGAGACGGCTTCTTGAAGATCCTTACCTAGACCATGATGCTCCTGACAGACAAGATCCAGATGATAAAATATCATTTGCATCACCATTCCAGTCAAAGTATTCGTCTCAACAAGTTTTCACATCTGCTCAAGAAGAACAACTGGCCAAATATATTAACCAAAGTTCGAAAATAAATTATGGTCCCACATATACACAAGCTCAAAAACTAGCATATGATGATACCAAACTAAATGTAAAGTATCCGCCGAGTTGGAATAACTCGTTATCCGCTAGAAAGGATTGGAAGAAATTATACATGAAGAGGTATCCAATTTTGTCATTAAGGAAGGCAGAAAATACCAGTATGACAAGAGTCCGCATTTAATTAAACAAATGTGAACGAATTTTTCGATAATTTACAGAGAGCTTTAGAAAAGTATAAGATTCCACAAGAACGAACCTAAAATTTTGATGAAACAGGCGTTGCCACTGTTTTAGATGCACCAAAACTGGCACAAAACAAGTTGATCAGGCAGTATCCGCCGAAACGGGCAGAGCTTAATAAGTGGAGTTGGAAATACAATTCCTCCTGTCTATGTGTTCCCAAGAGCAAAATTTAAGGATGTTTTTATGGAAAGAGCGCCCACAGGAAATCTTTGATTAGCCAACAAGTCAGGGTCAGGATGGATGACATCTATATTATTCTTGGATCCAATTAAACACATACAGAAGCATACGAAATGTACGAAAAATGAACCAATATTATTTGTTTTGGACAACCATAAGTCCCACACAAGTCTAGAAACTATTTTATATTGTAGAAAGAACGGAATTATTTTCGTTACGTTTCCCCCACATTGTACACACCGCCTTCAGCCTCTTGACGTTGCGCTAAATGGCCCATTTAAAACCTAGTTGAAGCAAGCTTCCACTTATTGGTTAGTAAACCATCCTGGCAAAAGGGTATCCATTTATGAAATCGCAGAATTGACAGAAAGCTTTTACTCTGGCCAACATACGTTCTGGGTTTAGAAAAACCGGTATTGTGCCTTTTGCTAGAGGTATTTTTAAGGAAGATGATTTAGCTGCTGTATCTGTAACAGATTCAAGGGATCCAGTAGCAACAGATGCACCATCAACATCTGCGTTGGTCAGTAGCACTTCATCAACTTCATTACAGTCGGATGTCATATCTCCAGACATAATACGGCCCTATTCCCAAGCAGAGAAAAAGAAATCAAGTTTAAAAGGAAGAGAGCCTGGAAAATCACGAATTCTAACAGAAACGCCAGAAAAAGATAGACTAGAAGAAAAAAATAGCCAAGCAAAACAAGAAGCAAGTTAAACATAACCTGTTTGATAACGTAGAGCAACAAGCGAATGATTCATATGATTCCTGGGAGAAAGTGAGCTACGATGATGATGAATCTGACTGTTTAAGTGAAATGGACCGTGAAAATTCCGATGAAGAATTCATGCAAAATGTAGACGAGATCATAGATCCTGAATCTGGGATGCCAAATAACAAAACTGGTGACCCTTTGCTGGTTAAGTATTGCACGAAGAAAACCCAAAAATATTATGTTGGAGAAGTGGAAGAAATGGTCGACGGAAAATATTTGATGAATTTTTTCAGAAAGAAAGGAACTGGATTTACCTTACCCCAAGTATCTGATAAGGACTTAATAGAATTGGAACAAGTGGACTACCTAAGCCAAGAACGACTGAAACAACTGCAAGGTCTAGTTCAATAAAGCAGTTTCAAGTTGACTTCCGTGCCTATAATGTCAACTAAATTAAATGAAAATGTTGTGTTTAATGTATTTTTTTTACTTTTTATACGATTTATGTTAGATCGTACCACCTTTATTCACCAAACGAATATGACTAAATCTTTTTGAATAATGAATTTTTTTTGTCCACATCTGCCCATACACTGTCCAAATCCACCCCAGCCAAGGGGCACATCGGGACAATTTGGATACTTGGGAAAATATCAAAATCTGATTCATCTATTAGTGGATAAGCGCTTAGCAAGGATGATAGATAGTACACTTATCAATGTCAACAACATAACATTATTTGATCAATAAAGTGAAAGCCAAGCTAATTATATTTGTAGCGTCCCAATGTCCCCCCCTCCACCCCTACTAAGGGTTGATAAGCGAATTTGTTTTTACCTTTTTATCAATTTTTAACCCGGGTTAAAAATTGATGAAAGAGAGTTAGATTTTGTTATCTTAGTAGATGTTAAAAACATTAATGGCATACATTTTGCGGCGATACATCATTTGTTGATAATTTTCCAAATATGATGTAAAAGTTTGTAACGGTAAATGGCTGTAACCTCACAGGGCACCAGCTCGAAGGGCTCCGGCTAGAGACTCCTCTCAAGGGTGATTCGACCCCAAGTTTATGCAGCACAAGTGTTACAGGAAGGTTGTAAAAGTTGAGGGCGCCACTACCTTTTTGACGATAAAAAGTACTAAAAAAACTAAGGCGGAAAAGGTAGAAACGCCTTGTAAAATTTAAATGAAAGTTAATAATAAAAGTGACCCCGGGCGATATCTCCCTCAACTTTTATAGTTGAGGATTTAGAAAAATAAAAATAGAATTAACACAAATTTATTCTGCCACAGGAAATGAACACTGGAATTTGTACTTTTATAGGTACTTAGCTTATATGGAGTGGTTACCTGAAGTAGGTAGGCAGGTATCGATCTGAACTGATGTGTTCTGTTCTAGGGCGGTATTTTGATCTAGGGCTGTATCCTGGGGTTCTATCCTTGGCTATATCCTTGGGTTATATCCTTGGGGTTATATTCTTGGGTTATATCCTTGGGGTTATATCCTCGGGTTATATCCTTGGGTTATATCCTTGTTGTTATATCCATGGGTTATATCCTTGGGGCTGTGCTTATCTAGAAGTACAGGTGGATCAGGGATTTATAGGAACTTGAATGTAATGGCACATTATGTTGGTCAGCTTTTCAGGTTAAAGAAAAGGAAGGCAGTTATTTGAAAGTCAAAAAAATTGATTTAATTTACTGAAAGCTTTTCAACATTATATGTCCCATGTTAAAACAGTAAAAATAGCAATTATCGGCTAAATAAAAGAATATAATAATGATCCGAAAGAAACTGATGATAGCAAAAAGTTATTTATTTAGTTATATGAAAAAATATCGTGCTTAGGAAATATATGAAACCGGCACTGGCGTTACGAAAGAATATTTTATAGGTTAACAGATTATAAAAATGTTATTTTATGATTAAAAGAGTTATTTCGCAGCTGAAAAAGCTTGAAAATGTTTGTATAAAAGTTAAACAGTGAATTATAAAAGAATATTTGGTTTAAGACTACCATATTAGTATAAAAGAACAGTTTATGACCACGTGTTGAATTTAATTTCGTCTATCTCTGTAAAAAAATAAAGAATGCATACGAAAATTATATCAGACAGTACTTTAGAAGAAATTTATTAATTATAAATTATGATTTTGAACTTACCACAGCAAAATTCATAAGATAGGTACTTAAGAGATGAAAGATAGCGAAAGATGATCTTTCCCCGTAGACGGTTGATAACGGAAAGGGGTGTTTCACGTGGCGTTGGAAAAAATGGAAGCGTCCGTTGGCAGACGTCAATTGTCTTATGGTGGTCAGGGTTGAAGAATTTGGGTTTACAGAACTATAATTGGAAGTGGCTAGCGACGACGAGCGCTAATTAAAAGGATTTATTCTGTAAAATCGAAACAGGTCGATAGACATGTTACAAGTTATAATTAAGAACAATTGACTAATGTATACCCTTTGATATATAGGTAAACATCGAATACTATTCGAATATTCAATTGCGGATATTTTTTTGGTATAAATTAGTGGCTGTCACGGTTAAAAGGTTGAAATTTATTGATTTTTAGAACAATAAACTAATGGATGCCATTAATTTTTTCATTAATTTCATAGTAGAAAAAAACTGGAAAAAAAGTGGCATACATTTTCGATGTATAATGGTAATGTAATAACAACAATTGACTACAGTGTGCCTCTTTATACAGAGCACATTACTAAAAATACATAGACATACTTATACACGTGTACAAAGTTCGTGACGTCATAATACATTTTAGCTTTATGGTCTGACCAATTTGCTAATTTGTGATGTATTTTGGGCATTACATAAAGAATTAAATTCATTGAAATTATCTATTATTAATTAATTCATTTAAGGTATTTATGTTTATAAAAACAATCGATTTAGTTATTTGTTATATCACGCGAGGTCACGAACGTGACAGTGAAAGGCCAGAGAACTATAACGTAACTGGATAGTTGTCCTATGGCAGTACGTATATATGCTGATGAAGTAGATAAGCGAACAATTCAGAATAATTCAGAATTCATAAGAAACATTCAGAAAAAGTCGGAGACATTCCGATCTATTCACATACATTCAGATACATTTAGTTATATTTAAATGTAGTTCATCGATATCAGATCTAAAACTATGTTATACCAGTAACATGATCATCTTAAGTAACACATATGTGAAACTAGTGAAAATAGTCAAGTATACAATAAAGCTCATCCCAGTGAATACTGTAGTTTCCGTAAGTAGAGTATTCCATCAGGACCCGGGCTTCCACTAGTCCCTGTGGAACTCCGCATTACCGACATACAATACAAATTCAACTCATGAACAAATTCCATGACATCCTA
This sequence comes from Lochmaea crataegi, assembly GCA_947563755.1. Classification (NCBI taxonomy): domain Eukaryota; kingdom Metazoa; phylum Arthropoda; class Insecta; order Coleoptera; family Chrysomelidae; genus Lochmaea; species Lochmaea crataegi. Next base: position 15,060,734 of record OX387434.1, on the reverse strand, counting down.
AGTAGCATGCTATGCGCACTCGTATGGGAAATTCCTGACCACATTACATTCGTAGTGTGTGATCCCTGGCTTGAGAGGGCAATGTGTAGATTTTAGTGGTGACTGAATATGCATTGTAATATGAGACCATTTTTCCTAGACTTGATCTAACTTATCCTTATCTGCTACTTAATCTACGACTACGCAGAGAGTTCAACATTTTGTTAATTATAGATAATTGGATAGAGTAAAACTGCAAATTGGAAATAAATTTTTTTGTCTCTAGTTCATTATACCAATTTTTGTATTTATACGACTGGTGTATGTGTCTGAATAATCAGAAATAAATCATAGTAGAAAAAAATTTAAAAACATGCTTTATAAGTAATCGAACTAAAAAGTAATTCTTAATTTAAAAATGAAATGATTAACGAGAAAATTAATGTCATTGTGGTAATAGCGTGGGGTACTTTGTACTACATTTTATACACTAACTCTGCTTTTCGGGATAGAACTATGTAGTAAGAAAGTATAACAATTGATATCGAGCACCCCACGCTATTACGACGGTGAATTGAAGTCAGCGAAGACCCGTGCATTAGCCCGCTCGGCCAACAAACGTAGTGGGATATATTAACAGTAATAAACTTGCGTCTAGTGCTACCGTTTAATTTTCTAGCCCGCATGCACGCATGCGCATTCCATGATCAGTTTGCCTTGTCTTGTCATTTTGAATTTTTATGTTAGAATAATTAGGAACTGATATTTGCTTTTGTTTCTAATAAGTTTCATAACTTTCTTGGTTAAAACAGATCATTGGTTAATTTTTGAAGAAGGGGAAGGAAAAATAACCATTCCATTCACCATGTCCCTTCTGTATAGCTTTTTCAATGATTTCCCTTGCCCTTCTCGATAAATTTGAAGACAAACTGATCATGAAATGCGCAGGCGTGCATGCGGGCTAGAAAATTAAACGGTGGCACTACACGTAAGTACAGTAATAAGCCACTCGCTCTTTCAAAGGAGAGTTACAAACAAACATACGAACATAGTACATACAAACATACAGGTGAAGCTAATAAAAGCGTGTTAATAATAAAAGCCTGTTAATAACCTAAATTATTTGGTTGGGTGTTTGATTATAGTGAATTAGTTTTGAGTGAACTCCTAGTTAGCACAGATGAAAATTTCTAGCCCAGTAGGTACATAAAAAGTGTGATCAACAAATATGCAGCATTACAAAGGAATTTTTTTCAAACATTTCGATACTATTAATGTCCTGCTGGAATCTTTCTCCTCGGTTTTCGCAGCGGTTCCTGGAATTTCTGTAACGGGTTACCATAAGGTACTCGGAATTTGGTCAGATAATCATATAACATATAACATAAAAAAAATCATTTAACTTCTGTCGAGCACGGCATCTGCTGGAGCGCACATAATGGTAGACTCCGTTTCACATAAGAAGAAGCCACTTGAAGTTCGCCTTCCCCGAAGTCAAAATCGGCCTTGAAACCTTGTAACGACCGTTTCATGCCATTGGCGTTGCCAAAGATATTCATGCCGACAGCCATTTTATTATTGACATTTGAGGTTGTGTTTGAAGCAATCATTTAGAGTCGAATATTATTGATTTTTGAATATTTTAAGACGTTTAGCTAGTTTATCCGCGAGTGTTGTGTGTTTTATTTGATCTAAAACCATGCCTCCTAAAAAAGTTGTTGGTGTTAAAGGAAAAATTATCCACCGTTATAGAGGCTGAAGCCGAACATGGAATTCTAATTCCTTTAAAAAATCATCGGTAAGTAAAATAAAAAAGTATAATGATCTAATATATTACTCCTGGCATTCAGATTGTTATAAAATATATGGAATAGTATACATTACTTCAAAAATAAATGAATTCTGCTAAGTATATGGTTCTAATATTAATGCCTATTAATAAATAATTATCTCATACACAGAAAAGCAATATGTCTTTGTATATTTACAGCACGATACATTTCTTTGATTTGAAAAATATATATCTTGATCTGGATTTCATTTGTAGGAAAAGTCAAATAAATACACTTATTTTTACAGTGAAAATATGTACCTATTGCTGATTTTTAATAATTATTATATTTTTAAATTGCAGAGAGCGAACATTAAAAGCTACTGGAGTGAGAAGAAGTACTTACACCAGAATTAAAAATGAATCCTCAGCTATTGAAAGTGGAGCATCTACATCCCTTAGATCTCTCCAAAGAAATAGATCTAGGAAACACTAAAATTTGGAGAATTGCAAAGGATTCGGGATATCATTTATAATTTTTACATCCTGGAGAAAAGAGCACCTACTTTAACATGTAAGTTTGTATAAAGTAAAATAAAGATACTAAAATTAATTACAAGAAATTTTTTTCAGTTTACTATTAGTATGAGTTGTTACGCTAGAATTACTTTTGATAGTTTAATAGATAAATAATTTTTTATTAAAATATATTTATTTTTTCTAGGCATTCTGCAGAAAGTTCACACTGTTTTACCCGAGTTCACTAAAAGTAAAACTTCTTTGTGGCGGCTGTTAAAAAGTATGGGTTTTAGGTAAGTAGTTTTTATTAGTTATTGGAGTGTTGAGAATGAGGACAATCGTGAAATGGGTAGAACAAACTCAAAACAAAAATCAAAATAAAGCTACAATAGGCATTGTAAAATTGAAAATATTAAAAGGTAACATGCATAACTATTTATTTGAAAATATTGTCTCTGTTGTAGATGGAAGCACACAAAAGATAACAGGAAGGTGATTATGGAATCACATGATATTCGCCATAAGAGAATTACTTTCTTAGAAAATATTATTACATATAGCACCTAAGGATGGAATATTATGTATACTGATGAAACATACATTCACAGCTCCCATGTGCAATCCAAGGGATGGAACGATATATCAGAGAAAGGTTTGAAAAAGCCAATCTCAAAAGGGAGGAGACTTGTGATTGTGCATGCAGGTGGAGAAAAGGGATTTATTCCTTATGCCCTCTTAATTTTTCGTTCAGGTTTGTATTAATTTTATATACTTATCGAAAAGTGATATTTTATAAGTAACTGTTGTCCCATATATTTGTAAAGACTTCACTTATATCAGATATAACCTGTTTCAACTTAATTTAGAGAAATACAATTTTTAAACGTGGTGATCTTAATTCTATAAAAGGAAATTTATACTATTGTCACTTACAAGTGCATCATTGGGTTTTAAAATAATATCTAACAAAAGATAATTCCAACAGTCAAATAAGACAAACACAATAACAATTTCTCATAGGACATTTCTTTTAGGTTCGAAAAGTCGAGATTACCATGATGACATGAACCATTCAAACTTTATGAGGTGGGTTCAGGAACAACTATTACCTAATATGCTTCAGAAATCAGTTCTGGTTGTGGATAATGCTTCTTACCATATCTCTTGGGTGGTGTGGAAATGGGTGTATATAAATTTACTAATATTTTTTTATTTAGGTAGCATATTACTTCATATTTCTTTAAATATAAGTATCTAGTCGAGTTTCAGGACTTCAATGATGTTTGCAACTGTACGAAGCAGTATAGTTATTTGAGTAAACCATATATCCAAGATGTCACCACTATTTTTCATAAATAAATGTTTTTCCTATTTTGTGTTTTTTTACCTTTTTTAATAATATAAGAACGTAATTGAGTCTTAATTTCTGGCCGATTTCATCGAACATCGCCAATCGTTAATTGAAAGTATGAATATTTCAATGATACCAAGTATTTTCATATACCAGTGTCTATTGTATGTGAAAATATCTCGAAAAGCTTCAAAGAATTCCCAAATATGTTTCATTTGAACTATACATATATGATAATAGTTATTTAAGAAAAATTGACGCATGAGCCGCATACACTATTTTTTCTACAAGCAAGCAAAAACCAAAAAATGTGTTACTTAGGTTGCTCTAAATGGACTAAAAATGGCGTCGATTTGAATGTTTATGTTTGCCATGATGAGAAAACACTAAGAAAAATGTCACTTTTAGCACTAGTGCTAAAAGTATTTTAGACACTGACGGCATGCGTTAAAAATGATACTTTTACTGACGTTTGTAGAAAAATACATTTTTAATATTCCAATTTTGTGTTAACCTAAAAAATTTGAAAATGTTACGTTACTGTTTTACAATTTTACAATATGGCCTTGGTTTTGACAACAAGTTCTCGCAGACGACTGCAACTTCAAGTGGCTTCTTCTTATGTGAAACGGAGTCTACTTTTATTTCTCTACTGTTTCAAATTATCAAGTCATTACTCATTTTTAAAGACAGTTAATCCGTTAACTAAATAGTCTGTAAATTATAATCTTTGATAGATCATCTTCTACGTTCAAATTCTATTCACGATAATGATAAAACTATTTTAATAATAAACAAACACGATTGGTTTATAGGAAAAATCTACTTTATATAAGCTGCTCGATATTTAAATCGAAAATTCAGTTACGCATTGTACATGAGTGGTGTTTATTATTTTAGGACCACACACAAAAATAAACTCAATTTATCTGATAAAGCATAAAAAATCGTCCATCCCTTATTTTACCGATAACGGGAAATCAATAAAATAAATATAGACCCCGTTTGTTTTAAAATATCTTTATTAGGTGCCAGTTCGTAATTCCTGTATTATTTTATCCTTTTTAATAGCATCATCCACTGCTATTATTGTCATTTTCCTGGGTTCCTACTCAGACAGTTGATGTAAATATTTCTACTTAATATAGGTTTAATTTTTATTGTTTTATAGATATAAAAATAAAACTGAATGATTCAATTGAAAAGGTGATTCAATGTTCCAAAAAATGTAAAATAAACACTCAAACCAGAAGGATGATAGATCGCTGAGTGTTACAGAAAGGTCCAATTTCTGTAAAATTACAAGTAAAAAAATTAACAAAAATAACTAATAATTGTAAAAAATCTAAAAAGAGCGTCGTTCTGTATAAATCCTTTCATATCTACTCGTACATTCTCTGGGTGTACGAGGTTAATAATAAAGTTACCTAAAATATACCTTTCAGAAACCCGCAGAAAGTGGCGGATGTAGCGAACGTGGGGTCACTTTAATGCGTGCAGGACAATGGACTCATCAACGTGGGTCGCCTCTGGGAAACACGTGAGGAAGTCTAAAGAGCTCTTTTATCATCATAGATGTAATGAAAGCCAACATTCTCACACGATTCGTTCGATAATTAAATTGAATACGAATTTTTTGGGGAAATTCTTTTTTTATATTAGAACAATTTTCGCGTCTAGTTGTGAGTAAATCTTGAAAAAATATCAACTTCCACTAAAATTTAAGTGAATAGTATGAAGTAAAAACAAAAAGGTTCAGACTAATTCTGTTAAAAGGACATTTATGGGTCAAAAGGAAACTGGACAAGTATGTGTGCCTGTATATCTGTCACCCTCGAAAAGTGGGCTGTATTTTGTAACATGTCTATCGACCTGTTTCGATTTTACAGAATAAATCCTTTTAATTAGCGCTCGTCGTCACTAGCCACATCCAATTATAGTTCTGTGATCCCAAACTCTTCTACCCCGAACGTAAGACAATTGACGTCTGCCAACGGACGCTTCCATTTTTTGCACAACGCCACGTTAAACACCCCTTTTTGTTAACGACCGCCGAAGGGGACAGTTCATCTTTCGCTATCCTTCATATCTTAAGTACCTATCTTATGAATTTTGATGTGGTAAGTTCAAAATCATAATTTATAATTAATAAGCTTCTTCTAAAGTACTGTCTAATATAATTTTCGTATGCATTCTTTATTTTTTCACAGAGATAGACGAAATTAAATTCAACACGTGGTCATAAACTGTTCTTTTATACTAATATGGTAGTTTTAAACCAAATATTCTTTTATAATTCACTGTTTACTTTTATACAAATATTTTCAAGCTTTTTCAGTTGCGAAATAACTCTTTTAATTATAAAATAACACTTTTATAAATTACCGTTAACCTATAAAATATTCTTTCGTAACGCCAGTGCCGGTTTCATATATTTCCTAAGCACGATATTTTTTCATATAACTAAATAAATAACTTTTTGCTATTATTAGTTTCTTTCGGATCATTAGTATATTTTTTTTAATTTAGCCGATAATTGCTATTTTTACTGTTTTAACATGGAACATATAATGTTGGAAAGCTTTCAGTAAATTAAATCAATTTTTTGACTTTCAAATAACTGCCTTCCTTTTCTTTAACCTGAAAAGCTGACCAACATAATGTGCCATAACATTCAAGTTCCTACATATCCCTGATCCACTTGTACTTCTAGGTAAGCACAGCCCCTAGGCTAGGATAGAACCCGAGAATATAACCCTAGGCTAGGATATAACCCGAGAATATAACCCTAGGCTAGGATAAAACCCAAGAATATAACCCTAGGCTAGGATAGAACCGGAGAATATAACCCCAAGAATATAGCCAAGGATAGAACCCCCAAACTACCGCCCTAGAACAGAACTCATCAGTCCAGACCTGACTTCTTCTCCAGGAAACCACTTCATATAAGCTAAGTACCTATAAAAGTACAAATTCCGTTATTCATTTCCTGTGGCAGAATGAATTAAAATTTTGTTTTTAATTCTTTTTTTTATTAAAATCCCCAACTACAAAAGTTGAGGGAGATATCGCCCGGGGTAATTTTTAGTAACTTTTTTATTTTTTAACTTTCATTCAAATTTTACAAGGCGTTTTTACCTTTTCCGCCTTAGTTTTTTGTAGTTTTCATCGTTAAAAAGGTAGTGGCGCCCTCAACTTTTACAACCTTCCTGTATCACTTGTGCAGCATAAACTTGGGGTCGAATCACCCTTGAGAGGAGTCTCTAGCCGGAGCCCTTCGAGCTGGTGCCCTGTGAGGTACAACTTTTACCATTACAAATTGGCGCCTTCACCGTTACAAACTAGCGCCCAACTAAAAGCATACTTTTACCGTTACAATTTCATTGCCTTTACATTTTTTGGTTCTCATGGAAAATCAATTGATCTGAAATTATTCCATCGTCATGTTCACTTCATCCAAAACTCTTTCCCGTCAAGGTATTGTTGTAGTATCCCAACTCTTTTTGCAGTCATTCTAACAAGAGAAGGGGCTGAAATAGGGAAATAAGTCAAAACCTCAGAAAGATTAGGAAAAGCACTAAGCATTTGTTAAGACATAGGAAAGTGTTCCAAGTTCAACTTTGATCAGAAATATGAGAAGCTTGTGTAATCAGTTCTAGAAACGGTATGAGAATACCCAGACAATTTTACTGAACAACATCGACGCCCTTCTGTGGGCTGACAGGACACACTGAAATAGAGAAACCGAAGTAGCAGATGAACTAGCAAAGATTGATACTGAAACACCCTTTTGGGGGGCGGCATCAGCATCAATATAATATTGGAGGAAATAGAGGTAGAACCAAAAAATGAGAAGATAGAACCATAGATATAAAATAATCGAAGATTCTTTTGAGGAGCTTCGACCAAGTGGAATCAAAAGATTGCATAAGTCAGAGTAAGACTGCAATAAGAGTTTTTGCTGTAGACTGCTGCCTGAATGGGCACCTCAAAAAGCTCAAACCAGATAGAACTTACTTGAACTAAAGTCTAGAAATATCCTGAAATGCGATCAATAATTGGAACCAAAAGCACTACTAGCCTCTGAGACTTAACTGAGGAATTGAGAAAAATACACACATGATGTGACCCAATATAATATATGAAGAGGTGTCAGAGAATGCAGAAGATGGAAAATTACAGCTAAAAAGTCGTTAAATGTGACCCTGGTGATGTCCTTATCATACTGCTACAGGATAATTTGTTTAATTAGTGTTCGTGGTGAAGGATTTAAACGTATAAATGGACTATAGGAAATGTGAGCTTAAAATTGTTTAATATAACCTCACATTTTTCGATGTTCTGGGCAAGGGCGGATTTGAGGGGGGTGGGGCACTTAGTTCAGTGTAGTTTTAACGAGTAACAAGTAATATTACTATATATTATATAATGAGTTATAAAAACAGGAACAGACAAAAGAGCATAAGTGCTTTTTTCTTTACTAAAGAACAAAAAACCGACTTTTTTACCCACTGTGCAAGCCACCGACTCAACTTATTAGTACAGCCTGCACCGTACCCATCATAAGAAATGCCGTAGGGGTTATCTCAAGTGTAGCAGCTTTCTTTCGTGACTCAGCTCAACGAATACATCTCCTCAGAGAAGAAATGCAAGCTCATCTGCCAAGGGAAAAACAGAGTATATTTAAAAAAATGTGTGAGACCAGATGGGTGGAAAGACATGAAGCGGTTTTGACATTTTTGGACGTCTTGCCATGTCTTCCTGAAATATTGCAAAAATTGCTGATCAAGATCAAGGAATCAGAAGAAGTGCTACATTCCATTTTTATTGCTCCAATCTATAATTCGTCAGAATTTCTCATAAGTTTGGTAATCCTCTCTGATATTTTAGGAATCACGCTGCCCTTATCCCGATCATTACAAGCCATTGAAATTGATATACTTTCTGCAGTTCAGCTTATTAATAGGACCACAGCAATTCTGCAGAGGCAACGTGAAACTGTCACGGACACTTTCAAAAAACTTTCCAATCAGGCTGAGGCCATCGCAAATGAAATTGGTGCAGAAATCACGGTCCGCAGAATCACCGGCCGTCAAACAAATCGGCCCAACTTTAAAACTTAGTCAGTTGAAGAATATGGCCTACTTTCAGTATATATACCTTCTCTAGATTATATGTTAAGTGAAATGTCATCCAGGTTCCCTAGCGTTCCCATGCACAGAATCGAACAGTTGCAAAAGTTGCTGTCCCATAACTTCAGAGACGAAGATGTAGAGGATGTCTTGCAAGGCGCTGAAGTATATAAAGAAGACCTTCCTTGTTTGTTAGCTTTGAAGGGAGAGCTAAAAATTTAGGAACAGATGAGATAAAATATCCCAGTATCTTCAGCAGATGCCTACAAAAGAGCAACGGTGCTGCCAAATATTAGAACTCTTTGTCAATTGCTGTGTATGTTTCCAGTGACTACTAGCACTGCTGAGCGATCTTTCTCCACCTTACGCCGATTTAAGTCATATCTTCGCAGCAGGATGACAGAAGAGCGTTTGAATGGATTGGCTTTAATGTAGCAAAAATGGACGCTAATGAAGTGCTGGACATCTTTAGCAGGAAATATAAAAGAAAACTGTTTATTAAACAATTAATTTTTCCATTGTTTTGACACTTCCATAAACCTTCCTATACATACTTGACCTTGTAGAAATCAACTTGAAGTAGGTATGATACTTCAAGTTTAACAGTTATTGTTGATTTTTTTGCCCGTCCGCCCCTTGTGTCCCTCCCAGAAAAAAATCCTAGATCCGCCTTTGTTTCTAGGTATTTGAAAAGCTATTATTGTAGGAGTAATCACCTGTGATAGATACGACTTTGTGTACATATTTTAGAATTAAAACAAACCTCAAAGACAATCAAAAACATCACAAATATAAATTTTAAAAAAAACTGTAACATTATCAATTTTTACTGTATATTTTCAAAGGAGCTTTTGTGGAATAATTTACGTTTGACAAAATTTGTTATTTCCAGACTAATTGGGAGATAGTGAACCTGATACTGTATCAAAGCCGAAAATTCGATAATGAAAGGAAAACTCAATTGAATGCAAAAAAAAGTAGACGTACACATTAAGCGCTACGAAAAAAAAAATAAAACGCATCGATCTAGTTATTTATGGTATCAGATTTAAACAAATATAACACAAACAAAGATAGAAAACATCGAACACGTTCAAATCCAATGGACATCATTCAGTACCCGACTAAACAAAATACAGTTGAACTCCAATGACGTGTAACTGCATCGTAGATAACCATGAGCCATTATATTCAGCTTTTATGTATTGATATTGATTTCCCATTTCATTTATATATTCAGTTCGTTTGACTAATTTACCGGCGAATATCTCTCTATGCGTACAATTTATATTTCTATAGATACGGTACAGAAAATCAATCCAGACCAATAGGTAAACGCGGGGATATTTACATTACGCCAGTTTGCCGGTCATATTTGGATAGGCGAGGAATACATTTTAACTCGTTTCAGACTTAATAAGGATGAAGGTAAATTAAACAATCCACGCGTATTTGCAGTAGACGGTGAATAAATATAATGTATGAACTAGTACGAACAGTGTTGTAACGATGCTTTTGAACAAGTTAATGACGTTATATCATCATTTTGCGTCACACGATATACCACTCTAATTACAAACAGTGGTCCTAATAAACCACAAACGACATTTATCGAATTTTTCAATAAAAGTTATTAAACACCCCCCACTATTTAGAATTTCTGTCTTGGTTAAAACAGATAATTGATTAATTAATCGAGAAGGGCAAGGAACATGATTGAAAAAGCCTTTTTTTCATCACTGTAAAGCTTCTTCAATCATCTTCCTTGTCCTTCTCGATAAATTAACCACTGGGTCTGTTTTAACCAAGAAAAAATAAGGTTATGACTTTCAAGAAATTGACAGAAATTCTAAATAGTCTTCTTCTTTTTTCCTTTATTGGGCTTAACTTTGTCAAGTTATCTACCCAGTACCATTTATCTCTTCAATTTAAATAGAAAGAAGCTGCACTTTCATGCATCTGCCTCTTGGACACCACTTCTTCCTGTATCTAAAATAAGTTTATATGACTCTTTTACAATTTTTGAAAAATTTACACAGAAGCGAAGCACTACAAGCTGAAGGTTCTCTAAGCATGTCCTCTACACATAAAGCTGCTTCGCACTTCATGCAATTTTTAAGCATTAAACTATATAAATTGTCACAATAGTTTTTGTTAATAGGGCACTCCAGAAGCATAGGTCTGATACTACCTACTTGCGCACATTCACAATTAGGTGAGTTAACTACTCCTATCCAGTGGAGATGCTCTGGGTGAGCACAATCTCCCAACCTAAGTCTATTCATTGTAGTAGCCACCTGTCTGGCTTTACCATACAAACCTTTTCTGACAGTAGTAGTAGTAGTGTACGTCTTCGTATATTTTTAATAATAATGCAACAATGGAATGGTCTGAGCAAAGTGTGCTAGTGTTTCTCGAAGAATATCAAAAAAGGGAGATATTGTGGAAACCAAGACACCCGTTGTATTATAATTCAATTAAAAAGGAAGACGCTTGGCGAGAAATAGCTGAGGTCTTAAATGTAGAGGTAGAAGAATTGAAAGAGAAAAGTTTTTGCCTTTTCTGGTTCCAACAGCATAGGTTTTCGCAGCACTCTAAAGACGCTAGATGCAATACCAAATGTGTTTTCGATAATTCGCCTAGCCCTACTTAATCTGTAGTTGAATATTCTTTATGTAGATCCTTTAGGGTGATAACCATCATATGGTTTCATAATGTTATCCTTCAAAGGAAATGCTGCATCTGCTACAAATACGTAGGGAACCGGCTTTTCTCTTCCATTTAAAGGTGAACATGGAGGTAATTTTAGCTCCTGTTTGTCTAGTGTCTTAGATAAAATAGTATTGCCAAAAAAACCTCCGTCAGAAATACGGCCTTGGCAACCAATATCTACGAATGTACAATTGTAATCGGCGTCCGCTGTAGCCATCAGAACTATACTGAAATGAGATTTATAATTTATATATTCACTGCCACTGTTAGAGGCATCTGAAAAATAAAAACGAATGTTTTATTACAACGATTTTTTTGTAAAATTTCATTTTTGTATATTTCAGAATACAATCGGCGAAAGTGATGGGGTAGAGTCAGATGGCAACACGGAACAAGAGCAAACAGAAAAAGAACACACGGAACAAGAGCAGATTGCAGGTCATCCTGACGCGACACATAATTCAAATGTGAATATAGAAAGTTCACTGTTATCAAGCGAGCAATCAGAAGGTACTGTGGAACCAAAAAACTATTCAAATCGCCACAGAAACGCTCTTGGTCAAAAACAAAAGTAAAGGAAGATCCAAGACTCACTATGGCATTCAACTATCTTGAAAAGAAATCTGCAGTCTCTGATCGACCTAAAGATGACTGCCAGCTTTTTGCAGATTATGTTGCTAATAAAATAAGAAAATTTAATGACAGATATCGCGCAACCGCTCAGCATAGGAAAAGCAATGTTTTGTTCTAACTAGAAATCGAACAGTACTATTTCCCTCGAGGTCGTCAAGAACATTGTCCTCAACAATTCCCGCATCGTGCTCCAACAATGCCAAGGAGTTCTTCACCACTTAGTACAGCAAGCAGTAGTACCACAGGAGTACCACAATTATTACTTCATGACAATAATAGTCTAACTGGTTTTTTTCAAACATTTTCAGAAGATGACGATTCCTTGCTAAATTTGTAAGCGTTTATTATTAGATTTGCAGAATCTCACATTTTGTTTTTAAATACTTACGTATTATATTTTCACTTATGTTTCCAATATTTTTTCGACAATCATACTAAATTAAGCACTTTCCCAATTTTTTTTTGTCGCATGATTGTCGACAAAATACTATAAACAATTTTGTTTCTTTTAGAATAAACGTTTATTTTAACTAAGTGTCTCTATTATTATTACTTACCTGAACATAGTCACTCAAACACTAGATAATTGCTTGACATACTTCTCGTACTATTTCGGAAATTAACTGTTTGGATACCTTAAAAAGATATTGCAAACTTGTAAACGAATCTCCTGTAGCAAGAAACCGAAGAGTCAGTGCTAGCCTTTCTTCTGCTGGAATAGCCTTTCTGTACGACATGCTTTGTCGCTCTATTTTTGGTTTTATACAATTTAACAACAAAAAGAAATCTTCTTCAGACATCCTGGTAAAATTTTTGAAGAAACCACTCGTTTTATTATCGGCCAAGAGATCTTTTAATAAACCGGTGCTATTTTCAGTTAGTTGTCTTTTTTTGTTCAGATATAATTGCTCATATGCGTATTTTCGATTGTCTCAATCCTACTAATACCCAATGGTCCGAACTTTTCGATTTCTTTCGGTTTTACCAATTTTTTTTCCAATAATATATTGGTGCTGTTACCTCATAAGGGTTGCGGTCCTCGAAAATGTGTTGCTACTTAATCTGCTATTTCGTTCACTTATATCACAATATGTCCTGAATTCCCCAGTAGAGTAACGATGGGATATTCTAGGCCTTCCTATACCACTTTAGAGCTGATAACACAAAAACTCAGTGTTTTAATGTTTACTTGAATATCCTCTCTATCTAGTCTTATATCCTTTCATATTTTTTTCATTGAATAGTGGAATCAAGTATTAGAAACAATTAGTTTCATTCATAACATTAATATGAGTATATTCCATTAAGTAAGGGTTCACACAGTAAATTATTAATTACAGTAAACAGTATAACCTCTTCATAATTTGCCGCCTGGCTTCATTTTTTATAATAAACGGTATAATCTATGTTTTTGCCAGAAACATCTGAACCTAGCAGGTGATTTTATAATTTTATGGACTGGAAATGTTTTCAATGTAATATTCTGTATTTTCCCAACGATGTATATATTGTATTAAACCTGTCGATAAAACGATAGAATCGCCTGCGACACCGCCAGCATCGCCAGATGTATCGTCAGCACTAATTCAAATTATTTCTATACAAAGTGGCATCGTTTGTCTGGTTGCACGACCAAATGGATGTCGCTTTGCTTAATTAAGGCACGGACAAGAAATTGCATCGAAATCGTTGCCGACATCAGCTATACGCTTCGAATCCAATATGATTTCAATTAAAATTCAGTTATACAAGAAACGTCCTAGTTTACAGCAATTACTGAAGATTAGGGATAGATCGAGATGGATTGCAATAAAATTTTTGTATGATCTATTTTTAATTTAGATCAAACAGAAATTCGCCAATAATTGCATAAATTGTCAGTAAGTGCTGAGTGGATGGTTTTTTTTTTCAAGTTGCTAATATCTAGTTACTGCGATCTTCAGTATTGATAATCCAAGAAATGTTTAATAATACAAGTCTGCATCATGAGGACTTAACATTCTTAATTAGCTGTTAACCCAGAAGGGATACCTTTTGTCATTTCCATACAGAATACATTGTCGATAGGGTAAGAGATTTTGATGTGACATTAATGACAGTATCGGCACTGAGAAAACTGTCGAAATAACTTACACTGCGACAAAGAGTTGACCGGTTTAAATAACTTAACTTTAAAATTATGTTAAAGGTTATATTGCAAATAAACAGGAATACTACACACTTAAAACGAAAGAGTGTAGTTATAACCACGTGGAAAACTCAATTCGCATTCACTTATGCAACATTGGAACACATAGCAAGTGATTTTTCACAAAGCAGCCACAAACAATAAAATGACAGTATTGGAACTCAAATATTTGGGTTAGGCTCATCAGCCCAGGCACTTGAACTGAATCTTTGTACCATTTCCCATGTTATCTATTTCCATTCCAGAAGCTTCGTGTCTTCTATAAAGGCAACTAGTTTGAATGGAGGGATTTTCAGTAGTTATGATGGTTGTATTAATTCCTCTCCAAGCGTAGTTGGTTGCTGGGAGTTGAAGCTCCAACAAAAATTGTGGATTTATCGCAACTGGTTTCGCGTTAAACTATGCTCAGGTCTAAAAATCGCATTACAAGATAACCTTGCAATTTGTTTTTTCATTTTAACCAAATAAAAATTCTTATAACCATGAGTAACATAAAGTAGGTTCCAAAAATAATGAGAATTGAAGTTTTGAAAATGAAAATAGTGTGCTAAGTTAAAAATGTTGAAAAAATACCGGTGCTATGCAATGTTTCCATCTTTACATACATTTTGAAGAAGAAATAAACTTTATTCTACTCAGCACCTTTTAGGGGTGATGTCTCGGAAGGGGATGGAATGACGAAATTTTGTCATGGGAATGACCCATCTCAATTTTAAACCAACTGAATTTTTTCGCATGAATTTATGGACATCCTGTCAACTGTACCTATTGATAATGATGTTCTTAGTAATAAAGCTATTTATAGATTAATTCTTGTTGTAGTTCGATCAAATTTTGTGACTGAAATATATAACCGACAACAATTAGTAACAGACAAATGTAACACCTTCCCTGTGTGCGTGTTAAGTTTATGCAGTGCGGTCGAGGATTTACGGTACTAATCAATATTGAAGAGGAGGTAGGCAGAAACGTCGGCTTTACATTTTACTCATTGTGTTTCGACCGAAGTTGTTGATTCGCGTTGTTTAATGAGCGAAAATTATGCTTTATCCGTTTCTCTTCTGGTTCGATGCACAGTTGTGTTTCGTCGACGGTACAAATTTAAATTTAAACGCGGTAATTACTGGTAATTCAATCTATCTAACCCAATTACCATCGTCATGTTGACGGTATTGTCGAATTGTTAAGAATTAATGCGAAAAATGAGTCGCTTTTATCTTTTGTAGGGGTAAAACTTTAGTTTTAATACCTTAGTAGGTAGACGGATATTTGAGTTGTTATTAAGTTCATTGGGTATTCAAAATTTCTAATGTGATTCAGTACAATGAAAATAATTGTCATTACGAATAGAATAGTTTAATTATTGAGTATAACAAGTGCTTGTTTTCCTAGAAATGTTTTTCCATGTTTTTCCTTTATTAGTATGTTTATAGACGAGGAAACAATAAGAAATATAAAAAATAAAGAGTGGTATAGGTATGTGCATGATATTTTTGCCGTATTTGATACAAATAAAACAAAAATTTACGATTTTAGAATTAAATGAAGAGCTTTCGAGTATTATTCACTTATTAATTAGATATTAATGGATAGTTACCATTTTTAGACACATTAGTAATTAGGAATAAAAATAGGTGTATCCCACCCGATTATTTTCGGGGGTAATATCCCTAGTGCATTTAATTTTTCCGGAAAAATTCGGAAAAACGAATTTCTAAGTAATTTGTTTTAACAAATAACATGAGCGAGAGTGGTTTTAAAAATCCGAGTCGAAGACGAGGATTTTTCCACTTTCACGAATGCTATTTGTTAAAATAGATTACTTAGAAACGAGTGTTCCAATTTTTCCACAGGAAAAATTAGATGCACGAGGGATATTTGGTAAGATTGTTTCCTGAGTTAAATAAACATTTTATTTTAATACAACATTTTTTTTTATTAAAATAATAAGAACAATAATGAATAAGAACAATATAACTTTCAAGCTAGGGAAGGTAATTACTTCAAACTCGTAACTGTACTATGTTGCCAAGCCCTTGAAATAATATGAGAATCTAGTATATGTCAAATGAAGTTTATCAAATATTCTAGGTTAGGTTTAGTTATTGATGGTTATTGCGTGCAAAGAAACTTCGACTTATTTCAGTTACATACAGAGATGTTACAAGGGTCATTTTCAACAAGGAAAATCATCCTGAGATATATGATCATTGATCATAGCAAAAGAAAATTGTGCAGCAAGCACCACCACAGCTCAGAAAAGGAGAGCAAATCCATTCTATTCTCCGAGTGAAGATATATGCAAATGATTGACTAAATCGTAGCACTGAAATCAATACATATTATAATTATCAGTATATTGGTGACTTATTTATCACTCCATCATCTTCTAATTAATCCAAATTTATATTTACCATTTTGTTTTAGCTCTCCATCATCTACCGCAACTGAAAGTATTGCTAATAAAACGATTGATCAAATGAGACGTTTCAATTCAATAAAAACTATTAAATTAATTCTTTGTAGTTTTTATAAAACTTTGTGATATACACATTTACCTTTAGAAAATGCTGCCTGAATTACTTATTTTGAATATCATGATTAAAATAAAATAATAAATAATGCCACCCCAATTTTTATGGAATTGTTTTATTAAAAAGAAACATTGCAAATTTATAAATTAGTTACTACACTGAAAAGATTGTAATACTATTTTTTTAAATAAGGTAGAACAATAATTGTCAAATAGAAATCTTTCAAATTTGAGAGGTTCACGGACAAACCAATTCCAACCCGCAACTTCTGGAATGCATCTATCGGCTTGCTTGGCAGTACCCTGTATTAACTCAATAGGATTTTTAAAAAGATGGTAGGTAATACTTTGTGACTATACTGTTCTATCATATCCACAATGTATTTTGTTGGGGGTTTGTTTCTGAAAAAAACATTTATTGAAAGGACAGTATTCAAATAACCAATTCTGTTCGGATTTCGAACATTCGTAGTTGATTTTATTTTATATGTTCGCATTTCGAACATTCGTGCTTAATTTTATTTTGTATGTTCGCATTTCGAACATTCGCGTTTAGTTTTATTTTATTTCCGTCAGCGGTGACTTGACGTTTCTCGACCGTGCATGAGCCGCGATCGATGCGCTTCCTCTCAAAATCTCGACGGAAAACGTGGTAACTAATGATTTTGACAAGTAAAAAATGATGGCCGCGGCGTGCAAGCCGATGTAATAAAAATTACGTATTGTATTTTGGCAATTGATGCCCAGAAATTGGATAAGTGTAATAAATGGTAGTTCTGTTGATAACCCTTTTATTTATGGAACCCCCGGAAAAGACAACAAAAAATATTGGTTGTCAAATCCCAAATTTGAAAGAAATCGCGTCAATGGAGACGATCCTTGAAAATTAAAGGGAAATCGCTTTCCATAATGGTCCTTCTTCGAGCCGGATATTGCTGATATTGTGTAGGAAAATCGCCATATTCTCTCCTGGATATTTTTTTTGTACCCATTGCATCCTTGGAAGTTCCACTAGCCTGTAAGGTAAACTATGCATGTTTTCTAATGAGAATTTGAACATTATTGTGTTCGACAACGTAAGAACTCTCTCACTCAATTCAAAGAACATTTTTGAAGTTGAAAAAGCATTTAAATTGCTGCTTTTATTTTATAAACGTTTTATTTGTGTTTGAAAAATGACGAACTGAATACTAGTTATTTATGCAAATGTTTGTGAATTTTCTCGAATATGTATTTTTTTAAAGCCAAGAATATTCATCTTTGTTCATTTACATATTCTTCCTAACTCATTCATTGCATTTTCGTTCACTGAAATTTTAAATATAGTAATTGACTGACATGGATATTCTTAAAAAGTCTAGGAAGCACGCTCGATCGGCATTTACTCGATTAATCACTTGGTTGGATCGTAATCTCGATACTACAAATGATGTTTTTCAAATTCAAACTCGCGAAAAGGCCTTAACGGACGCCTTTGTTAATTTAGAAAAAATTGAAAATGACATAATTGACCTCGAGTGCGATGATGCTAGTGAGCTTCCTAGCGCTAATGAATTTGATAGTACGGCAGAAAGGTATTTGGACTATCTCTCTAAAGTGCAGAGAAGAATCCAAACCCTTTCCGAATGTACCACTCGCACAAAAAATCACAATTCTCAAGTTATTATTAATAATAACTCCTCGACTCATATTGCAAAATTACCTCAATTGAAAATACCTGAATTTAACGGCGATATCACGAAATGGTCATCATTTTTCGAACTGTTCACATCGCTCGTTGCGAATAACTCCGCTCTTTCCGATGTCGAAAAACTGGTATATTTGAAAGCTTCATTAAAAAATGAACCCCTAGATTTAATTAACGCATTGGAACTTATAAATGATAATTTTCGTGTCGCAATAGATATTTTGTTTGAAAGATATAATGACAATCTCGCAATTATTAATTCGCATTTCAACTCAATTATTGATTACCCAAACCTATCGAAAGGCAATGCTCAATGTTTACGTGAATTTATTACTCATATGAAACAGCACATAAAATCGTTAAATAATTTAAATATTGACACTGAACATTTAATGATGATAAATACTCTCGTAAGAAAATTAGATTTCGCCACAAAACGGGAATATGAGTCTCAAAGGGACAAGTCCGTATTACCCACGATCGATGAATTTTTTCGTATTGTTGAAGAAAGATGCAAGGTACTTTTTTCAATTTTACCTCAAACTATGAAAAAGGAAAAGACTCAGTTGAAAAATTTTGTTTCTTATTATTCAAATAACTTTGAAACTAATTCTCATACTCTGCCATTAAAATGTATTTTTTGTAATGATAAATCGCACAAAATTTATAGGTGCAACAAATTTCTGGACATACCTCATAATCAGAAATTGGAATTTGTGCATTCAAATAATTTGTGTACAAACTGCTTTGGTACTCGGCATAGGACTACCAATTGCCCATCTAAACGTTGCTTCACTTGTTCTAAACCCCATCATTCTTCATTGTGCTTAAAGAAGCCACATCAGACCAATTCTTGGCAAAATAACTCGTATGGTTCAGCCAATTCTCGGCAAAACGACTCAAGCACTTCGGCCAATGCTCGGCAAAACAATTTAGATGATTTGGCTACTTCTCAACCGCATTGCGCTAATAGTGCAATAGCAAGCTGGCAATCTCGACGAAATTCGCACGCGAGCATTTCCAGGCAAAATTCTGATCAAGGATCCGCAACACGAAGGCCTTTAAGCCCTCGCACCAATTCTTGTACACAGGAGAATGAATTGCCTGAGAATTCGCGTAGCTCATCATACACTGCCACATCATATAGCATGTCAACTTTGTCTCGAAAAAACAATGATGTTTTATTAGCAACTGCCCTGGTCACGGTATATTCCAAAAATGGCACTCCCATTCAAGTAAGATGTATCCTTGACAATGGTTCTCAAAACTCGTTTATTTCTGAGCACCTTTTGAACAAAATAGATGCTAAAGTTTTTAATAGAAGATTGCAAATTTCTGGAATTACGCAAAATTCTTTGGTCTCAAATACTATGGCTCAATTTAAAATATTCTCTAATGTCCTTGAAAATGTGTCCTTTGATTTAACTTGTGTGGTATTACAAAATATCAGTTGTAATTTGCCTCAATGTCCAATTGCTCCAGAATCAATTTCCATCCCTTATCCTCTCGAATTAGCAGATCCCCAATTCTTTAAGCCATCTCAAATAGATTTGTTGTTAGGCTCAGATATATATTATGATCTACTTTCTGATGGTCTCATAAGATTTGGAAAACATCGACCGGTACTACAAAATACTATGTTAGGATGGGTGATCGCAGGCAATGTTCCACAATCCTCTGGTTCTAAAAGTGTTTCGTTTTTGGTCAATGCGCTTGAAACTTCATTCGATTCTCCCTCTCTTGATGATTTGCTCAACAAATTTTGGGAATTAGAAGAGTTACCCCCGCATAAATCATCAACCCCTGAAGAAGATCTTGCTGAACAGGACTTCAAACAAAATGTAAAAATTTTGGAAGATGGATCTTTTCAAGTTAACTTACCACTAATCTCTCCTAATGCTGTCACAAAACTTGGTGACTCCTTTCAAATAGCGAAAAAACGATTTTTAAATCTTGAAAAAAGGTTCCAGAAAGAACCCATTCTTTTTTCTCATTACCGAAAATTTATTAATGAATATGTAGCTTTGAATCATGCGCGCTACGTGCCTCTCTCTTTTCATAATGCTCTCAATCATAATAAATATTTTCTGCCTCATCATTGTATCGTAAAGGAAACGAATTCGAGTACTCCTCTCCGCGTAGTTTTTGATGCTAGTTGTAAGAGTTCTAGCGGCTATTCTCTTAATGATATAACCCTGAAAGGTTATCAAGTGCAGCCAGATTTGTTCGATATCATTTGTCGTTTTCGTCAGTTCTCTTTCGTGTTCACTGCAGATATCGAAAAAATGTATCGGCAGGTGAAGGTTAACCCCAGTCAAACATATTTGCAAAATATTCTTTGGAGGAATCAACCCTCTGATCCCATACAGTCCATTGAATTGACGACTGTGACATATGGGACAAAGCCCGCCAGCTTTCTCAGCACGCGCACGCTGAAAGAAGTTGTGTTGGTTAATGGAAAAAAATTTCCTCTCGCTACTCAAGCTATCCTTACTCAAACTTATGTCGACGACATTCTCTATGGCTCTAATGACATTGCAATACTTAAATCATCTCACGAGGAACTCAATGCTCTCTTAAATAGCTCTGGTTTTCGATTGCACAAATGGTGCTCGAACTCCCCCGAATTTTTAGAACTAATCTCTGAATCTTCTCGATCTATCTCTTACGATGTGCAACTTGAAAATGTTTCCAACAAGGTTTTGGGCCTTTCATGGCAACCTTGTCAAGATGTGTTTACAATTTCTCTACCAAAATCAACTCATTGCGAACCCATCACGAAACGAAAAGCTCTCTCGATCATATCCCAAATGTTTGACCCACTAGGATTAATTGGCCCAGTCATATTAATTGGAAAAATTTTTATGCAGTCCCTTTGGAAGGCAAATTTGAATTGGGATGATCCTTTACCCCCATCTCTCGCTCATGATTGGCATTCGTTTATTGTAAACATCCCAACCCTAAATAATTTGAAGATACCTCGACACATTTTTCTCAAAAAGAGAATCTCACATGTTGAGCTTCATGGATTTGCCGATAGCAGCTGCAAGGCATACGCTGCCTGTGTTTATTTTCGAACTGTTTATTATGACAATACCGTCACTTGTAATTTAATTGCCTCTAAATCTCGAATCGCGCCTTTGCGTCCCAACCTCACTATACCTCGTCTTGAACTGCAAGCTATGCTCTTGTTATCAAGGCTAACTCAAAAAATTGTCGACGTCTTCGAAGGTATTGTGTTTTCTTCAGTTAATCTGTGGTCAGATTCACAGATCTCTCTATGTTGGATCAACTCTCACCCTTCTCGTTGGTCAGTGTTTGTGGCCAACAGAGTTTCCCAAATACAGGAGCTCACAAAAAATTGGAAATGGCGTCATATTCCATCAACAGACAATGCCGCTGATCCTTTGTCTCGTGGTCTATTGGCCAAGGATATTATATCCTCCAAACTATGGTGGCACGGTCCATCGCTTTTGCTGGATTCTTCGCTAGAACTCTCAAACCGTGATAAAAAATTTGATATGGTTGATCTACCTGAACAAAAAAGGACGAACCTCAAGGTTACATGCCCAGCCCTGGATCCGACGGTAATCTTTTGGGAAGAACTTTTTTCAAAATTTTCGAAATTTTCTCGCCTGCTCAATACTGTGGCATATTGTCTCAGGTGGTTTCACAATTCTAAATCCCCCCACGACAAACTAGTCGGACCTTTGAATGCGAATGAAAAACATTTAGCAAAAACCCTGATCATTAAAAATATACAGTCCACAA
Source organism: Lochmaea crataegi (assembly GCA_947563755.1). Taxonomy (NCBI): domain Eukaryota; kingdom Metazoa; phylum Arthropoda; class Insecta; order Coleoptera; family Chrysomelidae; genus Lochmaea; species Lochmaea crataegi. The sequence goes on along the minus strand of OX387434.1, from coordinate 15,038,458 downwards.
AGTTCTTCAATGAGATATCTGAGTTGAAAGCAGGAAAACCCCTTTCAAACAAAAATATCACCTCTTTAAAACCTTTTCTAAATCAAGATGGATTCTTGTGCGTCGGTGGAAGGTTGACAAATTCCGACGTTCCCGAGTGTCAAAAACATCCGATTCTTCTCCCTCCCAAGGATCTTGTAGTGTCCATGATTCTCGCACACGAGCACAACCGCCTTGGTCATGCTGGCTCTCAAACAGTGTTGGCTAACATTAGGTTACAATACTGGCCCCTTAACGCTCTTCGTGAGATAAAAAGAATAATTCGAAACTGCAACAATTGTTTCCGTTTCCAACTGCAGCCATCTCAACAAATAATGGCTGATCTGCCGAAAGACCGAGTCTCCATATCTCGCCCTTTCCAAAAGGTGGGAGTGGATTTCGGCGGCCCCATAATGGTTAAGACTTCCAAGCTAAGGAAGGCCCCCCTCTCAAAATGCTATATTGCGCTATTCGTTTGCATGGCTACCAAGGCCATACACTTAGAGTTAGTTTCCTCACTCTCAACCGAAGCTTTTCTAATGACGTTAAGACGGTTCATATCTCGAAGAGGTAATCCATCCGTTATTTTTAGCGACAACGCTACAAATTTTTCGGGTTCACGTAATGAACTTCGAGAACTTTACTTGTACTTTAAAGGTTCTGATGTGTCAGATGTAATAAAAACATTCGCATCGGAAAATTCCATTGATTGGAAATTCATACCCCCTCTCAGCCCTCATTGGGGAGGCGTTTGGGAATCCCAAATAAAGGTGGCTAAAAGTCATCTCAAACGCCAAATTGGAAATTCGAATCTGACTTTTGAGGAATTGACCACGGTTTTGACCCAAATCGAGGCGATTCTGAATTCGCGTCCACTGTGTCCCATCTCAAATGACCCCTCCGACCTGGAATGTTTAACTCCTGGCCACTTTTTAATTGGGACCAGCCTCACTTCCTACCCGGAACCCAGTTTTGCCAATATCCCTGAAAATCGATTAGGCTTATATCAAAAATGCTCCCGTATTCAACAGACTTTCTGGAAAAGATGGTCTGTGGAATACTTGAATACCCTGCAAAATCGACCTAAGTGGTTGCACCCTCGGAAAAATTTAGAAGTAAATGATCTTGTTTTGCTCAAAGAGGATGGTGTACTTCCTCTGCAATGGCCTAGAGCCAGAATTGTGGAAATTCTGCCTGGTGCGGATGGTAAAGTCCGAGCCGTTAAAATTAAAACTCTCCGTGGTGAATATATACGTCCTATTTCAAAATTGTTTCTTTTGCCCCAAACATTATAATTACAATTTGGCTTAGTTTAGTTTAGAGCCGGTTCGCTCAAGGCCGGGGAATATGTTCGGATTTCGAACATTCGTAGTTAATTTTATTTTATATGTTCGCATTTCGAACATTCGTGCTTAATTTTATTTTGTATGTTCGCATTTCGAACATTCGCGTTTAGTTTTATTTTATTTCCGTCAGCGGTGACTTGACGTTTCTCGACCGTGCATGAGCCGCGATCGATGCGCTTCCTCTCAAAATCTCGACGGAAAACGTGGTAACTAATGATTTTGACAAGTAAAAAATGATGGCCGCGGCGTGCAAGCCGATGTAATAAAAATTACGTATTGTATTTTGGCAATTGATGCCCAGAAATTGGATAAGTGTAATAAATGGTAGTTCTGTTGATAACCCTTTTATTTATGGAACCCCCGGAAAAGACAACAAAAAATATTGGTTGTCAAATCCCAAATTTGAAAGAAATCGCGTCAATGGAGACGATCCTTGAAAATTAAAATATACCTATATTATTATTTTTGTGAAAATAAAAGTAAAACAGCATTTATTGTCTATTAGGTATAATTTGAAGTAAGAATTTTAAATGTATTAAACTAGTTGTGTAGTCTTCTGAATTCTAACATATAATTTGCTATATCACTGTTCAAATACAGTATTTACTTACTAGGCTTCAATATAAATAAGCTTAGCTTCAACATTTGTTGATTGAATTCTATATTGTGTCATTAACCTAATATTATCGAAAAGCATTGTCCATAATTTATCAAAGGTTTAGAAATATTCAATAGTAATTGGTTTTCAAACCATTTAAAAACATGTTCTTCATTCATTTCCCCATGAGAATAACTCAACTGAGATTCATATAAAAATATACTTTCTGATCCATCAATACAACCATCTTCATTCTCAGCATGTAATACAAAATATCTAGAATAAAAACAATTTTGCATTCTAAAATTTTACATAATCATTGTAACATACCTTTTGACATGAACAGCCTACAGCACCGTTTTGGAAAATTCAGGATTCATTAATAAAAACAAATGTATACAGTGGTTTATTTTTGTTGAAAGTTCCATAAGTCCTCTTTGTGGATGTGTATCATATTTAATTAAACTACTCAGGAACATTCTACATTGAATAATTATTGTTCTTCCTTCAATTACTGCAGTAACATTCCTAAAGTGACATGATTATCTGTAAAAAAATGTCCATGTATAATTGCCAAGTATTAAGAATAATGTAACAGAATATAATAAATACAGTTGATTGGGTATAACATTAAACTTATACTTACTTGCTTCAAAAACGCTGTAAATAGTATCAGGAGTAAATGCATCAACTATTGCAGTAATATTAAGTTTCAATTATACGTTTTTTTTGGATGTGACTTTAACTTTAATAACTCATCACTGCTTGTGAAAAATTACTCACAGTGCTTTGCAGTTTTTGTCACAACATAACCCCAAAAATGTCAAGACGTCAACTGAACCAGAAAGAAACCATTTTAATCGCGGCAACAGCGCGCATTTTTGCCAACATAAAAAGTTTTTATTAAGACTGACATTAGTTTGAGTTTAATATTTAATTAACCTACGAGCTGTATTTGATATGAAATTAATTACGAAACCTTTCTTTAAACATATATTTATATTTTTTAATACAATGCGACCTACACATTTCAATATTTATTGAGTTTAGAGAGGCTTAACATAGTGATTGACAGAGGATTGACAGCAGCAATCGAATGACATGATATAAACGAACGTCTCTTTTTCGACACTTTGATGACGTGCAACGGTTTTTGTACTGAAAGGGCTATAGCTATAATTAACGGTAATGATAGGAAAATAGTAGATAAGTTAATCACCATCAATGAAATTGATTTTTTGTTTAATGGCCGTTTGCACCAACTATTTTAGGGAACACCTAACTCTAGGGAAGGAATAAATTAGCCTTAGGTTAGCATTTCGCTTGCACCACTTGATGTTCAGTACCTATCTTGCTTTAGGTTTTTCTTAAATTAGGTGTAGAAATTTGGGTCTCTAGCTTGTTCCTAGTAGAGGTGTTGAAAAAAAAAATATTAAAATAATCACCAGATATGCAGAAACAATAGCATTAACTACTTTACAAATTTACAAATACATTAAAAAGTGTAGTTTATTAATAAAACAGTCTATTTGCTATTAGCTTTTTTTTTATTAGAAAAATATAGTTTCTCAAATACACATTAGAAATATACAAACAGGTAAGTAGTAATCTCAGTAGTAATGTTAACTTCTTATAATGCAATAATTAGTCTCGACAGGGGCATGTTCTGTTCTAAATTCAACAAAATCAGAATATTTGCCTGTCAGAAAAGTGTTTACTAATATTCAACTTACTAGATTTCCACTTTCACCTCTATCTCCATCAAACATATTGGTGAGGCCAGTAACCGTTTTTTCATTGAACATGGCCAATAATAACTCGTCTGAGGACTCCATTTTAGGCGGTTTATTACATGGCCCTCCACCTGTTCTGTAGGCTTCCATTTTTTCCTCTACTTTTTCTTTGCGTAATTCTTTCTTTCTATTTTCATAATATGTTTTCAATGAATCTAGGATTCTACTAATTAACGCAGGAGAACCTGATAAACAATAATGCAATAACTATAGAGGAATCGCCCTTCTTGACGTTACATATGAAATACTGGCAAATAAACTTGATAATCATTTAAAAATATATCAGCAGACAACAGTCAGTGAATACTAAGTAGATTTCAAGTCAGGAAGATCCACAATAGATCAAATATTTATAATGAGACAGTTACAGCATAATAGTTATGAACAAAACTTAAGCTTGCATTATGTTGTTTTTAGACTATAAACAAGCCTAAGATTCAATTGTAAGAATGAAGTTATACGAAGCTATGAAGAAACTAGGTATACCCAAAAAGCTCTGCAGGTTGATGAGAATGACTCTACAAAACACATGTAACATAATATTGGAAGGGAAAACATAAAAGCAATTTGAAGTAGAAAAAGGTTTAAGACAAGGTGATCCATTGTCCACGACGACATTATTTAACATAGTATTGGAAATCATCTTGAGAGAAAGCTCGATAAGGTGGATGGACTAATTTACAACAATAAACACCAATGTCTGGCATATGCTGATGATATAGTTCCAATGACGAGAACACGTAACGAACTAGAGAGAATATTTAAATTACTGGAGAAAAAAGCAAAGGAATATGGCCTGGTAATTAATGAAAAGAAAAATACGGACCTAAATATAAAATGCGATGGTTGTACTTATACATTTGGGAAAGTTGAACAACTAGAGTACTTAGGAGTAATCTTAACAGCAAAAGGATGTAAAGAAAAAATAAATAGAGAAAAGATTATCCAAAGGTAGTAAGGCTGTAGGAAAATTTTCAAACATATTAAAAGCAAAAAGTGATCCAGAGAGACTAAGAACTGAGTATAAGATCAGAGTATATCAAACAATATTAAGACCATCAGTAACATATGCCTGTGAAACATGGGTTACGAATAAAAAGGAAGAGGACAGACTAGAAATATGGGAGAGGAAAATGTTGGGAAAAATATTTGGAGGAGTAAAAACAGAGGAGAACGAATGGCGAAGAAGAATGAATAACCAATTTCTAGCGTTATACAAAAAAACAAACCAAAACAAACGTAATAAGAGCACAGAGGATGAAATGTTATCTTTTCCGATAACATTTCGGGTACAAAAATAAAATTTCTAATATAATAATTTGGTGGAATAGACAGCAAGTCTATTCTGATACAAAATTATTTAAAAATCATTCAAATATTATCTTTTGGTGGAGTAGACAACAAGTGTATTCGGACAGGTTGTCTTTCTATCAATTACCTCGAAAGAGAGAAGATAAAAAGTTGGGACTGTGCAGTATCTCCTAATATTCAACTTTACTTAAAAATATGTGTGTACAAAGTAAATAAACTACACTAAAATTACTGATATGTTAAAATTTCATTTTAATTAAGTAGCGTCTTAGATGTTTATAGATTGAAATAATAGTGTAAGGCATACATTTATTTCACAAAATGGCTACAAATTTTTTTTAATTCAAATTTAATTAACTGACTTTTTCTTTATATTCTTCTCTCATTTGCCTATAATTTTCTTTGGCCTAAATAGATGTTTGTCCAGACCGAATCATTAAGCTGTAAATGAAAGTATTGTAAAATTATATGATTTTTGTGTTTAACCTGGACAGATATCCCTAAATGCCTCAGTTTGTTAGATTTCTATTATCTGAAATTTAAATTATAATTTCAGCACAGTTCCTGGAAGACCAACAGCTCTCAGAAAGGAAGTTTCTATCTTCAGTTCCTGGATAATACACATAGAAGGAAAGAAATTTGCAAAAATTTTTTGTGATGGCTTCACCAATGGTATTATTTAAGTAATTAATATTAAGTACTAGCACCTCTCTGCACACTCTAAATTTGAAAGTTTCTTTTCATAATATATCCATATTTTTTATATCGAGTAAGTTTTATTTAACATCAGATCTTATAACAATTTCTCTAGTGTACCTTCAAAAGCAGATAACGATAGTTAATAGTTAGCTGATTTTGTTTATTTGATTTTTTTATAATTTTTTTTATAGAAATAAAATTAGTGGCGCCCTTTTGTTTGCTTATAATATCTATATTTAACTTAATTCCTCAGGTAACAAAGCCCTGTGAACAGGCTTTGTTATCTTCAAGTACAAAAATCAGTTTGGCAAGAACCTTTAATATTTAAACATTTTTTTTTGAACGCCCAACACCGAGAGCTTACCTTTTGTTTCAAGGGCCAGATGGTTGGGTCATATTTGTTAAAGTTACTTCAGTTTTTCCTCAGTAAAGTTGATAAATTTGAAAAAGCAGTTAGGTTTAGAAAGTGTAAAATTGTTAAAAAATGTATCCAACAATATAGCTCAATACAACCTCTCCTTCCAATCTACTACTGCATAATGGGGAGGTGCTCCGTTTTGTTGAGCTGCAACAAATTTTTATCTAGAGCTATATTACCATCGTCGTCCTGTTGGTTCTCTAGTCGATAAACAATTCAAGGCTCAATAGTGTTCTCCAGCATATCGAGTACATTGTTCAAATTTCTTGGTGTGAACAAGAGACCAATAACAAGATCTCGTAATATTCCTGGCTAAACATTTCACTGAGTGTGGTTTTTCTTTAAATAGTTGTGGATTTGTATCACTTCAATAACGACAGCTCTGTTCATTCACCTAATTATTTAAAAAAGTACACTCAAAACTAAAACGAATATTTCTCAAAAGTCTAGTTTCATTATTTATTATTTCAGTCATAATTTCATAAAATTGAAACGTCAGTCTGGATCGTTATACCCAATTCATATAGAATTCGCATAAATTCTTATAAACCAATAGTTTGACTACAAAAAGTTTTTGTGTCACACGTGCTGCCCTTAACTATCAGCAACCCTCGCTTCGCTACGCTCGCTCGGGCTGCTAGAACTCATTTTCTGCCCTTGTGACACAATATACTATGAAGGCATGCAAAAATTTTCAACTAATGATTTGGCCAGCTTGCAGCCCTGATCTCAATCCTATTGAGCATCTCTGGGACGTTCGTTGCCGACCCGCTTCCAATATATTCGAGTTGCACTACAAGAATCGATGCAACTCCTCATCCTTTCCTTTATAACCTTATTAATTCAATGCCATCTCGATTGAATGAGGTCACACTCGATATTAGCGCATCACAACTGTTTCTCTTCTGGATGTTTTTTTCAGATTTTTAAGAAATTAAACGTACGTTGCAATATTATTTTTACTTCTTTTGTTACTGATAAGTTTAAAAACAACGAATCTTCTTCTTCCCTCCGATGAGATTTTAATGTATTTCATCCAATACGCAGGCTAGCGGGTAGTGATAGTTCAACATTCGCTTCCGTGCTGTTCTAGTGTACTCTAATCTCACAGATTCATTGCGCCCATTCGGTATATTTTCTGTATTGAGTAGAAATATAATACAGAGGTAAGAGGAGTATTCATTTTTATTATCCAAATGTAGCAATTGTATTATATTATAAATTTGAAAGTATCATTGCGCCCACTTATGGTGTTTTTTGTTCCTCACTAGAAACCTTGAGATAGAATGGAGAGACGTCAAAGACTATACAATCCAGACAACCCCGATGATGCCAAATCCTTTTTCTATATGTTAATAATTAATATGGTTTTGTATGTATTTTTGTAAAATGTTCTTAATTAAAACAATACAATATTCTGTAGTTTAGTTTTTACTTCAATTAAATTGCAACGAAAAAATCTCGCTCATGAATCTTAGAGTTGCATTGCGCCCGAACTCGGGAAATCTACTATTGCGCACGACGTAGAGTTAAGAACCGAGATAATAACGTGAATTGAAAACCAAAATGTTCATAAAGCAACATGCTACATTTCTACACCAGTTGATACCCCCTTTTACCCTCTGCATCCTACAGGGTATTTCAAATTTAGGATAAAAAGAATTTTCACATTTATGCACCACGTATACTTTCAAATTCAACTCCACATCAAAATTTCAACCACAGTATTGCTACAAAAGAATTGACCTACTGCTCAGTTTTGAAAATGTGTAAAATTTTTGTGACGGTCAATGTATTTAACTTAAAAAAAATAAGTTACTTAATCACTTAAAACATTTTAATAAAACTAACTATACATAACCTAACAATTTAAAATTTTCGATCTCCTTCGACAGGAGGACTGGAGTAATAATTTTCAAAATCTTCATATATATCCTCGCCTTCAACTTTTCCATTTTCTCTGTGAACAGTACTCTGAACAACTTGAACAGTTGGAATAGACTTGAACTGATTTTGATCCTTTTTCAATCCATCTAATTCGAAGTTCCTTTGAATGCACTTGAGAGTCATAGCACTACTCAAACAATTTAGCATATAATACTTCCCGTCTCCACTTCTTGCAGGAATCCTTTTCAACGTAAGATAATTAACAACGCAGTTATAAACAGCACATAGTAAACTACATATCACATAAGTTATTAGAGCCGCGATAATACCCTCACCGTCCATATTTAACTCTGTTCAATTTCAGATTCAATTAACGATTGTAATGTACTATCTAACATCGTTTTCTTGATGCACTTGTACAAAGGTATCGATCCCTTATGTTGAACGAAACTGAATAGAATACGTCTAGTTATTTACACATAATATAACTTATCTGATAAAAGCAGCAATAAAGGAATTAGATATTGTTGGGAAATAATCAATAATAAAATTTTATTAGTATATAGGGCAAATAAAACATTTACAAACAATAAAATATTAAATGCGCAAAAGATGATAGATGATAAATATCATATTGTTAACGATATATGGTGAGTCCCACATAACATAGCAGAAGAACTAGCAAAAAGAGGGACTAAAACAATTTTTTGGGTACCGGAGTTCTTTAGCTGTATGATGTAATATAGAAAGAAATAGGTGAAACCCTTTGACTAATAAACTCGAGAGAACTACCTCGGACCAAAGGGACTGTAAAGCAAAGGCCTACTGGAATGAGATGCTAGACTTAAGGCGTTTAAAAAATGTGCTTCCTTCAATACTCACAGCAAAAGCCTAGACAAACATGGACAAATCTGTGACTGGAATCCGCACTGCAGACTCAACTATAATCTGGATAGAATAGGGCTGGTGGAAAACACTGATTGTCGTTTCTGTTTAAAAGTAGATGAATCGGCTGAACATATTCTGTGCTACTGTGTGCTGCTGAACGAATCAGACCCTAGGAGCTCTGATTGTGCAACCTGAGGATAAAGAAAACATCTCTAAGTCCGGGAATATATCTCGGGGAGATTCGGGGAGGGTCAAGTGAAAATGAGTACAAGTTCTTCCTTTTATTGTGGTTTTATTTCCCTAAAAGTGAAGCTATTCCGGTAGTTCATCAAGCGCTAACTTTACGACAAGTTGAATAAAGATCTGATATACAAATACGTATTTATATTTAAAAGTTCTGATGCAAGCCTATACTAAGCATGCACCTAACTATCAGATTGAAATATATTGAGAAAAGGTAAGACAATTTTTTAGCATTAGATTACTAGCAGGAAGCTGATGTATTGGGTAAACCAGACGACAGTCAAATATTCTGTATGAGGCTCTTTCCGAACTACTGAAATCCCTGGTAGGAGTAAAGACTATTGGAACCACCTTAGTTAAACCTCGATAGGAAACTAATGTAGCTTCGGATACTTTGTATGTATTCAAGAGAGATTAGTTCTAGATAGTACATCAAAAATTAAGGGCCTAAAAAAATTAATAGTGCCTTAGAAATTAAACCAGGTAAAAATAAATGTGCTTTACAAGTAAAAGTGTAGACAGAAGACTCACCTTGGATGGAAGGGGGCCCAAAAGTGACTTCAGTTGAAGTAATATTGGATACCGATACCTTTCGGTTTTGGAGAAAACTGGATCCGCAAAAAGTGCGATATTTGTGCCCAAATATTAACTAATTCCTCCTCAAACGAACAATATCTTCGAAAATCCTCCAAAATGCGTATTCACTAGCATGTGCTTTTCAAGCTCGAAAATTTTCCCCTATCACCGGTTATTGCCGGGAAAGTCTATTGTCAAAAGGCAAATGATAAGGTTGGTACCTAATAATTAAGCCATTGCGAAATATAAAACAGGAAAATATGGTCTAAATGACATATGTACCATGTACGAAGTTCCTAAGCCTACTTTCAAGAGACATCTAGCAGCAACGAATAAAAGGGCTTTAAACGGTAAAAAATATTAGGTAGGTCTACAGTTTTCTCTGTTGAGGTGGAAGCAGGTCTGGAAAACATATTCTTGCTTTAGATGCAATATTCTTTGGTCTTACCATTAAGGACACCAGAAGAGCAGGATTTCAATTCGCAGAAAAAAATTCTATAAAACATAATTTTAGTAAAAGAATGGGTATGGCTGGGAAGAAGTGGTTCTATAATTTTATGAAACGCCACCCATACCTTTCATTAAGGCAATCAGAATCAACATTATTAGCACGTTGCAGAGGATTTAACAAAATAAATGTTACAGATTTCTTCAATAAACTTGAAAAAATCAACGATGAAAATAAATTAGATGCCACAAAAATATATAATATAGACGAGTCAGGATTCTCGACAGTCCAAAAAAGTAATCAAAAAATTTTAGCCAAAAAGGGCAAACATCAAGTTGGTACTATTGCCAGCGGAGAAAGAGGTGTCAACACTACGATGGTTGTTTGCGCAAGTGCCTCAGGTCAATTTGTCGCACCAATGATTATATTTAAGAGAAAACGAATGTCAGCAGAACTGACCTTCGGAGCACCACCTGGCTGTTTGGTGGAGATATCAGACACAGGCTACATTAATTCTGAGCTATTTGTAACTTGGATAAAAAAATTCATTGGAGTGGTTAAGCCTACAAAGGAAAATAAAGTTCTTTTGGTATTGGACGGTCATACTACCCATTCTAAAAAGTGTGATGCTATAGTTGTGGCCCGTGACAATGGTGTAATTATTTTACAATTACCAGGCCATACGACATATCGGCTTCAACCCCTAGATGTTTCGGATTTCAAGCATTTAGAAACATACTATAACCAAGCCAATGAAAAGTGGTTGAGACAGCAAGCTGGAATGGGAGTTACGCAATTTCATGCTGCTGCTCTTCTTAATGAAGCTTATGGCAAAGCTGCTGCTATAGTAAATGCTACGAACGGTTTTCGCAAATGTGGGATATGGCCTGTAAATAGAGATGCTTTTTCTAATGATGATTTTGCTCCTTCAGATCTATTGACTGATAAAGAAAAAATTTCAATTGAGACGATGCCAATTGAAATTTTGGAAGAAAATTCCAATATTAGAGAGCCACCACAAATTCAAGTTTTGGTTGATGTTCCCAGAGCAGCTGACGACGTTAACACTGAAAAAAATCGATACACAGGAAACCAAAAATTTAAATGTGTCAATTGTAGATATTCTTCCTTTCCCTGATGTTAGTGAAGATAAAAAACAGAAAATGGGTAAGAGCGCACAGAAGGCTAAAATTATTACATCCACTCCCTATAAAGAGCAACTGGAAGTAAAACAAAATGCTGTAGAAGAGAAGAAGAAAACAGCTGCTAGACGAAATTTAGGGGTTGAGATGAGATGTCACAGAAACCAGCAAGAGGAAAATCAATTTCGAAAGGAAAAAAGGGGCCAAAAAAAGAAAATTCTCAAATACAATACGACTTAAAACAACCATCATCATCAACAAATGAAGATATTTTAGTATCCGTAAATTATGACAAAAGTGAATGGTACTGCAAGATTTGTAAGGAATGCTTAATAGAAGATATGATTCAATGCATAAGATGTAAAGAATAGGTACATGAATCATGTGCAGATGCTTCAGACAATTACATATGTACATATGTGCTCTTAAACATACCTTTTGCGGCATTTTTTCTATACCAAAGAAGGTCGTTTTTCATTTTTTCATTATAACAGAATTTATATTTGTTTTAAGTTTTAAGTTTTCTTGTTGTTCAAATCTTGTTTTATTTTTAGTATTACTAACTAATAAACTATCAAATATATAACAAAATATTATGTATGTAATAAAGGATAGTACAATTCAGGAAACCATCTGGTACAAATTAGGCAACCGGTTGCCTAAATTGTACCATTTGTAAAGGTTTTAAAAAAGTTAAATTTGAACCAAAAGATATTATTCTGAAATTTTGAAAAAAATATATAATGTTTTCAAAACTGTAATGAAAATTATGGAGCAATTTAAACTATCATTTTCTAAAAGCTGTAATTGCTCTAACAAAAAACGTCAGAACTGGTCCAAATTGGGCATCCTTACCCTATAATCATATGAACTGAAAGATTATTGTATTATTTTTCCCATTTCAGGCATTACATTCCATATTTTGACATTTAATTTGTTTTAACTTAACCTTTTCATTGTCATCAATATAACATCAATCAAATGCTTAATTACTTTGAATTAAATATCGAAAAATATACCCTTGATGCCATTTTGTAATAAAAGTTTAATTTTAGTAACTTTGAATATACCGCCAAAAACTGTAAAATTAAATAAATCTTTTTCCACCCGTTTTTGACGTTAGAAAAAAATCACAACATTGTCCAAAGTCGTTAATGTTAACACGATAGGCTCTAAAGATGGCGCGACCTGTAAATGAGAGGCACGTACCACCCGTCAGATGCCTATTTATTTGCAGATGATGTGTGATGGGCACTTCAAAAAGTCAAAGTAGTGGAGGAGGAAAAATGTAGATTATGCGGGATGGAGAAAGGTTGTTTGATTTTCTTAGTTCATTTGAGCAATTTAAGATGAAAAATGTTATTACTTTGGCCACAAAATAACCTACTCACACAGAAGGGACACATTTTGACATCCCCATAAGAAATACTTTGATGCTAGGGTAGGCGATTTTAATTTAACATTGATAGAACTGAGAAAACTGTCAAAGTAACTTACATTGCGAAAAAGAGTTGAGCGGCTTAAATCACTAAACTTGAAGACTATGTAAACAGTTCTATTGAAAATAAACAGGAAAAATACACACATGGAAAGAAAGATTAGAGTGGAAACACTTAAGAGATTATCACCGAAAGGTCAAATTCAATCCACAATATACACATTCACTTATGCAACATTGATGCGTGTGGCAAGTGGAATTTTCACATAGTAATCGTGAACAATAAAGTGACAGTGTCGGTACCTTATAATGTGAGCTTTTTTTAATGATATCCAAGGCATGGAGACTAGTCTCGATGCTAAAAACTTTTGACCGTTTAGCTATACTAGCGCCACCAATTTAACATCTTTCGACGGACACTTTTAAGATATAGAGATTTATATCTAGTCTCCATGATCCAAGGTGTCGCTTCTGTGTTAGTGAGTTATTCTGTGCTTTGGCTAAGATGACCGACTTGTCAAAGTCACGTGTTTCGGAATGGTCAATGAGGGACTTCGGTCCAAGTTGTCGACCCAAAAATTTTGAAAATTTCCTACCAGTGGTGGAGAATTCCAAAATTTTTGGAATGCTCGAAATCGTCCACTCTTCAAAATATGGATATTATAGGTTAAAAACCTATTAAAATTGTCTTAAAATAACATAGTCGGCTAGTGAGGACATATCTTCATCAGTATGAGGATGTAATTAAAGACAAATTACTTTGTAGTTAATTAATTATGTCTATGAAGTGTCAAGGACATGACAGTTCATACTGTACACTTTACTTTTAAACTCTTTAATTTTTTTCTGGAAACATAATTACCGGTAATCATCGTTTATTTATAGATAATAGAGATTATGTACTTTATCACAAATAGATTATCACCACTCAATTATTTATTATCAATAATTCACAAAAATACCTATTAATTGGTACCTAATAACATAAAAAATGATGCAAAATCTATTAAATAAAACAACATGTATATCGTATTAATAATTTTACTACTGTATACGATATTTTATGTGATTCGTTTCTTAATTGGCGTTATACAAAATTACCATACTCTTCGAAGAATTCAGAGAGACTATAAGAAAGGCAAGTTCTACATTTTTAATTGCTTGAGTAATTCTATGACTAACAAATGCGTTTTTCAATATTTCGAAAAAGAAATTAAAATTATGAAGATCATCCAAAAACAACAACCAGTATCTTGGATTCAAACTGAAGGAAAAGAAAATCATGAAGCAGCTGCTTATGAAGATTTTATACGTTCGATATAGCATGAATATTTATCCGAACTTAGATGGTATTTAACGAAATAATAAATGTTTCTTGGTTATTTAAATAGATAATATACTTTTTTATTGCTCCATTCAATTTGTTTTGATTATATTTCTTATACAGTGCGTTCATAGTGTGAAAACGGTCCATTATCTCTCGAGTTAACTATTTCCAGAAGTAAAGTTCGAACGGGTCAATTTTTGTTTTTAATTTTATTGTTTCAACTTTCACTACTGATCCGTCATTTTTTTCCTGGAATACTCCACTACTTGAGGTTTTATGATGCTCAGATGATGCCTTTTCTTGAAATTGAAAAACCATTCGTTTCCCGGAATATTGTCTTTGAAGGGAGTTTTTATTTTATTTTTGGCAACAAAATCCGCAACGGTTTCGAATTTTTCTGCCATACAAAATCGTTTATAACTGGTTTGAAATCGGCAGCTGGAATTTTTCCAAAATATGGTAGATTTTCGTTGCTTACAGAGTGTCATGCAATTTCATCGACTTTTTCATTGGATGGTATGCCTACATGAGAAGGAACCCACGTTAACTCTACTTTGACATGGTTATCTGAAATCTGTAAAGTTCTTTAATATTTAAAAGTATTTGGTGAGAAGGAAATAGTTGTTTTATTCCTTTGAGAGCACTGCGTAGGAGTCCGATATTATTCATATGTTTTTGTCTGGCTGTTTATAGCTTCTCAAAGCTTCAAGTATGGCGAGTAACTCTCCTGTATATACTGAACAGTGAGGATTTAGCCTGATTTCATAACTGTTAGTATCTTGTAAGAATACCGATGCAATTCCGTTAAATACATACTTTGATTCGTTTACTTTCAACATTTGTGGGTTCTTTTTAATTTACTGTACAACGACAAAAATTGTCCGTAGATTCCACCGTTGCCGTCGACTGGCAGACTAAAATAAAATATTTCCTTTTTCACTTATCAGTTATCTGGGTCTTTGTTGTCCTCGAGAAATGTCACTTTGTACTTACAATACGAATTCCATGTTCAATTTAATGACAGTAACAGTCTATATTTTATTTTCTTTAACAAAAAAGACAAAAGAGTATGAAACAAGTATTGAAAAATATAATAGAAATAAAGGCTTTCATGTTTTTTCCTGAACATCGATTTTTGTTCATTGAAATGACTCTAAGTAAACAACATTTTAATGAAAAGTACTTGAAAACTTTAATCTGTTTGATGGTCGAAGAGTTTAATTAATTCGAAAATTAGCATAGATTTATTGCCTCTGTTAATTTGGGAAGACAATCAAGGAAAGTGTGTCCCGTTTAATATTGTTCAATATCATCATGTCGGATAGTGAAGCAGATTTGTATAATCAGTTCTAAAATGGTGGGCTTTAGGACACACTGATATCCCAAAATTCCTTCAGGAATAGGACTAAAGGAACTACTAGTACCTGCAATTTTTCTCAGGAACTGAGTAGAAGAAGAGGGCACAGTGGATCTTCCAAGTATCAGTGAATGTTCACCCCAAAAACATACACTAGTGCCTATATTTTACTTCGGGAAAGTGGTTTTTGAGACTGCACGACCTAGATGTTATTACTGGCCTATTCATATCCATTGTGGTCCTCTTTCTTTAGATCACTTCTCCCAGTCCTACTGTTCTAGGTCCATCAGATTCAATAGTCTATTCCTGAGAAAAAGTTTCCCAAACTCAATTTTATACTTTCGGAAGCTCTTCTGTTTTGGATAGATTCAGCTGACTCTTGCTTAAGAAATGAATCGACTTCCTCCCTCATAGATTTTAAATATTTCCACAAATTGGACTCTGAGAGGCCAAGGGATAAAAATTTAGATCTATTCGAGCGAACGTTGAGACACAGGATGAAGTGAACTGCGTATGGAATTAACTTGTGGAACGCAGTAACGTAATCACAATTTTCTCCCACAATTACTGTTTTAATTCCCAGATAGTCAAATACGGGTCCTGAATGAGATTTTTAACTGAACAAAAATCAGAAACACTCCATTATTTTGTTTTTATCAATAATTTACAATATTTATCACAATATTATTTATTATCCAATGCATCATTTCTAGATTAGAGCATGTCAACATTTTTCAACAAAACGAATGATGAAGCACTATAAAATTAACAAAACACAATTTTAAAGTAGTAATCATAATACATGCGAAACAAGCGGTCGTGCGTATCTCATTTTTTGACTATTGTTGAAGGAAACTCAAAAAAATGCAAATTTAATTTCGTTAACTAAATTGTTTTGACACTGTACATTTAACAATGAATATTAAACTTGAAGATACTTCGTAAATTGTGTTCGGAAGGAGATTAAAACTGAAATAACCGAACAAACTTTGAATATCGAGGTATTTGCACTTAATCTTGTGGGTGGACAGTCCAATGTTCATAAATTACGTTTGGCAAAACGTATCGACTGCTCAAACTGTCGACGTGGAATGGGCGGGAGTCGAACAAACGTTCATTTATTATTGCCTCTTGTCTGGGGATGTTTTATAGTGAAAAAATATACTGATTCCAGAAAAGAATTCAATATACAGAATACAGTTACTTTATTTCAGTCCTTTTTTAAATATTTCCAGACATTCTCTCAATTTACTCTAACTTCAGCTTCCCAGTCATTAAGTCCATTTTAATGTGTAAGAACGTACACTGCGTGTACTCTAGTGTGAAAATACTGTTTCACTTTTGGTCTGGTCAGTCCTGCTACAACACCAAAATGCCATATGTTATAGATTCCAAGATGCCGGTGTTTTTCTATGACATTTTAAAGCGACAGAAGTATTTTCGTTATGTGACGAGCGCATGCGTAGCCGACATGTTGAAGAGAGATAGAGATAGAGATAGAGATAGAGATAGAGATAGAGATAGAGATAGAGATAGAGATAGAGATAGAGATAGAGATAGAGATAGAGATAGAGATAGAGATAGAGATAGAGATAGAGATAGAGATAGAGATAGAGATAGAGATAGAGATAGAGATAGAGATAGAGATAGAGATAGAGATAGAGATAGAGATAGAGATAGAGATAGAGATAGAGATAGAGATAGAGATAGAGATAGAGATAGAGATAGAGATAGAGATAGAGATAGAGATAGAGATAGAGATAGAGATAGAGATAGAGATAGAGATAGAGATAGAGATAGAGATAGAGATAGAGATAGAGATAGAGATAGAGATAGAGATAGAGATAGAGATAGAGATAGAGATAGAGATAGAGATAGAGATAGAGATAGAGATAGAGATAGAGATAGAGATAGAGATAGAGATAGAGATAGAGATAGAGATAGAGATAGAGATAGAGATAGAGATAGAGATAGAGATAGAGATAGAGATAGAGATAGAGATAGAGATAGAGATAGAGATAGAGATAGAGATAGAGATAGAGATAGAGATAGAGATAGAGATAGAGATAGAGATAGAGATAGAGATAGAGATAGAGATAGAGATAGAGATAGAGATAGAGATAGAGATAGAGATAGAGATAGAGATAGAGATAGAGATAGAGATAGAGATAGAGATAGAGATAGAGATAGAGATAGAGATAGAGATAGAGATAGAGATAGAGATAGAGATAGAGATAGAGATAGAGATAGAGATAGAGATAGAGATAGAGATAGAGATAGAGATAGAGATAGAGATAAGCTTTATTGTCAGGAGCAATTATACAATTTTATGGACAAAGCAACCTAATTTGATGATAGATAATAAAATGCACAGCAAAATATAAAAAAATAAAAATACTAATACATAAATAATACAAAATATAATATATTATAATACAATATTATACTATCGTACACCATACTAAATATCGAATTATGCTGATATAACTCAAAAGTCTAGGGTAGATTGTAGAATGCTGCCACTGAATAATAAGGAATTTTGGGCAGGAATTCTTTCCTCAATCTTCGGAACTTATTGAATTATCTTCTGTGGTGTATTCATTATTCTTTTTGTTAATTATTGAATGTATTTGCCACTTTCAATTATCTCAAGGACGCCAGTGCCGTGAGATAGTTAAATCACCATTCCACACGTCTCAATCTGCCAAGTTATCTCCATGAGATTATAAGTTTTTCGTCCTGCATGATGTGCTTTAAGCATACTAGTAGCTACGTTCAAATAAGTTCCAAAGTACTTTTAATCTGAAGCATCAATTGCTTGTTACGATTTAATTCCATCAAAGGGTTCGTTCATGGTTACTGAGTCCTTCGCAGCTGATACAAATAGTCATTAAAGTCCTGTTACGATCCTGTCAAGAAGTTGTAATAACAATATAAGTTGTCCTGAAGTTTCGAGATCTTGTACGAGCTCCTGTCTGATGGATTATTAAAAGTTTTCATATTTTCTTACTGTTTGTTCATCACAGACTACTTATACTTTCTTTAAAACTCATCCAATCAGGGTGGAATGGAAAAAATCATCTTTGTAAAACTCTCAAATTGGCTACAGTAACAAAATTATACATACAAGGTGGAGCCATATTCACAAAAAACATTCCAATCATTTCCCAATGACTTACAACAACCTTATTACTTCGTTAAACAAAAATCACAAGCCAATTTTTTTATAAATGCACCGCTCTACCCTACAAACCAACAGGCCACATCACAAAAACATGTTTGTTCAAATCCTCACCACTTATAAACAATCCTTAAATAATTATATATATAATCCATATACCCTTCTACCTAGGATAGGTGTAGGGCATGAGGTTTCCATTATTCTTCCTCGTGGACGAACTTCCTCCATTTCTTTTTGTCTTTCGCCAATTTGATTGCTTCTCTTCTATCGATCCCCCTTCGTTCTAATATTTTATTGAAGGTGTCATCCCATGTTATAACTGGTCTGCCCCTTTTCCTTTTTGTGGGTCGTTTTGCCTCCCATATCTGTTTTACCGGTCTCTCTTTGTTCATCCTTATTAGGTGCCCGAACCATCTTAACTGATTGGTTTCCATTGTCTTTGAAATTGGTTTTACACCTAGTTTTTCTCTGATATGGTCGTTCCTTATTCTGTCTTTCCTCGTCACTCCTAAAATTCTTCGCAGGTACTTCATTTCCATGGTTTGTATTCTTGATTTTAGCTTTTTTGTCAGTACCCAGCTCTCTGACCCATAAGTTACTATTGGTACAAATACTGAGTTCTATACGTTTATTTTGGTCTTCCATGATATTTCTTTTCTCCCGATGAAACTATTTTTAATGGAGTGGTACAATTTTGAGGCGTTTCCAATTCATTTGTTGATTTCTATTTCCTGTGTTCCGTTAAGTTTCTAGATTTTATTATTTCTTCCCATATCTGCAAATTGTTTTTTATTTCTGTTTCATTCTTTGCACATATAACTAGATCATCGGCGAATAGGCACTCTTGTAGATATATTGGTTTTAATTCTCTAAGTCCAATGTAGAGCTTGTTCGTTTTATTTCTCGTTTCCTTTGTAACATCGTCCATCACCAGGTTAAATAATGTCGGGCTTGTTTCAGTCCAGCATCTACTGTAATTATTTTTATGCTTTAGTTCGAAATTGACCAATAATAAGGTTTATTGTTCCAGCTGGCGATAGAATCAGTGTAGGTTCCAACGTTCCAACTGATTGTGTATCATTTTTGGGACGGTACAAAAACTGTACCAACTGAAAGTGCGTGATAATAGAACTATTCCTTGCTTGGCACTAGAATTGGCCGAAACTGACATGCGTATATCGTTGATGTGTTAGTTCAAGAATTATCCCTATTATGCAGTTCTAGTATAGTACTCGATACGATTCCAGAACGGTTCACATGCCAGTTAGAGCAAACCTATATAGTCTTCAGTAGCCAAATCTCGCCTAGTACGTAGGTACTGTTTATGCCGACAAAAATGTGCTATTCCCCACCATAAGAGTATAACGTTTGAAGAATATTCAATCCGTAATACACAAAATTAGTAATCCCGTTCAATTTCCCACTTTGAACTTTTTCTTCCTTAAATTACGATCATGGGAAAACCCTTTAGGCAGCAAAATAACTGGGTAAACGAATTGTATTGACAGTGGAGTATCTAAATTTACCCAATCGTATTTCTTATTTACCAGCCCTGTGTCTCTTCACGATGTTTATGGATACAGTTCAAGGTACCTGTGCAATAAATAATGTGAGTCTTGATATAAAGCAAAAGAATGCAAGATGGCGTCAACTTTTTTCTTTATGTCACTGAATCGGTTCGTCAGATTAGTAACATATATCGCATAGCTCTCTGAGAGAGCATGCTCAGAGCTTATTATCTCTCATCATTTCAGTCTAATGAATTGAATGGAATAAACTCACAAAAACTACAACAGCTCGAGCCATATACTTCAACTTAAAGAGGATACCGTATAGCTGCATTTAATTTTCTGCCCTTGAGGGAGTAGCTCTTAACACGATTAGCGAATTGGCTGTCAAAATGGAAAAGGATCTATGGCAATATAGGGATTGCGTTCATCCCAACAAATTTGATCAGGTAGCGATTTTTAGAGTGATACATCGTTTTTTATTCCTGCTGAACGTGCTAACCATGGAGCCTATATAAGGAGGACTCAATGTCTTCTGGTCATGGCAGAGGGCGCCAGTTTAAATCCAATACCAAAAACATCTTACTGCAGGAAAATAACAGAAAGAATGGCGACTGCTTCCACAGCGCTCACATCTGATCAGTTGACAAAGCACGCGATAAGCAGGAAATTGATGATCGTGCAGATAGCGCTACGTTGGGAGGAACGCGACCAATAACAGACAGATTCATTAATTCAATACAGCCAGTCGAGGTTTCTAGTCCTTGACACCCCAGCGCTTAGGCTCTTTGTGCTCTTCATCGTTATACCGTTTATCTAAAGAGACTAGTTGTCCTTATCATGCTTGACAGTCTTTTTTACAAGATCCTTCTTTGAGAAGTCTGCTTGTGTCCCAGGAGTTTATATCTGCAATTATCATTGCCTTCCATCCTGTATGCAGCCATCTTAACTTGCAAACGAACACGTTAGATGAGCAGATGCAAACAATAGACAGGAGACAATTTGAAGAGGCTTTTATGGGAAATTACTTTTGAATAGAATACAGAGAAGGAAGATTGCGAAGAGTGGAGTGTGTAATTTGTTAAATCGATAATATAGAATGTAAGTATACATGTTAATTTCTGTATATTACTAACTTAACCAAAACTCATTTTTACTTTCCACCCTTGACGAGTGAGTAGAGTGAGGCTGATTCGTAAGTTAAACAGAATGCAATAATTTCCACTTCATCAGCAGCACTTACATTCTGTAAAAGTTTTTCAGACTCGAATGTACTTATTTGATGGGAGTTTTAACTTTCTGCAAACTAATTTCTGTTAGTTCGTTAGTGAAACGAGAAAGCAGATCTAATTAACGGGCATTCAGAAAAATATCAAATCGGATATTTAAAAGTTTTGCTACAACTCGAGAAAAGTCATTAGTTTACTTATAGTACGAGGTAAATTGTTTCCTTGTTGACGTATTATTTGCAATAGAACATAATTGCTGAAGAAGTTTTTCACTATAAAACTAAAAACTATTTTGTGATATTTTTGTCTCTGTTATTTTTGAAACTTGTTTACTTAACACCAATATCGAGACTGCTTTTGAGCAACTGTTTTATTTTACAATGGAATGTCCCTCTTCAATGTACTCCCTTTCCCTCGTCACAAACCGTTCTATTCGTTTTTTTCCTTTGTAAGAGCATTTAGGAGCTTTTCCGATCTTCGCTTCACCTCTTCCATCGACTCGAACCGGGCTCCTCTTAAGGCAGACTTGATCTTGGGAAACAGGAATAAATCAAAGGGTACTAAACCAGGTGAGTACGACGCGTGTTCGAGCAATGGAGTGCTTTTAGCGGCTAAATAACGCTTCACAGATTGCGCGTTATGGTCAGGTGCGTTGTCCTGGTGCTTCATCATTTTAAATCTTCCTTTCATGGTAGCTTAGTGTCAAAGAATATGTTTTCTATCGTCCCTCGTAATCTAACAAACCTTTTGTAAGCTTTAAAAACAATTCTGTTCGCCGTACTCAATACACTTCACGTATATATGTATGTATATGTAATAGGTACATGCGGATGGTTTCATAATTACCTGATTTCCTCGAGCTGTTTTCAACTAGCTAGGTACGTAATTCAAAATTAATTTTGTAATGTTTTAATCAATACTGAATCTCTAACTAAATGGATAATTTCAATATTAACCCAGTTGAAGTGCTATCGGGTTACCTTCTCTAAAAGCTACGCTGTTCTCCAGTTTAAATCTAAAATAACAATGGGGAATTTGAGAGGCTATATTGGCGTATTGCAAATATATTCAGAAATACGCAGGTGTCCCATGAAAGAAAAAGTAAATTTCTGATTCGACATTTTTTATAAAAAATAATAAAAATCCAGACGTGAGGAGGAGAAGGAAAGACGCAGAAAGGAGAAAGAAGAGAAGGAAAGACGTGAGGAGCAAAAAAGACGCAGAAAGGAGGGAGAGGTAGAGAAGGAAAGACGTGAGGAGGAGAAGGAAAGGAAGAAGTGGGAGAGGCGTAGACAAGCAGATGTAGAAATTATGAATGGCCTAACACGAATTCAGGAAACATTAAAGCTAGACATCTTAATACTAGAGTAGACCATTTAGAACATCAACAATAAAATTTAAAATCTTATTTAGAAAAACAACAAGAAAACACAGATGGAGGCTTTATTAATAGTGTCGCTTCGTGGGCATGCAGCAACCGTTTTGCAGTTTCTTCCACAAGACACGCCCAATTATGCGTCCCTCGTACATGCTTTAGAGACAAGGTATGGCCAACAACACTTGAAGTAGGTATTCCAGACAGTTCTCGACTTTTCGATGACATTTCTAGACTTTTCTATGACGGTTTTAGATGATTCCAGATGTATGTCTTCCTCTTTTTCTTTATGGACCTCTACATATCCTCAGTACAGGTCCGATGTAACAATATCTTGCGGGTTTTCGTCTCTCCATACAAAATATAACTCGCTGAGGAAACTCTCGAGGTAAAAGAGATTGAACACGTTGGATGTGGTAAGGGTGCAATTGCTGCTTTTTCAAAACTCACCATGCAGATGTGTAGCTGATATTAAGGGTGTTAAAAATCTTTCTAGTGTTTGTTTCTGGGTGTTGATTAATTTCATCAAGAATAGCTTATTCTACCCTCAAATTTTCAACTGTCAGGGAACGACAAGTGTTATTTGAATTTATTTGTAAACTTGCAGGATCCGATAAGGCGTCACTAGTTGCAAATATTTTTTTGCATTAAGACGTCTAGCCAAACCATGCAGAAAATGCATATCGGTCATCAGTCACGAATTTTGAACCATCGAACTTCAAAGGCGACTTGAAAGCTTTTGCATCCGTGTAGTTTGGTATTCTGTGATTCAGTGTTATATTTCAAGTTTACCCAATTCCAATTTATATTATCAACAGAAAATAAACTGAATTATAGCTAAAAATGGATCCGAGGTGAGTATTTCCATTGTAACCCAATATCTTATTTTGTATCCAAAACTCAGAAGAATTCTGATTATTCAATCAATTCTGTAGTACCTCACACGTCAACTGACTTCTTATCACCACACTTGATTGAGGTGAATCATCTGCCTTTGACACCGGTCTCCACATTCCCTCCTTTTTCTTCAACTTGATTGGTTTGATCCTTGGCTTGGAATCATGGGAGACTTCCAGCTCCTGGGTGTCCTCTTTTAGTGTAGAGTGGCCTCCCATATTTTGTAATGGCTCGGTAGAAACTGGCATGAACAATGATGGTTTGTGATTTTGAATAGTTCTAGCTGGTAGTTTTTTAACGTGTGTTGTATGTCACTTGAAGGTCTTTCCATCTTCCTGTAAGGTATAACTACATTCCCTTTCCTTCCTATTATCTGCTTTGCAGCTTGTCTGTGGACGTCATGTTTTCTTGTCTGTGGACGGCATGTTTTGGGTTATCACTTTATCTCCTGGCTGTAAATCACTTTCTTTACCTTCCCTTGTTTTTCCTTTTTGCTTACTCAGTGTATCCGTATCTCATCTCAAGGTATATCGGCCTTTTTGTTATCGAGAAGATTTTTTATGGATGGTATTTTGTCTCTTATAGTCCTTCCAATAAGCAATTCAGATGGAGATTTTCCAGTTGTGTTGTGTGGAGTAACATTGTACATTAATGTGTAGTCTGAAGCTCTCAGTCGCTTGGTGCCCTCGGCCCTTCTAGTTTTAATGGTGCTTACAGCCCTTCTAGTTTTATTAGTATTCACAGCCCTTCTAGTTTTGTTTGTGCTCACAGCCCTTCTTATTCATTTGGTGCTCACAGCCCTCCTATCGGCTCACATCGGTTCCTCGATACCTATATCGGTATTTTTTTTCTACAACTTAGTATGTGATTGTTTCCCTTCCTGTTTCTTTTGAATGGGTTGAAAATAATCCTCGTCGCCAATTTGTTGTACCTCACACTCTCAGTGAAACACAACATATAGTTCTACGAATAATTCTTTATTTAATAACAATCTTAATTCTGACAAATCTAGGTCTCCACAAATTCAAACCCTTCCATAAACAACAAGGCACTGTCGCTGGGAGTATCCATTACTGTTTAGGTAAATCAAAGAGAGAAAGTCTTCATGTAAGTGAGCATAGCTGAATAATTTTATGCACAACATATATATGCAGTAGGTACCTATAGTTGATAATAATGATTGACTATGTTGGAAACATTACCGTGTATAGCATGTACCCTTGAATTTAGTACATTTTACAATAACCATAACCAACAGGTATTTTAGTTATAATAAAACGGCCATTTCTGCCGCACATTATCATGTTCGTTTTAAATGGGTGATTCGTGCACGTTTTAGAAACCTCGCTTTATCCATATTCACTAACTACATGCCCCTATCTCATATTTTATCTAAAACTACATTATGCATTTGCATGTTATAATTGTAAAACACAATCTGCATGGACTGCTGATATACTTGTAACCTCGGAGTAATATATTTTGTGTGGTTCTTCGTTTTATTGTTCGAATTATGCAGTCAGGTAATGTCGAAAAATTTCAACCACAATTTAAATATACCATCATGGCGTTTTCAATGTGTTAGAGAGAGTGAGGGATAGATAATCTAGTGTTTCAATTTTATGTATCAACAACCATAATTATATCAATGTTATGTAGCAACCACCTTCTTCCGCATGTTATGTTCATCCTTTCACAGTGTCCCTTACGGCACAGGCTAAACTTTCATGTGACTAGAGACAATTTAAAGAAAAGTAAAAGAGATTACTTATAGTTCAAAATATACAGCTAAGCAGGTTTTTACTATGCGGCAGGAGAAATTATTAGAGGCCTACATACTCAAATGCGCCAAAATTAGTTATGGCCTAACTTACACTGATATCCGAAAGCTAGCTTACAGTTACGCTAAACTAGCGAAATGCACCTATCCTGAAAATTGGGAAAGAGCAGAAATGGCTGGCTTAGATTGGTTGAAATCTTTTATGCGACGCTCAGAAAACTTGAAAGTACCATTTGGCGCGTGCCACTAGTTTTAATGAAACAAACGTCTGCCAATTTTTTGACAACTATGAGCTTTTGTAAATTCATTCACAATTAAAAATATCACCTCTGGACTTGCTAAAACTGGTACGTGGCCGATTTCCAGAAATGCTTTCTCCGATGAAGACTTTGAAGCAGCTTTTCTTACAGATAGGCCTCTCGATGATCAGGTCGCACAGACACAGAAAATTGATCAGAATTTGAACAAAAAAAGTTATCAAGAACCCATCACTACTTTAGAAGAACCTCATGCCGATCCTTCAAACAGATTGATTATTTCCACAGAATTAGAATGCCATATTTAAAAGCGATATCTCCTTACCCAGTTCTTCTAATAAAAATTTACACACTGACTTATTGACCAAGAAAGAAATGGCAAGGCCACTACCAAAGGCAGCTCCTCGGAAAGGAAATTTAAAGAAAAACTCCAGAAAACGTAAATCAAGAATTTCAACTGAAACACCTGAGAAAAATAACATTAAACAAGTAACTTTATTACGTTTAGCAAAAAAAAGGAAAACTTGTTTTAACTGGAGAGGTGAAAATATGGAAGATCAATCAGTAAAGACAAAAATTATACCAAGAAAAAAAAAAGGAAGAAACATGTTTGGAGTCTAATTCAGAAGAAGACGACAATTAGTCAGTTACTCAGTTCACGATATGAGTCAGATGATTTGGAAGAGTTTCCAGAAGAAACAATTATAGACAAAGATGTAGAAGACAACCCAAAGCAGCTAGAAGAAAAAGTCTACATTTTAGTTAGCTTTATTAGAAAAAATGTCGTTAAACATTTTGTAGCGCAAGTAATATCCAGACTTGAAGAGGATACATATAAAGTGAACTATTTAAAGAGGGTGTTAGGGAAACGAGAAGGCGTATTTAAGTTTCCAATGCCAGAAAATCCCGAATGTAGCGATTGTCTTAAGTTACTATAGCCCATTATACATGGTAGTACGGCTCAAACAATGTCTTTTGGCGTCGATTTTACTCCATATAATGTATCTTAGAAGGCTCGTTCAAATCTACTCCAGGCAGGGGGAAGATTTGAACAAATGCATGATCAAATTAAGTTTGGTTTATTTTCTTTATTTTTCATAATTTCATATTTTAGTTATACAAAAAGATTGCTTATAACCTAAGGCTACCTACTTCTCTAAACATTGTTATCGTGTGTATTAAGTACTTATTTTTTCGTAATAAAAATTATTTTATAAAAAGTGTTCAAATGTACCCCCCTCTCCCCTACCCTAATCTGGCTTACAATATTTTTATGTAGGTACCTTGGAGAATAAATAGATTGAATGTTATTACTTTGGAACGAATTGAATATATTTTTCTTGCTTGTCGCTTTTGTAAGAAATACATTAAAAAATACTTCACACGTAACTTCCGATTTTGTATCACATTTTCCGGTTTAACCTCCAATTTAGTCGAAAAACTACTGGATTTTGCCAGAGCCATCATGTTTAAATTATTGCTCGTTAATCCAGATCAGCCCTTTGTATCATTGTTAAAACCGACTTCGTTCTAAAGCTTTATGACAACATTATACTAACTCCATTTCAGGAACTTTATTAAATACTCTCAAACTATCCATTATTATTATTTGAATTGGATATCCAGTGCCTTTCCGTTTGTTTGCCTTTCAAGTTATACATACAACTATTAATTTTAGATCTGATTCGACAAATGAATTTAATCGTTATGCCCTACAATTGATGTATACATCCAGGCTTTAAGTCATCGGCGGCACACCTCATTCTTTAGACTTCTTGTGCTCTTGGTTGTAATGTTTATATGTGAAAAAACTAGTTGTCCTTATCCTTAAGCCTTTTCACTGGATCCTTACTGGAGAAATCCTCTCTCAGGCTCCCTAGTCCTAGGAGTTTATATATTTAATGAGTCAGTGCTTCACATTCAAAGATAATTTGTGAGGCTGAGTCCTCCTGTTCCATGCACATCCGACAGACAGACTCATCCCTGTATATGCCAATTGTATGTAGGGGTACAGTGATTGATGAGTAATCCCATTACTTCCGTTATTTGAGCCCTGCTGAGGTTTAATATTTCATTAATCAGCGACCCTTAGTATTTTTTGACCAGTAGTTTGCTGCTTTGACACTTGACTGAAATGTACACCCCCATACGAATTCGAATTTGCTATGATGTCTGTCGTTCCATGACCTACGATACTCTTGTGTCCCGGGACCCACTCAAGTGTCGTCCTATTGTGGTTTAAGAGTTTTTGAAGACAGTTCCAGGCCAGTCTGGATCTGATCTGGGAAGCTAAAGATTTCAGTGCTTCCCGACTATCGACGTCTAAACGTTTCCAATTATTTCAAAATATATATAAATACCTATGAGTTTTCAATTATATAAAGAACGTAACGAAACAAGAAAAGATGACCGATAGGTGGTGAGGTAGAAAAAAAACAATGTACAATTGGAAGTTTTATTGGCAGTAAAGTACAAAAATTAGAACAAATTATACAATAAGTTTTTATAAAATTGAGAATCTTATCATTTTCCATGTTATAATTATTGCTTCATTTATTTTATCTTAATCTTAAAATTAATAAGTAGTTTACTGTTTACTGTTAACTAATATGAATCACCCTTATGAGACACCAATATCAACAATGATTTTCAGCGCCAACAATAAATATAAAAAGAAAGTATATTCCATTAAAATTATATAATTTAAATTTTCTATACGTTGAATTTGCTTAATTGACACTTGACAGTTACAAACTAATGGAAAATTAGAAATGCTGGAATTTAGAAACTTACATTTTTATTGTGTCTTATGAAACCCTTTAACATGTTTCTTCATACTTCCAGAATCGTAGAATCCTCTGGAACATATCGTACATTGGAAAGGCGTTTCTCCTGTATGTATTCTTATGTGTGACTTAAGATTACTAGCCTGAGAAAAATTTTTGTTACAATAGGTACATTTGAAGGGTTTCAATCCTGAATGGAGCATTTGATGACGTTTAAGATGAGGTTTTTGTTTGAAAGTTTTGTTACATTGTTCGCATTTATGTAGACGTTCACCTACAACCAAAAATCAAATATGTAAATATGTTTAAGTAGTTTGTAGAAAAATATGTTTTATAATTTTTGTTTTCACTTAAAGATCGCATTCGTCTCAAATAACATGTAAAAACTGTGAGACAAATTAAATAAAATCAAAAGATTCTTTATTGACAAAAGTGTATCGCTGAAAAAACATCTTGCTCACTATTTATGTTCTATGCTATGGGTCGTCTCTAATACTTAATCACCGAACACGTATTATTAGTGGCCTAACCAAGTTTATAAAAACTGGGAATAGGTACACTGAAGGAAGACGATTGGTTAGCCCCCAGTCTAGACAGGAATTCTATCGAACATGTTGGGATGAGTTGGAGCGACGTATCTGAAGACATACTCCAACTACAAGAACTTTCCATGAGCTGAGAAAATGTTTTTGCAAGCAGAATATAATCCTCAACTTAATTGAAAGTATGCCTCATACACTTCAAGCAGTCATCAAGGCAAGAGAGAGGATAAATGTTATTAGTAATCATTAGAGGTTAGTTGTTTCAGTATTCATTGTTCCATACTGTCGTTATTACAAGAAGCACTACGAAGCACCGATGGCTCCAAAACAAACCATGGCACTGGTGCTGGTATAAAAGGACCTAGAAAGAGAATGTTCTTTAGCCTTGGTCGATATACGACTGTGTTTCAAGCAGAGACGATTGCAGCTATAGCCTGTATTGATGAAAACATCAGAAGAGGATCTACCGGACAAAAAATTAAAATATTCACTGACCGCCAGGCTCTGCTTCAAGCTATCAGTAATCCAACAACTAAGACTAGACTGTTTATTAAAACTGCAAAGAATCCTTTAACAAGCTGGCAAGAGACAACAAAGTGTCTCTAATATGGGTGCCGGCACATGAGGGGATTGCAGGTAATGAAGTGGCGGACCAGTTAGCTAAAGGAGACTTCATAGGCCCGGAACCGTTTTGTGGAGTCTCAAAAGATTGCATAAGAGGAGAAAATCCGGCTAGATAGGGAACTCCAACTCAAATGCAGGTTGACACAAGGGCACCTCCATACAAAGAGTTTACTGAACAAGGTAGATAAGGAACTCTCAACCAGGCTATTGAAACTGGTTAAGAGAAATCTGAAGACTGTTACCGACCTGGTGACTGGACACTGCACCCTGAGGAAACATCTGCACAAAATGGGCAAAGTTAGTGAACCTATGTGCAGAAAATGTGCAGAAAATGTGAACTTGATGATGAAATACCTACTCACATACTCTGCTTCTTCGATAACTTACAAGTACTTAGACGGAAGCTAGTGCGGCCTTTATAGAAGTCACGAAGCTTCTGGAATGGTCGTATAGATAACATGGGAAATGGTACAAAGATTCAGTTCAAGTGCAAACAAAAGCTTAAAACAGAAAATTCCAAACATCACAATTTCAATAAATTATTAGCAACTTCTTAGTGACAATTTTTTGCTCACCAAATACAAATGAAAAGCAAATAATTAAGCAAGCAGAAACAACTTCTCATATATTTTATTCCAAGATACTCGTTTTTTCGAAAAGCAAAAAAATAAAAATGCCCAATATTATGATTATTTTACAACTGAAATGTTTGACTGGTAAAATAATAGTTGAGACTAATTTTTTAATTTACTTAATTATTCTATTATTTATTTTTGCTTCGGATGATATATATTTCCGAATTTTTATTTTTCAAGTTAAAAGTATTTTTCACGATAAATGGTTGACCACCTTATCTTTAAATTTTTTTATCTGATTGAGTGAATATAAAAAGAGCTTTCATTGCTTGTGTTCCTTTGTCTGACCTGTACTGCACCTACCTACTTTATTTCCAATGCAATTTTTATATTTACATATAATTAAAATATTTATAGATAAAATAGAAAGTGGGGATTTTGGGATAAACATTTCTAGTATTGTCTCAGAAAATAATCTTGTGTTGAAAACTAAGCATGAGGTGTCCTAGGGCAAAAAATTGCATTTATCGCCGGATGCGAATAAAATTGTGAAAAATGTGTTTGAATCATTGAATCTTCGAGGTTATAAGGTTATAGTATAACCGATGCTGCAAAAGAAACATGTAAGTTGACCAAAACCCCAATATCCATAGTAAAAGACATTATCAATAAGCCAATACATAAACAAAAAATACGAAGTGACGCTAATAAAACCAAATACAAAAGGATATAATCCAAAGAACCATATATATGCAGATACCCTGTACAAAATGTTTTCAAAATGTGCCATTTAGATGAAATAAATCAAAGCGTATACGGTGGGTCACCATGTATGTTTCAACAGTTTAATTTGTTCAATTCCAATCAATAAATAAAACTTAAATTTGTTTTTAAAAATCCACTGATTTTTTTTCATAAAATAAATTTAATTCGTGTTAGTATCTAAATTTTACCTACTACAGATCTGTTACTGTTTACTGTACAATGAGGGATTTATAAACTTTTATTATTAAATCCTTTAGGCCAGACAAAATATTGAGAAATGTTCTATACCTGTCACATTTGAAATACTTAGTATATTACATCACTAGTGTGGAAAATGGGAGAATCTTGTCATATGAGGTATTAGTGTTTGTTTCTTGGACCTAATAAGCTATATAATGTAATGCTTTACCCCAGCAAATTAAATGTGAATCTTCCGTTAAAGTACTAACATTAAAACTGCGTGAATATATCACCAAAACAAATAGACTCGCTATTCACAACCTTATCAAAAATAATTCCTGATAATGTTTCTATCAATTTCTATTTCAATAATCTTTAATTATAGTATGAATTTTATTATATATTTCTTATTATTATTATTTTTTGTCACCTAGTATAAGTTTTATATTACAATTATTTTATCCTTGCAAACAAGATAGGCTTCACAAGTTTATATATTTATATATTTATTACAATATATTTTCAATAAAAAAAATAACAGCAAATCTATGTGGAATACAATAAATGAAGTTTAAACAAAGGTAGATCAAATTAAAATGAAAAAAACAAACAATCACCTTATAAATTCAGAATTTGAAGTATGGGAACATTTTAATGAGTTTTTAGTTAATATCGGTAAAGACTTAACCAGTAATATAAAAGAACTCAAGCTATTCTACTACTTAGTCAGTGATTAGAATATTTTAGAAATTATCTTATATCTGTATATTTTTAATTGTGGTGTCCGAAAATAATATTTATGTAGTTATATTTCCTTATTAACATTTTATTGTACTTACATACAGGTAATTTACTTCGTAAGTTATTCTTTTTATTCACTAGGTACATCTATGCATCATTTTCTGAATGTATTTTATTTTATATGGTGAATACAAAATTATTTTTAAAAAAAATTATTATTATAGTGTCAAGGAAAGTATATCCATTAAGCTCTACTTGAGCTGTTTAGAGTATGAATAAGCAATAAAAGATGCATGCATTGTTAATAAATTCACAGATTATTTCACAAAATATATACTAACCTGTGTGTATTATCAAGTGATTGTTATAAGACGAGGCTTGTCTGAATTTTTTTCCACACTGTTTACATTCATAAGGCTTTTCACCTGAGTGAATTTTCAAATGAATATCCAAATAACATTTTTTCAAGAAATTTTTACCACAAATTGTACATAGGAATTCTTTCTTGCCCTCATGGATAACCATGTGACTTTGTAGTACATATTTAGAAGAAAACTTTTTATTACAAACATTACAGCTGACATCAAAATTTTCACTAGTTATCTTGTGCCCTTGTAAATGTTGTTTGTATTCCAAACGACTTGTAAATGCCTTCCCGCAATGTCTGCAGGAGAAGTATATGATACTGTCAGGTTTTTCAAAATAATGAACTTTGAGATGGTATTTTTTCCTTTCAAGTCTTGAAAACTCTGTAAACAGAATTACATACATGACAAATATAATTTTTCAAGATAATTAACTACAACATAATGTTTGTATTGCAAGTAATTATATCCTATTTGAAAATTTGTGTTTTATTAATTGTAGAATTAAGTCATACCTTTCCCACAGACTTCACATCTATATGGTTTTAAGCCCTTATGAGTTGATCTGTCATGTCTGGAAAGATTCTGAGAAAATTTAAATTTCTTGCCACAAAGTTTACATTCGAATGGTAATTCATCCAGATGTTCTGCCATTATATGTGCTTTTCTTTTGTACTGGAAACTAAATTGCTTCCCACAAAAGGAACAACAAAATTTTTTGAATTTACAGGTTTCATCATTTTTTAGATGATCTGATAATAAGTCACAAGTTGTAAATGATGAATTACAATATTGACATTTTAATTCTTCTAGTTCTTGTTGAACATTCTTAATTTGAATATTATCATTGCTTTCTTTGAATATATCAATATCACTGGTATCGTTATCTGATATTTCAGTATTGTTATAACTGTGTTCTGTTTGTGATATAAGTTTTAACTTCAAATCAATTGATCTAACATTTCGGAAAAAGGTTTCAGTCTCTTCAAGTATCTTCATACATTCTATACAAACATTTTCTGGCAAACTGTTATGTTCATCAACCTAAAATTGAAATTTCTAGTAAATAAACTACCGACTACGCATTTCATAATGAAGTTTTGTTTTTAAATTTTGATGAAAATTTAGCCCTAGTGTTTTTACCTGAATGTTAGTAAAGTTTTTGAATATATTTTTCAAAGGTTCCTCAAAAGATTGTAAATTTTCTCGTGATAAACACAAGCGACAAATAAAAGGAAAGTCGAAAAACGAAATATCAACGTTGTCCATTTGATTTCTTTGTTAAAGTTTATGGGTTTTTCAGAACATAAAGTATAATATAATATTTGTTTTCATTACATAAACTCAAACATCTGGTTATGGGGTCTGTGGTTGGTTATCAACAAGCATGGAGTATTAGCTCCATGTCAACAAGTAAGTAAGCAAAGTTGACATAACAAATACAGTGTTCCCAACACTCAGAAATTTTTCTCCCCAAAGATTAAATCAAAAACCCCTAAAATAATAACATTTACATAAATATTTTACTCATACATGTTATATCAATGCAACGAATGCTAAATTATTAAATGGAAATTCAAAAATTACTGCGGAAATTCCACGTTGCCATCGAACTCCATGTATTCCAATTCTGGTTATTATAGAGGGCACCACATAAGTTGCGATACCAAAAAATCTGACGGCAGCCAATCATAAAACTCGAGTTCATGATGTTTTATTGGTTGCTAGCTTCTTTGACAGTTCTCTGTTCACGTGTGAAGTAAGTGAGGTTAGGTCACAGAAATGGAAATTATTGTGAATAAAAAATCCGTCTTTTGTCCTCTTTTCAAAAATATCGAAAATTGTAATTGTTTGGTGGTAAAATAATTAGTTCCACTCTGTGCTGCTGAATGTATTTATGTTTTTACGTAATGAAAAATATGAATATCTACTATCATGTCTTCTCTTGTAACTTCTTTCACCTAAATATAAAGTGGGTACAATCCTTCGATCATTAAACATTGTTCGAAGATACAATCAGTATTTTGTCTCTAACTTTATACCTACCTATCCTATGGCCTGTTATACTTATCCAGCTTAGGTACTATGAGTAATAAGTGAACTGTTGAAGTTAAAATAAGGTAATTAGAATACTTCATATTTACTGCTCAATTTACCAATAGGCTTTATAGGATTACGAGTAAATTTTGTCTACTCTGGCAACAAATTTTAACTGAAGAATATCAGAAAATACATCTATATCTTGATACCAGACATCATGAATATGAAATATCGTCTTCGACTTGGGATAACTTTCAAAATATTCATGAGCTTGAAAAAATTTCCGGAAATAATTTGACCTCTAGTGGTATTACTAGTGAAAATTCCGCTGAAAAAATATTAATATGAAACTGTCAGCAGACAACTGAAAATTTTTGGAATTCTTTCCAGCAAAAAATGGCACATTGAGAAATATACAGTATTTAAAATCTCAATTATTTACGTAGTATTTCCTTTTTTAATTTTGTATCTTACTCTAATAATTCATGGCGCTGTTTTTAAAATCTTTCCACTTGCTACTATGGCGCCATCTTAATTTGCTTCCTTTCGATGGACACTTTTTAATACATTCAGATGGTGCTCCTTCCTTCTACCCTCCATACCCGCTAGGAGAACAAATAAATGTGATTGGCTAGAATTACTCCAGACAGGTCCTAATTTTTGTACCTTTATTTTTCTTGATAAAAAAATATAAGAAAATAAAAAATGTGAGAAGTCAAGAAATCCCTAAAAATATAACACCCCTAAAAAAATCCCATCTCACTTCCTAAATTGTGGGGGAAAACCACTAAGTTGGGAACACTGATCACCACCATCTAGTAACCATCAATGACAGTAGCATGGAGACTAGACAGGCAGTTGATCAATTCAAATTTTTGTATAAACTTTTATTGAATACAAGTATGGATTATGGAGAGTAGTGCAATTAAAAAAAAACACACAATTAAAATTTTATTCCTAAAAAGACCCCCAAAAAACTCTTCCCCATAAAAAACCCACTGTATAGATTTTTTCTCCCTAAATTTATGGAGAAAATCTCCGAGCTGGCATCACTGGACAATTGACAAAAATTAGTCCAGACGACAATGAAATTTTATGTTTGAAAACCTTATATCTAGGACTGGACTGATTGTATTTGATATTGACAGAGACAATCAATAGATATTGGTCTATACACGACACATCAGGACTCACTGAGAATAAAAAAAATTCAAAGTATTGAGAAGCAGCTATTGACTCTCACTTGTACAGGCCATTTACAGAATGCGTTCGTTCCAGCCGACTATATTCACATCCGTATGGTTTATATTATATAGCATCGAGCATCAACCACAGCTGCTCGTGGCCACTGCAGGAGACCTATTATACATGAGAAACACATGGTGCTTCTCGCGGCTGTAAGACTTCATTTTTTGGGAAACACACATCAGTATGAGAACGCGCGTGTTTATTCAAATTACCTTTTCGACTAAATGATTTTGAACAAACTTCACATTTGAAAGAATTTTCATCTGAGTGACAACCCATGTGTCTCTTCAAATCACCTTTTTCACTAAACCATTTTGAACAAATTTCACAGTGGAATGGCTTTTCGACTGTGTGACAACTCATGTGTCTTTTCAAATTACCTTTGCGATTAAATGATTTTAAACAAACTTCACATTTGAAAGAATTTTCATCTGAGTGACAACTCATGTGTTTCTTCAAATTATCCTCTCCACCAAACCATTTTGAACAAATTTCACAGTGGAATGTCTTTTCGCCTGCGTGACAACTCATGTGACTCTTCAAATTACCTTTTTCAGTAAACAATTTTAAACAAATTTCACAGTGGAATGGTTTCTCGCCTGTGTGACAAAGCATGTGTTTCTTCAAATGATATTTTTTACTAAACGATTTTGAACAAATTTCACAGTGGAATGGTTTTTCGCCTGTGTGACAACGCTTATGTACATACAATGTGGCATTTTGAGTGAAAGTTTTCAAGCAAATATCACATTTGAATGGCTTTTCGCCTGTGTGATAACGCATATGTATATTCAATGTGGCTTTTTGAGTAAAAGTTTTCAAGCAAATATCACATTTGAATGGTTTCTCGCTGGTGTGACCTCCAGGTAAGAGCAACGGCTTCATATTGTTCCGTTTTACAAGAGTCCCTGGAAATAATAAATCATTATACAGAGTATCTCAAAATAGTGCATTACTTGGATAAAAAAGCATCTTGAGAATGGTGGTGTGAAAGCTTTTGTCATAAAATAAATTCCATTGAAACTAATATCAATAAATGTAAAAGAATTCATAACAAAACCCATGAGGCCAAGAGTCAAGTTCATCAAATATTTTTACTATATTTAATTACATAACATTCAAAGGTAATTATGATAAAATGAACTTGACACTAAATATAAATAGGTATACAGCTAAGAAGCAGACAATAATATGCATTCTTGATTCATAATCAACTCAGTCTTAATTATTATAAGTAAATCTATGCAGATAGATATTAATGTTAGTGAATCATAGTTATTATGGCATTCATTATAATAAAAGTATATATAACATATCCTGGTGCATGTAGCCATTTCATTCAAGTAAGATGCGCTCCCGAGGGACCTGGAAGACCCCATATAAAGTGGTCTTTGCAATAAGGCGCCAAGAATGAGACAGGCCAAAGAGTTCTTCAAAAAACCCTCGCCAAAATTCAAGGTGTATCTACTGAACCAGAATAGGAGAACAATTAGGATCCTGGTTGGGCTCCTGACAGGGTATTGTAGACTTAACACATGCGAATAACATCAGATTAGCAGACTCAACCATAATATGCAGGTTTTGCCAAGAAGATGAGGAAACCTCAGCACACATACTGTGCTACTGCCAAGGGCTGACTAGGCTAAGGTATTCGATAATAGGGGAGGAAAAACCACAACCCTCTCAAAATATGGAGGACCTGAGGTATGGTGTTCAAAGTCTACTAATAAGGACAGGTCTAGACAAGGAACTCTAGAATAACAGGAAGGCACACAAACAATAGATCTGCAAGGTCATAGTGAAGAGGCTCTTGGAAGCACATAAAACCAATAATTATCTTATCCTATCTTATCTCAAAATGAATTGTATGGATGAAAATGACGAGCTGATTATGCAAAATGAATTCCAAATCTATGTAATACAATTTTGACACATGATATTGTCTGCACACTGAACGAATAACCATTCATCAATTAAAATAGGTTTGGAAGGATAATACCTATCTCTTGCTTGTTTTTGCCATTATTTAGAAAATACAGACGATTTAAAAGTGAGGGAGAGGTTCACTTACCATAAAAACTTTTTTTAAATTATTATGATTTAAGAATGAACTTTTCACATACCTTTTCTTGGTTGTTTGATATGATTTATTTCAACCAAGTTGCACTTTATGTCGGGATCAACTGCTTCACTTTCATCATTAATAACAATTGTTTCATGTAACTCAGTTCGTATTTTATCATCATTCTTCTCCTGTTTTATTGAATGATATTCGTTTTTTATGACTTCTTCATCCGAAATAAAATACTCTAGCTTATGTTCTTCGACGGTTATTTCCTCTAATTCTTGTTTTACTTCCATGTTTGGGTACAAATTTTCAATATTCTGAACTTATTTTTATGAAATAGACGTTTTCGTTCAAAATTATTCTTTTACTTCTTCTTTAGAATAGCCCTTACCGATCTGACCATCCAGCCACTATCTATGTATATTTCACCTTTTTTTACTGTTTACTGAACAGTGTTCAGTAACCTTCCTTATCTCTTTATACATGGTTAAATAAGTACAGGTTAGTCCAGTAGCGCTTGACCTTGGAACCAAAATAAAAATCTGTTGCGCAGGGGGCTAAAGGCGGCCATTTTGCTATACATTTATGTGTGTGTCGTGTATGTGTATGTAAACAAACAGCCGGTTGTAATATTTTTTAAATAAAGTATAAATTTCTAAAGAAAGAAAAAAAAGTGAAATAAAAATTATTATGGGTAAGTGCAGTATAAAGTGTTGCAGAAATAGAAATGATAACAGGTTAGGCACAACAAAAAGAGCAAAATATTTTTACACGAACGAACAAAAACATTTATTAGCAAAAGTTAATAAATTTCTACCGTTACCTATTTACCCACAATATGATTAAAAATATTTTACACATGTTTAACTAGTTTTTAAAACATATTAAATTTTATTTTAAAGCATGTACTGTTTGTTAAAATGTTATATATTTAATGTAAATTCTTAGGATTTAGATATATTAATGTACATTATTAAAACTGAGAAAAAAAATTACTAGTATGTAGCATGTTGACTTATTTTTTTAAATATTGTAACATTATATTTTTAAAAAATATGTTATTTTATACCACATTAAAAAGTTTTTTAATTTTAAAATAAAAAATTTTATCAATAATTTACAATTATTTTCAATTTTCATTGATCCTATCCTAAAAAACCTTTTTATACTTTTATACTTTTTTTAAATTCCAATTTGTTAAAAAATACTTCTATTTGTAATGTATAGGTAATAAAATACATTTTTGTAAACTTTAAATTATGATAATTTTTAATACTAATAAAAGTAAATTTTTGCATGAATTATTACTTGAATATAAATATACATAAATATAAATTGTAGTTTTAAAAACTAGCGCCTCGATTGTAATTGGCTTTGCGCGACAAGATGGTTGCCTTTAAACCCCACTTCTCATTGGGCACTATATTTTTAATAAAAGCTTATGCGCGAACTGCTACTGGACTAACCTGTACTTATTTAACCATGTCTTTATACAAGGGTAATTCTGCCAACATAACGAACAAAAAAATACTGAAAAAGGCTACTCGCAAAATTTTTGACAATTTTTCAAAAAATTCAATATATTTGGCAATTAGAGAGGGAGACGCGCGATTCTCTCTCTCTTTTTCGACCATTTGGGATTCCCTCGTGCCGGCGTGTATGAGAGAGAGAGAGGCGTGCCGCTGTGTAGCCTACGAAAGAGAGAAGAAGAAGGCGGCTGAAGAAGACAGGGGAGAGAGTTAGCGCAGCGGGCGGCCGAGAAAAAGACGAAGAATGAGTCATCGCGTGACGAACGCTTTTTCGTAAAATCACACGTTTCACGAGTTTACTAGCCTTCCCAAAAGTCCTATGTCATGCAATAAGAAGCAAGCTTCAAAATATCGCTTGGACCCTTGGAGGCACGCTTGAAACAATAACTAAGTATAGGCAACTGATATTACTCAAGTGTATAGCTGATCACAGATATATATAGGCAACGCAACATTCTTTAATTCTTGATAAAGTTGGCACGAGTTGGAGTTGTACTTCAGTTCAAAAAAAGAATAAGAAATGATTGGACAAATCTAAAAAAGAAGAAGAAAGTAGTTCTGTAATTTAAAGTTTAGTAAAATTCAGTGAAATTGAAAAATGTTTAACAAAGTAACAGCTTTAATATTATCTGAAAGCTTTTTCAATTTCACTCAACAGTCTCGTTGTTTGGCGAGATGGGTTAATCGCTCACCTGTTAACGTAATTCCAAGTGAGGAATATGATGAGGAGAGAGATACTCGAATTCCTCATAAAAATAAAAAGTCAACTAGGTGGAATGAAAATCATTTTATAAATAAAGCTACTGAAAATGAAGATGTTAAACCCCTTACAATTTTAAAACGAGTTCCAGCGCCTAAAATTACTGTGGATATGTTAGAAACAACTATAGATCAGGACGGTAACTTTATTTATTCAAAACTGGACAATAATGATGTAAGAATTACCAAAATACTTACCGAGATCAAGTCAAATAAAGAACGAGATAAAAAAGATCTTATTCTTCTTGAAGGTAAAAGATTAATTAAAGATGCACTAGATGCCAAATGTAAGTTGGAGTATATATTATTTAGCCGATTTGATGAAGTAGAATACTTAAGACCTTCACTTCCAAAACTAGGTGCTAAATTATACAAAATGCCCTACAAAGAAATTCAAATGTGGTCTGATTTGGTTACCAGTCCCGGTGTAATGGGAATCTTTAAAATTCCTGACTTGGAACTGTACACACCTCCAAAAGATGTTTTACCATTAACTCTTATTTGTGACAGTGTTCGAGAAGCTGACAATTTAGGTGCTATTTTAAGAACTAGTAGTGGTGTTGGATGTCAACAAGTACTTTTAACCAAAGGTTGTGTTAATGTTTGGGATTCAAAAGTATTAAGAAGTGCTTGTGGTGCTCATTTTAAACTTAAAATCATAAAAAAGTGTGACTTTGAAACAATTAGAAATATTTTACCACCAGAATATAATATATTTATTGCTGACAATAAAACAGTTTCACTCAGCACTCTTGATGAAAGACATGATAAAGAAGCATTATCTGATATAGTGGGATCTATACCGCTTGTACCATATTATGGACTAGATTTCAGTCCACATAAGCATAATGTTCTTATTGTAGGAGGGGAAACAGAAGGAATTAGTGAACAGTCATATAAACTAGCTTCACAGTTGAAAGGTGTTAGATTAAACATACCTTTAGGTAATAAAGTTGACAGTTTGAATGTGGGAACTGCTCTTGGAATTATTGTTTTTGAAATGAAAAGACAATATTTGCTTTCAAAAGCACAGGTGAATATTCAATCAAGCTCTATTGATTCTCATTAATGATTTATCAATTTATATTTATTTACTTGTTTCTATATAAAATAAAATTTTGTTTATGAAACATAGCAGTACTTATTAATATACAGTTGAGGATACATCCTTAATAAAAACAAAGATTGAATCTCTAGGTACATATTTAATAAAAATGTTGGATTGTTTAATAAATCGCAACTTATACTAAAACCTTTTATTAAAAACTTTACATGGTGATATTCATAAAAATAAATAATAATAAATAATTACAAACATGATATCTGACAGAAATATACAAATTTTCTATTGTCACTTTTTTTAGTAACTTGAGATAGGTGAAAATTGTCTTAAAATCCATAGTAAGAAGAAGATAATTTCAAATTTTTTGTACAGTTATTAAAAAGAAAGATAGTACTTTGAATCATAATGTTTTTTCCAACTAGACTCAAAATTATAACCAAGTAAAAAACCCCAAGATAATTGAAAAATATTTTCTCAAGTTCCTAAATAGAGTTGTTCTCACCATTATATGTGTTATTGACTTATTTTTACAAGAAAAAGTGCACAATACTCTACATTAACAATGTAGAGTAAGAAGTCTTGAGGTGAATGAAAAGATAAACCTAGGAAGGGATCCGTGACATATTGAAAACAACTACTCACGGACAAAATTATTGCATGTTTTATTTTAGGTCTTTATTTTTTTGTGATTTCGGTTGCTAAGTCTGTTACATTGGAGTGTTCTATGTATGTATATTGAAATTTATTACAGATACTTCTTCGTTGAACGGTCACTGTTTTTGAAAAAAATATTTTTCAAAACTAGTTGTGAAGCGTAGAATAATATATTTTTATTCTTCGACATCTATAGATAAAGTATTGTTTAGAGATAGCTTTTATAACTGAATAAGCGATAATGTTAAATAAGTGGAAAACTATAAAAGTAGCATAGTGTGCCTTGACGACTTAGATGTTGTCAGAATGACATTTTCAGTGCATTATTTTTTCAATCTGTAGTTTCAGTTAGTAAAATGCCACGTTTAAATGAGTTAGTTTTGGTTAAAATTGTTAGTTTAATCAGTACAAGAAGATTGCACATAGATTGAATGTCCATCACTCGACTGTTTCTCACGTACTAAAACGTTACAATGAGACTGGAGGATACAAAAGGTGGCCTGGTCAAGGACGTAAAAGATGTACAACGCCAAGGGATGAGCAATATTTAAGAATTCAATCTGCGAAATCGTACACGTACTGCACCGCATCTAAAAAATCAATTACTAAATGCAAGGCAAGTCAATATTTCCACCAAAACAATAATAAGGAGACTTAAGGAGGTCAATGTAAAGCTAAGACGTCCTGCTAGAGTTCCTCGGCTTCTTCCACGCCGTAAAATCGGACGGTTACAATTTGCAAGAGCGCATATACTGACTGGAATGAACATCAATGAGGAAAAGTTCTTTTTACAGACGAAACAAGAATACAATTATGGAATCCTGATGGACGTAATCGAGTATACAGAAGGTCAGGAGAACTTTTCGCAGAATGTAATTTTGCACATAATCTTAGCTTTGGTGGTGGTTCCATTATGCTATGGGCTGGCATTAGTTGGGAGAGTCGCACGGAGCTCATTGAAGTGAATTTAAGGATGAATGCTGACTGGTACTTACGCAACATCCTTGCAGAACATTTTATATCATATGCTGGCTTTATTGGATATGATATAACTTTGTGCTAATGCACGATAATACCCGTGCCCATGCCGCAAGAACAGTAAACCAGTACATTGAGGATGTCGGGATTGCGAAGCTAAAGTGGCCACCATACAGTCCTGACGCAAATCCCATAGAACATGTATGGGACATCCTGAAAAGAAATATTGGAGCAAGGAGCTCCTAACTCGATTGCAGAATTAGGGATTGCTGCACAGGAAGAATAGAATCGAATAACACAAGAGACCATCAAAGATCTTTTGCGCAGTATGCCTAGGAGGATACAGGCTATCGTTAGAGCTAGAGGAGGAAATACTAAGTACTAAATTATTATTTTGTCTTAAACTAATGTATCGTGTCGATGTTGTTGTTCTTTCCTAATTAAACGTTATTATCAAAAACAGGCCATTTCACTAATTTCTACACGAATCTGTTGTAAAGCTTCAATATGTAATTAATTTGATTATTAATTACGTAAAAGACTCTAATGTAACAGATTTAGCAACCGAAATCACAAAAGTGTTGAAAGGAAAAAAATAAAAACCTAAAATAAAATATGCAACAATTTTGTCTGTGAGTGCAGTAGTTATGAAGAAGTTAAAAGAAACTAAAAAGAAAACTTTCAATTTCTAGTCATTGGTAACACCAGGAATCTCTTTAACTTTAATATCCATTAAAAATTGAACCCATTTTTATTATCAAAGTGAAATATTGTTTTTATTTTTAAATCGCTTGATTGTTTTCATTGCTTTATGGGTTCTTGTTAATAACTTATGTACTACACATAGTTCATCTGGCAAGATAATATAACAATTCTAAAATTACAATAATAAATACTTTACAAACATAATTTGATCTAGAAAAATGCCTAAAAAACTTCCTTTCTAAAATTAAAACCATATTGATCACATTTTACTCGTAAAATCCTCGCCAGATGGGGTGGTCCGCAATAAAATAGGGTAACTTTTCCTTTCTTCTGATCCAGTATTTGCTTGAAGACTTTATCCCAATTAGGACGACCAGCGTTGGT
Organism: Lochmaea crataegi; assembly: GCA_947563755.1. Lineage (NCBI taxonomy): Eukaryota > Metazoa > Arthropoda > Insecta > Coleoptera > Chrysomelidae > Lochmaea > Lochmaea crataegi. The sequence continues at coordinate 14,994,736 of OX387434.1, read as the reverse complement.
TCGAGTCTTCAGACCTGTTATCAAATCTCGTTTTTCCTAAAACAAATTGACATACAATAATAATTATACTAATACCCACAAATGTCAGAAAAAAATATAGCCTAACTAATGGCTGCTAATAGGTATAGACGATAAATGGCTACCATTTGAAAATGTAAATGTCTAACTTATTTTCTTTTTATTTAACAAATTCTTAAACTGTAAGTAAGTTTATCGAAAACGGCGAAGAGATTTCTGCTTGAATACATTTTTTTAACGATATTACAGTATAAGTACCTATATGGCAGGTTTTAACGCTTTTTTACTTTTTCCACTCTAACTATAGGTAAACAGCCGTTTTAAGCGATACAAACCTGTAAAATACAATTAACTTGGTTTTAAGACAGGGCATAGAAAAAAAAAGTATTGTTTTACCTTTTCATGTAATAAATCCAAAGCAAGTTGTAATCCAACGGCTTTCATATCGGTTTTTTGTAAAGCACTGGTAATGTACATATGCATTTCCAAAAACCTTTCCATGGCACCTCCAAGCTCTGCTTGTTCAATTTCTAGCTGGGACAGTAAATTGACGAACCATTCAAACGACCTTTGATCTCTGTTTATCCAAAAGAAATCAACCTAAAATAATAAATTTTCCAGTTATTTATTAAAACATTGTTAAACCCTAATTTTCTTATCGCCTACCTTTCTGAGGTTCATAACTGTGGCTGGTATATCGCTAGCCCATGAAAACTTGCATTTAGGGCAGGTATGTCTAGCTTTCCAATATCTATGCATTATGGATTGAAGAATCGATGCGAAAGGAGTTACACCTATACCAGTTGCTATAAGAACTGCATGTTGAGCTCTAAACATATGACTCGATGGTGCTCCGTATGGTCCATCTAGATAGATCTTAAAAAAAGATTGTCAAATGAATCACATTGCGGAAACTACAGGGTACTGTAACGTGCTTTTGTTCCTACAAGTGGCTCCTGCCATACAAACACGTCACTATGGACACCCTTGATGCAAAATTTTCGGTTCAAATCTCGGGCGCCAGATTTTTAACGTGATTTGCTCCACGGCTCCTTGACCCCTAGCGTCAATAGTTCCAGATTGCCTCAGTTGGAGGTTAGAGAAAATGCCAGGGGTTTTCTTGAATTTAATTTAACTAACTAATTACAACACGGACAAGCCAAATATCGGTCTAATGATAAACAACATGTACCTACATATTGTCCTTCATTTAGGTTTTAAAATTGATGCAGCAATAGCAATACACAACACTGTATTAGTGAATCATAAAGCTTTTATATTAAAAAATATTTTAAAAATCAAGGTATTACTTAAATTCAAGCAAAAATATGACACTACTGGTTTCTGAAAAATATTTTGTTTTGCTAGAATGTTAAATCGTACCTTGTTAATTTGAAATATTTTCAAAGCACACAGTTAGGCAACACAAACTCCACATATAAATCACCTGCGTTGCTTCTTTATCCAATATTTCAATTCGTAGGTCATCTGTTACTTCTTTAGTTAGTTTATTTGCTCCTGCTTTCTTATAATTGACGGATAGAATAGATTCGTAATTAATAAAATTGAAATTGATAATTTCACAAAAATTAGTAAATTTAAAAATGCCAATACTCTAACGTGAAATAGTAGATTCACTGGGGTATGTACTCCAGTGAAAAGAGCTTATTTTTTGTGGAGAGCAAAAATAACAGCTGTTATAGCTAGACACAAAAAAAATAAAATTTCCACCGAGATTTGTATACTATTTCACTTACAACCATATTTAATTTTTCATAAATTTATAATCATAGTTAACGTTGATATTTTCACTTAATTATATCGTTCACAAGATGACAGTTACAAATTATATTGTTTATATGATTGTTTTTTGACTTCGGCTTGTAAAAATGTCAACCAGTCATGAATTAATGGATCTTAAATTTACTTATACACCTCTCTAGTTACGATGAGAACAAAGCTTATTACCGGAAAAAAGTAAAGTAAGAAGCTATAAGGCGTATGAAATGTCAAATGCAATAATCAACTGACCATTGACATTGCCAGGCCAAAAGTACGACCTATCCACCTATCCTATGAAAAAGCTTTGTAGTGTTCTTACCTCTAACGGTTTTCCAACAGGATAATTCATGGGTTTTACCGATCCAAAATTCGGTGAAAACTGGGAGTCTGTAAATGTTAGTTCCACCCGTCCTTCTTCGACTTCCCTCTCTGGTGAAAACGTGAAACTTTTCTGGCTGATTTGTCGAACTGAAGAAACATAGTAGTCAAGATGATAGTTTTTATTTCTCTATGGTTCAATCTATTGTCACAATCATAATCCATCTAATCAAACGAACTTACCCATTTGGCTTAGCGACGTTGTAGAATTTTTCTTTCCACAATCTTCCAAACTGGGAGTCTTAAACGCTATAATGGTCGGTTTATTTCGCATATAACGAAAGCTTTGAGCCAAACTCTTATTTTGCGGGCTCAAATACGCCAATCCTAACGACTTCAATCTTGCTCTTCGTATCTGACATTCGTTAAAACTTTTCTCAGATTCGGATCTCATGTATTCTCTCAATCTAAAGCATCGAATAATTTAAAAAGTGATCAAAATATTATCCTGTCATATACTTACACCATCATTCGTTCCCGTTTTTTCGCTTTTGTTTGCATGTCAGGCATTGACAATGATTTCTCCAAAGGAGCTTTATTTGTAAACAATAATCTATGTAACTTTTTTTCGGGAGATATTTTTCTTAATCTCGCATGGGGCAAATCTGAAAATAATAAGTATATTGTTTATAGATATGAGATAAAACTTTTCCAGAACCTAAACGATATTAGAAAATGTAAAAATATCCTGGTGGAGTATAAGCTCTTACCAGCCCAAAAACAACTCAATATTTCTTTAATTCAGATAAAAATTGATCTTACCTGAAGTACTACAAGTAGCTCTATTACTCAACTCAATCTCTACGCTAGAGTCCTTGTTAGATTCATCATTTTGAAAAGTTCCGTTAGTAAAACCGACTAACTGTATTCCAGGCTTCTTATTTTGGTTCGACAAGGTTCTAGTGAGTGTGTTGTGTAGTTTTTTCAAAGGACTTTGAAGACTGCTTTGAATGCTACCGTTTGACAATCTTTTGACGGCACTAGACGAATTTGCAGCAGGAATTTCACCGTTATGAAGTTTTTCCTGTTCTCTTTCAAAATATTCATATAACCGGTTTGTCCACTGACCTACACCCCGAATATGAAGCCACATGTAATCTAAACACAAAACTGCATTAAAATATGGTTAACAAAATAAAAAGGTGAAGTAGAACTCTGTACTTTTCTCACTATACATGTTTGTGTCAGTTTTAACCGAATATAACATGTTAGCACGATTTGAGACCCTCAAAGTTGTATTGGAAAAAATTCAGAGTTGTATTATTAGGAAAGTGACGAAACTACCGTCATTTTTCTTAAGCTAGAAATGTACCTTCTTGTTCCGGAGCACTGCTTATGGTAAATGGATGCCATTCGTATTTGGCTATAGCAGGAATTTTAACAAAAATGTAATCGCCAGGGTGAAAATCAAAACTAACTGGCCTTTTAATAACCAAATGTGTAACTTTCGATGGTAACAGTAAACCGGAACTGATATATGTTTTTCCTCTTTCTGTGACTAAGAAAGTAGATCTATAGGCTCTTTCTAATCCATAAGCTATTCCGGGTATGATGAACCATTTCCAGAAATTCGGACCGTGTAGGATGAGCAATATCCAAAAGGGCACGTACATGAGGTGAGTGTAATAAAAAACCTTAAAAAATAAGTAGAAGTTTACTTTAAAGTGAATACTTCGAAGTTTTATCACCGTACACTAACTAACGACAAGTAAATCCACTTGCGTGGGAGCGTTTGAAATTTTTGGCACATCGTTTCTCTGGCGCCGTACTCCCCGTTATCGCCGCGCTACCCCTCTACTCAACACTTTCTCGATTTAAACTCACCAGAACTCAGCAGACGGATAGGCGGGGTAAGGAAATTTTCGGTGACCGCTGAATCGACGAAGTGAATTTACTTGTCGTTAGTTAGTGTACGGTGGTTTATTTTTGCTGAAAAATCTGCAGTTAAAAATAATTAGGACTTTTTATACAGGTTGGCACGACAAAAAGGCAAGGGAATCATCGTCAAGGTCATCTTTAACAATTTAGACATAATTTGGAATCCTCTAGTGTGACTAATATGGTACCTTTGTCATAAAATACTGAAAAATCTGCTCCAAAAATGGAAAATAAAACAAAATCAGTATTAAGCATCTAGGCAACATTTTAGACAACTCTAGAATTCTCCAGTTTGACTAATAAAGGACCACTGTCATAAAATACTGAAAGATCCGCTACAAAAAAGAATTAGAACTTCTTTCACAGGTTGGTTGGGGAGAAACGAAACAAAATAATTTTCGAAGATCTCCTCATCATTTTAGACTACTCCAGAATCCCCCAATTGAACTAATGGAGGATCATTGTCATAAAATACTGAGAGATCTGCTACAAAAAAGGATTAGAATTTCTGTCAATGATTGGATGTGCTAAATAATAAACAAAATCATTATCAAAGATCTAATCAACATTTTAGACAGCACTGAAATCCTAAACAGGTCCATTGGCATAAAATGTACTCGATAAATCTTCTTTCAATTAATTTTAAGAATCAAAGTAACCCTCAATCTACGACCTGTGTATTTGTATGTTTCCAGTTCGTGGCTGTTTTATTGGACCAATGTCAGATGACAATCTTACGGGGCAGCAGAATCGTGACAAAGTGTCAACAAGTGCTTTCTGTGAACTATTAGTCGGTTTAGAGATACTACAATCCACGAAAGGTGATGGTAATGGCAAATAGTTGACCTTTAGTTGACATCAAAGAAATAAAATTGTGTGAACATTAGATAATCTAAAACGTTTGTCACAGTTAGTTGTTGGTAAAAATTGTGAGAATTAGTTGAGTCCTTTAAAGAGGATCTTTAATGCACGAAAAACGCTAGGGAATCAGGAAAAAAGTAGTTAGGGGAAACAAGAAATATGCTCAAATTATATGAACAATATTTAGAGCATGCCATGATGATAAGAAATTTGCAAATATTATTCTGAACCACCCAAGCCCATATTTTTAAGTCAATGAACATTTGATTATTTCCTTGATAAAATTTTGAAGAGTATTAGTTAATCCTTTAATCAGATTAGTAGGGAAGCAAAAAGGAACGAGTGAGTGGAAAATCCTTTAATAAAATTAATTAAATAATTTGGTGTATGAAGTTTATATAATAATGTAATACATTTACCTCAAAACATCCTCCTCTTCTGACAAAAGCTTGGGAACTAATTACTATGGCGATAAGTATTACCAAAAGCGCCATTCCCGTGGGATTAGCGACACCGTTTATTAGGCCAAAAAGACCTGGTTTACTCGTAAATAACCATTCAGAAGCAGTAAAATTCCTATCGTTTATTATTGAGTCGTTTACGATGACAAGACCTGGAATAAGTGAAAATTTGTTTGTTAAACGTTAACGATAGAAGCTATTTCAAAAGGAATTAAAAATTTCTTAATCAAAGTTCAGGAGTGGCACTCTTCACATTCTCAGCGAAAACGAACAGAATAGAGAAGCGAGAATATCTTTATCATTATGTTGGTTAGTAATGATTGATTGGTTGGTGACCACCAGCCAGAGGCTCCGAGACCCCGGTGTGCTCTTGGTTGTACCGTTAATGTGAAGAGACCAGTAGCCCTTAACAGTCTTATCACTAGGACCTTCTTGGAGAAATCCTCCTTTGGGTACTCTAGTACTAAGAGTCTATATATCCAATAAGACAGTGCTTCACATTTGAAGATAATGTGTGAGGATATTTCCTCCTCTTCCATGTCCAACCGACAGAATTGTTGCTCTCTCTATATATGCCAATTCTATGCATGTGCTTCCTTAGGGCACAGTGACCGGTGAGTAATCCCATCACCTTGTTTATCTGGCCCCTGCTGGGGTACCGAGATGTACAATCCACGTACAACCACGTGCTGCAGTTTTTGATATTCCAAATACTGGTTCAGGACCAGTGATTGCAGTTTCAGATCCTAGCGTTGCTAGGGTGTCTGTCGTTTTATTGCCTTGGGACCCACTTAATAGTTACTCTATTATGGTTTGCCAGGGTTAAGAGTTTTCGTAGGCAGTTCCAGACCAGTCTAGATCTGATCTGGGGACATGCTAAAGATTTCAGTGCTGCCTGACTACCTATCTGAGAGTATATAGATATTTTAGCCTCCATACCCCCTTTCGATATGTTCGTTAGTAGTTACCTTCTCTTTTTTTTCTTTGTTTATTTGCTATCCATTATAATCGTTTAGTTGCGAATACGACGAAACGTGCTTATTCAGTACCTAAGAGTGAAAAGCGGCGATTTTCTAGCGTTAAAATACTTACAGAGAACCACTCCAGATTTCGAATTTTTTGTTGTAATAAGTACGAAATGAAACGAGTGACTAGATCTGAAAAATAAAAATACTTACTAAAGTTACAGACGTGCATGATAGTGTGAATAACGCTGTATCCAAAAATGAACATCCCGGTCAGTTTATGAAAATAGATATGTTGGTCTAAAGGTAAAACTGAACTATATCCTCTTGTTCGAAGAAATGTTATAGTTTGCCTTAACATCAATATTAATATGAATGTACAGTTGAAGTTTAAGCACTGTCCTGGAAAAATAGTAGTTAAAGGATTTATTCTAATTTATTTAGATAATAAAACCATTTTTATAAAGGGTTCCAGCCCAGAAAAGTACCTAAATAGTTAATAAAGTGTGTAATTTCATATATCGTAAGATGAAACTCCTTTTGGGGTTATGTTCAATTCCTCTCCGAAGAATCAGCAACATTTCTGCCAAATATTAGATCTGCGCTTATTTTGGATTTGTAGAATGAGCGATTTAAGTTTCAAGAAGTTTTTAGGTTAGAAAACGAAAAGAAATTGCCCCAAAAATATAAGTTTTCGTGAACAATGGTATATTTTAGTATTATTATGTGTAGTATTTAACCGGTGGTGATGAAAACTAAACTAAATTTTCAGACAGTTTCCGTTGAAAAATAAAGAAAATTTCAGCTATTTTTGTTGCTAAGGCTGAAAAGGAAACTTCGTAGCAAATTTTCACACTTTTGAGAAGATAACTTAATGTTATACTCACCACAGGCTCTGGCAAATATCGTAAACCAATTTGATCCTGAGTATTGTATTGATCTGGATATAAATAAAGCAGCATTGACTAGAAGAAACCCTAATAGAAACGTTAAATAAACATAGTTGTTTTTAACATAAGGAAGTGTGAAGTAATACGGTCTCCAGGTCCTAATTTTCTTCAATAACGACAATTTTTTATTTTTATTTTGCGGGGGTACCAGCCAACGATCAATACTGAAACAAATACTATACCGTATACACCCAAAAAACCAACGTATTCTGGAAGTCTTTTAATGAAAAAGGCATACCTGATTGATAAATTTTCTAAAAGTCCACCATGTTTTTCCAACTGATTTTTTAAAGCTTCGTACGTAATAGCTCCTCTGTTGTTGGAATCAGCGTCTTCAAACATGGCCATAGTTAAATCGCTGATTTGTTCTTCGCTGAATTGCATCCCATTTTCCTCCATACAAGCTCTCATAACATGTTGAAGCTCTCTATGCTGGATCAAACCATCACCTATGGAATTTTATTAAATCTTAAGATATGTAGCGCGGGTATTGGTCCAGGTGAAGAATCCTGGTAAGTTAAAAGGCAGACTGCTGTTACAGCAAACTTCCGAACAAAAGAAGACTGGGATAGGGATTCAATATTGAAAGAAAACAAAATCTCAGTCTCTCTCATGAAGACTGGCATAAGAGTGGGAATATACTTCCAAAGATGAAACATTCAAAATTCATGGAGCCTCATGAACGGATGCGATGTCGTACAAGCAGAAACAAATAAATATTAACGGAACCACATCAATAGAAACACGATCAAAGATGTTGAAGAAATGCTGTGAAGCTTTGTCAACTCCATAACTGCAGAAACTATGCGAGGTCCCAAGTCACAGTAATGTGAAGGAAAACGATGAAACAGATGTACTCGCAAAGCTGAAACTCCACCAACGATTAAATCACTTGAAAATGTAATAGATGAAATATTCTTGAACAAACAGGAGGGGCGATGGAGCAATTGACTACATAGCCCGAACCAAATGGCCCAAGAGAGACAAGGGATAAATGAAGAAACTGTTCGAGAGAAAAAAGCCTGTAGTGAACATAATAACTAGTATAGGGAAATTGTGCAGTAGGGGGAAATGGATAATTTCAAATGATGACTTCTGCAAATAATGTGAAGAAGAACACCTACTCTGTCATTGGCAGAAACTAAGAGAAATCTGTTCCAAAATTTTGGAACAAAATACGATACAGGGACTTAAAAGTGGCACACGAGCTTCGCAAAATACTGTAAGTGTCTAAAATGAGGTATTGGGTATCACAGTGGGCCCAAGTCTTCCAACTAACGGATGCAATTGCCTTCACGCTCTCATAATCCAACCTAACCTAAGATACCTATTGTTGTATTTGCAATATGATAAAGTATTGTAATTTCTTTATTTCGGATAATTTGACAAGGTCAATAGTAAAAAATGACAAATCCCGTAATCCCGGAAACCTACTATATATACACATAGATTCAAAAGTTTTGCATCACCCAATATCTTCAACAAGAATGGATTGGAGAATAATTAATTGATTAGTTTTATGTAAAAAAAAACTTCAAGAATTTTTGTAAAAATTTTGTCATCCACTAATAAACTTGTTTTAAAAACATAAGAGTATTTTTGTAAGAAAATTTAATTTTCAGATTGATGACTTTTTTGGAAAAATAATAAATAAGGACTTATCTAATAATGAGTATTTCCACCTTTAGAATCTATGTAGGCTTGGAGACGCCTACCCATACTGTTCACCAGATTTCTGATTTGCTGTTGCGGGATATTCCGCCATTCCTCCTGAGCGGCATTAACAAGCTCTTGTACACTCCTGGTGGATTTCTACGTGCTGCCACTGCCCTGAAAAGCATGACCCAAGCATGTTCTATTGGATTCATGTCTGGCGATAAGACAGGCCACTCCGAACGTGATGTCTTCGGTTTCTTGATACTCATTTACAGCTCTGGTGCGATGAGGACGGGCGTTATCGTCCATAAAAACGAAAGCGTCACCAACAGCTACTCGCCATAGTCTCACGTGAGAATATAAAATCTCCCTGGGGTATCTATCACCAGTAATTGTTCCCTGAACATGGATTAATTCTGGGCGGCCGTTGAACATAATCCCGGCCCAAAACATAGCACTGCTAAAGGGCAGCACAGGGCGGGCATGGGTCGGCTGGGCTGCTCTCGTTGGCTCTCTCCACACACGTATTCGATGACTATCATGTACCAAACACATTCTTTTCACATCAGAAAAAAGCACAGAATTCCAAAATTCTTCGGGCAAGGCTGCGTGCTCTTGGTTCCATTGTAGACCGCGAAGTCTGTGCGAGGGTAGTTGTCGGAGTACTCCCATATTGGTCGACGACACCTCAATCCTGTCGAAAGTATTCGTCCCCGTAATGTAGAGACCGATACTGAAATTTCCAAGGCATGTCTCATATTTATTTAGAGTGCTGGTAATGCCATGATCTGGTTTCTCCGGATCGCCAAGTGGTTTTGCCGTTCATTGGTAACACGCCTTCTACCGCTTCTAGGTCTGTCACGAAGATAATTGGTCTAGAGATAGCAGTTCCATGTACGAGATACATCACTTTGCGATCTACCAACTCTATTAGCCACGAACCTTTGAGAATGGCCTTGAGACCTGTTATTCTGGCACGGTCAATCTCACTTATGACTTGACCATTCATGTTGGGTGTCCAAATAATAAAGTTCAACTGTCTTTGCTAGCAAAATTATCGTACCAAAAATCCAACAAAAAAATTGTGAACATGTATTTCTTGCTAAAACAAAATGTGTACAAAAACCCTTGAAATTTTGTTTCACTTGAAACTAATCAATTAATTAGTATCCAGTCCATTCTTGGCGGAGAAAAAATTACTTTTGGAGATATGGGGTGATGCAAAACTTTTGAATCTATGTGTATATAAACTAGGCAATAACTATATATCTACAATGAAAGTCTTGAAGTATATATAACAGATTTCCCCCTTCACTTGCAGTTAAATCTGTCTACTGGTTTTTTCTTAACTCTATATTTGTCTTGTTTTCATTTGGTTTCTGTCTGACAACATTGTTTGAATTTGATATTCCGTCCTCTATATTATTTATTTCCTGATTATCGGTGTTAATTTCCTTTCTTGATAAACTTGTACATTCACGTACTTGTGGTGTAGCATCGTCTCCATGGTTGTTTCTGGAACCTCTTCATAATTATTTTGAGGTGAATTATCTTGATATCTTTGCATACCACTCAATGTAACTTCTGTTCTGGCAATTTGGTCTATGTGTCTTCTGCATCAATTCAATAATGTAGTATACCATCCTTCTGTAGTATTTTTCCAAATTTCCACATTCCGAACTGGATCTCCCATATTGAAAACTTTTTTTGGGAAAATTTGAGCTCGTTTAGGAATTGGGGTAATTAAATCGATTTTTGTTCGAATATCTTTTTTTAACAGTAGTTGTGCCGGCGATAATCCAGTAGTTGAAATGAAGGAAAAGCTATTGGTCAATGTTATAAAAATGGAGAAATAGTGTGAAACAGAATGTTGACAAAAATGTTTTTTTGTATTCAAATAGGTACTGATAGATAAAATCGGAAGTAGAACTAGTTGAAAAAATATTGGTTATAATGTCTACGAAACTATGCATTTTTGCAGCTTGATGCTGATATATGTAGGTACGTTAATTAATATTTTGCCTCAGAAAGTTTGTTTCAAAAACTCAATATAGTTATGAGCACAATGCTTTTTATTCCTCACACTATCAAATTTGACAAAAATGAAATGGAAAGTATATTGTGAAAACTGAAACAAAATATGTCGAAACGGATCTTGAACAAAATACATTACGCGTCTTTTCGCTTTTCCTAACCTAATGTAGCGCACATAGATATGAAAGTTGATACCGTTTTGAAATCTATTAAACTATAATAAGAATTTTCGGATACGTAGTGAGTGAAAACACTGTAGAAATGTTTTAAGCACTTCCAGTATTTGAAAAAATTCACAATTTGCAAAATTTAGAAGTAAGTTTTCTTCTAAAAAGTTTCTGTATATCCTGTATGAAACAAATAAAAATTTCACTTACCATCTAAGTCGTAAACTTTAAACAAAAATCTAATTTTATCATCTGGCGTTTGTCCAGCAAATTGGTGCATCGCATCCAAAAACTCTTGCAATGAAATAGATCCTGAATTATCTTTATCGAATATTTGGAAAACTCTGTCCGTGAAAAACGGCTGAAAAATGAAATAATAGCACATTTATTTTTGCAATTACAATTAAAAATATTATTTATCTCCCTAATTTATAAAAATTTTTTATTCTTACGTTCTTTGAAACGACAATATTTTTAAAGTCTTCCTTTTTAATTTCTTTTCCTTCTCCAACGGTCTGTCTAAACAGTTGCTCCAGTCGATCTATGCTATTTTTATCAAAGCCAGTGCGAGGCCTGAAAACATGAAAAATACCAGGATATTTAAGTTTCTCTAACTTTGTAAGGGATATTAGCAAATTTTTAGCTTGTTCTGGAGAAAAAACATCTGAATGCTCTACCAAGTGTTGAATCAAACTAAAATTTGCATCACACTTGGAGACGAATAGTTTCGCCATATATCCTCGTATAAGCTCAATGGGTAAAATATGTTATAAATGCAAATAATTATCATTAATAAAATTCACCTTGAATTCGTTACGGAGCTCAAAAATTCCATTATTGCTTCAGAAGATATCACCCCACAGTTTTCTTCATCTATTAGACGAAATAATTTATCCACAATCTAAAAAAACAGGAGATGAATCAATGAAAAATATGAAAACTTTAGAATGCCTTAAATAAATTTGTGTTTGGTAATAAACTAAGCATATTTGTATAATTTGAAAAGATAAGTTTTGAGTAGGGCGTCGACCCAGCTCTGTAGTGGAACGCCTCTGATGCGATAATTATAGTCAAGCAGAGTCGAGCTAGGTTAGTACTTGGATGGGTGATCACCGGGGAAACACCGACGTAGTGCCCGTACAGCCTGCAGCGAACCTATTTAGACTGCTGTGGTGAGTAACATATCACAGCTCGCAGGCATTATACCAATGAGCACGAGGTATTCGGATGAGACGTAAAACCGAGGTCCCGAGTCCATGGATGTTGGGCTCCATAAAGATCCCTACCTCTGGTTGGAACACTAGTGGATTCGGCAAAATTCCCAGTTAGGGGTAGAGTGCTCCCGGCGTCGGTGATTAGCCTCAGTTGCAGAAATAGACCAACGTTAAATATCCGAATAAAAAAAAGTTTTGAGTATTTTTACTTACCCCTTTTGTTAGAAAAATTAAATAAAAGTGTTCTAGGTAGATAGGTTTTTCCCCACATAGACAATAAGCTACACTTTCTAGTTGTTCAGCAAAGTCAATTTGTGTTTCATCTCTGAAATTAAACAACGAAAAATTTTAGTTTTCCTTATATTTTGTTAGGTTAGGCTGGGATATGAGAGCTTTGAAGCATTTGCATTCGTAAACTCGGTGGCTTGAGACCTGTTGTTATTTCCTGAGTTTGCTTCGAACCAACAAGTCGGCACTTATCGACTCTTAAATATGTCACTTCTTTCAGTCCCTTTTTTTCTTCGCATTAATTGCAGAAATCATCATTTGAAATTTTCCTGGACCAGTCTCGATCTGATCAGGGGCTTGCTAAGGATTTCAGTGCTGCCTGAATATTGGAAAGGAACTCTTGGACATTTTTATTCCCTTTAGATATCCATTCACAAGCATGTGCCGATAACCTCCTCCTCCTCCTCCTTCCACCTGGAATACGGATGCAAACTTCTCCAAATATGCGTAGACATTGCATCTGGGTTAAGCACCGTGGACTCCTGTTACCCTATCAGTTTCAGATACGTTAACACACCATCCAGACTGCATGCTTCCAGCCCGTTCCAGTTTTTCTGGATATCGTGTTGCTGGTTGTCATTGATCATGGCCAACATCTTATCACTTCTCATTTCAAAAAGCAAGTTTGTGAGTGTTGGTTCGTTCGTGCCAGTTCCCATTGCATTCTAGCCTATCTGCAGCCATTCGTGCTTCTGCCTTGACGTGCAGAGCAAGAGCTACTCATCGCACCCATTATGATTGAGCTGGCAAGTCTATGAAATTGTGAAAGCTCCAGTTCAGCTTTGTTTTGATCTGTTTTTGGTCACTAGACTAAGACACCATAGATAAACATGACACAGTTGAGTGTTGCCAGTGTACTATCCGAGGATTTATTCCTTATGTGTTTTCTATCGCCCGTTTGGTAGCCATTAGGGTCATGGTTCCTTAATTTATTTCATCCAGCAAGTGTTAATTCCAGTGAATTTTGCATCCAGAATTATAACTAGATACTTGACCTCCTGGCTTAGAAACAGCTGCACGCACTTTGAATAGTACATCCACTTTATTGTTTCTCTCCACATTTCTGTGACTTGGGATCCAGTACAGTTCCACTTTGTAGCTATGGAGCTTTGACAAAAATTCAGGCAGTTCCTCACCGCCTTCGATCGGGTCTCTATTGCTGTCAAAGTTTTTAGTGCAATCTCAGTATCTGATTAACTGTAACATTAGATTTATTCCGCTCATTAGTTTAACTTCTTTTGCTATTGCAAAAATAGAATCAAACGGATTTTGTTTTTCTTCGATACTTTCCAATATCTCGGAAATTGTCGGTATATTTCAACAAATTTAATCTCTAAAAAATGCTCTTACTCAACATAAAATTAGCTTGAAAGGTTTATTAATTGTTATGAGAATCGAAAACTAATTTTTCCAAGAATAAAACATTGTTATTGTTAAATGTTGTTAATTTTATCACCAGAAGTAACCTTCAACTGATGGTATAATACATTATCCTGTCCCATTTACCTTTATAGGAACGTTTTAAAATGCATAATTAATTTTATGGAACTTTTTGGATGTCATTTAATAGCGCTCATATCATACCGTTATCTTTATGAGGTTAATTAATGAATGATTATCACAAATAAATGGTTAACTTACATTAATCTCTGCTTCAAGAATTCTATCCAATCTTCTTGCGCCAAACACTGATTTCGGTCTTGATCGAATAATTTAAATAACTGCTCCAAAAGCTCCTGTAAGTACAAAAAAGCATCATTAATATTCAGTGTTAATCGCGGCATATCTTTTCGTAAAATGTTTATTTTTATTTTTATTTGGAAACGAATACGATTATACATTTTTCATTTAATGCATCTTCAATGGTGATTTTTTGGAGTTTCTAAAATACCTTCGTATATTTTTATCCTTAAGTTCAGTTATCTTTTATTTGAGATGAAAACATTCAATTAGAATCCTGCAAATAGAATATCACTTCAACTTCAGTATATCTCTCACAAAAAGTAGGAGAAATGGGATAGTAAGCTAAAACGGGATGCCATGTAGGTATTTTATGTGAAAGTTGAGTGCGAGTTGAGCAAAATATTGCCCAATCGCAAGCTGTACTGATTTTAAACTTGCTAACGGACTTGATTGATTGATAAGTTCGACACCTCCAGTCAGAGGCTTAGAGACCTCGGCACCTCGGCCTTTTGTGCTCTTGGTCATACCGTATATGTGAAGAGACCAGTAGCCCTTATCAGGCTAAACAGTTTTTTCACTAGGTCCTTCTTGGAGAAATCCTCCCTTTGATACTCTAGTCCTATGAGTCTATATCTCCAATGAGAGAGTGCTTCACATTCGAAGATAAAGTGAGAGGCTGTTTCCTCCTCTTCCATGCATGTGCCTCCTTAGGGTCAGTGACAGGTGAGTAATCCCATCACTTTCCTATCTGGCCCCTGCTGAGGTTTAATATTTCGTTAGTCAGCGACTCCGAGGGTTTTTTGACCATGGTTCAAGACCAGTGAATGCAGTTTCAGACCCCAGCTTTGCTAGGGATTCTGCCTTTTAATTGCCTACAATACCCTTATGCCCTGGGACCCATTTAAGAGTTACTCTATTATGGTTTGCCAGGGCTAAAAGTTTTTGTAGGCAGTCCCAGACCTAGATCTGACCTGCCTGACTATCTGAGAGTATGAGGATCTTTTGGCCTCTATATACTCCAGTGAAATTAGCATTTAACCTCGGAATGAAAGATAACCAGCTAAAAATTTGTAAAAACCATCGTTTTCGTGTTGTAATGACTGGTAGAAAAGTCTCATATAATAGCGTGCCGGCGTCAGAAGATATTCAAGGTCAAAGGTCACGAAAATCAGGTTTCGCAATTATCTCGTTTTCTGTGCAAAATTTGTTTTATAAGGCTAGTATAAAATTTGAAGATCATTAAATTGTCTACAATTTTTTCTTGAAATATTTTTTTGTATCTCCAACCATTCTTGAGAAAAACGGCTGAGAGTGGGGGGCGCTTCAGTATATAGAGTAACTATGTGCAATGCGGTGCTAAGTATATAGTTTATCTTGTAAAATTAATAATTGAATAAAAATACAGTTATTAGGTATTATTATTCTTATTCTTTTATCAAAAATAACTATTTGAAATTGTCAGTCTTCGTCTTCTTCATTATCCTCCAACTCAATTTCGACGTCATCATTATCTTCGTTATCGTCATCATTATCTTCATTATCGTCATCATTATCTTCGTTATCGTCATCATTATCTTCGTTATCGTCGTCGACAGTTAACTCCAAAGTCGGAAGTAAGTCATCATCATTTTCTCCATCACAATCATTTGATTGTGGTGGATCATTGAGACATGCCTGTCTATTACATTGACCACATATTAATGAACATAGTAAACCTACCTTTCTGCATCCACAGTTTGCACCACAGCCTTTTTTGCAAATACAAAATATAGAACTTAACAGTTCTTCTGGTGCTGGTGGTAATGATGATGTTTTTGGATGCAGAATTTCATTTTGTAGAAACCAAAACCATTCTTTTGGTTCTAATGTGTTGCCCAACCAAGTTTGGACACACAATAAATGTGCTGTTGAGCTGCTGAACTTGTAGGTGGTAGAGATGACAACTGCACCGGTCGGTTAAACCTTGTTGATTTAATAAATTGTGTATATCGACATTTATCAATATTGCGCTCTGATTGTGGAGCATTGTATACAGATAGTAGAAGACGTATTCCACTATCACACAAGCTTTTTGAAGAGCAGTTTTTTTGCAGATATGGTTCGGCTAATGAATACAAATCGGGATGTTTTTCTAACATTTCTATAATTTTTAATTTTCCCCTTTTAAATAATGAAGATGTTGTGTCACACCCAGTAAACGCATGCAAAAACAATATATGTTTTTTGCAATTGGGTAATTTATCAAGACCTCTGGAGGAATACATGCGTGTTTCTATATTTCTTTTGCCCATTTTTTTGAGGAAAATTTCTTGGCTTTGTAAATGACTTCGTCCAATTAAAATCACCAGCAGATCAATATCTTCCCCAACGATGACAGCAGTTTTTTGCTCGGCAGATTTTGCTATGGCTGTTTCGATGATGAGGACGTCAGCATCATCTCTGGCTTGTTTTGTAGCGATGTTAACACTTTCCAGGTTTTTAATAAAAATAAATTTAATTACTTATGTTTGATAAAAACTTTTCTTGGGTGGTCGGCACAATCATTGTTTCATCAAAACGCACTTCCTAAGATGTTGAAAAAGCAGCAGCTTGCCTTAACTGCTGCAGCCACGCTTCCGCCTTAACATGCAGAGGAAGAGGCGGAAGATTGAGAATGGCTTCCAATGTAATTTTAGACACACGTAAGTTTTATGTTTTTCAATATTTCAATGTAATTTTATTAACTAATAATATTAAGAATTGCTTCTTTATTTGTGAAGAGATTGGGTTGATAATTTTCAAAGGCTATGATAAGATGATGAACGTTGATGTTACCATTTTAGTGAGATTAAAAAAGGAAAAGGTCAAATCCAACGTGTAAGTAACAAGCGATAGCAGAGGAGGAGGGATTTTTCCTCTGCGATTACTCCATTTTTTCTTCTATTGTTTGTTAGCTGCAGAACAAACAATCGCTTTATTAAAACCTCAAATTGCTGAAATATCACCTGGTTAGTAAGATTTATCTCGTACGCCACTGTGAATAAGTAAAGAAATCGGGGACATCCTATTTAATTACGTCTTGTACTGTAAGTAATATGTTCTTAGCGTGAAATATGTAAAATATAACACCAATGAATTATTACCGCAAATTGTATCTTAATAGTACACCGGATGATTTATTGAAAGCTTGAATGAAAACTGATATAATCATAAAATATGAAACAGGTTAAAGATGTGTTACGCCTACGATTGAGGCCTTGTAACTTTCAATAAATATCGATTTATATGGCATTTAGACATACATTAACTCCAAGGAAATGTTTAATATATGGAGTACTTACACGAACAACCTTACCGTGATCTATTTGGGTTAAGTAACTGCAAATACTTTTCTTAGACGAAATTACATCTTAAATGTTCTTTAATAACATAATTACAAAAGAAAAACAGTATGGATTTATTCGTGTACCATTCTCAGATACGCTCACTAATATGTTATGTTTTCACCATCTTTTTGAGTACGTGGCTGTTATCAAAGTTATCAAAAAATCCAGCATTTAAAATATTGCCGTAGCACTGTTTAATATACGAATTTCTTGGGTTGATCAAAGAATTTTGAAGGTAGCCCAATACAGAGCTTAAATTGGCCAGAAAAGTGCTTGTTTGGTAGGTACACATAAGGTTCCAAGATGAAAACAGAAATGGATATAAAAATAACAAAATCTTATTTCACACCCCTATTATTCTCCAAGTAGAAATATTTGTGAAAAATCTTAGCACGAGAAGGAAATCATGATTAAATGAACGCTTGATGAACTGGTGAAAGGAAGCGAAAATCAGTTTAAAGATTTTTCCGTCGACCGTGTATTAACATATGCTATTAACGTTCTCAAAATTAGACAAAATCATACATTAATGACCCCCATTAATGCATGATTTACCTACATTAATCAACGATTTTCTGCAGGCAACCCAACGCACATCTTATACATTATAATTTATATTGACAGTTACCTGTGGTGTAGGCAACCAAACATACAATAACGTCTTCAAAAAATGAATCCTAGTATAGAATACTCCTAGTTTTTGACTTACCTATCGTTTTATTTTATTATTCTACAAAATTATAATAATTATTAGTGTTAAGACATCCAAAAAAGAATTTAAGAAAAACGAAAACAGTGACATTTGAACCAGCGACCATCTCTGTGACATTTCAACGTCATTATTTAATTTTGACAGTACTTACCTATGAAAAAAATAAATATTTTTAGTTTTTAAATATTGAGAAAAACGAATACAACTGATACAGTCGACGGAAAAGCTTTGTAACTAACACGAGTATTAAAAGGGCAATTAACAATCTCGAACATTAACGCACTCGCTCTGCTCGTGCGTTAAATTATCTCAATTGTTAATGGTCCTCATTAATACACTTGTTGGTTAAATAACTATTACTTTACTTTTTCTATAATGAACATATTTTCATTTATGTTGAGATTGAAAAAACTAATTGAGACAGATTAAGATAAAGCATCTTGAACATATAATTCACCATAGGTCTTCAAACCTGTTTGTGCCATGATGATACGACGAATACAATTTTTGAGAATTTATATTCTATAGCTCGTTTTCAATATTAAAAAAAAGATGTATTGTTATTGAGTATTTCTGACCGATATTTGTTATATTTCATTCGGTTTTAATCAAGTGAATAGCCCCAAACCAAATGAACTGCTGCAAATTATGCCGACACCAGTCTTCAACTGCGAATGATTTCGATAATGATCGCAGAAATTGTTCGCGAAACAAAACCAGTAGGTGGTCTTATAAGAAAATTGAAGATTGGTATCGTCGTCGATTTTTCACGCCGTTGCGTTGCGTTGGTTTGATTAATACTTAATTCAAGATTTGAAGAGAATTGTCCGATATCGATCGCACCGCCTACGAAAATATAGAAAGCGTTACTGATAATACAAAAAAAAAATCAAGCTGGGTTTCTGTTCTCACCAAGTACTGATGTTTTTTTTATATAGATAGGAACCTTCAAATACGTTTTTTATATTTACTAAAGTTTGTTGGTGATATTTTGTGCGAAAAGACACATTTATATACGAGCGGTCTTCAAAAAAGAAGAAGAAGAGATATTAGGGGGCGTCCATAAATTACGTGAGGTGTTCAAGGGGGGGAGGGGATTAAGTAAAATCTTTCCAAATCTCACTTTGGGGAGAGGGGGGTTTTAACAAATATCACGTAATTCTTTTTCAATACAAAACCATGTAAAATTGCGATGAAATAAAGTTAAATTCAAGTAAAAAAAATTTCTAGAGTAAAAATATGGCGAAATTCGACACAATAGTGTTTGACGTATTCGCCCGAACCCCGCCGAGCCGTAGGAATGGAGAACTATCGATGGTTTATCGATAACTATCGATATTTTTGACTATCGAAAAAAAATCGATAGTTTTCGGTACTATATTGATAGTTGAGATGTTTAGGTGAAGAATATAAAAATATATTGTAAGCTGATATGAAGTAAAAATGCGATCAAAAAATGAGACAGAGAGATGAGAGAGAGAGAGAGAGAGAGAAAGAGAAAGAGAGAGATAGGAAAGAAAGAGAGAGGAGAGAGAGAGAGAGATATAGATGGGAGAGAGAGAAAGAAAGATGGGAGAGAGAGAGATGAGAGAGCGAGAGAGAAGTAAGAGATAGACGAGAGAGAAAGATAGTGTATTGCGTGTGATTACAATCGTTATTTTAAACTCTCAGAATCTAAGACGGATTCCGTAAGGTTCGCAACACTCGGAATTTTGTAACGCTTTTTTTCATTACAAAAGCCCCCCATTTTGCTTATAGAACATTTTAAAAGAAAAAAATTCGCTTTTGGAAGAGAAAATTGCTATTAAAAGTACTAAAAATCCGCAATTTTTTTTGACAATTATTCACCATTTTTGATCATATTTCAAAATATTTAACAATCTTTGACAATTATTTAACATTTTTAACAAGTATTGACCATTTTTGACAATTATTGACCATTTTTTACCATTTTTGATAATTATTGACCATTTTTGACAGTTATTGACCATTTTTGACAGTTATTGACCATTTTTGACAGTTATTGACCATTTTTGACAATTATTGACTATTATTGACAGTTTTTGACAATTATTGACCATTTTTTACCATCTTTGACAATTATTGACCATTTTTCAAAATTTTTAACAATTATTGAACATTTTTTCCATAATTTTGACTATTTATGAGCATTTTTCAAAAATTTTCAAAATTTTTAACAATTATTGACCATTTTTTTCATAATTTTGACTATTATTGACCATTTTTTTCCATTTTTGACAATTATTGACCATTTTCGACAATTATTGACCATTTTTTCCAAAATTTTAACAATTATTGACAATTTTTCAAAATTTTGACACCTATTGACCTATTGACAATTTTTCAAAATATTTAACAATCTTTGACAATTATTTAACATTTTTAACAAGTATTGACCATTTTTGACAATTATTGACCATTTTTTACCATTTTTGATAATTATTGACCATTTTTGACAGTTATTGACCATTTTTGACAGTTATTGACCATTTTTGACAGTTATTGACCATTTTTGACAATTATTGACTATTATTGACAGTTTTTGACAATTATTGACCATTTTTTACCATCTTTGACAATTATTGACCATTTTTCAAAATTTTAACAATTATTGACAATTTTTGAAAATTATTGACCATTTTTCAAAGTGTTTAATAATTATTGACCATTTTTGACAATTATTGACCATTTTTTATCATTTTTGACAATTATTGACTATTTTTCAAAATTTTGACAATTATTGACAGTTTTTGACAATTATTGACCATTTTTCAAAATTTTTAACAATTATTGAACATTTTTTCCATAATTTTGACTATTTATGAGCATTTTTCAAAAATTTTCAAAATTTTTAACAATTATTGACCATTTTTTTCATAATTTTGACTATTATTGACCATTTTTTTCCATTTTTGACAATTATTGACCATTTTCGACAATTATTGACCATTTTTTTCCAAAATTTTAACAATTATTGACAATTTTTCAAAATTTTGACACCTATTGACCATTTTTCAAAATTTTGAGAAATATTGACCATTTTTGACAATTATTGTCCATTTTTCAAAATTTTGACAATTATAGTCCTTTTTTAAAAATTTTGGCAATTATTGACCATTTTTGATAATTATTCAATATTTTGGACAATTTTTCTAAATTTTTGATCATTTTTCAAAATTATTGACCATTTCTGACAGTTTTTGACAATTATTAACAATCTTTGACCATTATTGACCATTTTTTAAAATTTCTAACAATTCAATTTTTAACAATTTCAAAACATTGTTGTAAGCGTTAGAATAATATATTTTTATTCTTCGATATCTATTGGTAAACGGTAACACGCTTTACTAAATACGACAATTTTACAGGAAACTGTAATGATTCTTTATGTTTCAAGCTAACGGGCTTGTTGTCACTGGAATTTTGGTTTGTGACTTGGAGGTGAAGGTGTCGCTACTTTCGCAACTATTACATTCCCGTCATTGGAAGGTATTTATAGTTGGTGATTGTAGAGACAATTCAGTTCGGGATTAACTCTCGGACGATAACATACACCTTGTACGGATGAGTCGCAATGCTCCGAAACCGGTCTACAAGTTATGTTGTCCCTTCTAGTTGCAAATCAGAATGGTTGGTTCAAATCTTGTAGATTTATCAACCCCGTTTGACTTGGAAGTGTAATTCAATGTCTGTCGGGGCAAGTAGCCCGGGAAGTAGTTGTTTCTTCTTCGTTGAACGGTCACTGTTTTTGAAACATATTTTCCAAAACATTGTTGTAAGCGTTAGAATAATATATTTTTATTCTTCGATAACTCTATTACATGTTGCCAAATTTAAATAAATCAGCTAGAACTTATTTTTAATGGAATGGTTTATACTGGGAAATGTATATGTGGTGCATACTGGGACACCCAAAAATGTGGTCTATACTGGGACGTACATAAATAATGCACATTTTACACATAGAAATATTTTTTCATTATAGATTAAAAAAATCTCAAGATTTTCAATATGACGATTTTATAACTTGAGTAAAATTGTTTCTTTTTGTTGCAGATTTCTTAACAATGCCCAAGTGGCCAAGAGGAAAGTTAAAAAACCACTATGAAGATACTTCACTTTGAAAGAGCGCACCAAATGAGGAGTGCGGTTCTACAAGTAATAAATGGCGAAAAAACTTTGAGAGACGCAGCAAAACATCCGATATCAAAATCTGCTTTGCAGCGTGATGATTCAAAATATAAGACTCTGCCAGATGATGAAAAAGCTAAATATGATTTTTTACAAAAACTTGGGTTTAAATCAGTATTTACTGAAGCAGAGGAAGCTATGTTGGTACAGTATTTGCTGGATGCCTCTCATATGTGCTATGGCTTAACTGAAAGAGAAACTAGAGTTTTAGCATATAATTTTGCCGTTACAAATATTCAATAGCTATACCAGACACTTGGAATGAGAATGCTGTCGCTGGGGGTGAGCGGAATAAAAATTTTCGACATCGTAATTCCCTCTAGCATTTACTCCAACTAATATTTTAAAAGCTTTTGAGAAAACTGGAATTTGCCTGCTCAACTCAAATGTTTTTACAGACCAGGATTTCATGATGTCTTACGTCACAGACCAGCCATCTGAAGTTGTAACTTCACCAAACCAAGTATCTCAAAATGCTGCAAGCGAGGCAAACACTTTGCTAAAATCAGAATCTGGAAACACTTCAACAAGTGAAGCAAACACTTTTGGAGACCCAGAATCTCGAAATACTTTAACACGCGAACCAAACACCTTTCCCCGAGTCGACCAATGAAGTTCTGAATGTTGCAAAAGTATCTTAGTGATGCTTATTTTGAACCTCTTGATTTACCACCAGTAGCGGGACCTCCACATTCTAGACCATCAACGTTAATAACATCTGAAGCCATAAGACCCCATCTAGAAGCAGAACCTAAAAAAATACTACCAAAAGAAAGAAGGGACAATCATTAGTACTTACAGACACTCCTATAAAAGAAAAATTAGTGGAAGAATACAGACATAGACAAGGAAGAAAACAATTAAAAGAAAATCAACATAAAAATAAAAAACAGAAAGTGACAAAACAAGTCTTTGGGAAATTTCTAAAAAAATGTACAAAATGAGAAAATCAAGCTCTGAAGAGTCAGGAACAGAGGATGTCATGAATGAAGACGCACTATGTGATGATGATAATGAATTAGATCCAGAGATTCATATTGGCGATTCTGTTATTGTGCAATACCCTACCAATAAAAGTGTTCGCCATTATGCTGGATGCGTAGAAGATGTTAATAACAGCAAATATATGGTTTCTTTCCTTCGTAAAGCATTGGGTAATACATTTGTATATCCTGAAAAAGAAGATATTGACACCATAGAAGAAGATAATATTGTTAGGAGTTTACCAAAATCTTCTGAAATAGGTACAACGCAACGTTCAGCATGTCAGCTACAATTTGAGTTTGATTTTTCTCAATATAATATGTTTTAAAATTATAATATTGTTCGTATTATATGTGTTCTATTCGTTTGTATTACGTTCCGAGTTTTGTTATAAATAATTTTTTTAATATTTTGGTCCCAGCATGGACCATTCATGTCCCATTAGGAACCAATAGAGGTCCCACTATGAACCAATATTGGTCTATACCGAGACAAATGGTTCATACTGGGTCAATTGTTATGTAATATTTTTTGTAAAAATTAACATATAATTGACAATATTCGAAGCAATGCTTTGATACCCTCAAAAATTTAAAAAAATAAAAAATGCGTCTGAATGATTCAAATATTGAAAAGTGTCCCAGTATAGACCACTCTTCCCTATTCCGAAAAATTATAATTGTGCTTTCTGTTTTCCGGATACTTTCTAGACGGACTATACTTGAGATACGTGGGACAAAAAGGTGTGTATGAAGTAAAAATTGAATGAATCTGAAAAAGAAGACAAATAGGAAAAAATATAATTTAAGGAAATGAATAAATTGGGATTGATTTTAATTTCTGACTCTGGAATCATCGACGAGTAGGAGAGAGAAGCACTTACATCTTGAAATAAATAAACTTCGGTATATACAGTATTCGCTAGCTAATTTGATGTCCTAAATGCTTTCTAGGGAGCTATTGACGCCGCCCATCCGATAACTGTAAACAGTGCCGGGCAAGTTCTGAGGATACACTTTCTGTTACAAATTAACACAACTAATAAAGTAAAGTCCGTCCGGAAATATATGATCCTAACTTAATAAATAAAATTTAATTCTTTGTTATAATTATTGGTATATTGATTTCAATAGAAACTGATCTGCTTTATACCCGAATTCTGAGTACATAAATAATATTTTAACAATAAGGTACCCATTACAATAACATGTTATTTATCTAATTGAAGATTATAAAGTTAGGATCTTATATTTCCGGACAGACTATAATTAAAATTTGTTAGAAACTAAATGATTTCTTCCATGTAGTAATGAGAATAAAAGAAACACAAGATAGTGGGAAATTATTTAAGCTAGGTATAAACAGTTTTTATGTTTACGAAGAATCTGACTCACTGCCGCTACTGGAATCACTTTCATAAGAGGGTTGACGTCATATAACATATCTGTTTGAAGTTCTCTATCAAAATATGAGTCTTCTATTGTTATGGTATCTTCATCACTTTTTAATCTCTTAAAATAATTAAACACTCTATATATCACTTGACGAGTTTTTCCTTCAATACATTTACGATTTTCTTCATTAACGGCTGACATTTTTACAAACACTTTATTGTACAAAGCAGAAACAATAACTGTGTGATGCTACGCTACTGAAAATCTTAACACCTGATAAGGTTCGATGCAATTGGCGTTTGTCAAAATTTTACCACCAATAGCAGCCGAGTAGGCAGGGCACTATTACTCTGTCTCTCTTAGTTGGTAATTTCTGGGACATCAAGTTAGCTGGCGAATACTGTACATTGACCATCAAGAAAATACATCTACCAAAAATTTGGCACATTTTCAAAAGTGGTCGTTTTTTGAAATACTTAGCAAATGATCCTAAAGCATATAAAAATTTCAAACATAGTATTACTACAAAAGAATTCACAAAAAAAATCATAAAAATCAAAAGATTAGTTCAAGAGATAACCACTTTTGAGAATATGTCAAATTTTGTTGGCCGGAGTAAAGTAACTACATGCTTGACAGAAAGACCTAAAAAGTATGTAGGTAAATTTTGATGTGTTATACCATTTAAAACAATATAAATATTGTCAGAATTAACATTTACAGAGAAACTTCAAAGTACAAAAACATCTATTGAAAAAATTGTTAGGGATGGAAGGGACAATCTGTATATAACCTAAATGAAGTGACGGTTTGTCTTTACTGACATTATGTATGTATATCAAAGTAGCTATTAACCAAACCATGAATTAAGTAGCCAGCAATTACGCCTGGTTCCCAATAACTACTTTCACCAACTTTATTGGTCGCCCTCCACAGAAATGCCGGTCACGTATGAACCACCACAGGGCGTCCTGGCAGGTACCGCTCTATAGTACCTACTACGCGGTTATATAATTGCCACAACCCAAACGGCAGGTCAGTTCTTGAGGATCTTTCAGGCAGGCGTTATGCGAGTCTTGATTATATTCCGCAGTTTACGAGTGTATCCAAATAATTTTTAATTTATTTTATTTTTTCAAAAAATGTATCATGTTTAACTATTTTCAGGAGACAAATAACATCCTATAAAACTTTATAGGTTCGGTCATAAATTTCTATAAATTCCTAAATCTATAGCTCACGATGATCTGTTACTTTTGCGATTATGATAATGGAATCGTGAAAATGACAATTCTGGAATACTTTCTGTAAACGTCTTATTTACAGTGACGCAGTGAAGTTTGCAGTAACTTCACGCATATTTTCGTACGATAGTAGTAAGGTTATATTGACGAAATACCAGAAAAAAAATTGAACAATAACCAATTTATTTCAACTTCACAAAAGAGGTTATCTTTCTTCTTTCGATACCAAATTTCTCTTATTAAAGCAATTCTTTACAGGATAAATATGCAGCGTCCTTCTCATTGACTACATAGTCTTTTTAAACCTCTCAACTTATATTTCTCTTCCAAGGGGTTGACTGGCTCTAAGGGATGGTTCAAGTAAGCCATGTGGAGCTGGACTTTATGTATGCCCTAGGTTTGTTATAGGTTTGGACTACAAGCTGTTCTTAGGGATGGACTACAAGCTGCTCCTAGAGTTGGAGTACAAGCTGTTCTTGGATTTCGTTGACTATCCTAGGGTTTGAAGACTTCAACAATATCTCAGGGTGACCTAGCTAGAGCCAATGCTTACCACAACAATTACCTTAAAAAATTAAGATGAGCTTAAAAATGGAGACTGTAAAACAGTCAGTAACGAAAAAGGCGCTCGTGGCAGTAAGAGTAGGTTGAGACCAGAGACAACAACGAGACGGGTAACTTAATAGACAAAAAGGTTCGGTAGATCAGATAAATATTATGTATCTTCTCTTTCACTTATAACTATAGACTATCTATCTTAAAATACACGGAGGGTGAACAGATGGCTCTAACAAAGCAAAATTCAATGTTGCCGATACTTTTTCTTAGAAGGAGGGTAGAATATGTTTTTCACTGAAAGCAATGGATGACATGTTGATTTTGATTGTTGAAACAATTAATAAAACAATGAAAAAACAAACATAAGAATCTATAACTTGAAAGAAAAGAAAACTGTTATGTGAAAAAATAGAATTGGCAACGCTGTAATTGTCACTTAAAGTTCAAGCTTGCTTTCTCGATAACCGCCATTATTTTTTTGTGTTTACAGTTGAAAGGTGTATGTTTTACAATTATAGACCATTTTTCAAAATTTCAACAATTTTTGACCAATTTTAACAATAATTGTCCATTTTTGACAATTTTTGCTAGTTTTCGACAATTTTTGAAATTTTTCGACCATTTTTCAAATTTTCGACAATTTTTTAAAATTCTTGACCATTTTTCAAAATGTTTTTAAAGTTTTTGACAATTATCGACCATTATCGAATTTTTGACCATTTTTCAAAATTTTATAAATTATTGACACATTTTGACTATTATTGACCATTTTTTGACCATTTTTGACCATTTTTGACCATTTTTTGACAATTTTTTGACAATTTTTGACAATTTTTGAACATTTTTGACAAAAATTGTCCATTTTTAACAGTTTTTGACAATTATTGACCATTTTTGACCATATTTTAAAATTTTTGACAATTTTCATAAACAAATTATTCGTAAATGTACGCAGTAAGTATGGTGAAAATTTGATTTAGATTTTTTTCATTTGGCTAGCAACCGAGTGCAGTAGGTGATGTAGTTTTTTGAGCCCTATGAAAATTTTTGAACAAAAAAATTGATCTGATGAAACATTTCGGAGTTATTACAACAAAACACTTTTTTTCGATTTTTTTCGACAACGATATCTCACGAACGCATCAACCGATTCTGACGCACTTGGTGGCGATCGATGCGGGTTCACAAGGTTAAGAGCTGATCAGTTTTTGAGGTCGATCAGTTCAGCCAATTCGGAGATATTTTGAAAAAATGAAAAAAAAACAACTTGTTTTTTCACTTTTTTTGCAATTTCTCAAAATGTACTGGTCCGAATTAGTTCCAACTTACAGGAAACCTTATTTTGAAGAAGCATTTTCGAATGACACCAACTGCGATCAAATCGGTCAAGCCGTTCAGAAGTTATAAGAGGTTTACATACAACACACACACACACACATACAGACGTACGGACATCATCGTAAAAATAGTCAGGAAAGCTTCTTAGGGCTTCAAAACGTCAAGATTTGTTGAAACCTCGATTTTTTTAAAACGGGGTAAAAACAATAACTTCCCGATTTTTCGAAAATCATTAGGAAGGATTATTGATTTTCTTAGCGGGAATTTAATAATCTGGAAATCGGTTGACCATCCCTGCAACTTCCCGCTAAATTTAATTTTCAAACGCGTGCGATTTTGTCGCTAGTTGCGATGTTTTTGAGCTCTTCGAGTTCAAAAATTTAATTTTTGTGTTGTTTTGAGCTCTCCGAACTCAAAGATAAAGCTATTCGATGCTTTTGAGCTCTTCGAGCTCAAAAGTGTTATCAAAGTTCGATGAAACACGTTTTTTTAAATTTTCAAACTGCTATAACTTTTGAATGAATTAACCGATTTTTACGCGGTTGGTGGCGATCGATGTAGTTTTTTGAGCTCTATAAAAAATTTGAAACAAAAGAATTGATCTGATGAAACATTTTGGAGTTATTACAAAAAAACACTTTTTTCGATTTTTTTCGACAACGATATCTCACGAACGCATCAACCGATTCTAACGCACTTAGTAGCGATCGATGCGGGTTTTCAAGGTTAGGAGCTGATTAGATTTTGAAGTTGATCGGTTCAGCCAATTCGGAGATATTTTGAAAAAATGAAAAAAAAAACTTTTTTTTTTCACTTTTTTTCACTTTTTTTGCAATTTCTCAAAATCTACCGGTCCGAATTGGTTCCAACTTACAGGAAATCTAAGTTTGGCGAAGCCCTTTCGAATGACACTAATTACAATCAAATGGGTCAAGCCGTTCAGAAGTTATAAGAGGTTTACACACACACACACACACACACACACACACACACACACGCAATTACCATCTGCAAGGGTCACACATTTTTTTGGCGTGTTCCCAGCAGATGGGTTTTTGACACTCACGACACATATAGAATGTTTTTCTTTTTATTTTGGCAGAACATTGGTAATACGTCTTTTTTGTAGCCATTCTGTCATAATTGCCAATTTGCTGCTGGTTTTATAACTGGCCAAAACTTGTTCTAAACTGCTACGTCCAAGTACTAGGCAACCACTAATATTACTGAGCTGCAGAAGCAACAGTTTCTAAGAGGTATACAAGGGCCCAGGTGTGTATCTGAAATTCTTAAGACAATAACATAAACCTAAATAGAGGAGCGGTATGTGATACCCCACGATAGCGGTTGCGGGCTAAATTTCGCGCCAAACCCCTAACTGTTTTATTAGACAGAACAAGACCAGTTAGTATTGGAAGAAGACGATACTAGAGACATCTACGTCACCCTCTCACACAGTAGGCCAGTTAAGTTGTATAAAGAAACTAAAAATTAACATTGAGTTGCTCGTCTCGTTGGTTGTCTCTGTTAAGACAGTTGATAATAGACTGGAAGTGACCAATATGACGGCGAATTGCGATATAAATTTCGGAAAAGGTCGAAACATGTCGATAGACTTCAGGGACCCAATTCTTGAAAACCGGAGAGTAGATCAAGCGAGAGAAAGGAGGCGTGGTTCTATCGAGAATTGATAAATGGTAGGTATTCTTGAACGTCATTCTATCGAACGTCAATAGGATGACTCCCTCATGCTTCTACTGGAGGCGAGTTCGGAAATGAGGAGTAGAGTAAGAGTAGTACTGGAGTGGAGCAGATGCAAAATCTTGCAGTACACTTATCGCGTGACTACGGTTCAAATTTTCTACTGCGGGCAATAACGAACGGATAGAGTAAAGTGATTCTTGTGACGTTTGAAAACTTAACCTAAAAATGTAAAATATAAGAGTTGCAAGTTGCAATCAACTTTTTATTTTCCAAAGAGAATACTTATTGATAGGATAATGGATGTTAATGTAAGAAGAACTCGTTTGTGGGCTTTGGCTTCTGTATTGAGAACAGCTTTTATATGGTTTTTTGATGATGATGAGACAGATAGAGAAGACCCTCAGGTTGATCTCCACTATGTAGAAATGCGTGTACATAGAATGCCTTCATAACAGTTTAAACAAAATTTTCGGATGGGTCCGAAAACATTTGAACATTTATTGATAAAACTCCATCAAGTTAATTTGCAAAATAGAGGCCATCCTGAAATATCTTTAGAAAAATCAACTTTAATTACTATTTGGTATATAGGCAATATGGAAAGTTTTAGGTGAGTGAGGTATAAAATAAACAATTGAACTAGAAACGTACTATTAATCTAATGTTGCAGAGGCGTAGCTGCCCAATTTAGTGTCAGCAAATATACAGCTTGGCAAGCTCTTTGCCGAATATTGTTAGAAATTAATAGGAGACATGGATTTCTCAAATTGCCATCTATGGCAAGATCTGCTGAAATATCGAACTACTTTCGAAGAAAGAATAACATTTCAGGTAAATGGGTTGACGAAAGCCATATTGATGGCAAAGAACTAACTTAAATTGTAATAAATTTTAGGTGTCATTGGACTTCTTGATGGAAGCCATATTAGGATTGTTGCTCCTAAAGAGTATCCTGTTTCATATATAAATCGCAAGGGATATCACTTTTCACAGATGTTTATGCAGGTGAAGTGGGATCGATTCATGACTACACAATGTTTTTGAGATCAGAAGTGTCAAATAGAGGAGCTGAAAGCTTTCCAGATGATAGTCAGCTTATGGGAGATTTAGCATACAAACTGACTGAAAGAATGTTAGTTGGTTTCAAAAATAATGGCCGCTTGACACCCAGAGAAAAAATTTCAATTGTGTAATATCGAAAGTCAGGGTGAAGATAGAAAACACTTTCGCAACCTTAAAAGGTAGATTCCGTCGCCTTAAATACATGGAGACTGTGAGGCCTGAATTAACCTGCCTTTTGGTAGTAGCAGCTTGCTTATTGCATAATTTATGTATACTAGCTGAAGATACTCCTGATAATATAGCAGATATAAATTTAGAAGCTGAAAGGCAAACTGAATTGCAGAATAATCCTAATAACCGTTTAGATGTTATGGTGCCAGTGGATGAAAACGTCAGAGCACCAGTGAAAAGACGTGATATAATGAACACTTTGCATTTAAATCCTAGATTTAGAAATAATAATTAATAAACAGTATTCTTTTAATATAAATATATTTATAACAAAAACTATTGTATTTAGGAACAATCCTTGAACAAAATAATAATCTAATTTGTATTTAGATTTAGAAATAAAACAGTATTCTTTTAAAATAAATAAAGATTTCTATAACGATATCCATTGTTTTGAAAAAAATAATAAACTACTAATTTAAAATCTTAACATTCTAAAAATATGAACAAGATACTAATTTATATTTTGTCAATTAATTTGTCGAAACTGTCAAGGAATCGATCCATCCTCGACAGTTTCTCTTTATGTCTATCATTGGCAGTAGGGATATGTCTTCTTTTAAACGTCGGCTGTTGGTTGTCCCCTGGAGGGTCAGATCCAGATGTGTATGGTTTCTTTGGTCTGTACATCTGCTTTTGTTAATGCTGTAGATGTACTCACCACAGGTGGCACACTTTCAGGCCTCTGGTTGAATAATTCGTCCATTATTTTAAAGTATTCCCATCTATGGGTAGCATTATCACTTTTGCTATTTTTCAGTTGTATGCTTTTTAATGTTCGTTTCATTGTCATCCTTTTTGATTCTACATTTTTGACATTAAACTGAAGTTCGTTAAAATCTTTGTTTAATTTTTTGGCTATTCTATCCCAAACAATTTTCTTCATACCTGTATCAAAAGCTTTTTAATTATCTTTGTAATGATGCAATAAAGATAAAATTTTCTCACTGGTTCACAATTTATTAGTAGTAATCTTTTCATTTTCTTCTTCTGAATCTGAGTTTTGAAAAAGTAAACAACAGTAAATATTTAGTAGTAGAATAGCTAACATACAGCATTTGAACTAAATACACACCTTCAGAGTGTTGAGCTGTAGTTTGAACTAGCTGAGAAGGTCCCTGTTCACTGCCATTTATTGACCTCTTACGTTTACTTTCGATGTCTTCTGGACAACTCACATTTTTTATTTCCCCGGATGTGATTTTTGAACATAGAAAATCCCACAAAATTTGCTGATCTGCAAGGTATAAATATGTTTACTTATATTAATAATTACTTTTACAAATTGCACTTACCTGGGAGAAGTTGATGTTCTGGATCTTCTATTTGAAGATTATACTCTACGTTGTTTACCAACAAATTCACTTTTTGTGCTGGCATCCGTATCTGTTCAGTCATGTTACGTTAATTATTCTAAACCACGTGTTGTGCTCTAAACTGTAAATAAATCACCTAGCGAACTCTACTTTTCCCTCATGAACTAAAAAAATGACATTAGCAATGTCACTTTTTAAGAGTTACACTTTTGCCTCGTCCTCACGATGTGGAGTAAAAAGAGGAAACTCTTTTCACTCCGTCCAGCCGATTTTATGATCCCTATTTACTCCATTCTCACTCTCACGTCAATATAAAACGGAGGGTGTTGATTCGGAGTGAAAAGAGCAACTCTTTTTGTATTTCCGAACGCACCTGGGAAATTGAAGGGATCAGCTAGGGAACACGAAATAATTTGACAGTTTTGTGAATTTATTTGACCTTGTGGACCATTAACCTCACTTTTTTATACTCTTTGCTGTTCAATTCATTTAATGTTCAATGAAATAATAATAAATAACAATGTTCAAAGATTTTTGTTGTGAGAATGAATGATGGAAGATGTTATACAATCGGTATCAACACTGGGTTGTTATTTTTTATTATAATATAACAATAATTGTATCGGTAAATGATTGAAAACTGATGAGAATTCACATGATAGATTCAAACACGGGATTGTGACAATAACAAAATTCAGTTTTATAATTGGTCAAGAAATTTGGCATCGCTATGGCTTTGTTCCCTGTTTCATGCTCCCTCCTTGAAGTTCCAGAATACGAAATTATGATATTAAGAGAACAGTAGTAGAAAAAATTAAGGAATGTTCCCCGGGAACTTTGATCGCATAAAGTTTTGCTTGGACTTTTAATCTTCGGGTTTATTGTTATAAGAAATTTCACCTTAATTGATATTGAAATAATTATTATTTGTATGAAATATATTAAAGTTACTCAAGGCTTCATAGAATTTTGATTACTTTGCCCCCACGAGTGTAATAACATGTTTTCTAATAGTCTACGAATAACATGTACATGAGTTAATAAATCTCATTATCTACCACACAACTATATTCCATCTTTAAATACTTTGGTCACGGAAAGCCGTCATTTCTATTGTCTTATAAAACACGATTATATATTTATAAATAATAATTATAATAATTTATGTTGAATAACTATCAGGTTCTATTTTTAATACTCAGAGATCTTTGTAATAAATATTTATATTTTGATTCAGTTAACAACATTATATTGTTCATATCATTAATTTCTTTTGCAACCTGTTGGAAGTAATAGACTAGTTAACAGGATAATTAAAAAAGTATGTTTTATAAAGCACCAAAAACTTCTTTCGTTTTGTAAGGAACACCTAGTTATGTAAAATGCTAGTTCTGTGGTCGAAACCGACTGAATGTGCCGAAAATATAATTTGAAACACCAGCATCAGTGCAGCAGCAAAAATATTCTTGACGATGACCCGACGGAGCCTACGTTTTGCAAAAGAAGTTCTCGCCTAGTTCATTGAGTTTCCCTAGGCATTCCCATACCATTTTGGAACTGATTACACAAAAACTCAGTAACTTCTTAGGAATTCCCAATATGTCTTATTTTTTTCTAGAAGAACCACCAGCATATGCAACCTGAATTTAGAGAAAACGGTGTTACCAACAAATTTCACCTAATATTATCTTGTCACGATGCCTAATATGGTGGCCACGTTGCAGTTGTCATTTAGTTAAAGCTAGCCTCAAGATTTGACAGCAGTCCAAGTTTGAACAAGAAATTCGTGGCTCAAAATTGACACAACATTTTCAAAAAATAAACATACATAAATTTCTTCATTCCTCACCTTTAGGGTAGGTTCAGTATAACTATTTCAGTTGGGCAACCAACATAAACATTTCAAAAAGCCGTTTTATTGAAAGTTTACCATACCGTATGTATAAAAAGCTTCTGTCATACTTAGGTCAGAAGTGTTGTCTCTTACAAGATAAAATAGACCGTTATCTGGTCTATTGATATACACATAATAAATTAAATTTTATCTAAATGCAGCCATGTGGTTTGGGTTCTTTCGCCTAATAAACAGAGGTGTAGCCATATTTAAATATTTTAATATTAAACAACTTTCTCTAATCGGATTTAACACCTGTGCTTGAAGTGCCTACACCAAATATTTGCTTTTTTAATTATACAAGAAAGATTTACGATTTTCTTAGATCGAACTAGATATGACATAACTCAGTTGCCAAATAATGTGCTGATATAAGTTTCAAGGTATTGTCTAATCGTAAAGGCTGCTTAAAAATTTCGCTGATAATCACTAACGAGCAGTTATTTACATATTAATGTGATAAAATATTTTTTTTAGATTGAAGATTATTATTATAAAGGACGTCGACCCAGTTCATCAAGTTCGTCACGTGGATATCGATATCTGAGTAGAGCGTTTAATTTAAATTAAAAAAAGCTATATAGACTCCGTTTCACCATATAAGAAGAAGTCACGTGAAGTTTGCCAACTGACTTGCGCAGAAACCAAAATCGGTCTTGTTTATCTATGTCGCCTCGTAACGACCGTTTCATGCCGTTGGCGTTACAAACGATTTTCATACCGACAGCCATTTTAATATTCACATTTGTGTTTGAAGCAATCATTTACTACCGAATATTTTTGATTTTTGAATATTTCAAGACGTTTAGCTAGTTTATCTGCAGGTGTTGTGAAGGTTTCTTCTTCCATTCTCATTGTTCCACTATTTTGAGATTTTAAAGGTGCCCATTCTGGCGACAGTGTCATGTCAGGACACCTGTAGAAACTCTTGGTGCAGTTTTAATCTGGCTTAGACATTCATTCGTTCTCACCTGGTTCTAGTCTCCAAGGAGTATATTTGATTGTCTAAGCCCCACTAGATCTTTCCTATGGTCAAATCTCCTCTTTTCGGCGCTGCCCATTTCTTCCAATACTACATTGGAGTTGATACCGCAAAAGGATTCCGTCCCCCAAAAGAGTGTTTCAGTCCCTCTCTTCATCTGCTATTTCATTTCCTTCTATGTTCTGGAATCCATAGTAAGGTAACGTTAGGTTCGTTCCAACTGGCGATAGAACCGTTCTAGGTATCGTTCACGCAGTACTCGCGTTCCATCTGATTATAGTATCGTTCTTGGGACGGTACAAAAACTATCTTCAGGAAGGGGTATAAAGTTGATGTGTCCATCTCTATACAATACGGTTTCTAAATGCCAGTTGGAACAAACCTAATGTTGTTCTGTAATGGTGTTACAGGGCTGTGTCTTTTTATATGCTGAACGTGAATGTTTGAAATTCATAATGTGGAATTTATGTAAACTCTCATATTTCTTCTGAATAACTGATTATTATGTTTATAAATATTCATTATTTCGAACAGATCAATAAAAAAATAAATATACGTTAAAAATATGTTTGAATTTGATAAATGGTGACAGAAGTATTTTATTAAAAAAAAATCTAATTAAAATAAACAAAATTCTTCAAGAATTAGGTCAAAAATTTCGAAATTTGTATTAATTTTTTGTATCTCAAACCAATTAATAAGACATACTACTACATATTTTTGGTATCGGTTAGAAAATGATTCAGTTGAAAACAGAAAGTGACATTCAGTAAGATAAACGAGCACTTCTTCTTTCAAGTTATTCATTTTGGAAATTAATATATGGAAATATATTTAAAAATATTATGTGAACGCCTAATTTGTCACTTGATGTTTGGTATTTGTCAATTTAGATGGTTATCAACAATGTCGTGAGAACCAATTTTCGTTATAAAAAATGTCTAGATATGTATTTTTATT
This sequence comes from Lochmaea crataegi, assembly GCA_947563755.1. Lineage (NCBI taxonomy): Eukaryota > Metazoa > Arthropoda > Insecta > Coleoptera > Chrysomelidae > Lochmaea > Lochmaea crataegi. The sequence continues at coordinate 14,958,442 of OX387434.1, read as the reverse complement.
AATTTTTATTTTTAATTATTTTTATTTCATAAAAACATTAAAAGGTGGTGGAGATATTTTATCCAAATTTTGGATAAGGCATATCAGCCTGCTGTGTGGTATGGATGAATTGATGGAGGGGATAATGAAGGATAGGATTGAGGAGGAAGTTGGTAGGAATTGGGGTTTTAGAGTAAACCAGCAAGGGTTTACGAAGGGGAAATCTTGCATCTCGGCACTGGGCAGGGCGATGGGCTTGGTGGAAAGAGCTGGGGAGGGCAGCTGGAGGAACAAGAAATTGGCCCTACTTTTGTTCTTCGACGTCGAGAAAGCGTTCAACAGTGTCAGCAAACGTGCAGTGTTAAGCGCGTTGCTGAGGCTTGGAGTGGGGCAGGGGTTGGTTAACCTGGTGAAGGACTACCTGACGGAGCGTGTGATTGTAGACTCCAGAGGGAGGAGGTATGAGACGGAGGCTGGAGTTCCCCAGGGCTCGGTTCTTGGACCGACGCTCTGGAAGTGTGTGTTTGACGAGGTTTGTGGGATAGTATGTGATGAGGGATGTGGGATTACGGTGTATGCGGACGATGTGTGTCTTGTATGTACGGCCAAGGGAGAGGCGGAGATAGAAAGAAAAGCGGAGAGAATGTGTAGGAAGATTGTGGACAAGATAGAGCGATGCGGACTGGAAGTGGCAGAAGATAAGACGGTGGTGCTGCTAGTGAAGGGACGGAGCAAGACGAGGGAAATGGGGGTGATGGTGAAGGGAAGGAGAATTCGTATGGAGGAGTCTGTGAAATACCTAGGGGTGTGGTTGGATAGAGAATTATCCTTCAAAATTCACATGTTAACGGCGGCAGAGAAGGGGAAAGTGAGGGCAGCATGGCTGAAAGGGCCGGGAGAGTGGAAGAGGAGGGTAATTGGAAGGACGGTAGAGCAGAGTATGCCGAACGGTGCGGAGGTGTGGGGTGAAAGAGCGGGGGTGAATTCGAGGGCTAGGCCACTCCTGCGGGCGCAGAGATGGATACTGCTGAGGGTGGTGCAGGGGTACAGGACAGTGGGTGGACTGGCAGCAGCGGAGCTGGCAAGGTCCTACCCATTGGACGTGATGGCTAGAGCTAGGAACAAACGCTGGAGGCGTGCGACCGGAGAAGAAGTACAGGAATGGATGTAGGAGGAAATGGAGAGAAGGTACGAGGAGTATGAGAGCGCGCTAAAAGGAGCGATTGGAAATAGGGGAGATTGGATGGACGGGAAATTCGGGGAGGTGAGCTACTTATTGACACAGGTGTTCACTGTACATGGGTTGAGAGTAGGGTACCTCCACAAGATTGGGAAAAGAGAGACTGGAGTGTGCGAGAGGAGTGAAGTGGAGGATGATGAGGGGCATGTGTTAAGATGCTGAAGAAGTTGGAGAGGAAACTAGTGGAGGCGGTGTACTGGGAGAACATGGTGGAGATAATGTTGAGGGGGGAGGAGGAGGAATGGATGGAGGTGAGTGGAGTAGTATAGAGCATGATTAGGGGGAGAGAAGGACTCGATATGGCATGACAGGTAGGAGTGGTAGTAGGGAGAAGACGACGGTGTGAGCGGTGAGTGTGCGAGGGACCGCCGCCTGTCTCGAAATATGTTAGGGTAGTGATTCCGAGGCAGGAGTAACGGCGAGTTTGGGGTGGATTTGGTTGGTAGGCATCCCCTTAGGGATGAGTCCAACACTGTTTGGGTCCTGGACCCATTCGAACATGAGTTTCCCATCTCGACTCGAAAAAAAAATTTGATAAGAAGCAAAGAGATAAAAGAAGAGAGATGTGATGGAATGGTTAGGAGAAGCTCTTCTAGTCTGTACAAATTGGACACTGTCTTGCAGAATTCACAGCAGGGCATCGATGGACCTAGTTGGAAGATTGGCGATTAAATATCACCAGATATCCAAAATCCTCGGATGAAGCTCGGTTGAGGTCATTCAAACTGTACCAGAAAGCTAGGAAGCCCCTCTTGGACACGTGGCAGCTATACCAGACGACTTACAAGCATTTGCCTGACAACAGTATTCGATGAAATGCCGAAAAATAATAATTTTGACAACAATTTAAAAAAATCTATTGCTTTATTAAAAGCTACTCAAAGGTAGTATAACAAGACTTTAATAAAAAGTACATTATTTTTACTGCATCTACATTTCGAGTGCATTTTATAATCCGTTAAGGAGTAATTTTGGGGTTAATAATCTGATTAAAGCCAGAGACCTTTAGCTCGAGGGATTTAATATTTGATTATCAATGCCAAAATTATGTCGAGACAAATTGTAAAACCTACGTAAAATTTTAACATTTCTAAATGTGTAAGGAAATATTTAATAGTATTATCTGAGTTTTTGTGATTTAAAAGCTTTATAGATTGTCAATAGCACTTTCTATGTCTGTCGTAATATGGACGGTGTCGTATAGAAAAGAACCAATGGATATATTTTTAGTTTCAGAAAAAGAGCAAACTTCGTTTGTGAATTTATAACCGAAAAACAATGATTTTTCAAGTATAGGCAACATTATCACACCATTAATAGTGGTTTTATTTTAAAAATTTGAAATTTGCAAATAGTTTATTTATTGCAGGTTACCGTTTTTTCAGTAAATATTGAAGACGGTGATCAAATAACCAAATATTTAGCATTAAAGTGTATAGTCGATTTAATTAGACTAGTGATGCCCACGAGACGAGACGAGACTTTAAGAAATCTCGTCTTGTCTGCAAGAAAAGTGGAATATGTCTCGTCTCGAGTCTCGTCTCGCAATAACAGTCTCGTCTCGTCTCATGACTCGTGCAAGAGTTTCGCAAAAGTCTCGCAAAATATTGGCATCATATACAATTTTATTTATCATTTGGATTGGACAAAAGGATTTTTTTTCTATAATATTTAACTTTAGTATCCCCAAAAACCCCTTAATTCATATTTTCAACGATTTGAAAATACACAAAAATTCAATTATTATTAATTTATCAAAATAGCGTATTTAAATAAACATTAAACACGTCACAAGAAATACATAATAATAAATTAATAATAAAATAATAATTTAAACATAAAAGGCATCCATCTGATGAATTATTCAGCCGGTTCCGATGCTTTCTTATGGTTAAAGAAGCCTGGGAAAAAGCCTTTCTGTCGGAACAGATGCTTGGATGGTGAGAAAATCCTCCGAGCATCGCACTCAAAACCGGAAACTGTGAATCATGGTCCTTCCACCATCGTAGTATATTTTTACCTTGTCACATCGTGCCAAATAAATATATTATTGAAACTCCTCCAACACTCTTGAGCTAGGCGATGATGACGCCACATCATCAAAATCAATTTCAAAATCTGACTTTAAAGATCCTTTGTCATATTCAGGTTCTGAACTATTCAGTGTTCAGTGCCTCTGTCACTGTTTTTTTTTTAATTTTTCACCCATTTTTCATATTTTCAAATTTTTCTAGGGTGGTTTTCTTCAACTCTTTACCGCACGTAGTAGCGTCAAGAGTTTCTAATTTATGCCGGGGATCCAAAATTAAGACAACGGTAGATATCCAATTCGTTTTTTGGTAGTGTCTTAGAATTTTATCACGGGCTGCCTGAAAACCCAGTGTAAGCAATTCATCCACTTTGTTTCGTTTTAAAACAAATATTAAAAAAAATGTTTTTTCGTTTCTCCGAAGCAATGTTATTGTAAACACATACTGTTTGCTATTATGCGGATTTAAGAAATGTATGTCAACATTCGCGATAATTAGAATAATTAATTAATATTTGGTATTTTTATATGCGATACTTCGAGACTTTTGCGAGACTCTCGAGTGAGATTCGAGACGAGACGTTTAAAAGTCTCGTCTTGTCTCGCAAGGAAAATTTAAAGTATCGTCTTGAGACGAGACGAGACTCTCGCCTACCAAAATATCGTGGGCATCATTAAATTAGACAGGCGAATAAAAAAGAAGTTTCAATTTCAAATAAATAAATAGAAATCCCCCATCTGTCAAGTTTATATTAGAAACAATGCTTCGAATGGCGTCTTAAATATCAGACAAACAGTTTATTGTTAAGGCATTTTCGACCAAAACTTTAACTGGCATCACAATGGCGAAACATAAAATTACCCCATTAATTCGTTGTACTTTGATACCTTTACGAGCATTTGTCAGCTCAGGACTGTAAATAAAAGTAATCGGTTTTTCAATTAAATCATGGCCAATGGGCTTTTGAACCTTCTTTATATCTTCGCGAAATTATACGTAGCGCTATATTGTCGATAACCGCAAAATAAACTATTTTAATACGAAATAAACCATTACAGCTGGTGCAATATTTAATATTGAAGCATTCTTAAACCAATAGAAAACTACAAAGATGTGTAAAATGGATTTAATAATAATATGTAATGTTTACATCAATATCAAAACTTAATATATTTATGCTTACGAATACTTTTATGTTTGTTGATAGACACATCTATCCAATATTATAAAAGTATTTTTCGTTGACCGTTTATTATTTTCGATATTAATGAATTATTTTATTTAAAAAAGGATGCGTTAATGGACGTCATTAACACACTCTTTTTCATTAACGCACTCTTTTTGTGATTTTGACGTTTTGATGACATTTTGACATAGACAATATACCAATATCATTATGGATATTTTCCAAGTTGTTTGAAGTCATTTTGATGATATTTTGATATAAACAACCAGCTAGTCATGAAAATAAAAATAAAACAATCACAGACTAACATCTGTTTGATCTGATTTTGACACATTTACTTCATTTTCTCCTGCCATCATTGTGATGTCCTGTGAGAATCGCCTGAGTGAAATGAACTTTTTTACGCGGTAAAATGCTACTAGAGATTTAGGATGAAAGAAATATCGATTTTATTGATTTGATTACCTTATGCATGCAGATGAAATATGGAACGAACTTACGGTTTGGAAGGATGAATGATTTGCACTATACACTTTTCAGCCTGTGATTGTTTGAATGTTGTACTGACTTGATTTAGCGTGGACTGCTGCCGCTGTGGTTAACTTTTCCACTAAATCCGGCTCGAAGGACCAAATGTTTGGGTGTTTGTTGATTAAAGTGGACTGTATACTTGTTAGAAGCACAATAATGCTTGGTAATAATAATGCTTGGTTTTTTACTTTATTGCACAACTTTTTTTGAGCCTTGACTGGCTTTTACAATGGCGCTGCTGGCCTCATGGCTGCTCGATGAAGAATCGATATTTTCTGGCGCATGCTACTACGGATACACGCAGGTGCCGAGTTCGTTAGCGATCTCAACATATTTCAAATTAAAACATAAAATAGTCAAACAACATCATACACTTTAATTAACAATTTTAATACATAATTATTTTTGGTTATTTATAAAAATATTCTTTATATTACAATTGTTCAAATTTAGGAACAGAACAGATACATTGTTTGTGTTATGAACGTCATGACATTCTGCGTGATTGGTATGGAGTTGACATTATTATCTCCTGATAGTCTTTATGGAAAAGTGAATTTTGGCAAAAAAAAAGAGTTTACGGTCAACGAAAAAATATTGTAATCAACTCATTTGTTAATGGGCGATTAATAAACTCAACTATTAAAGGCACTCACTCGCTGTCACTCGTTCGTGCTTTAAATATTAACAAACTAGTTTATTAAATAACTATAAATGAGTAATATAGCTGACTCTAGGATTTCATTAATAACCTACATTTACTTCAGTTAACGAAGGGCACTACACGCATATTCAACTTCAGTTTCAATAAATTCATTATCTACCATATTCAAAAAATTTAACGGTACTAATTAAGTTGTTAGGAATCAAAGATATTTCTAAGAAACACCCTTTAATCACGATTTCCATTTAGTAAAGGCGTTCCTTTCACTATCACTTTTCTTCAAAGTAATATTTATATGTTTATATCGCGATGAATTATTTAGTGGGAATGTCAGGAACGGAATATTTTAAATCGTTAATCATATTACGTCAGATTGAGTCAAATGAAAATGTTTATAATCTAATCTAGTTTCATAGTTATAAGACCACATAGTTTTGGAGTAAAATACCCGAGCAAAATGGTATACGGTGTACGGAAAACACTTTGGGTCGTGTCTCCAAAACTGTGATGTTTTTGAAAAAGCAATACATGAACTGGAACATTGGAACACGAGTTTCAACCTCTTTACCAATGGCAGCCTCGTTTCACTTTATTAAGCAATATTGAGGTTATTATTTTATACCTCTGCTATCCAACTCGTCAAAAATAGCGTCAAAAAAAGATGACACATTTTTGTCGGCTCTATGCACAAAATAATGGAAATAAATTAATATTCATCGATTATTATGTCTGAGCTGATTTTATTGATGTTAGCGTTGAAAATAAATGGAAAGATAAATGTCAGTAAGTACGAGTACAATAAAAATAACGCATAAAGATGATTAAACAAAATCCGGTAATCATTGATCATTCTGAGAGATCTAATTTATATGGCAGACATACACATGTTTCGATAATCGAGGCAACAAATTAAATTACCGCTCAACAAGAACAGCGCAAGTACCTCGAAATTAATTAAATGTTTGACAAGGAAAAAAAATTTTACGTTAATATTGAAAGCTGTAGTCATTTACAAAATAAAAAATTGTTATTTTACCACACATAAGTACATGTAGGATATTGTAAGATTCATTATAAAGCAATTAAACGAGCTTCTTGTGTTTAACACTCATCACAAATTGCTTTGATTATGTATTTCTTGACATAAATCACCATTATCCATTTTTTTTAAATTAATTTTTCATCTACGTAAAATATTTCAGGATTCAGCAATTAATTATTTGTGTATTTGATTTATAAAATCGGTTGAATATGCAGGTCAATTAAATCTCCAGATTTTACTAGTTCACATCATACTCCTATTTTGTGCAGATCTTGTGTTCGTAATTTAATAATTTCGTGCTTTGTCAATTCGACAAGTACAAGCGATCTTTTTAATAACGAAATTGATAATAATGTGCGCCGCCATTTTCCTAATTAAAAACAATTATCAACAGTGACAACGAAATTGACGTCGGAAATGTAAAACCTTCATTGAGGATCTTAAATTGGAATTTTGAGAAAATTGAGAATGTCTTCTAAATCCTAACCAATATTTACTCCGAGAGCAATAAAGCTGCAAATGTTCTCGGGAGCAATAAAGCTCTCCAGATGGAAATGATCGATTGCCAAGAAAATACAACTTCAAAACACAATAATATAGAAGATTGATGTCAAGAGATATGTATAAAGAATAAGAGTGATAATAACTGAAAAAAATTGCATTGAAACTCCTTAATATGTTTATGTCAACATAAAATTTCATTAATGTTGAGAATTTATTTGTATAATATAATTGTCACATAGATTTTTTGTAAAACAAAATAATATAGTAGTTGTTGTTTGAAGTTTGACACAATAAAAAATAAATCAAAAAGAGAGACTTATAATTTTGGTATTTCGAACCGGATATATATAGAGATATTCCAGGTAAGACACAACACATGGTCCTTCGAGCCGGATATATATATATAAAGATATTCTAGGTAAGACACAACACATGGTCCTTCTCGTCATTTGAATTACACTATGAAAAAAGGAAAAGCACAAACAGAAAAGAACATATTAAGACGCAACCAACGACTTACTCAAAAGAAGGCAGCAATGGTTCATTCTGAAGGTGCAGCTCAATCCGCTAGAAGTTTAAGGCACGAGGACAAAATGTCAGAAATGGTAGAAACATTATCGGAAGGAAAAATATTAGGAACCAGCAGGGTAAATTATATTTCAAAAAAGCGCATAACTGAAATAGAAATAGCTATGAAGAAAAAGAAACTTGAACTAGCATTAAAATTGGCCAGAATTGAAGAATATGAACTAGGCGAATCTGAAGTTATAGATTCGGAGGTAGAGGAGCTTGAGTCTGAGGTATCAAATGAAATTGATATGGAGAAATGGATGGAAGGTAACTGCCCTTGGGAACATGACAAAGAAAAAGAAGCTTCCACAAGTAATAAAACTGTTCATAAAGTAGCTAGTCAGGAACAAGGTAATAATTTTCCATTTTATAAATTTTTATCAAGACAATCTATACCAAAAGATCCCAACTGATCCCACTGATTGGCCAAATTTCATTTATCAGTATAACAACTCCAGTAAACTTTGTGATTATTCCAATGAGGAAAATCAAATAAGGTCACAAAAATGCTTTAGAAGGTCCCGACAATGACAGAGAATCTGCTAAATTCTGGCCAATTAGTCTAACAGTTGATGCATCATCTAGTAATGCATACGTTTCAATTTTTTTCTTCGCCCAACTTACAACTACAGGCAATATTTTGAGCAAAACACTCCTATTACTTAAAATATGACAGTTAGTTTCAGCAGGATTTGTATTTGGAGCAATATTCGAAATTATTTCTGTTTCATTTTGAAGTAGTTCGTGGTGATACTTTTTGCAATTGTTTATTCGGCACTGTTTTTTCTTTATGCATTGTTTAATGCTGTGATGAGGCGTCAGACATGAGAAACAAATTTTATTTGTAGTTACAAATGACCATTTTTCATTAGTGGTCAATGATACAAATTTTGGACATGTGGGGAGACAAGGAAGTTCTTCTATACAACAAATGCATCGTTTCCTGTCATTATGACACTTTTCATTACCAGCAAACAGAGTAACATCTCTTTTGTTGGATTTTAATTTTGACTTTTTGTCAGTGTCAGTGTCATTGTCATAATGTGATTTTGTAATTTTGGTATTTCGAACCGGATATATATATATATATATATATAAAGATATTCCAGGTAAGACACAACAATTAAAAATAATTTCGATATAGATTCACCGATACACATCTCCAGTATTGTATGGCAATAGTTTCCACCAACTTTACTCCAAACTTCAGATATAGATGGTGTTTTTACTAGATAGGAATGTTAGCAAGATGTGAAATGTGAACAAGATATTCGGGAAGAAATTGATCAACACCCAGAAACAAGCACTAGAAAAATGGTTATCACCCCAAAAATCAGCCACTCATCTGCATGGCGAGTTTTGGAAGAACAGCACTTGTACCCTTATCACATCCAACGTGTTCAATAATCACGTATAGGCAGACGAAAATCCGCACAATATTATAGAGCACCGATTTCAAAATGTTTGTGAGGACTGGAATTATAGGAGAATTATATTATTAATTGAGCCACATTTTCTGCCTCAGACATTAAATGAAATTGCTTACACCATTTTTTCCAAAATGGTTTTCCTGAACTACTAGAAAACATCCCACTCAATATTAGACAAAACATGTGGTTCATGCACGATGGTGCTCCAGTACATTTTAGTCTGGTTATAGGGTTACCTTGAGTCATTAGTTTACATCATACCGATAGTTGATGTGAACGATTTGAAGAATCGTATTCGATTGGCGTGAGAAATACGCCTGTGTACTGACTCAGCATTCGCCTATTGCTACGAAAAAACCTCTGAAAACACTCTTAGCAGGTTAGGCGGACCTGGGATTTGAACCACTCCACCACTTGCTCAGTTGATAAACCTAACAATACCTTAATCACTATAAATATAAATAGAGCGTTTCCAAGTGACGTCATCCCGCGCCATGTAGTCAGCTGATCATGGGCTACCTTCAGAAAGATGGATGGAAATAGCATTGAGGTTATATTATAATGTAGTGTAAAGGTTGTCCGGTGACAAAAATTCATCACGACGACGTACTTGGAAAAGGTCAATTTGGAGGAAAATTTATGTTGTCAAAATGACAGTTGAGAAATTTTGTTTTCAAAATTTTATAAATATTTATATTGAGAAAGTTTGTATAAATATTTTTCAACGCCCATGCCCGTAAACGTCAAAAATCGCAGTGTCAACATTTCTTGTAAGTGACATTTAACAATAACAAACACGTAATGAGATCTCATAACATAACATGCGATTGGATAAGAAAACTTAAATTTCTTTGTTTAATCAAATTGCAATCAAATTTTTATCTAAGTACTACTTTATTTGGTCTATTTACATAAATTTAGTCAATTGGAAAACATAAAAGCTTTTAGCATTAGTGAAATACATTTTAGATTAAAAGAGTAACGCCCCTAAATGTCGGCAACACATTATACAATTTCTCAAAAAATAAGTTGCGTTTTTTAGCATGATATGGAAATAAACGTCATTTCATTTATGCTGTCAATTTTTGTGACAAAATATAGTATCTTCTATAGTGGCGGGAGGCTATGTGAATCACTCTCATAAAAATATAAATGACAACGCTTTACGAATATCGGAAGCGATTACCAATTATAAATCTTCATATTCTGATGTATCGTGCAGTACTACAGTTATAGATACCCGTTCATCACCGTTAAGTAACCAACGACTTACAATCATTGTTCAATTGTTATAAACTATTAGAATAAAATAGATGGGGGTAGAAAAAGTATAGTACGTTACACGAGTTGTAATCCCATTACGCACTCGTGAAATTTAAACTTTTTCACCTCGTGCGTAATGGCTTACTTACAACTCTTGTTACGTAATATACTATTATTTGAATTAATTAATAATTTAGTTCTCACATAACATAATAGCTACGTCAATAAATCGATAAATAATTTTGAGGAATGTTGTAACTTTTTAAATAAATTTCACAAGTAATTTTTTTGGCACGGATCTCCGTCTAATCAAGGCAAAAATGTTCTTTTTCAGATTAGTATTTAAAAAACCTTATTTCAAAAAATTTACCCCAAATGAAATCAATTTATGCTTCCTGTCCGATTTAATTTAAATTGATTACGGATAGGATTCTTCGTACTGATTTTATGTTATTTTGAGGTGAATTTCACTCCTTTTTTTCTTCTCTTTGGATATTCTACAATAATTCTGTTTGATGAACATTCACGAATCTATTAATCTGTTTTTCTAGAGCAAATTTTTAGTTGCTTCGTAGATTGTTCTTAAGATTGGTTAATTGTAACGAAATTGTCACTTATCACTTAGTCGTAACATTGACATACTTTCATAGCAAATAAAAATAATTGCGTTGCCGTTTATTTTTATTTGTTCACCAAAGAGCAAATTCACGTAACACGCCATATGAGTTGATTTCTAATAAAACTATTAGGTTTAATGTTTTTCAACTCTTTTATTGCTCGATAATTACTTGGAAATAATTTGCAATTATAAAGAAAAGAAAATGCCGTCGGGCTTATCTATTGTATGCTCATGTTATAGACATTATGTAAAATACAAATATTATTAGATTCCTCTTATTAGTAACTTATTCTCTCTTGTATATTAAATCATACAATTTTTATTTTATTTTATGACTCTCACTATATTTTCAGTATTGCCCAGTCCCAGTATACACCGTGTCCCAAGTTATCGTTTACAGGCAAAATCTCGCGTAATTGAAAAGATAATCCAATACTGTAAAAACTTTTGTGAATGGCATCAAAATTTCATCCTAATGACGTATCAGTAACTTTATTTCCCTTAACAATCCTTTGGCAGCCACCCCTCACTTTCTATTTTCAAATGGTACCAATTTTTGTACCAGTCGTGGGAATGAAGATACAGTGACGATACCAACAGTGCTTCAGAATCAGACGACAATTCAGTTGTGGATAATTATGAAAGGAATATTGAAGGTATTGTTGGGAGTGACATTGAAGGTAAAGTCCATTCATTTATGTCTGTTTTACAGGTACAATCGATGGTGATGTCGAATATGGTAAAATGATGAGGGGAGGATATAACAGAACATATGAGTGAAAATACAGAATCGACAGAAAATGCTATTGAGAATCTTACTGAAATAGGTGATGACGTTATTGTTGAAGGTGATATTTAAGGTAATCCTCAAAATATCAACGAAAGTGATGAAAATAATGAGTGGGAGGAAACAACAAGCGAAATTCCAAATTTTAATTTTGATCAAATCTCTGCTGGCGTAAAACTGAATTTTGATCATCCTCCATCTCCTATTGAAGTTTTTAATTCTTTGTGGAGCCAAGAAGTGATGAATTTGCTCGTTACAAATACAAATATTCATGGAAAAAACTTGGAAAAATCAAATAACCACCTAAACGCCGGCATAAGCGTTTTACTAAATTTGACGAAACGAACTGTGAAGAACTGTTCAAATTTCTTGGTACATGTATACTTCAAGGTCAAATTTATTTTCCAGCGATCCGCAAATTATTTTCTTTGGACCCACTCTACCATCATCCCGTATTTTCCCATACAATGTCTGGAAGACGTTTTGAACAACTTCTTCGTTGTTTTAATTGCACAACTGAAAACCAAAATACTGACCGACTTAACAAAATAAATGAGCTGCTTAGAACATTGATTAAAAATTTTTGAAACGCTTATTCACCTGATCTTTGGACGAGTCTCTTCTCTTACAGAGGGGAAGGCTTAGCTTCAAACAATATATAAAAGACCAAATATGTAATGTATCGAAACTTGAATCGTTGGTGTTTAGACTGATAAGCCCCTTCTTAGACAAGGAACATCACCTCGTGATGCATAATTATTACAACAGTGTCCTTTCGTCTAAGAAACTTCTAAAACGAAACACTTCGATCTAACAGAAAGGGAAATCCAAAGACGGTTACCTCGAAAAAACTGAGAAGAGGTGAACATATGTGGCTGCGAAAGGGGAAAGTTTACTTATCCAAATGGAAAGACAAAAGAGAAGTCTTATGCATTACGACAAAATTTCACCCACGAATGGTTGAGACAAGAAATTCGTACGGAGTACAAAAAATGAAGCCAGAAGAAGTTCATCAATATAATCTTCATATGTCTGGGGTCGACAGGTGTGACCAACTTACTTCTTACTAGAGCTGCCCGAGATGGTAGAAAAAAGTTATCTTCCATTTACTGGACATATCCATAGTAAATAGCTACTCATTATATCGAAAGATAAATGAGTCCAACAAAAGCTTGTTGAGTTTCAGAGAATACATTATAAAAGGATTCTTCGGAATATCTCATGAAATAAAAGATGGTAAAAAAATAGTGTCAGTGGGAGCGGCAAATTGCCGCAGGACAAGGTATGCACCAGTAGAGCAAGAGAACCATGTGCTCGAGAAAAACCCTCCACCTAAAGAAAATTATAGAAGAAAAAGCTACTTTCTAAGATGCAGACAGTGTTCGGCGATTGGGAAAAGATGGCAAACCTCTTGGAGATGTAAAGGTTGTGATTCAAAACCGCCTCTTTTTGTAGGAGAATGCTTCGAACAATTTCATCCCATTTAGTTTCGTTTTAGTTTTTTTAGCTGAAAAAATTAGTTTCATTTTGTTTTGCACTTATTTAGTTTATTTTGTTTTGTACTATTTTGGTTTATTTCGAAGATATGTTATGTGAACGATATAAAATTTTATTTCTAAATGTCAGGCAGCTTCCTTCAGTGAAAATATTTCGTATGTACATGCAGACAATTGTCCCTTATAATGGAAAAATGTTGACAGTTTTGTTTCTACACATCAAAATTTTTGCTTTGCTGTGATAGATCTGCAATTGCAGACTGGATTTTTTAGAGAAAAAACCTATTTCTTTTGAATTTTGCTTATAGATATGATATAGGTACATAAATAATAAACCATACAAGAAATTTCCAGTGTGTCTTCCTGAGGTAGCTAATTTGTCTCTCTGTGTTCGTGAATGTGTTAAACAAAAGATTAATCTACTTCTATCTTGTGAAGTTTTTAAATCAGTAGCGGAAGCAATAAGGATAATTAGGTAAAGCAAAATATCATAAAATCTTAATTTTTTTGGTGCTAGATAATAATAAAAAACCAACAAGTACGATACATTGTTGTATTCCAAATAGAGTGACAAGGGGTGCTATTTGAAAATAGAAAGTGAGGGGTGGCTGCCAAAGGACTGATAAGTGGAATAAAGTTTCTGATACGTCATTAAGAAAGAATTTTGATGCAATTCACAATAGTTTTTACAGTATTGGATTATCTTTTAAATTAAGCGAGATATTGCCTGTAAACGATAACTTGAGACACGCTGTATTCCTCTCTAATATTTTCATCTTCTCTTGTTCTTTTCACTTTATTGTATAACTTATTTGATAATATTTCATCTTATTTAGTTATATTCTTATCTTCAATAAATGTTCGACATTTTCTGTGTATCTTCAAAAACTTCATCCATTGTAAATATGAAACTTCAATAACAACGTTTGTTTTCAATTTAAACATTAAATTCAATAGTTTTGCAACAAAATACACAATTATTTTCTATATATATATATATATATTTATCTAATCATATATGTCATACCGATTACCATCAAATCAAATTCCTATACTTTGCAACACAATGGAATATTTAAAGGATTACCCTATATATTAAAAACATTTGCATACAATGTGGCATATGGTTTATAAACTATTGTTTAACATCTCATGCTTCAATTTGGATCAACAAAGGCTTTTTTTATTTCTTAATATGGTTTTTAAGATCAAGTGTTGTTGGCGCTTTGATTTGAATGATCTGTAAAATAGGTGAGGAGTTTTAGAATGTAAATAATGTCTATTCATTTACAGAGTGCTCGTATAGTTGTATTCAAAATATATCGTTGGCTTTTGAACCCAATTATCTTAGGCCATGAAATGTCCAAAATTTACTATATTTTAAGACAAGGTTGCTGCTACTCCTGTTCAATATCTATAAATCTTATACCCATTGAGTAGGTATAACTTACCTAACGCTAGTTTTAGTTTCATCTAAACATCTAATGTTCCAAAGAGTTATCTCATTTGTAATATTAGTGCTTGGTGTGGCCTCCATTGGCTTGTGCTGATAATGGGAAATCTTGTAGTGACACATTCACAAGAAAACATTTATATCCCGTTGCTGAAGAAGTAATAAAGAATGTATACGAGTATTTGCTGGAAAGGAGTTTTAATGCAAATGATGATTTAGCTGAGACATCCGCTTTGGCAAAGACGCCTTAATCTTCAGCAAAGGATATGATACAAAAATAAACTGAGGAATGACGAAAGAGACATTTCTTGTAGCTACTCAAGCATAGGAAGAATATTAGGTAGTATGGGTTTTAGATATCAAATAATTAATAAACGGAATGGAATCTCAATTATTTTAATATGCATTTAACAGCTATTAAATAATATGGAGAATAACATCAACAATTATCTACCTGGCCAGACTTGGTGCGATACACACGACACTGCACGAAAAGGATGCAATGATTTTCCAACAAAATGCCAAACGAAAGCTTTTTCAAATAAAGGCAAAAGGATACCAATAATTCAGGCAGGTTCAGAAAATGGCTTTGTTCCGAACTGTCTGCTACTTTCAGCTGAAAACAGATTTCTCTCTAAATTATCACCAGAACACTGACCCCAACTATTTGAAGATTGGTTTGAACATCGACTTTTAAGAAGTTTAGCACAAAATAGTGTGATTATAATGGACAATCATAGTCGTCAAGTGAACTTGTACACCGGTTTCGACGTATTTGCGCCTCATGACCCAAGCAGCATTATTCTGACTTCCGACATAATGTTTACTTAAATCAACGTTGGTTTTGGGTATTATTTAGATGTTTGCATTAACTTTCTCCGACCACGTCAGTTCATAACTTAATCTGACTTTGGAACTTCGAAGTCGATCGGGCCAATGACTACTCGACGTCAGCAAATCGAACGTTATTTTTAGTTAGACAGACAACGTTCATTTTTACCTTTTTCGTGTCTTTGGACTAATCTGGAACAAGACGACGTTCTAAGACCGTTTAGATCCGCATGTTACAATTTTGGTCATAAAAACATGCCTAAATCTTTTTGTTCCTATTATTTGACCTACGGGCGGACGTTTAAAAGTAGTTCAAATATTCGCACAATCCATTGACATAAGATATATAATCTTTATATGGCACAATCTCTAACCTAACCTCATTTTTTATTTTTGTATTTGTAATATTTGTATATTTTCGTTCTACCCTCCATAATTTTTGTCTTATAAATTATAAAGATGTCCGATTCACGAAAAATCAAAAAACAGAAGCC
Organism: Lochmaea crataegi; assembly: GCA_947563755.1. NCBI lineage: Eukaryota > Metazoa > Arthropoda > Insecta > Coleoptera > Chrysomelidae > Lochmaea > Lochmaea crataegi. The sequence continues at coordinate 14,942,323 of OX387434.1, read as the reverse complement.
GTTTAGACATTCATCGACTTTTTACAGAAAGAGATCTAAATACAACTTAACCGACTTTATGGATTTACCAAATTTACCATTTTTATGTTAGAAGTAGTGAGGATCATGTGAGGATGTTGTTATTGTTGTTGATAGGTTAGTATTTTAAAAATGACAGGTTCGTCTTTTCGTCGCATTAGCCACGATCCGCAAGGTTGGACTATTTAGTCATTGGGCCGTCGAGCCAACCTTCAACAGACGTTGGACTCACATACCGTCATTTGAACGTTTACCAATCGTGTAACGAAAAGGAAAGTTGGGAAAGGTCGCAATTAGGTATGGGAGAATGGTGTTCTTGACCAAATAGGTGGTATTTGGGTATAGGTTAGGTCGCTTAACAAAGTCCACCATGTTGGCATGTAACTGATTTGGCCGCCATTGTTTGATTCACGAATTTATTTAAAAAAAAAACATATTCCTATGCACTTTTGGAAGTTTTGTGTCTGTATCTGGAGACTTTGTATACTATTTTTAAATATAAATGCAGCCATTAAGAAAAATAATAAATGGCATAATTTTTTTTCACTTTTTACTAAAAATTATTGTGGTGCATTTGTTTTTTGCCACAATATTGGCCGTGGTTTATCAGAAAACTGAACTTCGCTGAAGATTTTTGTTTTGCTGGTAATAAAAATGTGTATATTTTACTGTACATAACTAGGATGACTCAAACTAAGACATGAGATTGTTAGTTAGAAATCCTTTATCCATCTTTGGTCGAGTTCCAAAGACTTCCACATTTCTTCCAAAATAAATTACTTAAGTTATACTATTAGTTGTGGTGGGCAAAGTCATAATTTCAATACTTAAAACGAAGTTGGTTTGCTCAACGTTAATCAACGTTCGATTTGGTCGAATACATAATACATACAATGTCAGTGCCGATGTCGTAACGACTCGAATTTCTATTCCCCATTTAGGTGCAAATTTGGGTCTTGACGTGGTCACTACAACGTTGGGTTGTCTATCCCAACGTTATATAACTATCTCGCAACGTCCAAATGCTGCTTGGGGAGTCAAAGATAGGTGTCATCCGTCCAGAAGCCGAAACCGGTCTACAAGTGATGTTGTCCCTTCTAATTACAAACCAGAATGGTTGGTTATATCTTGCAGATATACCAACCCCGTTTAACTTAGAAGTGTAATTCAATGTCGGTCGGGGCATATAGCCCGAGAAGTAGTTGTTGCTTCTTAGTGAACGGTTTGTTCTTTGAAAAATATTTTCCAAAAACTTTGTAAGGCGTTATAACAGTATTAAACTATTATCTTTGACATATTTTAACTAATGACATATATTTAAAAGAAAAATACAAAAAACTACCGAATGCTTCTAAAATTAATAAAGAATAAGTGTGATACCCCAAGTAAAAGTGGACATACAGTGTTGAATTGAACCCTTTATAATAAATTTAGATGAAGATAGTGATAGTGATACAGAACTAAATTTAGAGTAGGTTGAATACAATATTGAAGTCCAAAAAATTAATTTTGTGTAGCAGGGCGCTTCTGTTCATATTTATTATATTTTAGTAGGAACTTTAATATTATCAATTTTAAATATTACTTTTCTACTACCGTGCATACAGTACATACTTTAGACTCAATATGGAATGCGTTAAACTTTACGAAAAAGTTCCAATATGTATGTAGTTATAGATTTATAAAGATATTTAATAAATGGATATTAAATCAGTAATTGAAACATATTCAGTGAAGTACCTGCCTAGGTAATATTAGTAAATATTCAATTATTATATAATGATAATAGAATTGTAAATTATATAAACAATATAAAGGAACATACTTCACGCAATATTGAACTTCTGTTTTTTTTTCTTAAAAATTTCGGTAGTAGGAAAAATATTGAATATTGCATGCAATTCGTGTGTAAAGTCTTTTTTTGACTCATGGGACTCAAGTAGACAATCATATTTTAATGTTTAAGTTTGCAAGAAAGGTTGTCAAATTTTTAAGGTCTATTCACAGTAGATTATATTTTTGATAATTGGGAATCCAAACAATAACGTCAACTGTTCGTTTGCCATAGATCGTTCGTTTGATCTTCCAATTCACTATCAATCAGTATGTTCTGTTAGGTTAGTTTAGGTTCTATGTAAGTGGGGCCTTCTCGCCACCTCCACTGCGACCCCGTTAGGTCTATTGTGGCTCACCCCTAGGGATTACAATTCACCCCACAATCCTGTGCTTATGACGAAGTCCATGGTTGTATTTGGTAATAATTTTTTGAAGTCGCTCGGCTCTAAAGTACTTAAACCGAATATGTTTTACCTTACCCTGCCCAAAGCTGGGCATGAGCATAGTATGTGCTCAGCACTTTCGTCCTCCAAATTACAGAACCGACAATCCGAGTTCTGAACCAGACTCATCTTCTTTAAGTGGTAATTTAGTCGACAATGTCCTGTAAGCAGTCCCGACAGAATGCGTAGGTTTGTTCTACTCCATTCCAGGATCTGCTTATTTTTTGTACTCGGAGGGTTGTATATGAACGCCTTCGAGTGAGAGAGCCCCGGTATGTCTGCCCTGTACGTGAAAGTTTTCCTCTCCGCCCAGGTAGCTATGGCTGATCTAGCAGTGCTTTCCGCAATGCCAAAAAATGGTTCAGGTCCGATAAATAGAGACTCTGATACCTTTTTTGTCAGAGTGTCGGCCTTCTCGTTGACCTCCACTCCTCGATGCCCCGGCACCCAGGTCAAAGTGACTCTGTTTTCCGTGCCTAGTATATCAAGGGATTGTAGACAGTTATGTACTAGCTTAGATTTTATCCAGTTCGAGCTCAATGCTTTAAGAGCAGCCTGGCTATCTGACAGGATGTGTATGTTCCTTTTTACAACAGGTAGATTCATCAGCTCTTTTTCAGCCAGTTCAATGGCGTATACTTCAGCCTGAAAGACGGTAGCGTACCTACCCAGGTTGGCTGTGATTTCAACTCTGGGTTTCCTGTTGAAGACCGATGCTCCAGCCCCGTTTCCGGTGTTGGATCCGTCAGTGTAAATTACGTAGCCCGTTTCTAGGAAGGAAATTTCTTCGCTATCCCATTGGTTTCTCGTGGGAATGAGGACCCTGAAGGGCTTGTCCACGTGAAGTTTTGTGACAGAGAGATCCGAGGGCATCCCAAGAATGTGGTGATTTTGTATTTCACTCGGCATTCCAGAGTGATCCCTCAGAGTCTCTCCATTTATTTGCCTCTCCACTGATAGCATTTTATGAGCTGCTCTCCTGGCTTCTTTCTCCAAATGAATGTGGAGAGGAGTTAGTTGCAGAAGGGCTTCAATAGCTGCCGTTGGTGTGGATGATATTGCTCCGGTAATAGCCAGGTATGTTGTTCGCTGCAAGCCTTGCAGCTTTGCTCTAGCTGTCTTTTGCCGACTTTTGGTCCACCAGACAGCTGAGCCATACGTGACCATGGTTTGGAAAATCCAGTTAATCTGTTTGGGGTTCATATCCCAAGATTTTCCACATACCCTTCTGAGACTCCAGAGGGATAGTCTGGCTAGTATGTTCTGTTACTTTAAACCTTTGTTTGGCAACATATTCCTATTAAAACTCGGTTATGACGTTAATGGAATTTATGTTGTACCAGGTATATATTTGAGTACATCTCAAATCACCAAAATCTGGTAATTTACATGCTTTTTAAATTGTAAAATATTTTATAAATCTCTAACCGAAATTCTACAATATTTGCAGTAATTTATGCGATGTGAAATTGAGAGCTTCCATTTTCAAACACTGTGTCGTAACATTCCACTATTCCAACGTGATTAATTGACTGTTCAAACGGTAGCTGTACTATCATTAATTTATTTACTACGATTTTCTCAATAAATAGTTATATTCCGTCCTGTATATTTTATTTCTTCTTCGTTCTGTGTGACCTGTCTTCATTCAAATCATGCAAATTAGATAAAACATAAAAGTGTCTTCGAGTATTTTATACGCCGTGTTTAGTAGTTCTTGACATGTTGGATAAAAGAAAAATATATTTGATTTAGCAAATATGTGCAACAGTTAAAATGTAAATTAATACAAATTTGCCTCCGACTTCTGAAGCTGCTGAATTAAATCCTGCTGTTTTTGCTGGGGTAATGACAGGTAGCAATAAACTTTTTTAAAATAGGAGTCTAAGAGCATACATATTTTTTACATGTAAAATATTCATTTATTTATACAAAAACAAGGCAAAAAAATGTTCTGTGTTTCGCATCGGATCCGTTAAAATACGTGTGTGTAGCATTTAAACAAAGTTTTTGCTGAACATTTAATTCAAGAATTATGACAAACAATAGTATGTAAATGTAAATTAACAAACAATCAAGTTCAACTGTGAATATTTTTGGAAGTTATCTTCTGTTTATATGGGCTTTCTCGCATTAAACTCCAAATGTAATCTTCCATCATACTCTCGTTATACTGCCCTTGGTAAGGTCGTTTAAAGTCTATTTTGTTGAAAACGTTGCACCCATATTGTCTTCAAATTGATTCAGGTGAGAATGTAGCTTATGAAGTTTAAGGGACATTCTGCAGCCGATTATTTGAAAGCTGCCAAGCATAGTTTCAACCAACTCAGCTCTTATCTTAAGGAGCTACTAGTCTCTGAGACTTTCTTCAGAAACTAACTAGAAGAAAGAGGGAACAATAGATTTAGGTTTCAGTGTATACAATATACATACATTTTTTATTTCTAACTCTGGCAGATTAAAATTTTTGACTGGTCTTTTAGGTTTTTCATCTCTAGACTTATTTTCATTTCTCTTATATTTTTAATCATAAACTCACATCGGTTTCTTCATCTTCATCACGAGTGTTCTCTTGATTATCTATTTCTTCACTAATATCTTCTGTACTGTTTTCTTCTTCATTTCTTTAATGCTGCTGTTCAACGCAAACACGCGTTCTGCTTTATCCATAACTTGTTGCAGGAAGCGCTGGATGCGTTCTTCATCGTATGAGCAAAGAGACGTTTCCCTTTATATGATTTTTGACGTGTTTTTTCATAAAAGTGACGCCTTCAGAATTATGTGAGGTGGATAGTTTTCATTGAAATGCTCTGTATACTTCGCCATGAATACATTATTTTCGAGGATTTCACTAAAATTTCGTAAATGGACAGTTCCAATTAACAAAAATGGTATCTATTTCATAATTTAACTAATAACCTATCCAATTTCTTAAATATGTTGTTATATAAATATATAACATCGAGTCCTGTTTTTTTAACAGCTACTGACCTTCCTATCACAACAGAATGAACAGTAAACAACAATTATACAGAAATACTGTAATACTGAGAAGCATGAAAATTGTGGTACAATTACGAAATTCCAAACGACTTATTCAAACAAGATTCTTCGATCGATTGACCTAGACACAGTTGTTGGGATTTGCTCTGTCCATTTCAATAAAAAAGAATTAGTTGATATTGAAAAATTATAGGTTGTATTTTTAAATAGACGTAACTAGTTGTTGATCTATTAACGGATTGTCCTATCATTAAAAATTTGCATTTTAAAAAACAATGTTGAAGTACGTAAAAAATTATAGTTTGTATACTAATGTCCTGGGGTATTTAATTGTAAATTCACAATTACAGGACCCATAAAACAGGGGAGACAACTTGAAGGTTGTATTTTAAACTTGGGGTCCAGAGATTTCCAATCATATGTTATTATCTATTTACTCTTTCATACTTCCCTATAACATAATCTGTCATTATAACAATTGGGGTTTATAAAAAATGTCTATTTTCAAAAATAGAAATGAAATTTTATATCTTCTATTACTCGCCCAGTGTAAGTTGGCACTTGGACTTTGGACTTCCGATATGCGCAGTAGTACATCCGATCGCTCGAGACTCACTGAAATGAAGGACCCCAGTCTCTGTTTTGACCGCAAACGGTTAATATCGCAGTAATTCCAGTGCCGTAGTAGTGGAGTGTTACTGGATAATGTTGGCAGTACACAATTACGAAACTGTATTTTAAATTACCACGTCCATAAAGCTGTACCCACATTAACAGTTTTCTGAAGAATTTTGATAAGAAGGTAGTATGGAATCTCTACGAAAGGAAATTCTCATGATAGGTTTTAGATGGAGAAAAACGAGAAATGATCGGAAAGTAGAACGGGATACAATTCCACATTCAAGACTTGAATTTTTAAGAAAAAGTAAACAACTTAGGGAAAACGGAAGAACAATTGTATATACGGATGAAACTTATATTCATTCTAGTCATACTCATGGCCAGGCATGGAGCAACAGTAGCACTTTGGGGCTCATGAAACCTACGAGCAAAGGACCTCGTATAATAATAATAAATGCAGGCAGCGAAAAAGGCTTTGTTCCAGATATGTCCGTTGGAAATCGACTACTAAATCTGGAGACTATCATGACGAGATGAACTTTGAAAATTTCCAAAAATGGCTAAAAGAACACTTATTACCAAATTTGTCCATGGGAAGTGTTGTTGTACTGGATAATGCATCTTACCACAACAAACTTGCGGAAAATATGCCAACATCTTCAACAAAGAAACTAGAAATGGAACAGTGTTTGAGGGAAAGAGATATTTCATTTGACGACAATTTGCTAAAACTATAATTATATCCAATTATCAAAAAATATAAACCGTATAAACAGTAAAGTCCGTTCGGAAATATAAGATCCTAACTTTGTAATCTCCTATTAGGATAAATAAATATTTGTAAACACCCTATTGTTAAGTGATTATTTATGAACCAACAATTCAGGTAATATACCAATAATTTTAACAAAGAATTTAATATTATTATAATAGCAGCAGGCATGTACCTACGACTATGTTGAAGCAAAGTGCGAGGGTCGTACGAGAGTAGTCCGCTCAATAGATCTATCTTTATTCAAGCAGTGTCTGTTACTTTTTGTTCGCGCATATTTCAAGTGCCAACTCACACTGGGCGAGTTATAGTTAAACTCATTATCCTTGCTTACAAAATAGCATACGCTAGAGAAGTCGTGGCAGAATTATCACCCAACTCAAAAATATAGAGACTATAGTTTTGTTAAAAGCTATATTATGAAAAATCGGAATAATAAGATACAAAAGTGGAAACATTCAGATGAATAAGGTCAAATTACTTAGATGTACTAGACCAGGGGTTCCCAACCTTTTTGCACTTGCGTACTACTTGACTTTTTGAAAACTTTTGGCGTACATCCAGACCTAAATATTTTGATAAACGTATAATATTTACTCTTCTAAAAATGTTCAAGGGCCTTTTGAATTAAATTCCTGAGAAATCTTCATATTTAATGGTTAGATATTTGTTTATTTATAACAGAAAAAAATTAATCATTATACAAAATATACTTTTATAGTCTTGGTGAGAAACTTGTTGTTGTTTCACTCATCCTCTTCAACACTTATTCTGCTTCTTTGTTTATTTTTTATGTACAAGAGTTCAGAAAATCCACTCTCACACAAGTAACTCGTAACAAATGGCATCAAAAATAGCAGATCTTGCTGGAAGATCAAAGGGTACTCGGTTTTACATCCGATCCAAAAGTTAATTGATGATTTTTCTTTAAAATAATCTCTCATTGAACTATCTACTGTAATATTGATAAAACTTTTATTTAGTTCCAATTCATTTGGTGAGGTTCCCGAAAAAGGATTTCTGATCCCGTCCACTTTTGAATAATCTTCAGAGAAATACTTCTTAAAGCTTTTTTGAATGCCTTCCAAGTGAACAATGATATCTGCAACCACATCTGGCATTGAAGATATTTCATTTTTTTTTCAAAAAATGATGATAGAGTGGGAAGTGCAGATAAATTCTCCTCCTGTATTTGTGAACAACGCAGGACCAACTTTCTCTTAAAGGAGATTATTTTGTCACTGCTTGTGAAGGCTGTTGTATTTGGTCCCTGAAGTCCCAAGTTCAGTGTGTTGTGTTTGTCAAAATGATGGCTTACGTCACTCACGCGTACCACCTGAAACGTTCCCGCGTACCACCAGTGGTACACGTACCACTGGTTGGGAATCCCTATACTAGACCACTGAGAACGATATCGATTGTTTCATATCGACAACTGTTGGTTAAACAAATTCAAGCAAACGCCCAACCAGTGTGAAATACTCAGTAGCGTGCAAGCTGTAGTCGTGTTTATAAGATTACTGTACTTGTTTGAAGTTATTATAACCGATTGTTTTTAGTGTTAACCAAAAATGATTTAAAACCGAGTTGAAGTTTGAAAATAACTGTTAACAAAGCAAAGTAAAAACAATTGCTATAGGCATTGAATTACACTCCAACAATATAAAAATGGAATAAATAAAAGCACAACATTGCATTAAACAATTACGTTAAATAAATTAAAAACATATATTATTATTATTATATTAATTATTTTAATAAACTATCTGTAGAAACGCCGCTGTCAGGTTACTTTAATTCAGCAAACTCCGCTTTCTATTGTTTGCAGATTAGGATGAACCCACTTTAGGACCGGTGTATAAAAAATCTCTGAAATACGAAATTCCTAAAAACTCTCATTCAAAATTAACAATACAACTTATAAGTTGTCCACCCTGTGTTATAGGCATTACCATTGTATATAAACATTTGATTATCTATAGTAAAACTTGCAGTTAGGATGACACCCATTTTACATCCATGTACATAAAAATTTGAATTCTGAATGAAAAATGTTTGTTCATAAATTTTTTTATACTTTTAACATCAGACACGTATTATTCTTCGACTTCTTTAGACCATATATTTGCCAAGGAGTTGACCATCCTGTACCAAGACTAAAAATAATGAAGATTTTGGACTGGTGCATTCCAAAACACTCGGTTGAATGCACGAGTAGCAAAAATGCATTGTAACTTGACTTGTAAGACTTTTAATAAAGATTGATTGCAAAGTGCTATCGGATCAGTGGATCACTTAAGGATCCGGCTTTTGGAGAGAAAATAAATACATTTTACATTGAAAGCAGCCGCAAAAAATCGTTTTTCCTTTGTGTGCTTTCTATAAGGTGATATTGATATTAAACATAATACATCGTAATATAAGTGATCTTTAAGTGTTGGGTGCAGTTATTTTTTCATTTCATTTGACTGAAAGTAATTTTTAAACTTAATGACAGAATAAAAAACAATCCAAAAAAAATGATAATCTACTTTTAATTTACTGTTTTATGATGATTGCGTCGAAAAATATCAACGGGTAATGAATACTCGCGAGTAGAATACTATACTTTTTCTATGATTATTAAATAGTACAAACGAGTTATACAATATTTTATCTCATTTATTCGTGAAAAAATTAATTGTGAGATCACAATAGCTTTCAAAATTGATAGATACTCTTGAATCCCAATAGTAGGGGAACAGGGGGCAAAACCGGGTAGTAAGGTAGAACCGGGTACGGAGTTTATTTCCACAACCGGTAGCGCCATCTATAAACCATCGCTACAAAATAGTCGTCCACCAGTCCACCAGTTGTCAGAATAATTTGATGGCATTTACATCGACTCGTTCCTGAATTATTGAACAACAAGTGTTTTACCAGGTATGTGATGTTATTTTTAATATTTTTTAACCTTTCTACCATCCACTAAGGACTACTTTAATAAATTATGTTAAACTATAGCCTGAAGCCCTTGTTTCTGTAGTGCAATCGTGTATGAAAAGTTTCATGGCACCATTGAGGACGTTCTATAGCCAGGAAGTCAAAACGTGGCTAAGAGCCAAACCTGGCAGAGTTGTTATCCAACTTGAAATCGGCAGATTGTTTGGTCAAGCTTGCGCTAGAGCTTTTTTTTCTTCGGGCCGAGATGGGAAACTCACGTTCGAATAGGTCCAGGACCTAAACAGTGTTGGACTCATCCCCAAGGGGATGCCTACCAACCAAACCGACCTCAAACTCGCCGTTACCCCCGCCTCGGAATCACTACCCTAGCATACTTCGAGACGGGCGGCGGTCCCTCGCACACTCTCCGCTCACATTGTCGTCTTCTCCCTAACTTCCACTCCTACCTCTCATGCCATATCGAGTCCTTCTCTCTCCCTAACCAAGCTCTATACTACGCCACTGACCTCCATCCATTCCTCCTCCCCCCTCATCATTATCTTCACCATGTTCTCCCAATACACCGCCTCCCCTAGTTTCCTCTCCAACTTCTTCAGCACTTCCTCGTTCCTCCAGCATCTAAACACATGCCCCACATCATCCTCCACTTCACACCTCTCGCACAATCCAGTCTCTCTTTTTCCAATCTTGTAGAGGTACCCCACTCTCGACCCATGTCCAGTGAACACCTAGGTCAGGAAGTAGTTCACCTCCCCGAATTTCTGGTCCATCCAATCTCTCCTATTCCCAATCGCTCCTTTTAGCGCGCCCTCGTACTCCCCCCACCTTCTCTCCATTTCCTCCTCCATCCATTCCTGTACTTCCTCTCTGGTCGCACCCCTCCAGCGTTTATTTTTGGCTCTAGCCATCACGTCCAAGGGGTAGGTCCATGCCTGCACCGCTGCTGCCTGTCCACCCACTGTCCTGTACCCCTGCACCACCCTCAGCAATATCCCTATCTGCACCCGCAGGAGTAACCTAACCCTCGCATTTAATCCCGCTCTTTCACCCTACACCTCCGCACCGTACAGCTTACTCTGCTCTACCGTCCTACCAATTATATTTCTCTTCCACTCTCCCGTCCCCTTCACATTACACATCAACCATTCTGCCATTCTGCCCTCATTTTACCCTTCTCTGTCGCCTTTAACATGTGTGTTCTGAAGGATAATTGACTATCCAACCACACCCCTAGGTATTTCACAGACTCCTCCATACGAATTCTTCTTCTCTTCACCATCACTCCCACTTTCCTCGTCTTGCTCCGTCCCTTCATTATCAACCCCACCGTCTTATCTTTCGCCACTTCTAGTCCGCTTTCTTTCTATCTCCGCCTCTCCCTTTGCCGTACATACCAGACACACATCGTCCGCATTCACTGTGATCTCACATCCCTCTTCGCATACTATCCCACAAACCTCATCAAACACACACTTCCATCGCGTCGATCCAAGAACCGAGCCCTGGGGCACTCCAGTTTCCGTCTCATACCTCCTCTCTCTAGTGTCTACTATCACACGTCCCGTCAGGTAGTCCTCCACCAGGTTAACCAAACCCTTCCATACTCCAAGCCTCAGCAACGCGCTCAACACTGCCTTTTTGCTGACATTGTTGAACGCGTTCTCGACGTCGAAGAACACGAGTAGTGCCAATTTCTTGTTCCTCCAGTTGCCCTCCCTAGCCCTTTCTACCAAGCCCACTACCCTGCCCAGCGCCTAGATACATGATTTTCCCTTCGCTGGTGCTGGTTCACCCTAAAACCCCCATTCCTACCAATTTCCTCCTCAATCCTATCCTTCATTACCCCCTCCATCAATTTACCCATACCACACAGCAGGCTGATGGGCCTGTAGTCCTCAGTCCGCTTCCCCTCTCTACCCGCCTTCTTCAGCAATATCATCCTGGCCACCTTCCATCCTTCTGGAAATTCTTCCTCCCTTAGTACCCTGTTGAAGCTTGCGCTAGAGCTGCAACTGTTTCTGGATTTTCTAAAACAGGAATCTATCCTAATAACAGTCACGTATTTGGAGAAGCTGACTTTGTAACTGCTCAGACAACAGAGCGAATGCCTACATTCCTAGCAGAAGCTAATGGTGTTGAGAGAGCCATAGAAAGAGAAAAGTCACCAGTAGCTGGGCCTTGCTGGAGAACATCTAGAGAGACGTTACCGAACCCTAACTTCTCTAGTCTATTACCAATGGAAACTTCACCTAATACAAATCCAAAACTTTCAAGAAAATTACCCGTAGCTGGGCCTTCTTTTCGTCACCAAACCCTAACTTCAAATCAACCGAAGGCTCCAGTGAAATCTTTGATGAAGTCTGTACATTTTGATGTGTCTCCTAAGGAGATATTGCCTATTCCTCGTCGTAACAGGAAAGTCTTGAACACAAAAAGACGTCGAGGTAAGACTGCAATTTTGACCGATTCACCATATAAGAAGGAACTAGAGGCTTCTATTGTACAGAAGGACAAATCTGTTAAGATTCAAGGAGTAAGGAGACATATTGATTCTAAAGAGAAGGGTAAAGGTAAAGCTCAACCAAAAAAAATTAGGAAAAAAAACAAAAAAATCGACAGAGGATATGAGCTTGGAAAAGGATAATAAGGAAAAGGAAGATGATACTAATACACTATGTGTATTTTGTGAAGAAAACTACTCCATGTCAGCTAGAGGTGATGGATGGGTGAAGTAAATTTCTTGCGAGAGCTGGGCGCATGAAGGTTGTACTAGTTGGCTGGATTTGGATGAGTTCCAATGCAACAGCTGCCTCAGAACTCTTTAATTAAAATTATTTCTAAATACCCGGTTTTGCTCCACTTGTTATCCGGTTTTGCACCGGGGGTGGGGCATAACCGTAATTAGCAATATTATTTTGATATGTCATTGTTTTAGTCAATAGAGATTATTTTTTTTATAATTTCAATCAATTATTCTGAAGGTAAGGTTTGTAGCATTCAAATTCCAAAATATCGGTTATAAATTGAAATTATTTAGTAATATGGAATTTTTTTTACTCTACCTACCCGGTTCTACCCCTCATTACCCTAGTTATATTTGGAATTCAAGATCCTTTTTGTTGCAGCCATCTTATTTTCTAATGAATCATCGATGTAGCCTTTTGCTACTGATATTGACTTCCATCCACCATGTCTTTTTAAGGCAGGTCAGATCACCCCATTAGCAACAACCAATAGGGAGGACGACAATCTTCGAAAACAATGTCCAGTACAAAGTTCATGATTTGGATTTCTGAAAATTTAGCTATTGCTCCATGTTCATTAATACATATCTTTTGGATAGTGCACCTTCCTTTTTGATCATTTATACAAACCGATTTTAATTCAAGAGATTTTTTGAGAGCAGATCAGTAAATTTTCTTTGGTATATGACTGAAACAAAGTCTTGTAGATTTTCTTCAGTCATGGAATGTAGTACCTGAACATGACAAGCACCCATTATGCTCATATTAGCGCAACCTTCAGCTAATACCTTTATTTAAAACTTCCTCTGGTTCCAATGTAAAACATTTTTGGATTGATATCCTTCATATTTGCGTTTCAGGAATGATGTTAATTTGGAGCAGTTTTCAATGTTTATATTGTGATGGATGTTAATAGTACTTTCGAGCACTGAATATTGCGACCATATGACCACGGCTTGTAGGTACCAATGAAATGATTCTATACAATCGGCCAGCAGAACATTCTTCGAGGAAGAATTGGTCTTTTCTAGGTTATGGCCAACCATAATTCCACGCTACACTGTTTCATGTTTTTTCGACATTTTTCCGACAAAAGATTGCCCAAAGTAACCTTTGCGGCATCTTCAATATCGGTAGGCGTCATTGTCACCTAAATGCTCAATTTCGTTTATTTTTTATGATAATTAATAACAAAACATCGGACAATTGACCATTTTGACAGCTGGAGTACAAAGAGAGCTTGACCTATGTTGCCAGCTTGCCGAATTTCCTAATTGCTCTTAAATAGTTGAGTAGTGACATAAAATTTTTTCATTGGCTGAAAATAATTGAGTAAGGAAAAAGCTTATTATTAAATAGTCATTGTCAATTTGGTACCTACTTATCGTTGGATTTCAATATAATAAAAGCTGGAATAAATGTTCAATAAAAGATTACAAGAGGTAGGAATAAAATAATATTGACAGCGATCCCTGTCGCGCACGCGGTCGCTGTAATTGGCATGCTAGGTACTACTGCAAAGGAATATAAAACAACAAATGATAGTGTCTCGTAAAGGAAGCTATAAAAGTGTTAGTAAGTCCAGATTTATCTTTTTGTTGAATACAAACATCTACATTACATATAGTAAGTGAAAGAAAAATGTTTTTTATTAAAGAAAAATTAACCGCTGGCTAGAATACAATTAGTACAAAGGCGATTTTGCTTTGAATCGTACAGCATTTAAATCATCCGATTTATTGTAAATTGGTCGCTTGATTGTATTGGAATTTAAAGCCTAACAATAAGAAAAAGTATACGTAGCCATGGAGGTTTTAAGTTACGGATGATTAAAATCTGTTATAGTACAAAACTTTAGTTTGAGTAAATTTTATGAAATAATATAAGTTAATAGTTATTTAATAAACTAGTTTGTTAATGAAGGCGATTAATAAACGAAACTGTTTAAACCACGAACGAGTGATAGCGAGTGAGTGTCTTTAATAGTTTAGTTTATTAATCGCCCATTAACAAATGAGTTGATTACAATAATTTTTCGTTGACCGTAAACTCTTTTTTTGTGACAAAATTCACTTTTCCACAAAGACTATCAGGAGATAATAATGTCAACTCCATACCAATGATATTGGTATATTGTCTATATCAAAATGTCATCAAAACAAAACAAAAAGAGTGCGTTAATGGCATCCATTAACGCTTCCTTTTTTAAATAAAATAATTCATTAATATCAAAACTAATAAACGATCAACGAAAAATATAGTTAATGGTGTCTATCAAGGGACGAGAATAAAAATTACACACGAGTCGCTGGAGAGTGTCGTAATGACTACGAGTGTCCTAATAGCCTTCGAATGCGAGTTGCATACGCTATTTTTTCAACTTCTATACTTTAATTTTATCATTGCATGCAGAGAGATGTTAGATTTAATTGAAAGATCTGTCAGAAAGGTGTATTCCCATTGAATGTAATCTTGTATCTCAATTAAATATCTGTCTCTTTATGGATATAATTTATTACAGTACAGTTCCTGCTTATCTAATAATAAAATGGAACTATGAGAGTATAAAATAGTATATTCCATTACGAGTCCAGAAAAGCATTTATGGATGTGTAATGAACGATACTTTTCATTATACCTTTCTGAAAACAAAAAACAAGTAAGTATTGACCGAAAACTTTTATTTTCCAACATAAATGAACAAATATCAGCCTATGGCTTATATAATTTCTAATTTTCATACTACAATTTGAGTTGTTATAAATATACAGTCCTTTGGTTAGTACCTACTCCGTTTTGTAAAATTAATCTTGAGGTGGATGGGACATCATTCTCGTGAACTACAATGTTTTCGGGTGTTAACTTTGAGCTTTGTACTATTGGATGATTAAACAATTTACGGGAAATTGCAATTTTCCCGTTTACCGATTTTTCGATATAACCTTCAGCTACAGTCGAGGAACGCCAACCACCATGTCGTTTTGGATTAAGCAAATCCCCGCCTCCTTCGACTAACATAGATGCTGAAGATCTTCTTAAACCGTGTCCCGTTTATTCTTCAGGATTTCTTAAGTTCAGGTATTCTGCAATCTGTTTTGTTGTACCACTTATAGTATGGCATAACATCTACCATTGCGATATGAAATAAATACTCTTCTACTATTCATATTTTTAGGTCTTAAATTAATATATTTATGATACAAAGTGTATGGGTCATAGGGACATCCTTCCTTTATAATTGTGAAGCTTCTTGATTTGTGAGTTTTGCCGTCTCTGAGAAATACCACTAAGAAACGGCCATTATCTTCCTCGTCTTCAAAAGCTAAACGGATTAGGTCATCTCTTCGGCATGCCCCGAAAATACCAAGTATTAAAATTATTTTAGATAATATTCACTTCTCATCTGGTGCTTCAAGGATGAATTTGGCAACTTGGTCTGCACTTAATACTTTAGATTTTTTCGGGGTTTAACCAATACTTTGTCGTTCGAGAAATGCAATAGTTTTTGGTAATTTAGTAACGTCCACATTTTCTTTAATTGCCAGACAACTTTTTATCATTGAGAATCTACTCCATAAAGTTGGAGCTTTTAAGGATTTAGCTTTTTCCGACAAATATACCAGAGAATATCATCACTTACTGTGCTAACATTTTTTTGCTGGCGCCACTTGCAAAATAGTTCAAACTCCTTCCCATATCTCTCACATGACATCGTGGGCAGTAATTGTACACCTATTTTTGTTGCTTCTAGCGATATTTGTTCTTCAGGAGAAATCATTTTAATAATGTAGAACAATAATAACTCAAAACACTGACATCTGCTGTCATAATACAATTGTTGTTTAGTGTTGCTAAGGGAAATAAACAATAACGCATTTTAGCGCACAGGAAAACTTTTTTCTGTCCTCCGGCCGGAAAGCATCAACGCTAAATGAAGTTGCCGCTTTCCGGCTCCGTCGAACAGAAAAATAGTATACACCTCGGCCAGTAACTCCAGTAAGTAAGAAAGCCTCAGATTACATGTGATCTGAGACATTTCTTACTTTACTGGCCTTGGTCCGTAATAAACTATTCCTGTGCGATCGCACGGGAAAAGGTCATTTTCGTTACCCTTAATAGGCATATTAAGATAGGGGTTTCAGTAAGGTATAATGAAAATGACATTTATCCAATGGTTATGGTTTGACTTGGTGTTTTATTGAACCTTTTTAATAAACTCCTTATGCTGGAGGATCATTTTTCTATAATGTTGCATAAGTGAATGTGAATTGAATTTGTAATTTTGGTGATTATTTCTATAGTGTGCCCACTTGGTTATAACTCTACTCTTCCGTTCTATTTGTGTATATTTTCTGTTCATTTGCAATAGAACTGTTCACATAGTTTTTGAGTACCGACCAACGCATGTTAGGTGCAAATACTGTCATTAATGTTCAATAAAAATCGCCAACCCCAACAAAAATGTATTTCCTATGGAAACGTCAAAAGGTGTCCCTTCGGCGTGAGTGAGTTATTCTGTGCCCTCACTATAGCTCCCTCTAGCGATGGCCAGTTATAGCGAATACAAGGAAGATTTCCGTAGATACCTAGATTCAATTTTCAAGGTAAGAATGGACTTTTTTTATTTTTCTTCAAAATACTTTTCCTCGGTGTATGTTTTTAATAATTGTTTGTTCCATTATGTTTCCGTTTGGTTAAAGCGTTATAAATGTTTGCAGTATTCTGTCGAGAAAGATGCTGCTTTTTGCTATCCATGCCAGCAATTTTTACCTCATGGAAGCAAACAGACTAAATCCACAGGATTTAGAAACTGGAAAAATGCCACTGATTCTAAAACTGGTTTTCCAAAACATGAAAAATCCATTTCTCATATTCAAGCTATGTGGATGTGGCAGGAGAAATTACAAAGAATATCTACATCTAGCAGTGTTGGAACGTTAATAAATCAAAAAGTATTAAAAAAATATGAAGTAATACAATTTCCAATTGTCAACGAATTAGCTTTGCGTGGAAATTATATTTTGGAAGAAGAAAAAGAACAAGGATTATTTCAGAATTTATTTGAATACACATGTATGAAAGATCCAAATTTGAACGAGGGTCTCACTCATATACCAAAAACGCAACATATCGCTTGATATCAAGTCCAATATTTTTCGCCGAAGATTTGGTCCATTTAGATATTTCGTTGATCCCAATAGGAGAATTCTTATGCCATCCTTTCGAATTTGTTTTTTGCCAGAAAGGATTTGGAGTTAAAAAAACTTTTCACATGTGATATGGTTTCCCCGTCTTCCCATAATTTGTTTAAACAATCTTCTGCAGTGTTTGCTGCCAACCATTTACTGTCGGCCAACTTCTGATTTCCCCCTTGTGCTGTCTTCGTAAACACTGGGTTATATTCAACGCTTCCGATCTCTCTTCCACGGTTGTCTGTCTCGATTTTAAAATAGAATACCTTACAATTTGCTGCTTCTCCACCTCTCCAAGCCAATTCATACGCAGCAATGTGATAAAATTTTCTTTGGAGGCCTATAGGCTCTTCTTCACTCCAGGACAGTGCCATTTCAAAAATTTCTCGTTTTGTGAGAGCATTAGAACTCACCTTCCTTTTTTCTGGGATTGCTTGTAAAATTTTGCGTTTTGTGTCGCGTGCATTTCTCGCCTTCTTAAACTGTATGTCCGTGAACTAATTAAAAATTCTTTTATAATCGTTAAAGTACTTCTCTTGTAACATTTTTGCTGAAGTGTTCCAAATCGTCTTGACTGCACTCTCTTTATAATCTTCTCCATTGTTCTTCATGTTGAATGCCCAGTCACATAAAATAGAAGCTAACTCTTCAGTGGAAGTTTCTGCAATGAGTTCATATTTTTTTTCCAAACAAAATATCGTAAATTGTCGCCAAATTGATGTAGTTGAATTCACAGTATTGCGAGGCACATTATCATTGATGGCTTTTTCAATTTCTCTACTCGAAGACTTTTCTGACATCGCAAGTTTGAGAAAAATTGACATAACGTCATCAAACATTTGTTTACAATGCTTTCAAAAGTTAGGTTCCGTTATTGTCGCTGGAAAAGTTAGGGCAAACTTTTTTCGCTGTCATAATGACAAAATCACGCGGCTTATGGGATTTTTTATACATGAATTAAATTGTCATGTTCAATTTACAGTTTTAACTAATTTTTCAGGTCTGAAAATTCCATCAAGAGGTGAGGCTAGTGTAGTTAAAGCTTACCGGAGACGCAACGAGGATAAAATGGAAAATACATTGCAAGTTTTGTACAGGCAACGAGAGGCGTTCAAAGATACATATGAACTTTTTGCATCTGTGGCGACCGTAGGATGTAGCACTGCAGAGTGCGAATCTACGTTTTCAACTTTAACTGCAATCAATAGGCCTCAAAGGCTGTCAATGGGTCACGAAAGAATGGCTTGCATGATATTTTTGGCCTTTGAAAAAAAAAACAAAATCAGTTGATCTGAACGAAGTTCTTCGCATTTTTAATAACATGACGAATCGTAGAATTCAGCTGTTTTGAATATTTTTTATTGTAGTTAATTATTATAATAAGTTTGCAGAAACAATATGATCTAAATGGTATCTATTTACTCGTATCACCCCATCCAATAATTAATTATTACCTCACTCTCACTCAGACGAGGATCTCTACATCCAAATCTTAAAGTTCAACCATCTTGTTCGCTTGTTCTTCATCATTGAGGATTTAATAGTTCTTAGATCCATGCTCATGCTCTGTCACAGAAATTATTTGTCTACGAATAGCTATTGCATGTACATCACTGACCTAGAGGTCACTGGTATACATGGTGATTGATTTAGGAGCCCGTGCTTCGAGGACAGATCAATTAGGATACAATTTTTACTTGCGCCCTACCTGTAACCAATGCTGCCCTACCTCAAATTCGACTCTAGCTACAGCCCTGGTTCCATATTGGAAAAAGATAGCTTAATCGATATAAACTTGTGCCAAATATAAAAAAGAAGTATAAAACCCGTAAC
Source organism: Lochmaea crataegi (assembly GCA_947563755.1). Classification (NCBI taxonomy): domain Eukaryota; kingdom Metazoa; phylum Arthropoda; class Insecta; order Coleoptera; family Chrysomelidae; genus Lochmaea; species Lochmaea crataegi. The sequence continues at coordinate 14,922,918 of OX387434.1, read as the reverse complement.
TCACTTATCAGCACCTCATAGGAACTGATCATCACCAGCAAATTTTATTTCTTATGTGTATTTAAATGTAAGCGCGCCTACCTAACAGCATCAGCACAGCACCGACAAGGCACGTCAACGCCTCAACCACAACACATTTCTCAGAGAGAATATTTTGCGGACGGCGTGCTTGTGGTGTGCTGATTCTTTGCCGACGTCGTACACTCACTTATCAGCACATTTCGCTTAGTACAGTATCTCTTTTTGGGCGTTTATCGTTCCCCCATTCATCTAATGATACAGCAATCACAGCTAATTCTAAATTTGAAGACTAGAACATTTCCTAAATAGATCCAATCCAATCTACTTCTAGAAACAAAACGCAACAGCTATAATAGAATATGAAGTGAAGCCTATAGTCGGGTACCGCGGCGGTGCTGATTCCGTGTCGATGCGTTAAGTGAACCCATACACAACCGTCAAGTTGACCACTCGACGGTGCTGTGACGATGCTCATCAGGTGCTGTGCTGTTAAGTGAGTTACGGCCTTAAACAAACAGTATTTTTCTTGTTGTTTGTTTAAATTATTGTAATTGAGTTTTTTAAAATTTTCTCTTTCTCTTATTTGTTGGGTTGAAATTTCTTTCAAGGTGTTTTGCAATTGCCCGACCTTCAGTGGATTGTTTTAATGGCTTTAAGATTGTTACGATCAAGTAATTCTATATATTTTTTCACGTTCAGCTGTGAATTTTTATTTTTAGTACACACAAGCCTATAATTTATAAAACTTCGAATGAGTATGTATTAAATAAATTAAATTAAAAGCATTTCAACATTAATTCGTAGTGATTGGCTAGTTATCTTCAATTACAATCCAATCATTATAAACAATCTACTTACACATCGTAAAAAACTTATTTAATTTTAATCGTTCTCGCTCCAGCTTAATGTCATCCACCGTCTCCAGCATACTCAATGCTAATTATAATTAATTATTTGTAATAGTACATGATCGTTAGGAATAGCTTCGGTAAACTATTTAATACACTTGAGAGATATTACAACTAGAACCGGCAGATATTTTAAGATAAGGTCCGTCGGGGTTTAATTGAGGTTTATCCGATATACATAACTATTTGAAGCACTTCCAGTGTTGCTTCTTTTGGTGTTTATGAAAAAAATAGAGAGGTAAAGAATGTGGGAACTTAGATAATGTAGATAAGGATTTGTTCAGTTAGGTATTTTTTGAATTTGAAGTGACAATTTGTATGAAGCAACTTTTTGTATAACGTTACAAAATATTGGTTATGAGGTATTGGGTACTAAAAAATTCCATAAGTATTGAGTTACTGAAATGGGACTTAGATTTCAATATGATAATTATTTAAAACACTTTTAATATTGACTGTTATAAGAATATTACGATTCATTAAAGTTGACACGATCGACGGTGGTTTATCACATTATTTGATGTTCATAATAATGGGCTTAATGTCGTCTTATCTTACGTCGGACTACTCAACTGTGATTAATTTTTTTGGTGATATACAAGGGTGGTTTTTTGAAATTTGGTTGAAATTATTGGAACAAAAATAATTGTTTTAATTCAACTGAGTACACCAGTTGATTACTCATCCCAAAAAACCGAATTTTCTAAATTTATTTTTCTAAATAACTATTTATTTTACCACTGGAAAATTTCGCGATTTTTCATTGTCATCGTTTTTTTTCTAATTGTTGGAGATATTACTTCGAAATTTATTTTTACAATAGAAATTTTCTACTGAATCGATCGGTAGCAATAATGATCGCTTGACATACGAACCAATAAAATTAGCAAAGTCAATACTGTACTGGCGAATGTGTAAAGGTCCATGAAAAAAAAAAGAAGAAGAAAAACATCTGGAATCATCTGGTAATGTCATAGAAAATATGAGAAGTGTCAGGAACATGTGAAAAGAATAAAAATCGGGACAGTTGACGTTAGTTTTAGTTTTTGAAATTTAAAAAGTTATGAGTTCTGAAAGTGAGAGGTGATTAGTATTGTGAAAATTTAATTTAAAGAAGTGATTCGAGAAGAGCGAAGTGCCGACGGAGATTGTTTGAGTTCCATTTAAAAAGTTTTTGAACATTGGAAAAAGCCGAAGAAAAAAAATATGTAACATGATACACTGCTCAATAATTGAAGTGGATAATATAAGAATTTCTGAATTTTCTTTGTAAATATTTGAAAGAAAAAACGGCATTTACGTGGAATGAAAGTTTATTCAGAGAATAACAATGGCAACCCAGAAAACAAACATTCAATAAAGAAAAATGGGTGTTCAAGAAAAAATGCCAAATTAAGTAAAATAAAATGAAACAAAGTTCCTTCATTATCCTATTTACAACGCCTGTTTGTGAAAATTAATAGCGTTAGGACCACCTCGGGCTTGTCTTAATGCTGTTACTCGATTTGGGAGACTATCTATCAAATTATTGATGAACTGCTGTGGAATACCTGCCTAGATGACTTGCAATGCTCTAGCTAATTGATGTAATGTTCGACATGTTCGACATGCTCGATGCAATTCATATCTGGTGTGCAGGGTGGCCACTCCATCCTAGTAAACCCATGATGTTCTACCCGGTCGTTCACAAGTCTTGCTCGGTGCGGACGAGCATTATCATCAATAAAAACAAATCTTGCGCCTATGGCACCAGCAAATGGTACGACCATAGGCTCAATAATCATGTCGCGATATCTTTCAGCAGTCATTGTTTAATGAATCAAGACCAGCAGCTTATTGCGGCCATTATAGCATATGCCACCCCACTCTCAAACTGATCCTCCACCGAAAGAAGTGGTTGGCGCCATTAAATTTGCAATATACCGCTGTCCTCTTTCCCATCATCCTGACACTTCTCGACTTTTCTGACATTTTTTTTCCTTATTGACCCTTACATAATCGCCAGTACAGATTAGTCGTAACAATATTATTGGAAATTAAGAATATTCATGCATGTTGTTTGACATGAAATAGTTTTCCCATTGCCTGCCAACGTAACATAAGATTATTTAAAATGGATAGGGGAAATTATCCTAAAATGACATAGCTGCTAAAATGACACACGTGCTCTGTATAGGAAACTAGAGGCGGCATCTCTTATTCGGTATCTGTACTAAGTAACAAACACTCTATTAAAATATACTATAAGTTTACAGATCTCTCCAGGTTTATTTAACGGTTTTATTGAGTAGGTTATGTTTCAGTGGCAAGAAAGTTTTGTATGCGTGGATTTTACTTGCTGTTTTTATATCATTCTTCGTGGTATTAAATATTGTGTTGGCAATAATTGTTATATGTGAACAGTGAACAATTGATTGGTAAGTAGGTTTTTTAATAGCAACTTTAACATTATCAATTATAATCTATATATTGAAAATGTAGCATTGCGTTTAAAATGACATATTGTGGTTGTTGTTAAAATGACATTTTATACGACGCACAGTACAATTTCTAGTCTTTTTCGTACAATGATTTATATTAATTGTTATTCGATTTTTAATTTTTTTTATAGATGACCATGGTTGGAAGGTACGTCAGAAAGACTAATAGATAGTCCTGGGTTGAATCATCTATGCAGCAAGCTATAAAAGATGAACAAGAAAAGAGAATGGGATGGCTAAAAGCATCTAAAGGGTATGCCGTTCCCCAAGCAACTCTTAGACGTAGAGCTGCTAATAAGAATAAAAGAGTTAAAGGTGTAGAGAAAAGTATGGGCCGATTTTCAATAACTTTTGATTCCCAAACAGAGAAAGAGTTGGTAAAACACCTAAAATAACTTGAATCTGGACTGTTTGGTTTAACCACAACCGAAGTGAAACAATTAGTTTATGAGTTTGCGGAAAAAAATAAACTAGATCATAGATTTAACCGTGAAAAAGGAATCGCAGGAAAAGAGTGGCTCAGAGGATTTCGCAAAAGAAATACCGACATATCTCTACGATGGCCAGAACCCACTTCAGCACGAGTTTTTGACAAGCCTCAAGTTTCCAAATTTTTAGAGGTTTTAGATTCTGTTCTACATGAGAAATCTATCACTGTTGAGAAGAATTACAATATGGTTGAAAATGGACTGTCTACTCCGAAAATATTGGCATCAACTGGGCGCAAACAAGTAGGATCCCTGACAAGTGCAGAAAGAGGCCAGCATGTAACTATATTCCTCCAGCCTTGATCTTTTCAAGAAAAAACAAAAAAGTTGAACTTTTTGATGAGGCACCTCCTGGAAGCTTATGTTTGTGCCAAGAGTCTAGTTGGATGAACTCAGAACTCTTCGTTCAAGGGCTGAAACATTTTTGCAAACATGCTAATCCCTCTCCGGAGAATAAAGTAGTCCTTCTGTTTGATGGTCATGTAAGCCATACCTCCTTAGCAGCTGTGTCGTTTTGTAGAGAGAATAGCATCATTATCATGTGCTTCCCAGCTCACTGCACCTACCGTATGCAGTCGTTTGATATGAGTTTTTTTGGACCCCTAAAGGCGTATTACAATCAGGCTTGTACCACATGGATGAAAAATAATCCAGGTCGTTTTATTACAGCTTGCCAAGTAAGTGAACTCTCTTCTGAATCGTATGGTAAACCAGCCACAATCCAAAATGCATTGAGCGGATTTGCTAAAACAAAAATCCAAACTTTTTTCCCGATTACTTTTTTGTACCAGCGGACAAAACTGATATTGCACTAGCAGATACTTAGGCTGAAACATCAAATCCGTTGGGGGAGCAGCTTCACGATGTCAATCAAACCTTAAAAAGAAAATCAACCAGATGTCGTTTCTGAACTTCCAATCAATAGTAATAGAGAAGACAAGACAGTAGTCGCAAAGGTGCCATTTTTAGAAATAACCCCACCTCCAAAAGCAATATACCAATCAAGAAAAAAGGAATGTAACGAAAAAGTACGCAGCCCTAACATGTTCTCCAAATCTTGAGGAATTGAAATATAAAAACGAAGAGCAAGCAAAGAAAAAATCAAAAATTGACGCACGGAAAATTGAAAAGAAGATTTCCTGTGACAACTCTAAAGAACAAAACATGTCAGAAGCACATTGTTCTAAATTACATATGAGTTTGCGTGATCAAACTACAAAAAAGAGTCCCAAGGCAATAATTGAAGATGAGACAGATGAAGAAAGTGATCCTTTTCAAGAGACTGATAATGAAGATGATGTTATTTAGGGCATCAAAATCTAAGGAAACTTGGATCCAGTGTATGCTGTGTCAGTTGTGGGCTCATTGGGAGTGTACAGATTTAACTCCAAAATCAAAGACATTTATTTGTGACTTGTGCAATTAATTTTTACTAATATTTTGATACTATGTCATTTTGGACACCCCCAGTGACATAGTTCTAATACTAATAACATTTTAGATCTCTGTTCCATTTATTTTTCATTATATTACGTTTTTCTTCAGGACATTTAAGGATTATTCATTTTTATTTGCCCTTCTGTGAAAATATTTCCAAAATAAAGCAATACAAAAAAATTATGATTTTTTTAAATAAAAAGTATGTCATTATAGGACACCTTCCCCTAATGCGAAAGTGAGAAAAGCTAAGAGAAAAAATTAAAGTGAAAGAGTAAGTGCATCACTGTCGCTTGACAAAACGTCTGTCACCACAATCAGTTGATAGACATTTAGTTGATTGGTAACTGGAAAGTTACTAGATTTCTCCCTAAAATTGCGCCTTGCAGGCAATATAAATAGCAAATGACGTCAAACCGATAAAACTAAAAAGCATTGCAAAAATAAATCATCTGGTTCTTAACTACCCATACCTTCGATCAAGACATTTTTCGTCTTGCATTGGATTGTAGGTTGTATTGCTCACTGTCAAGGGTTCTTAAGAACGTCCAATTATTTTTATTCCTCTGAAAATTTTTACCAAGGAGTGTGGAAAAATTCCGCCATTTTACCTTGTCTTCGGTTTCCTTCTTGTGCTTGGAAATATTGCTTCAAAATTAATTTTCATAAGTAAAGTTTGCTCCTGTTCCGTTCGGTAGCCATAACTAGTTGGTAACTCTTCAACTATTCGAGTTATAAGTACTTTTTGGTTTTATAATTGTGATATTCGAAGGTTTCCACTATACTCTTACTTTGATGATTTATAAAATGAAAACCGTTCCAGTTATAGAATTACAAAATTTTTTCGTAGTAGATTTGTCTTTCAAATGTACTAAACCAAATCAAAATTCGTCGTATGTATATCATGCTAAAAAGTAATAGTATCTCCCAAAAAAATATGAAACGAACAAAAATAATACTTTTCTGAAATATACAAAGAACAGCGGAAATTTTTTGTAGACTTGTTTTTATTTTACAAATTATATCCTGAAAAACCTACTTAAAAATTAAAAATTTTCAAATGTTACCACAGTTAATTTGTTTACATCGAAAAGGTTTCTTTCCTTGGTTCATTTATACCGCTGCGATGTTAATGTAATGAGAATAAGACGAATGGGAATATTGTTTTATAGTTGGGTAAGTCAAGATCAGTTATTAAAATGTAATTACTATAGAAAGCTTTATCCCGCCAGCGTTGATTAATGAATTATGTCATCTTTTGTTTTCAACACAATATTAGATAAAAATGTTCGAGGTTATTTGAATAATTTGCTTTTACAAAGATTATAAATATGTTAGCTTACAAACTCATAAGTAGAAAAGATTTAAATTTCCAAATAAAACATCAAAATGCAATCAATTGAAGACTAGTAAACTCCTCAATTCAACTGTCAAACGTGATCTGGAAATATACAACAAAGAGTCCACAGGAACTCTCGTGAGCTGTGACCTTGAAAATGTCTGGGCCAAAAACAAGTGCGATATCTGTAAAGTGGAAACGAAAAACATTCGCTTGTCATAGATATTTCAGCACTGTTACTCAAGGTTAATAACTGAGACACGTATTTTGTCAGTAAGATTCAAACAGTCACGAGAAAGCTTGATCTTATCTGCACAAGGACTGGTCTAAGATAGTTTTATTGAATTTTTATTGCTATGATCACTAATTTTCAGCAATTGCTGTTCTTCTACACCACTTTTTTCCAATTCGCTAACAGCAGTTGATCTATTCGAGTGATTTGTTATCTTTTTGTCCTTTACATTCAAGCCAATTGCCTCAGCAGCATACTTAGTCCATCCATTTATTGTATTTCTTCCAACAGGTACATTATCGTACCATTTGACAGTTTCATTTCTTCAGTGTCGATTTGGTTTTAAGAACAGTCGTTGTGAGGTAATATTGTCGCCTCGTTTTGATATCAGTTTATGAAAAAGACGTACAAAGCAGCTTTCTTTTTCACTATTGGAAACCAACCATTTACTACTTGTACAGCTCTTAAAACTGCCTTGGCACGTTTTACTGAACACCGGACTGTATTCAATACGATTTGTTGGAGAGTCATCTTTTTGAAAAAAATCCACCAGACAAGCAGCTGCCTCTCCTCCTCATCACGCTAATTCTACAGCAGCAATAGGACCTTCAGGAGTATTTTCATCCCATAGCAATAGTATTTTGTTAACTGAACTGGACTTACGTTTACATGGATCTGCTTGTAGTTTCTCCCTGATTGCATGGCGGGCATCTCGAGCTGCTTTAAATACTATATTATTAAACGGGTCAATCATAATATTATAGTCATTATAGTACTTTTCTTGTGAAAGTGAAACGATCCACATTGTCTTCACCGTTGCTTCTTTAAATTCGGTCCCGTCTTTCTTTCTCATATTGACCGCCCAATCTTTTAGTATCAACGTCAATTCTTCTAAGCTTCTATGTTCATATTCCCCAAATATATTTGTGACTGTAGGTTGTATTTCTGGGAATCTTTTCTTTGATTAGCGCATTTATACTTTGAACCATGGCTTTGAACATTCGTATTGCCAAAATATGACATTTTGAAATTTATTTGGAATGCTTGGTTGTTAGAACTGTCAAAAAAAAGTTCTGTCCTCCGACCGGAAAGTGTCAACTTTCGGGCCTCCGCGCTATACGAAGTTGTCGCTTTCCAGCTCCGTCGAACAGAAAAATAGCATACAACCCGCGGCCAGTATATAAGAAAGCCTCAGATCACATGTTTGTCGACCTCAGCTTTGCTTCGGCAGACAATTACATGTGATCTAAGATATTTCTTACTTTACTGGCCCTGGTCCATAATATACTATTTCGGCAACCGTCCGGAAAGTACCCACCACCCAGACGCTTTTTTTTCTGAACGGAAGTAGCACTTTTCCGGCCTGGTCCGGAAAGTATGAATTACATCGTTGTTATCATTGTACCAAATAACCAAATAATAGTACGAAAATCTAGATGGGTACAATTTAGAAGAATGCAGTGATTACCATAGCAACCAAATAACGAATCACCCATTTGAAATTATAATAGTTGATATTTTGCTTTTTAAAAGTTTCTATGGTTTTTGGTCACGATTATTGCAATAAATAATGGAAAGCATCAGTGAAAACGAGTTTTAAAATGAGTCCGACTGAATTTCCAATGCAGAAGCTGCTGCTACAGCACAGTTATTACCTAAAAAATCAAGGTTTAGGTACAAAACGTTTATAATTTGTTCACGAAATGGATGGATATAAAGAAATGCAAAACTATTACAGAGGACGTAATTTTGGTTTATCAGAAATTGTTAAATCCTCTACCCTGTGGAGCATGTATTCTATACTGAAAAGTACTATTTGAGTGAAGAAAAATGTAAACATAGCCACGTTCCCGAAGGTTATCGCATTTCTAAAAAAGGAAGAAAAGAAGAAATCAGAAGTCTTCAGCAGCGAGCAGATCAACAAATTTATTAGGGAAGCAGACAATGAAACCTACCTATTGCTAAAGGTAATTTTAACAAAAAATCACGATTGTAGTAAAAAAGTATCGACTCAGTTTATTTTTACTTTCAGGAAGCAACAACTATTGGATTAGCCGGTGCGTGTAGACGAAAAGAACTAACAAAAATGTCAATTGATCATATAAACGACAAGGAAAATACCGGATTCCAAAACACACATTTTTTATTACACGCGTTTTCTCTATTCTTAATGATTGTCGACATTTTCCATATAGCCACCTTCAGTAATATTTTCTCGCGAGTTGTCTGTTTCTGGGCCACCTTCCATAGAATGATCTTCGTTTTGTTCTGGTTGAGTTTCTTCTCCTATACCAAACATGGCGGCATAAGGAACTCGTTTTATTCCATCATTTTTCATTTACTGGACAAGTCTTACACCATCGACTGCAGTTTTCATCGTCAATCCACACCATGAGCATATTTTGTAGAGTTAACGCAAAAATAGAGAACAGTACGGGCCGTCATCACCGAAAACGTCCGATTGCTTGGCAACTGATCACATGTTTAAGTCTCAGAGGCGTCCAGTAAACATCGTTTCTAGACAAAAGCTTATTCTTGTTTCGTTTATTATTGAGTGACGGGCTGTTCCTATGTGAATTAAAAGCTTTTATGTACTATTCTACTGCTACTTTATTGATAATTTTGTGATAAGATATTTCGACTTACACGTTTAGGTGTATATTTCAAGAATTTAAATAGTTGGTATTGGGTATATTCAATAAATTTAAATGGGGTGCGACACTGGAACGAGAATCGAGGTGACAGAATCCGCACATAGCTAGTTTGTCAATACCATTAGAATTGCGTATCTATTAAGATCCCATTCCATACTCCACTCAACAGATTATTCGCAAATTAAAAAAAAAAAGGAAAATGTTCAATTCAGCCTGTTGGTATCCACAGTTTTGGAAATGTAGGACTCAGGATTGCAGAATTTTTAAAGCTACCAAATCCTAAAAATTACACAGGCCATTGCGTTCGTCGAACTTCAGCGACGTTGTTTGCTGATAATGGTGGAAATATCACAAATTTAAAGAGACACAGTGGCTGGAAGTCTACCAATGTCGCTGAAGGAGATATAGACAATTCTCTTACAAACAAAATCAAAATTGCCAAAACCATCTAGAAATTATCACATGAAAACAATCAACATGAATCCTTCATGTTCTGACTTCAACAAGAGGGATTTAAACATACCAAACATTTCAAACAAATTAAATCCCTTTAATATTAGCAATTGTTCGAATTTCAATATAAATATTAATATAAATATATATATATATATATATATATATATAATTACTCGGCAAAGACTATCCTATATATATATATATATATATATATATATATATATATATATATAAGTTTTATATATCTTAGGGATTCCGTCGTAAGGAGGGCTGAATTAAACTCTTATTTACTACCCAACGTTTCGAAAATTTTTATTTTCTTTTTCAAGGCTGAAATATGAACATTTTTTTGGTAGGTATATCTTTTGTAGAATCCAATTATCATAAAAGATCCTGCCTAGAAATGTTTGAGACCGCTCTAGATGAAAATTCATTGAACAAAAAAAGAGAAAGCAACCATGTAAATCACACTTATGCATATCTTCTTTCATTAGACAATCACCATAATAATAGTAGAATTGTTGATATTTCAGATTTATAACGATAAACCTAATAAGTTATAACAGGCTTGTTTTGTACATACTACATTTGCTATTGTTATCTTGATGTTTTAGTGAGGTAATTAGTGAGAGTAAATTGTCTCACAACTGTGTCTTTTTAACAATTGCGAATAGATAATATATATATGACTTCCTTCTTTAATAGGATCATGATTAAGTGACAAGTCATGGTACTATTAATCAAGACTGTCTTCTAAGTTATTAAGTTAGTCACAACAACTCTGTTATTACTCAATCTTGAAAAATATTAAAAAATGTCACTTGAGTTTTGACATTCCACATCAAAATAGTGCCTTCAATGTATTGTATGAAATTTCTTACATACAAAGAATGTTTTACTTGCTGAATAAGAAGTTTGGTTTTGTAAATTATTGACTCACTTTACACGTAAGTTTTTAAAAAATTATTCTACAAAAGATATACCTACCAAAAAAATGTTCATATTTCAGCCTTGAAAAAGAAAATAACAATTTTCGAAACGTTGGGTAGTAAATAAGAGTTTAATTCAGCCCTCCCTACGACGGAATCCCTAAGATATATAAAACCTATTGAATTATCTACCGTCAAGAATTCCCTTTTGTTTATATAATCTAAACCCTTTTTATACCCGAAGGTGTAAGGGTGGAAATCTATTTCTCCTTTCCATATATAAAATTGCTCCATTGTTTCTTGTTTTTTGCCATCTTTTTGGCTTCTTCCCAACTTTTCCCTCTTTTTTCCAATATTTCAGCAACCACTTGGTTCCAAGTTTTCTTTGGCCTTCCTCTCTTCCTTTTTGTAGTTGCTCGCGCTTCCCAAACATCTTTTACTGGCCTGTTGTTCATTCTTACTAAATGACCAAACCATTTAAGTTTTTGGTTGTCTAGCAAGTCAAGAATCGATTCAATTCCAAGTTCACTTCTAACGTCCTCATTCCTAACTCTGTCTCTCCGTGTTATTCCCTTAACCCTGCGCAAGTATCTCATCTCCATTGCTTGTATTCTACTCTTCGATTTCTGCGTCAGTATCCAGCTTTCACTTCCATAAGTGAGAATTGGTCGATATACTGTCTTGAACACTGTCATTTTCGTATTCCTACTTATTTCTTTTTTACCAATGAATGCTCTAGACAAGGAATGATTGAGGCATTAGTGATCCTTTCATTCAATTCTTCATCTTCGGTTCCATTTCTGTCGATCTTAATACCAAGATATTTAAACAAGTCCACTTGTTGAATTTTTTCATTTTGTAGCCTTATGTCAATTTCTGTGTTTGTTATTCCGGTAGTCATGACTTTTGTCTTCTGTACATTTACTGTTAGATTTCTTTTACTGAGTTCTCTTTCCCATATTTGTAAGTTTTTTGGAGGTCATCTTCGCTCGGTGCACAAATCATAACGTCATCTGCAAAAGCACATTCAGACAGGTTGATGGGTTTCAGTCTATTATAGCCTATGTGGATCTTTTAAGTATGTTTTTTCGTAGCCTTGATAATATCGTCCATTATTATAATGAAAAGTAAAGGACTTAACACTCCTTCTTGTCGAAGTCCGTCATTTACTCTAAATTTATCGGATTCTAAGTTATTTTTCCTGACATAGCTATAATTGTTTTCGTACATGCTTTTAATTCTTGTTGAAAGGCTCTTCGGAACCCCTCTTTTGTCTAAGCTATCCCATACTGTTTTTTGTGTGACACTGTCAAAAGCCTTTTCAAGGTCCAAAAAAGCAATATATTTATCTTTAGTTTTTGTCTTTTCAATCATTTGTTTTATTGAGAAAATATGGTCTTGTGTGCTATGACCTTTCCTGAAGCCGCTTTGTGATCCATCTAGTTGCCCTTCCGTTAAGATTCGCAATCTCTTTTCTAAGATAATTTCATATAGCTTGGAAACCACGCTTAGTAATGTGATGCCTCTATAGTTAGTGCATTCTGTTGGATCCCCTTTTTTATGTATGGGCAGTATTATTCCTATTTTCCAGTCCACAGGTACTTGAACACATTTCCACATTAAAAGTAGTTGCCTTCCTTGTTCTCCTAAGTTAATTATCATCTGTGTTATTTTGTCGTGTCCTCCTGATTTTCCTCGTTTTATCTTTTTAATTGCCTCATCTAGTTCTTCGATTAATATAGTTCCCATGTGTTCATCGTTAACTTGAGTTTCTTGGTTTATCTCATTTCTGTATTCCTCATGTGTATATTGGTTTAAGAGTTCTTGGTAGTATTGTTTCCAGCACTGCATTACTTGATCGCCAGTTACTATTTCTTTCTTCTGATTTTTTACTTGTGTAAGTTCAAAAGATTTGTTTTTCTTCAGATTTTTTAATACTTTATAAAACAACTTTTGGTTTCCTCTGTGGTTATTTTCCATTTTTACACCAAAATCCTCCCAAGTTCTTCGTTTTGCTTCTTTAACCATATTTTTTACTTTTGTGTTCTGTTCTTTGTATTTCTGTTGGCTGATTTCGGTTTTCGTTCTTAAATAATTCTTCCATAGATTCTTTTTTATTTTTACTTGTTCCTTGATTTCTTTTGTTCACCATTTTGTTTGCTTCCCATTCTTTACTATAACCGTTGTTCCACATACTTCTTCTGCTGGGTTTAGAATCATATTTTTTGTCATATCCCATAGTTCTTCTATACTTTTGTTTTCTCCTTCTTTTATTATATCAATAGCTCTACTTTCTGTCTGTTTAGTATATTTTATGGCTACTTGTTTTTCTGCGAGTCTGTAACTCCTTGTTATCTTTTTTGGTTTATTTATCTTGCATATTCTGTCTTTGTTTGGTTTTTTTATTTTAATTTTCATTTTAGCTTCTAATAGATAATGATCGCTATTTATTTCGGGGCCTCTCCTGACTCTGGTATCTAGTATTTCCTTTTTGTTTTCTCTACTTATTAACAAGTAGTCAATTACTGATTTTTCGTTTCTTGACTGCAATACTCTCGTGTACATATGAATTTCTTTATGGGCAAAAAATGAATTCATAATCATTAGGTTGTTTTCTTCGCAAAATTTTATCAATCCGATACCATTGGAATTTCTGACATATTCGCCAAAAGGTCCTATTACATCACAACTCCTGCTTTTCTTTTACCAACTCTGCCATTAATGTCTCCTAGGATTATTAGTCTGTTTTCTATATTTTCAACTGTCTCATTTAGTTTTTCCCAGTAAGTGTCTTTAACACTTGTTTTTTCATCCTCAGTTGGCCCATATGTTATGACTAGTGTTGCCATTTCATCTTCCATTTTTATTTCAACTTTTAGGAATCTTTCTGATATATATATTCCCATGTTTGTATGTATTTCATGAAATCTTTATTAATTATTCATCCCACTCCACCGTTGGCCCTATCTGTTTGTTTTACTCCACTATATAAAAGTATAGGTCCTTTATCCATTTCCTTCATTCCTTTTCCCTTTCTCTTCGTCTCACAAATTGCTAGTACATCCAATTTTGTTTGTTCAAATTATTCTATAAGTTCATGCTCCTTTCCCGTTAGAGTTTTAATATTCCACGTTCCCAATTTTCTTTTCTTTTCACAGTCAATATTTCTTTTATTATTTTTTAAATTCTCGTTCTCAATTTTTATTTTCTTCCTCGACTTTTTCGTTCTTATTTCTTTATGATTTATGTCAGTAATTGCGCTCGTATCCTGTTCATTGCCTGTGTCATTACCGTTAATTTCCGTGCTAGAAAAACTTATTAGTTTTTTGGTATTAATTTCTCTAATTTTTTCATTTCTTTGCTCCATCTCCATTCTTCACGGTTCACCAAGACTTTATTGTAGTCTATTTTGACCTCATTGCCCTTATATAAATAAGAATTAAAATGTTCCTAGTTTTGTTCTAATAATAAATATTACAAAGAAAAGTGTTTTATTGATTTGTTGTACCACACGGTTGCCGAAAAAAAATGTACGCAGCACGCCCGGAAACTGTTTTTTCGGACTCGCAGATTTCCAGGACTCGCTTACGGCTCGTCCTGGAATCTTGTCTATTCGTCCAAAAAGAGACAGTATTTTACGAACTTGTTACGTAATTTACTATTCCGTATAATATTGTCCCTCTGTACTTAAGTAACCAAAATATTTAAAGACCGCTCAACAGCAAATGAAATACAACACCATCTTGCTGTATAAATCTTAAACTAGGGTCCTACGCATAAGTGCTAACGAGAAATTTTGCGGACTCTACCCTGTAGACGAATATTTGTTGTATTATAATATCAGTGTAAGATCTTTCCGCTTGAAATCTTCTCTAATACTCAATTTCAAAAGCTTCTTCTCAATTCGTTTTCATAGCAATTCACCGTAAAACAACCTTCAACTATAATTTTTTATTATCTTTGTTGTTTTCCACATTTCTTGTAAAAAATAAAATAATACCTTTTGTTTCCTTATTCATTATTAAGTAAAAATTTCAAAATCCCGTTGAAATTCTGTCGGCTCTGATAAAAGCCGCTTTACTCTTGACAAGCCCCGTCTCGCTTGATGTGTTCTTGTCTGCACCCATCACATATTTTGCATCTTTACGGCTTTGATTACCAGAACTAACACGTTCTATTAGCATTCAACAATTTAAACCAGTCAATCAACTAAGTGTATACAATGTTATTAAAAATCTTGAAAATAAAATGTAGAAAATACAATAAATGGAAGAATTTTTGCACGTTCATTACCGTACATGTGAAAAGATCAGGTTTACATGAAAAAAATCAAATATCGAAGAATTATTTACAGGTAAATGTATAGATGAACATTTCGAATACTTATCTTAACAAGAAAAGCTAACAATACTTTGTACACCGAGCCTACGGGGTAATAAATGACCAGTCCGCCACCCCTACCGTTCCTATGGGTCCGATAAGAGCAATTTCTTTTTCTATTTGTTGTACATCAGAAATGTCCGAGACTCTAGGCGGATTAGTATTTATTTCTATTTGCCAAATGAATTGAATAAATAAATGAAACTTTTTATTTCTTATATTATTATACCGCACATGATGCAGTTTATTAAAAGAGCAAGGGAAAATGGAAGTAGAGCTTATTTTAAATAAGATAAATTGATAATAGATGGGAATGTATATGACAAGTATAGTTTCCAGGAAGAAGAGAAGAAGATAGAGAAGGCAGAGACAAATATGCCTAAAAGGAAAGTAAATTTAAGGTCACCGAAGGAAGGAGAAAGCGAGGAGAAAATTACCAAAATTCTTAGAAGAGAAGAAAAAACTAGAAGAAGAGGAATGTGGAGACGAAAGAGGCAATGAAGAGGAACAGAAAAATAAAGAACAGGAGGAAGATAGGATTAGATTTCGAATTAGAAATAATTTTAAGATTAGTGATAGAGAATTAATGAAAACAAAATTTAGTAAAGGGATAAATGTAGATAATAGCATTAGGATAGATAAAGGAAATAACAAAAAAGGAGGTAATATAAGTACAAATAAAAAAGGTAGGGAGATCTATAATAATAATTGTAATGATATGTTTGAAAAAAAGGTACAAGACAAAGGAAAGGAAAACACTAATGGTGAATCAGGAGATAAAAAAAGTAAATATCAATTAAAAGGGGGAAAGAAGAAAAAAGTACGTAGGAATAAAGAAATTAAAATTAGTACTTGGAACGTGGGGACAATGCTTGAACCAGGAAAGATGGAGGAGATTGCATGGGAATTGGAAAAATATGATATTGATGTAGCAGGGCTGCTTGAAATAAGATGGAGGGGGAGGGAAAGTATTGAAAAGAAGAAATACCAGAGAACAGCAAGGGCAATATGGAGTAGCATTTATAGTGAGAGAAAGAATAAAGGGAAATGTAATGGAGTTTAGACCAATCGATGAGAGAATGGTCTATATAAGAATTGAGGCGAAACCCTTCAATCTGTCAATAATAAATGTTTATGCACCCACGGAGGAGGCAGAAGATGACGAAAAGAAAGCCTTCTATGAAAAGGTAGAGGAGGAAATATTAAAAATACCAAAACAAGACACGATAGTATTATTGGGTAACCTGAACGCGCAAATTGGAAAAGAAGAATAATACAGAGAGATAAGCGGCATACACACATTACATGGAAAAACAAACAACAATGGACACAGAATTTGTAATCTAGCAGTAAAAATGAACATGATTATTTGCAGTACGATGTTCCAATACAACAAATGGCATAAAGTTACGTGAAGATCACCAGATTGCAAAACATACACACAAATTGATCACATAATGATAACAAAAAGAAAACGGTCGACAATGAAAGATGTCAAAACATATAGCATTGCATATAACATTTTTGCAGGAATAAAGATAAAAAATAAAACTAAAATATGCAACAAAAAATGGGACATAAGAAAACTAGAACAGACAGAAACACAAAACGAGTACAGAGATAGTATAGAAGAGCAATTCATTAATGAGACAGAAGAAATTAGTGGAATTCAAGCAGGATGGAAAAGGATAGAAAAATGTATAAATAAGGCTGCGAACAAAAACATGGGATTGGTGGTGAAAAGAAAACAGAAGGAATGGCTCGACGAAAAATGCAAAGAAATGATAGAAAAGAAGAAAGAAGCATGGTTAAAATGGATAAGGACGAACAGAAATGAAGAAAGAGAAGATTAAGAAAAACTAAGAAAACAAAGAAAGAAAATAATAAAACAAGCTAAGAGAACAACAAATGAAAAGAGAATTAGTGAAATAGAAAGGACAAGTTATGCGAGGAACACAAGAGCTTTTTATCAAAAAATAAATGCACAGACCCGAACATACAAAACCAAAAAAAAAAACAGGAATAAAAAACAAAGAAAGAAGAATAGTGAATGAAGATACGGAATATAAAGAGACATGGAGGGAAACACAAGTAAGATGAGTAGGAGAAGTAAGAGAAGAAGATGATATAGAAGAATGAACAAACAAGAGGTAATTGAGAAACCAACTAAAGAAGAAATAAGAGAGATAATATATTATTCCGTCTTTTCTTATTTTTAAACACCGTAATCAATGCAACTCTTGTGCGCATGTCTAAGCGGTTTGTATACGCTTAGTCTAAAAATATCAAACTTCACTTAGTAAAGTTAGATTTCACGTGACAACTTCAGTGTTATCAATTTTTCAAGAAGAATCATTATATTTATAACATAACCTTCAATTTTGTCAAAATTCGTACATTCTGTACAAAAAAAACGACATTTTCTTTCATCTTCATGCTTTACTTTTTAATGCATCAGTAAATTAAATTAATTTAGTCAAATATCGATAACCTTGAAGACCACCAGTCTAGTCGATTTTTTATAATATTGTTTCTTTCTTTAATCAATTTCGGCTGAAAAAAAATTATACGGTTGTGAACACGCTTTATTCATCTCTGACTACCATGAACAATTGATTTGATCGATTTGGTCTACCGGCGCAATAAAAATATAAAATTACCGCCTTTAATGTCATTAAGAAGCGTATTGGGATGGTGGCCAAGCGGAACAAAATGAATGAAATTTTAAAATGCGTATAGTTTCTTATATTCATATTACTTTTAAATGTATAAATTCACTCGCATAGGAGTAGCTTGAACTATATTTGAAAAATAAAAATTGTTTTAAACTCCAAAAAGTCGTAAAGAGCAGTGTCAATGCTCCTTAGTACTGCCGGAATAGTGACCTACACCAGGACTTGGAAGTAGTCAGAAGATTGCCAAGTTTACGTCAGGAAGGAAGACTATTGAGTCACGTGAATGTTGAGTTTATCCATATGGGTTAGTTAACTCAGTGTTAGCCGAGCAAAGGTGCGGATTTACACAATAGTGCTGCTTTTATTTGTATTAGAGTCTAAGTAACTTGGAATGAGTAGGCTATAAATATCAATTTCATTTTTAACAAAACCCATCATTGTTGGCGTAATCGTAAATATAATTGAGGGAACAGCAAATTGTAGGAATTAAGGCATATACTTGAAAATATGTTGCTAAAACATTTTGAGTATTGTTTGAAGGTTAGTAACATCCAAGCAAAAGTGTTGAAAGTGGGCTTTAAAGTGAAGAAATAATAAACGAGAACAAGATAAAAAAAATTGAAAATTATTATTTAAAGAGGAATATTGTGTATTAGGTATACATGAAGGCAGGGAATAAAAGGTTATTGGCAAGATTGGATAAGGGAATAACTGATAGCCACTATTGATAAAAGGAAGCAAAGCTACCTGGAACGTATATCCAAAAGAGATTGTATGAAATAGAAGGGTTTATGAATAATGGTAGAAGGAAGCGATAAACGAGAAGTAACATGCCTTTAGGCTTTTGTGCTATGGGTTTGACAGTCTTTTCACAAGATCCTCCTTGAAAAAATCCTCGCTTGCGCGCTATAGTCCCAGGAGTTTATATCTTCAATGAGTCAAAGCCAATTGCCTTACTCTTTCATACACAATCGACAAATAGGTTCATCTCTGTATATTCCAATGGTATGCAAGTGCTTCCTTAGGGTGCAGCTAGTTGTCCTGTCTCTTCCTTCATTTGACCCTTGCTCAGGTTTGATATTTCGATAGTCAGTGACTTCAAGGGTTGTTTTTACAAGGAATTTGCTGTGATCCTGCTTAGACATGAATCCACCGAGATAAACATCTCCGAATACTGGTTTAGGGCCAGTGAATTCTGTTCAATATCCTTGATTGATTCATTGACTAGTTCGGCACCACCAGTCATAGGTTTAGAGACCTCGGCTCTTCAGCCTTTTTGTGCTCTTGGTTATACAGTTTATGCGAAGAGACCAGTAGCCCTTATCAGGCTCAACAGTCTTTTCACTAGGTCCTTCTTGGACAAATCCTCCCTTGGAGACTCTAGTCCTAGGAGTCTTTATCTCCAATGAGACACTGCTTCACATTCGAAGATAATGTGAGAGGCTGCTTCCTCCTCTTCCATGCACAACCGACAGATAGGTTCCTCCCTATATATGCCAATTGTATGCATGTGCTTCCTTAGGGCACAGTGACCGGTGAGTAATCCCATGACTTTCACTCTATTATGGTTTGCCAGGGTTAAAAGTTTTTGTAGACAGTCCCAGACAAGTCTAGATCTGATCTAGGGACATGCTAAAGATTTCAGTGCTGCCTGACTATCTGAGAGTATGGGAATCTTTTGGACTCTATACCCCCTTTCGATGTTCAATACCCTTACTCTACTAAGGTATCAGTCATTTGATTGTCACAATACCTCTGTGCCTCGGGATGCACTTAAGTGGTTGGCCAGGGTTAAGATTGATTGTAGCAGATCAGTCCACATTTGATCTGTAGTAATGCTGCAGATGTTATTGCTGCTTTTATTTCCTTTACCTTTAACTGCTTTCAATGTTCATAGCAGTAGTATAGTACTGTTCTTAATGCACTTCCTTGTAACACCCCTACATTGATTTGTCTGAGTCTTCTTCGTTTCCTGTAATGTTGGTTGTATTTAGATATTTGACAGTTCATTTGTCATCAATGTAACAGCGCATGATCAATTCGAGAATTGTCTTTCCACAATATTTTACCATCACTGTTTATAAACCGAATTAGGAATCCTTAGAAATTTAACATTCTACAATAATTTGAAATGTTAATCGACTAGTTGCCAATGAAACACGACAAGCGTTAGTTGTACTTGTGCTACGAATACATATTTATTTCGCTTAAACAGTTACGCAATTTAGTCGTAGGTCAGGCCTGCAAAGAGTCGTTTGCAGGTGATTGGTGAACAAAATCGGATTTTAATTGGTCAGCCGACATTCTAGTGAAATGTTGTTGCCCTTCGATTCGCCCCAGATCAACTTTTACACTGTTTAATGTGGATAAATAAATTGTATCGGACAAACGAGTAATGGCCAATAAAATTTTTTCGCTTATCATTTATTTTCATTAAGTTAACTAATATTAATCAATGGCGAGCTGCAACGAAAACAGTTAAAATATCAGATATATTTTATCCCTTGGTGGAAAGTTATAATTTTGTAGTGGAATCTCAACGTGACGCCTATGTCGAAGGCCATTGAACACTTTTTCGAGTTTTACTTGTCGCGTAAGTCTTATTATTCTTTCTTTTTCTCTGGATAGCACAGTTAGGCCATCGTCCCAGATCACATGTTTTGACTGGCACAGAAATTTACATCGTCTACTTGAGATAGTCAGAGAAATCCTGCTAAATAATGGTTTGAGCTAATGCAATACAAGAAGCTACACTTTCTAGTGAACAAATTCCAAATTTAGATCGGTTTTTCACATAACGTATACCCAATACCCACGGAAATTGAATATTTGGGCTGGTATAACAGATTTGTTGATATTTAGCAAGCCACTTAATAACTGCCAGAGTACTATCTGAAGGCTCGCACTATCACCAGATTTTTCTCCTCTGGATTGCTTTTCATGAGGGTATCACAGATCCAATATTCATGGCTATGGCAACAGGCCTACTACTTTGGAAAATTTGTGTGTTCGAATTTTACAAATTATCCAAAATATTACACCTGCAATCTTATCAAATTACATGCTTTTACAACCGACTAGGGATGAGGGTATTAGCTCGATCAAACAGTAGGACTTTTGGAGCACATACTTGATATAATTTTGATATTATTTTTCATTCGTTTTGTAAAAATATACTTTTTGTTTCGGACTAGCACATTTTGATGAAACTCCATAGTCCTCGTGTTCGCTTGTACTGTAGGTACGTAGAATAGTTAATTCTGATGGATACACAACCATATGTTTGAAAAAATGGGTTATTCAACCAATAACACGTCGAATCATCCTATATACAGTCCTGATTTGCCTTCAAGAATTATTGTTTTTGCCCACGCAGAACACTGGATTATTATAAAGCATTAAGAAACTATTGAATACATCATTATTTCTTTTGTGAAAAAAGTCCAAAAAAATAATAAATAAGTGGTTTTAGATAAAATACAACGAAATTGAAGAATTAAAGTAGATAAAACTGAAAGTGATTTAATTATATTATCAATAAACGTCTTTTACTTTAAGTGAAATGAAAATGGACATTATTGTTTTCAATTTCTATAAAAGTTCCTTCTTCCCATAGATTTTTTTTCTACGTATTCCGTTTCAGTGCAAGTGTAATAAACAAGTCGAAGTAAGTAGCGTGTCTTTGCGTGATGAAAACGAAAGAAAATTGTCATTTTTTCCCCGTCTAAAACCTTATAGGTATATATCGTAAAAAGACATGTACAACGTCATAAAAGCTTCATAAATCTGTACGTTTTTTACGCTTCACCAGAGACATTTTCAACGGAACGGAAAAAGTTTAATATTTTATGGCTTCCATAAAAATAGTTTCCTTTCTAACGCTGTCGATCCTTTGAGAGAAACTGATTTATAATATGAAGTGGTGCAGTGATTTTTATTAATTGAATCAACTTTTTAAACACGCACTGTTGAGCTGGACGTTCAGGAAGTCGATCTGATTGATTCTGATTTCTTGACTGAGATGTGTGAGAGTTTCTGCCGCCTTTTGAACGGCATTCATAAATTCAGTATAATTGGTTATAAAATATTAATGGCCCATCTCTATCTTCTTACGTTTTGAAAGACAGTTGAAAGGCGCACACATTTTTATACCGAAAAAACATCAAACACAAACTGTGATTCAATAAGCCGCTAGCTTTATATACGCAGACAGCACTAGTAGGATGAAATAGTTATTTATTGTATAAGTGAATTGATAGTGTTTTATCCACACAAGAATGCCCCAGAGAGCCCCAGAGTAGGGATGGCGATCTAAAATCGATTAATCGAAGAATCGAGTCCTCGGACCAAATAAATCGATTTTTTAAATCGATATGTTGTACTGAATCGATTTAGTGAATCGATATTTCACCCTTGAAAATCGACATACGATTTTTTCTGGTTTGGTTTTGGGAACTATATTTTCTTAACTTTTTAATGTAACAAATACATTTAGAGAATAAATGTCTTCTTTTATATCTGATCTGATACTTTGATATGGTAATAAAAATAATTGTTATTATCGAATTCCCAGAACTAAAAAATCCCTGATTTCACTGATAAGAGATCCCAGAGATTGTTTATTATGGTATCTTTCTTGTTTTTCATAAAATGGATTTATATTTACATTGTAAATACAAACTTGAAAAAATCGATTTTTTAGAAATCGATCTTTTAGACCTCGATTTTTTTATGAATCGATTCATCAGGTTACGATTCGAATCGATTTAAAAATCGATCTTTTTTGGAAAGAATCGCCATCCCTAGCCCCAGAGCGAAGCTCCAGGGTTTAATTGTCTTAAGTGGATAAAACGCAACTAAAACACGAATGCAATACCTTGTTTTATCCACAATCACAGCTTTTTATACGCAGATAGCACTAGTAGGATCTAATAGTTATTTATTGTATAAGTGTTTTATCAACACAAGAAAGTTTAAGCCCCATAGCGAAGCTCCAGGGTTTAATTGTCTTAAGTGGATAAAACGCAACTGAAACACGAATGCAATACCACGTTTTATCCACAATCACTGCTAGCTTTATATGCGCAGACAGCACTAGTAGGATCTAATGGTTATTTATTGTATAAGTGAATTGATAGTGTTTGATCCACGCAAAAAAGTTTAAGTCCAAGAGCGAAGTTCGAGGGTTTAGTTTTCTTAAGTTGATAAAACGCAACTAAAACACGAATGCAATACCACGTTTTATCCACAATCACAGTGATTTAGCATCAGATTTTATCAAAAAGTGATTTGACATTTCGCTGTGACAGCAGCTTTAACGTCAAAATATATTGAAATTAATTCAAAAAATTTTGGGAGGTGTTGAATGGTTGCTATCATTTTTCATCATTCCTCTAGTGGATAAGGTCGTACTTTATATGCTTCATGAGTGTGGATAAAAATCCAATTATAATGTGATTGTGGAGGCAGGTAAAAGATACGAGGAAGTAGAAATATATTAATACTTGCTTAAAGAAAGGGAATGATGAATAAATTATTTAAAAAAGAAATAAAAAATCTACTTCTTTTTCTCTAATCTACCTTTTTTATTATTTTGATGAAAAATCTTCTGACTTGCAAATAAATATTCAATCCTATAATAAAGTTTGATTTATTTGCAAAGATTCATCACTTTTATATATTTTAATGAGAATAACTGAGTATAACACACATGCAGGAAAAGCTTTAGCCGCCCTTAACTATCAGCTGCCCTCGCTTCGCTACGCTCGCTCGTACATCTAATAATCTCGGGCTGCTAAAGCTCATTTTCTGCATTTACACAATATACTATTTCGTGACCGGCACCATTTGGGGTATAAGCACCAATATGATTTTGGAAATATCGAGTATGACCTCCTCTTGTCAAAATAACCTGATTCAATCGACATGTCATTTAATTCTTCATAGACTGCAACTCGAAGATCCTGGAGGCTGTCAGCCAAAGCAGGACGGCAAGGAATGTGTCTCTGTGGTTGGTCCCAGAAATGCTCAATAGGATTGAGATCAGGGCTGCCAAACTGGTCTGCCCAAACCATTCGTTGAGAATTTATTTTAAACTGTTATAGCAGAGATAATAACGTGATTAAAAAAGCAGAATGTTCATAAAACATGGTGCTCTATTTTGGCACTAGTCATCACCTTCTGTTGACAGGGTGTTTCAAATTTCGGGTAAAAAACATCTTCACATTTATACACCCCGTATATTTTCGAATTTAACTTTACATGAAAATTTGAAGCATAGTACTACTACAGAAGAATTGACCTACAGTTCCCCCCAAAAAAAATCATCAAAATTAAATGAGTGGTTCAAAAGATTACTGATTTTTTTGACGGTAAGTGTATTTTAAATTGTTTCCTGGGCATTTTCAAGTTATTTCTAAATTCACCTCATATCTATCAAGCGATTTAGATTTCAAGTAACTCAAAATTACTTTATAAATAAATCATAAAAATCAAATGGGTTCAAGAGGTAACCACTTTTTAGTGGCCGGATTTTTTTGAGGGTCAGTGTAGATAGATTTACATGTAAAGATTAAATTATATGTTTCGATGGTTAAAATAAGTCTAAAGGAAATATTAAATTTTGAAAATGGCAATAAAGGTTTTGTGAGGAATTCCTGTCTCTTCCAAAAATGGAAATATCTAGAAAACCACCTGTATGCCAATCTAATGCAAAATGATATATAATTTGAGAAAATTTCTTGTGAATCAACTTATTCTCACCAAAAAAATAAAAACCCAAGAAATCGGTTATTCACTATTTTCTCGATAAATTTCAGGTTATGTAGAAGATATTTTATTTCGTGTTCAATCTTCATTTAGTTTCTTAAATACAATCTCGACTCAAACTTGTGGCTTATATTTGCCCTTAAAGAATTTATTGATAGTTTTAACACATTTTAGAATCATATACTTATTATTTATTATTATTATTATTATTATTACTTGAACTCCAGTTTTCTTAACAATGAAACCAAAGAATTTCTCCTTCAGTTGGATGATCTTTTCTTTGTATTGTAGGCTGATTTATCGAGAACTTTATCATTTTTATCATTGGTCACTTAGTGTTAACATACAAGTGTGTTTTTTTTTTCGAAATTTCGAACACTCCTTGTGGTAAAATTGGCAACAACTGCAAATGAAAAAATTTACGTCAAATGCAACATCTTTGCGTGATATTTTCGTTTTTGATTTCTATTATTAGGGGAGACGCACTTTGAGTTGAGCCATGATAAATAGCAAAACTACTGAGTTCTATCCAAGGAACTTTATGTTAATCTTAGAGAAATCAGGTTGTGTTATAAAATTGTTCATTTTCATTTGCTATTTCACCTGCCCCACAAGGTGTTACAGAATTTAGTGAAAAACATGTTTCAATGCTAAATATTTATGAATAATTACCAAGAAATATTTCCACACCATTATTTTTGTGAACATATCTACCAATTCGAAGGGAGTATAAATCTGATTTTTCATCTGTAATATTTTTTAAATGAACTTAATTCTATTGGAATAAAATTATAAAATATATCAAAAAAATATAATTGGGGGGTCGTTAAATGAGAAATTTTTTAATAATAAGCACTGTGACGTATTTAAGAAGTAATATGAAAGTTGAATTGCACTAATTTAGGTTCCCATCATTTTCGTACCAGAAACCATTCACAATTGTTAATTATAAAATCCTCGGACGTTATCTGTCGAGTATCTCTGCAGTTAATTATCCAAATGATGTTTTTTTTTGGAACGATATTAATGAAGTTGATAAATAAGAAAAACAAGGCACCTTTTAAAAGTCCTAAAGCGCCGGTTTTCAGCTTGGAGATTGTCCTGTCACTTAATGGGGAAAATAAGTCTAAAAAATTAACTGTATGCCAGAAGAAACTACTGTTGGGATTTTACTTTATAAATTATCGTTAAACAAAATGGAAATGAAAAGCATAGCATGTTCAGGATACAAAGAAGCTAAAAGTAGTCACTCCAGACAAATTTTAACACGGTGCAAGTCACAAAATGAAATTAGAGCTTCGTCACTTCCTAGTGTAGACTTTTCCTCATATCCATTAGCTATAGAAGTAATTTTATTATCCATTTTCATAAAAAGAATAAAATTTTCGAAATTAAAAGACCACCGGTTATAATTTTTTAACTTTAGAAGAACCTGTTTCCGATATAGCATTCCTAAATAAAAGCTTAATCGACATGCTACTACAAAATGTATTCCTCAGCACGTGTGTAATTTTCTTGATGAAGACATTATTCTATACATGCAGCTTATTTAATATCGCACTAATCATAGAGGATATGTCATCAAATGCCGTCCTCTTACACACTGTCTCGATTTAATAAGAAATATATCATTGGGAATTAGCATTTACATCAATAATTCAATGACATGTTGCACCATATGAGTTTATTACAAATCAAATGATAATGAAAAACATCAACTGTTCATGTTCAGAGAAAATGCATTATTTAGTTAATTTTGAGTATACGACTGTTAGAGTAGAGTAGAGTTCTTTTAAAGAAAATTATTAAATATAATATTCATCTGGAAGAATACTGAGCTATAGAAATTTGGTGGTACTTTGTTCTTGATTGTTAGAAATGCAATTTCAAGCGTTATAAAAATATCTACATTCCAATTATCTAGTGGCTCAAAAACATACTGATAGCGTCATATTTTGGAAGGGAAGGCCATGGTACATCCTTTTGAAGAACCAAAGGACTTTCTACTAGCTGATCAGAGAATTCATGACTAAAAAGAGGGATTAAACCAGATGGCCTTAATTTCCTGCTCAAATCCTCCACAAAGGAATATTTAAAGTATCTTGATTCATAGTAATTATCTAGTGAACTTGCAGTCTATTATGTTCATTTTATTTGGGATTATGATCCAAAAATGCGTTCTTGGCGTCCTTTCAGCTTGTGTGTAACTGATGAGTTCAAGATTCATTACTTCAGACAACGCTAATTCCTATGATTCCCAAAGGGAAAAAAAGGGATTCATAAGTAACGAAAAGAAAACGCTACAAGAGCTGTGAGATTGTCCTCAGCCTAGGTACCAGGCCACTCAGATCACAAAGACAATAAAGAGGTACAAAACCTTTCTGTGGCTTAGCGAAACCGCTGCAAAAAACCAATAGCAGTAATTAGATAAAAAAAGTTGTCTCGAGAATGGTGGAACAAGGCACCTAGAAAGAGGCAGACCAAAGAGTTCATCAAAGAATCATCGTCGAAACTTACGGAGTACCTACTAAGCCAGAATAGGAGAACAATCAGGATCCGGGTTGTGCTCTTGATGGGGCATTGTAGACAAACACATCAATAACATCGGATTAGCAGACATATCCATAAGCAGGTTTTGCCAAGAAGATGAGGAAACCTAAACACACATACTGTTCTAGTGCCTGACTGTCTAAGGGGAAGAAGAACCACAACCCTTCCAATATATGGAGGACCTATGAGGTTTGGCAAGTCTAGTGATAAGGACGGGTCTAGACAAGGCACTCTAGAATACCAGGAGGACACACACAATAGATCTGCAATGGTCGTAGTGTAAAGGCTCTTGAAAGTAGATAAGCCCCATATATATCTGCCTATACATCTAACGAAAAAAAATAAGAAGAAGAACACTGGGACCAAACATCACACAATATGTAGAAGGACGACGAAATAAAAGGAGAAATACAGGAAGTAATTAGATGTAAAAACCATTAGAAATTATCAGGAAGGTAGCTGACTGGATCCCAATATATTCTTGGGTTTCGATCAATATATTAGACCAAAATTTCAGTCAATAGAAACATAAAACCTTGTGCTACGTCCTTGAATGTATCATAATATTACTCTGATTTAAAAGTTTATTGATCAACTCTTGTATTGTGTATCTATTTTTGTACATAGTCTGGCGCCGAACAAGTTTATTCATGTCGTGATATATAATTAATTTTCAATTGTTTCCTGAATACGACAAATGACTTGTATGCGAACAAAAAAAAAATTAAAAAGTTTATTTGCCCGAATTGGTAATCAAATAATAAATTATGACACTATCAACAAGTCTGCACCTAATTTGTCCATATTTAAGCCGGTAATTGCATGACCAAATTTGTAAAATACATTATTTCGACATGAAAAAAAAAGCTTGAGCAATTCGATGCATTAAGAACTGTAAAGTTTGCTATTTTGGATTGGATATTGACAGTAAGGTATAAAACATTCTTATTTGGCTGTTTGGTCATTACTTTTTACCAGTTGGTTGCTTTTGAGGAATATAATTAAATCCGTTTTCGTCCTTTTATTAGGTAGTAATTATAAAAGAGTGAAAATACTCAAAGGAGTTTTTTTGAGAGTACAAAAAAACGGAATTAAACGTTGTTTTTATATTTCATTTTGTCGACACGTAAAATTTGACATTTCTGACATATAAACATATAAACAAGAGTGGTATTTATTGCAGTTTTGAAAAATTCACCATGGATCTGATTTGGTTAGCGAACTTTTTGACAGCCCTCTTGAAATGTTGTGATTTGTCCATTCCGTTCGACCTACCACAATCACCTCGAAGTTAATGTTGAAGAAGTATATAGGAGTCATTTGGTCCATTGGTCTCATTTCGAGAATGTTACTTCCTTTCCTTTATCTTTTTGTGAGCCGATCTTTTGCTCGTATTTTGTTACCTTAGAACTCCCATTCTTGCCTTCCCCTTGATTGTTATATCAATCGAAAGAGGTCCAGTAATGATTCCATGGCCAATTCTGGTGTTGTTTCCATAGAACCTGTTAAGCTGAGACATGCAAGTCTTTTTGGGATTTCTTAATCCACCATACCAAAGCTGCGTATGTGATCATGGATTTCACCACAATACGTCAATTTGTGACTTGGTCTCCATATTTTCCTGGCTTTCTTGTTTACTTTGCCTTCTGATGGTACCAGGTAAGTTTCGAGTTTAAAATCACCACAAGGTATTAAACTTCCTTCGGCACTCCAACTTGGACTATGGTTGGACCGATATCCAAACCATCTTCTTCTATTCATGTATTGACCAGATTGAGAGTCATTCGCATTCTTCCTCTGATCGTGTTAGAATCAGCATATTCAATTTTTAATATATTATTTATTATTATAATCATTTAATTTTACTCATTAGTGAAAGTTTTACGCTTTTTGTAACAATCATATCCTTTCCAACAGTTCTTTGCTACACTTGTCTGTCCTTGATATCCACTCGATCGACCTACATATCCATCTGCCATCCCTCATTAGAGCCACATGACCCGCCCAAACTTTTTTTTAACTTTTAACGACGTTATATTACGATAAAATAAAAAGCAGAGCAAGTATTTTCCTTTAAAAATCAAACCGAGATAAAATCCACCTTGTATTTATTGAAAATTTTACTTAATTAACTAGTTGTTTATGGTTAGTAGTAAGGCTCGATAAAATCTATGGTTTTATTGGAAATAAAAATTATTTTCGAAAAAAAAAACCGCATAATATCCTACAGCAACGAAATAATTAAGAACCAGTTAATGTTTCCGAGATTTTAACGTCATATTGAAGGATTATTTCAATAAATTCGATAATATTATTGGTCTACCGGAAATTAAAAGCTTGTTAGTGATGATTATTAACGAGATAACCACAACAATTATTTTAATTTTAAATGCTCACGCAAAAGTGACCACAAAACATAATTGGATAAAATATTTACAAATGTATAATGCTTTTTCCTTTGAATGCATCTT
This sequence comes from Lochmaea crataegi, assembly GCA_947563755.1. Classification (NCBI taxonomy): domain Eukaryota; kingdom Metazoa; phylum Arthropoda; class Insecta; order Coleoptera; family Chrysomelidae; genus Lochmaea; species Lochmaea crataegi. The sequence goes on along the minus strand of OX387434.1, from coordinate 14,893,130 downwards.
TCATGCATTTTGTTTGGAGATTTATTAAAATTTGGATCATTCCACAATCAAAAAGGTATGTATTTATATATACTGGAGAGACATTCACTATGATCTAAAAGATCTATTGTGGATGCCCTTTTTCTTTTACTTAGTTCCTAAAGAAACTAAGAAGCTAGTAATTCCTTTAGACCTGTTTCCTGCAGGAATCTCAGAATATCCGCAGACTTCAATCCACTACGATTCTGTATTGCTATGCATTCCGCAAGTATGCGAATAGATGTTTCTTCTTCCATACCACAGAATCTACATTCTTCTTCCTCCACTATTTTGAGCTCCTTGAGGTTCCCAATCAGGCAGTAGTCTCCTGACGGGACACCTGTCAAAACTCTTGGTGCAGTCTTACTCTGACTTAGACATTAATTTGTTCCCATCAGTCGTAGTATCCCAGGAGTATCTCAGCACTACTAGATCTCTCCGAAGGTCTTCTTTTTGGTATTGCCTATTTCATCCATTATTTAATTGATGCTGATACTACAAAAGAGTGTTTCAGCTCCTCTGCTATTTAATTTCTTTCTATTCCAGTGTGACCTGGAACCCACAGTTAGTTTGTTCTCGCCTAGTTCGTTGAGTTTTCGAAGACATTTTCATGCCATTTTAAACACCTTCAAGAATGTAACTTTACACTACTGTTCAATTTATTACATCTATTAAGCTCCACAAAAAAAACGTAGCCCTGTTCGATTCGGGGGGGGATAACATTAATAATCTTCTCTGTTTCACACATCCTACTGAATCCTTAGTACACATCTTTAGAAAGTAGCAGTGGCTGTCATGTAGCCAACAATTTTCACGTAGCTGCTCACATTACGGAGATGTTCCACACAGATGCTGTCTGATGTTCATCTATCTATTTCTTTTATATGAAAAAGCTGACGAACTTGCAAAAATGGGTTTAGAGCACAAACAGCCTGAACCAGAACAACAGACTCTTGGTACAACCGTAGTACGAGAATCCCTAAAGAGCTGAATCAGGGAGCAGCATAAAAATTACTGGATGAACATCCGAAGATAAATGCATCATTAAAGAAACGTACCAGAAACGTACAGCGGAACTGTAGACACTTTGGAGGAATCAGCTGAGAATTTTATAACGGCTTTCATGATTGGTCATGTATCAGTAAAAAAACACCCGAACAAATTGAAACTATACAAAGGAAACCTTACTTGCAGATTATGGGATGAGGAAACAGAGACAATTAAACACATACTGTATACATGACTTGATCGAGAAAGACAGTCACTATATTTGGTCAATTCAAGGTAACGCAGAATACCCAAACTGGTGCAAGGGATAAAGGTGCTGCTCTTGCTGCTATGAAAAATCCCAATCAAAAATAAAACAGGACTTTCGGCTGCAGTGTTATCAAAGACTTTGTCAACCGGGCTTGTGGGGAAAATGCTTTCTTTCAACTCGTCATCCAGAAGTTTTCTAGTTGGTTTGGTCTTGTTACAGGATATTTTCTGACATAATCAACTTCTACTTTTCCAAGGTGTAATCTTGTACTGCTAGAGCGTTATCGTCAAGTAACATTTCACTGGAAACCTTTTTACATTAATTTATCACAGTTAATCCAAATGTTTATTTCGTTCTGCAGTAAATTATTTTAAAGATATACCCGACGTTTTTGTAGCTCAATAAATTAACTGAATTTAATAGAAGTATTATTAAGACGGCGTTTTTTTTTTTGTTTGTTAATTTTTTTCAGGCATTGTACTACCAGTTTTGCATCAACTTTTAAGCCTGTCTAAAAAGAAGGCTCTTCATTTGTGAGTGCATTGCCCTTAATGATCGGTTTCTGATTCAGAACCGACAGGCAGTATATTGGTTTCACATAACTTGCCGGCCATCATTACCATGAAATATATATTCATCGGTTTCTTTACCAACTAGTAATTGCGCCCGCTAACTGAAGATTGTAACCGGCAGACTAAGTTGTTTAAATTAGCCGGATAAGGCTGTGTAAACAATTTTGGTAATGAGCAGATTTTACATTAGCAGACCTCGTTTTAATAAATTAATTTTTTTCTTCGTTACTTTATTTTATGGACATACATACAGTGTGTACTTTAAATTCGGTATCTTTCTTTTAACTTTGAATGATTAGTGTGGCCTATCAAACTGTTATAGAAAGTTATGCTCAATTTTCTCTCAACCAAAACTATAGACAAACGCTTGACATTTTTATTGAACCGTTTCATAACCTTTCCAGAGGAAAAATTTGAAGACTAGTAGCTAGTAGGAATAGCTTCCAATCTATAAATATTCAAGGAGTATGAAGGAGAATAATTAGAGAGGTTGAAACCAGAAAGAAGAAGGAACCGAATTATAAGAGATAGGCAGTAGAAGAAAAGAGAAGTAAGTTAATTCCAGTATATCCAGGTAACTCTCAAACATGTGAAAAAAATGTAGTAAAAGTAAATAAGACATTCAAAAATGTATAAAAACAGATATTGGCAAAAAAATAATTAAAATGAATAGATTCTAGGTTAAGAAATCGCTCAACCTGTCGAAAATTTCACACCTCTACTTTTTGTAATGTAGATATACCTGTGAAAAATGCAAAATTTCTATAGGAATTTTACAACTTTTCGTCACAAAATTCAACAAACTGTTTCCATACACTTGGTTTTGATTTTTTCCAGTTTTTTTTCCAAATTATTGTGTGAAATATTTTAAGAAATAATTTAAGTTGTTGTGATATTATAAGTGATAATTTCACTAAGTTCGTTGATTTTTTCATTTCAATTATATTTTAATAATTTGATTTATTCTAATATTTATATTTTAATAATTCTGTATTATTATGATATGAAAAATTTGAACATTCAGTCATTAAAATTATAGAATAAATTTTGTAAAAATAAATGAAATATTAAAATGACACTAGAAAAGAAATTTGGTTGTCATATTTTCTGTGCGATATCCTTTTCATAGTAATGCAAAACCAGAGACCAGAGAGAGCATAGAATTTTCGATAAAAGGTGAATTCTACAGTCAGGACATAGCAAAAGTAGTATAGTAATCAAAACAGTAACCTATGAAAAATTAACAACCTACTGACAGAAAGAAATAAACGTCAAAAATAGGATTTGACAGATAACATTTTTGATTTAAAAATGCAAATAAATAGGTAAAAGGTATTTATTAGAAATATAAATAGAAATGTTTATAAATAAGTTAGCAATAAATAGCTATTAGTAGTAAAAAAAATAGTGAATGAGAAAAATATAAAAATTGTGATTGGTGAAAACTGAAGCAGGAAAAATTTGAAAATAATCAAGTAAGAGGACGTTGAGATTGACATTGATTGATGGAGAAGAGAGTTTCTTTGAAAAGAAAAAACGTTAATAAAATCAAAATTATTTTAAAACCAAACCAACGTAATTATCAAAATATTACCGAAAATCCAATTAATGAACTGGAAAGTTACTGGAAGTCAAGACTAGCAAGGTAAAATCCAATATACCTATTTCATTCAAAGACTAGCAGAATCCTATTATCGACGATATCTTAATTTCAAAATTAACTAAATTTCATTTTCACCGGCATAGAAATTCATAAAAGTGTTTGGAACAAATAGACAGTTTAAATTTTTCTTTCGTGACAAACAATTATAGATTAAAAGAAGCTAAAGTGCATATTAGTAAGAAATTTGAAAATTAATGGAAGTAAAGACAGAAATTCTCAATTTTGTAAGTAATAAGGTTATGTTAATTGAGTAGATTCAGGTTGAGTTTTTAGAAAAATTGGGTTATTTGAATTAGAAACGAATTAAGTAGATGATAAGTAATGTGTAAATTGAATTATGTATGATTATTATTTTCTGATGAATATAATTTATTAATATTTATTTGCACAGTTGAAATTTAAATGGTAGGTAATATTTCATTAATCCATTCATAATAGTTTTTACGTCTGACGGAATCCACCTGAAAGAGAGATATCTTGTGTTCTGATCCAACTGAGCTGTGAAAAGGAAAGGTACAGTAAGAGATAAATACAAGTAACAGACTGAAAATGGCGCCCGGCACATTTTGACGAGTTTAATTCTATAAAATATTATTAAAAACAAATCAACTATAAAATTCACAAGAATGCCATAACAGTTTATTGCCTTGCATAATAATTACGGCTTTGCTAGTGAAAATCATTTAAATATCATATCATTTAAATTAACATTTATTTTGAACAGATCTCTTTAGAGTATCAAATTGAGATCCCGGAGACTCGGTCAATGGTTGAAAACTGATTCTCAGCTATGGACAAAATTAGCTTCCAATTAAATTTTTGATGAAATATTGACGAATTTGTTCCCATCCTGTAATAACTGCATTTTCATGTTCTCTCAGGTATTCACGTGCAGCTATTTGACGCTTGACATATTTTTGAGAAAATACCCGATTGGATTCAAAACCAAGCTTTTTGCTAGCAACTGCATAACTGGTATACCAACTTGATTAGGGTAGGACCGAAAGACAGCACGTTTCATGCTTTAGATTAAAATTACCATTCATAGATCTTGTACGAACAGGAACTAAATCTGTAAGAACCATAACAGAGCCACCGGCGAATTGGATACTAATAGAGATATTGTAATGAAAAAACCTCTCTCCTGGTGTTCGCCAGACTAGTTCACGACCATATGGAATATGAATGTTTTAGAATAGCCCTAGTTTTTTCTGTGAATAGGGTAAAAATGGGATAAACTCCATAATTTTTGAAAAAAAAATGTTACAGCTCTATTTTAATTTTTTTTAATTGAATCAAAAAAACTTCAACGTTTGTGTAACACATTCCACTACAATAAAACTGAAACACTTTTCCTACATAATAGGAAGAAAAAATTTAAAAAAATTGGAATTCTAGGCGTCTCTCCCACCGGGTAGGGAGAGGTGCCGTGGCTAGAAGAGAGAGATGCCACAACGTGTTATCCATAGGGTAGAGATACCAACTGTGTTTTTTTCAGTTCCTCACGTCGACAAATATTACACACGTTGGAATGCATTATGCAGGTCTCGTGTAACCATTTTAGGCATTTTATACATTGAATCCAGTCTACTCTTTATATTGTTTTGTTACATTGCTCAAAACATTCTACGCAGCGGAAGTCATCATCACTGTCTAAATCCGGTAAGACCTCATCATCACTGGCTGAATCTGATGAGACTTCTTCATCTCTGTTGTCATAGTTTACTTTCTTATTCGACTTCGACAATTATTGTGCAACTTGTTTCTGTTTTCGTTTTCCTTGTGTTTTTTGGTTGTCTTTTACTGATGGTTTTTTTCTGCAAAGTCACTTTTTTCGCCTCTTTTAAAGATATATTTTGTGGTGATGTTAAAACCGTTGCTGATTGTTTTCTATTATTAAATGACAACGGTATCACTGGTACTGATCTTATTTCCTGCAACATTTTACCTGGAGTGATATTAGAAACAGTTGGCTGAGAGCTTGAAATACTAGGCTGAGGCTCAGAGCTTGATGTATTAGGCTGCGGCTCAGGTCCCGAGTTCCAGATAAACCGTTATTTACGCTTGATATATCTTCAGTAACACTATTTGCAATATTTTGCTTAGATATGTCTGAAATAGCGAAGAAACGTTCGGGAATTGCTCCAGTTCCTTTAAAGCCTGTAGCAGCACGAACCCACGATTTCCCCAAGATTTCGCCTACCTCACGTCGAGACAGATTACGATCGGAATGGTTTAGCATCCAAATTCTGGCTTCTTGATACCAATACGTCTTGAGGGTACCAAAAAAGCTTCTATCTAATGGTTGCATAGCTTGGGTGCAAAGGTTCTTCGGACCATTGCGCTCCTGGTTTAGCAGTTCATTTTCGAATATATTTCCTTGGCATTTTATTTATAAATAGGTATACACCTATAATCAATAAACATCAATTATTTTTCAGAAATTTTTCTCTCCTTTTAGATATGGAGAGACGCCGCACCCGTTTATTTACAAAAGTCGAAAACATAAAAAAAATTCACAAACATATCTGTAAACAAACCTACATAATATTATATAACGCTATATGAAATACATTTTGTAAATAAACATGCGGTTTTATAGAAGGTCGAAAAGGCATCAACAAAATATTTCTATGTATAATAAGCTGATGTACCGTTTTTGTTCTAATATTACTTGGAATAGATCAAACGTAGATGGTCTCCCACTGCACTCATAACAAAAACTAATTATCGAATATTGTAAATTGTACCTTAGAATCCTTTCCCACTACTGGCTTACGAATCACGTGACATGCGGCATCTATCCCACTTTTACCCTAAAACTTTTTTCCGATCATCCACAGACCTGGTAACTCTCTTCTCTATAGTGCAGTGGCTGGTCGCCTACTGCCTAATCCTGCCTTAATTAACCGACTTCTGGTTTAGAAGAAACTGTGATTTTGCTAACAGCTACCAGCTCGTTTCTGATCACAAAACTAGTGTCAGTTCGGTGATTACTGCATCGTTTTGTCCATTGCCCTGTCTTACTAGAATAATTTCCTACCTCAGTCAAGAGTCTTACCATACGACAATATTCCTGGTCCAACGAAACTGAGGCCGCACTACATTTTGTTCAGGTGAATTTTTTGCTACTGATGAAATAAAACAAATTAATTTGTTTAAATCTTCATTATTTATTTTGAACTGACGTTCAAATTAAAATTAGTGACGCGTTTCGCTACACGGTAGCTTTTTCAAACTAGTCTATTCAATTGAATTTTTTGCTCTAATTATTTTTCTAATTTTTCGGTCTACTACTGAAACATATTACTTGAAGGGAAATTAATAATTTACAAGCTTACTTTTAACGAGACTGCACAAAATTATTTATCTTCCAATGCATTCTTCAAATCTTTAAAACAAAGCGAAATATCCATATCCTAGTAATCGATACTGTCAAAACTGACATAAGAAAAAGATACATCAATTTTTTTGGATAACTCCATATTGTTAAAGTCTCTTATGTATGTTTTTCTACGACACCACTGCATCACCCGAATCTTCATTAAACAAAAAGTTTTAGCAAAGTCATACAAACACACCTGTTTATTCGTTTTGGCAGCATCCTTTTCGTATAAACCGGATTAATATAGACTTAACTTCCTCAACGAAGCTCTGACACGTTTTTATACAAGTGTTATGGCAATTCTTAATTTTCCAATACCACCAAGCGGTACATCAAAGAACCGCAGCGAACTATTGTAGACATTATCTCGATAACGCACGATCGAGATATTATCTTCACGGGAGGGCGTACCATTACATGACGTTTGTAGACATATTCATTCGTTACGGTAAATAGAGTGAAAGAAAAAATACAGAAAACAAGGATTCTGCTAATGCTAATGAAAGAGGAAGTTGTGATGAGAGAATGGATTTATATAATATGTCGTCTACAAGTTGGAAAATCATTTTTGAGCTTAAAATTAGAGAGTGGACAACTTTTTTATGAATTACAGCCATTGCGCCACTAAAGAAACTAAATTTCTTAATCTGAGACGATTCAAAAGTGATTTTTTCACACCTTAAGTTCATCCAGAGGATAGACACTTATTTAACACGTTTTATAGTTTTTTTCAAATCCACAGAGGGCGCAAATAACAAGATTTATAACTATACAATTCTCCCTATACAGAATATCCCTATAGCTCTACCAAAAACTTAGGAGATGATAATTCATGGTGTTTATATACGGTCAAATTTTTATTCATCCCCAAAACGTTGTTTCATAATTATAAATAAAAAAACAACTTTTAATTCTTATTTTAGAAGCCTATAGTTCGTTAACGAAGGTAGTAAGGAACAAAGTTTATTTAAAGTATTATTATTTTAGCCCCTTTATCAACTCCCATTTGTTACGAAATCCTGGAACACCCTATAAAACCTAGAGTATATGAGTTCAAATTTACCTTCTCTGAAATTAGTTCCTTCCAGGCCGCTAGAGCTGCTAAAACTAACATGGGATTTTTGAATCTACTAAAAAAATGTAATTGTTATTGATATTAATAAAGTAAGAATGTTTAATTTCGTTTGAAACTTAATTTTTTTGCGCAATACTTGAAACGTAAAAAAAATTCCAAATAACAAACCCGATCTACTTGATCTATATTTAAAAAAACTTCATAAATCATTTATCTTGCTCTATCGACTATACGAGTCTATATTTCAGATAGATATCTAGTACATGTGTTGTTGTCGATAATGTTCTATGTGAATATTCCTTTGGTAACTATTCACCTAACGGGGACGTCCCAAAGTCATGAATATGCTCGTGATCGATATACAGCCTCCATCATTTACTTCGCTTTATGCTAATACAAATACTAAGACGTGCATTTTGTTATTTCTTTAGTTAATTTATTACAACAATAATTAACTTTCGTTAAATACACGATCGTGAAGCTAGCGGCAAATTTGAAAAAGGTTAATGTAATCAAGGCTATATAATATTTTTTATCTACAACCACCATTAAAATTAAGCATTTACAAACTCATATAAATACGTGAAATTACGTTTTATACATACGTCTAAAGCGTGCGAAAAAGAACAATGCTTTTTAAATGGGATAATCAGTTATAATATCACAAGAGCATAGACAATATTCGATTATTCACCGAGTCACGAGATGTATATGGCGAAACATCACGAGAGCGCAGCTCGAGTGGTGTTTCGCGAAATACTTCGAGTGAAGAGGTAAATAATCGAAAAATATTGCTCGAGTTGGTATTCGTTACGATTATATAACGAATGATATTCTATTTTTTTTTATTGATTAATATTAATATTGAAGGTACAATCATTATAATACATATTTGATGTATTGTTGTTTTCGGAATTTGTAGTAGAATTAACTGACATTTCATTGAGCTTGCCCGTTACTATGGAAATAATCACAATATGGCAGGAGGCGAAACACCAAAACGATTATATCACGTCGTCAATGGGTATATTCACTCATCAATAAGTCGTAACTAAGGGAAATTCAAGGATTGTATTGGTTCATTAGAACATGAGTTATATAATCATTATAACACTCTTTTTTATTTGTGTATAATTATTAAGTTACCTTAGATAATTTTGTGTTTTGTTTTCTGTCAAAGGTTCTGTAATTGTAATAATTTTGTACTGTCATTAAGAAGTGTGAAACGTGAATGGTCAATAATTGTCAGAATCTGTCAAAAATTGTTAAAAATGGTCAAAAATAGTCAATAATTGTCAAAATTTTTGAAAGTTATGAAAAATGGTCAATAATTATCAGAAACTGTCAAAAATGGTTAATAATTATTGAAATTTTGAAAAATGGTCAAAAATTGTTGAAAATTGTCAAAAATTGTTAAATATTTTTAAAAATGGTCAAAAATAGTCAATAATTGTCAAAAATTTTGAAAGTTGTCAAAAATTGTCAATAATTATCAGAAACTGTCAAAAATGGTCAATAATTGTTAAAATTTTGAAAAATGGTCAAAAATTTTCAACATTTTGAAAAAATGGTCAATAATTATAAAAAACTGTCAAAAATGGTAAATTATTGTTAAAAATTGTCAAAAATGGTCAATAATTGTCAGAAACTGTCAAAAATGGTCAATAATTATTAAAATTTTGAAAAATGTTCAAAAATTGTCTAAAGTTTTGAAAAAATGATCAATAATTGTCAAAAACTGTCAAAATTTCTGAAAAATGGTCAAAATTTTCGAAAAATGGTCATTCTATTGTGCATAAGAAGCAAGTTTCGGTCGGCGGTCCGACGACCGCTCACCTTTTTTTATTTATATATTTATTAAGTTACCTTAGATAATTTTGTGTTTTGTGTTCTGTCAAAGGTTCTGTAATTGTAATAATTTTGTACTGTCATTAAGAAGTGTGAAACGTCATCGTCATTTTGCAAAATATTTTTCAAATTTTGATTGATAAAACACTGATTGTTAAGCTAAATAAACATGGAAGAAGAATCTGATTGCACTCCTCCTGAAATTGCAGAAATTGCGTGCAATGTAACTCAAAACCTGCTTCCGGAAAAGTCAAGAAAAATATACATGAAGTCATATGGCGATTTTTTGGATTGGTGTAACACCGAAAAAATCAAAATTAATATTTAATGTGGTCGTAGATAAAATATTGTATGATATTCATGCGTGAATTACTTTTGCGCACTCGTTGCGAAAAAAGGCACTAGCTATACTCGTGCGCCTTTCATTTTCGCAACTCGTGCGCAAAAGTATCACTTCACGCACTTGTATCATAAATAACTATTTTTAAAAGCAGAGACAATCCTGAGAGGCCCAAGTGCATGCAAAATTTTAGTTCGCAATACTTCACTGGTCCATTTTGTTGCTAGGTGCGGGTAGGTGGCGCGCATATTGACAGAGGTAAGGATAGTTTCTAGATCTCGGAACTGTTTAAAAAAGAGCGCGAACTACGGAGCGGCTTAAAAAAGCATTCGTACTACAGAGTTGTTTAAAAAATAATAAGACAAATCAACACAAAGAATTGTTTATTGATAAATATATCGACAAATATGAAAGTGCGTAATAGCTATTTGTGTATCAAGAGCAGAAAGTAGTACTTTGGCAGTCGAGACAGAAAGTTGCCGCGCGACGCGTCAGCGGAGCGCGGCAATCTGTCGAGACTACCAAAGGACTTTCTGCTCGAAATACACACAAGATTTTTTCTACGATCACACCAAAATAAAATTAATTTTTTATTAAAAACGTGTTACTTTCATCACAATATTGGAAGTTTATTTGACATATTAAGCCTACTATTCGAAGACAAAAGATTAATTGTGTATGTTGTGTTGCCTACTTATGACAATAGACTTTATGATTTAAAGATTTATGATTTTATGGTTGTATGAATATTATAGTTCATTAAATAAATTACAACTTTTTTAAATTTTATTTGAACGGAATACAGAACGATAATAAACAAACATACCTTTTACTTATTAACTAAATTAAAATTAAAGATACAATTTTGGCAATTTTTTATGTTTATGCCTGAGGTAGATGTCTCTGAAAGGTTAGAAAATGTCAAATCTTTCTGGTGATTGCAAGTATGTTGTGTTGCCTACCTATTGCCATTGTTTGTTCTTAGCAGTTTCGTGTACCTATGTACGTAGGCAACACTTATCACATTAATGTCAGATATTTATTACTTTAATGTCAGATATCTTTTAGATTTCCCTATTTCTCATTATATTATTACGGAAAATACTGTTGGATGCTTTAACATATTAGAAAATCAACTAAAATATTTATTTATTCTACAGTTTATATTAAAATATCTACTAGCTCTCTTTTATCTATAAATAAAATTAGGCGTGCGCCAAAGTTACTTTCTGCTTAAGAGCGCCAATAATGTCAAATTATGACAGCTCGCGGAAAACATCAACTTTGCGGTTAGATTTGAGTGTGCAAAAGCCTACTTTCAGTAGTGATCGTAGGAAAACATATTACCGTTATATTATTATCATTCAATTACAGTATTTTTATATTAGAAGAAAATATTTTCTTGTGAATGAGGACTTCGTCTTGCACATCGTAACTGAGACATCAAAAATGCCAGGCATGTACTTCAAGCTTCATTCCCATCGCTTCTTGCCACAATTTTGACTTATAAACGCATTAGAATTATTATTTTTTACTTTAAAAACACAAAAACAATTCTTACTTTTTATAATTGGATGGAAAATAATGCATTTTCTCAACCTCATCTTCACTATTTGAAACTGGTCGGAATTCTGATAAAGTCAAATAACTCCAACAAAACAAACAACAAAATAACGAGAAAAATAAAAGAAAACAATTAAAATACCAATCAGATACAACAATACAAAGATAAACCAAATATGACGACATAGCAAATGTCAGAGGAGCCAATGGAATTACAGCGGTAGTACCGCCACCTGCCTCTACTGTGTGATTTTAAACAAAGACGTATTTATGCAGTTCCAATGTACCAGTCAAAGAATTCTTCTCATGTTCTCACCGAACTAATTTTCCTATGCACTTGTGCGTCTCAGGGTTATCTCTGTTAATAGTGATTACCGTGGAAATTAAAACAGTTTAACTGTCACGTTGACAATAAACTGACAGTACCAAAGATTACAGCGTTGAAGCGGCGAAATTTAGTACTATAGTATACGGTATTTTCAACGTTACATTCTTATTATTTAAAGAGTTGTTGCTGGTTTTTTTAGGTAACGGTTGTACGTTGTAATATTTTTAGATTTTTCCAATCCCCAATGTTGTTTTAATCAATAAATCTTCCGGTAACTCGATTCAAAATTTGAAAAATATGAAGTATCAATGGAGATGGCTTAAAATTATTCTCAAAATTTAACTAATTTCTTCGTGTCACATTTTAAAATGTATTATCAACCGCAGAGCCAGCTGCACATATATTTTTTCTCAAACTGGTACTATTAAGTCGTTTATTCAGGCAGTATAATTTTCTCAATTTTGCTGTTCCGTTAAGTGAGTACAAAAATTACTGGTATGCGTTTAAAAACGAGAAAAAAACTTAGTGAAGTCCATCTTCAAAATGTAGTTGCAACATAAAGATAATGAGCGTATGCAATAACAATTTATCAAAAATACATAATCGTCGGAAAAAACTTGTAATGTGGAAGAGTTCAAAAATTCAGTTCATTCACTGATTCCCGCGTAATGAATGGTTGAAGAAAATTAACAACCACTAAGAGTATGAACGTTAAAAGATACACTTTTTTACGACTAATAATGAAGGCAAAATTGATTAAGGACAAATAACGTCGTTAAGAAAGATCAAAGAATGAGCTGCTTCAATACGAGGACACATATAATCATGTTGTGATTTAATTTGAATATACTGCTCAGCAATAATATTTGTAGCATCCGAAAAATAATAAAACCAAGCAAATTTTCGATGAATTAGAATCGCAAATAACATTTTTATTTGAAGAATAGTGTAGATAAAGTAATGGAGAATAGACGTACAGAGAAGAAAAGATCCCTGAAAATTGGAACAAGGCATTAATCATTCCAATCCACAAAAAAGGTCCTAAGGAAGAATGCAATAACTATCGTGGAATAGCACTCTTAGATGTAATATTCAAAGTTCTGGCAAAAATACTTAAAAATCGATTAGACAAATACCACAAAGAAAATGTAGGATAATACCAAGGAGGTTTTAGAGCAGGTAGATCGACAATAGATCAAATTTTCATTAAGAAACAACTCCAGGAAAATGCTTACGAACAAAATCTAAGTCTGCATATGCTATTCATCGATTACAGACAGGCCTATGATACTATCAAAAGAAGAAAAATTTATGAGGCAATAAGGAAGTTAAATATACCAGTTAAATTGAGAAGGCTAGTGGAAATGAACATCCGAAAAACCTAGAGCAAAGTAACTTTGGAGGGCAGTACTTCTAACGAATTCAAGATAGAGAAAGGTCTGAGACAAGGAGACCCACTATCCACAACCCTCTTTAACCTAGTTCAAGAAATCATACTAAGAGAAAGTGGTATAAAACCCCGAGGTTTAATTTATGGGAATAAACATCAATGTCTACCCATGGTACAGAAAAGAACTTCTAAGCGTATTTAAGCTACTGGAAGAGAAGGCTAGAGAACATGGTCTAGTGATCAACGAGAAAAAACAAAATACATGGTAATGAAGGACAACGAAGTAACCGATATTATTTTAAATTGTAATGGAAATAATAGCTACAGAATAGAAAAAGTGTAAATCGAATATTTGGGAGTCACTATCACAAATAAAGGAGACGAAGAAAGAGGAATAGAAAAAAGGTTAACAAAAGGCAGTAAAGCAGCAGGAATGGTATCAAAGATGTTAAACTCAAAAGACATATCACGAATAGCTAAAATAGGAATGTACCAAACAATAATAAGACCGTCAGTTACCCAGGCTTGTGAAACTTAGACAATGAACAAAAAAGAGCAGAATAAACTAGAAATATGGGAACATAAAATGCTCAGAAAGATTGATGATGGAATTAAAGAAGATGGAATGTACAGAATAAGAACAAACAGAGAACTATCAGCATTGTATAAGCACCCAAGTATAACCCATAAAATTAAAGCACAGAGAGCGAGATGGTTGGGACATATAGGTAGAGTGACAGAAGATAGATGGGTAAAACGAGTGTTAAAAGGTGGGGAAGGTGGTAAAAAGAGAAGAGGAAGACCAGAGAAATCTTGAAGCCCAGGGCCAGATAGGCCTATAGCGCTGATATATAGACGTACATTTTTAATATAAATATTTAAACAAAAATGTGTTTTTCATCATAAGTTCAAGACACTGTGTGGAGTGGCGAAACAGTAAATTGTTCAAAATTAAGTTTAAGTCACATCTATTTTTAACCTTTCTGTTTTTGACTCACTCCGATATTTTTATTTTTATGGAAAATATGGGTTTTCTTAGGAAACATTGCAATTTCCAATAATTTTCTTACATGAAAATTTAAGGTTGTCAGTGACAGCTTTCATTTTTGTCACAAATCCGATTTTTGTAGGAACAGAGCAAACGTTTTTAACAAAATTTAAATAATCCCCCATGAAGCCATCATAGTACTTTAAACTCAAAACACAAAAATAGCACTCGTGAATTAAATAGAAATAATGAAAACAGTAAAATATAGCTCAGTAACGCATGTTCCCACGTGCTTGAATGACAGCCGCCATACGCCTTGACATCCCTTCATTCATTCATTCATATATTTGGGTTGTGCACATCAGCCCAGGCTCTTGAACTGAATCTTTGTATCTACTTCCATTCCAGAACCTTCGTGGCCACTAAAGGCCACAAGTTGTCATGGTTGTATTAATTCCTCTCCAAGATGCTTCCGTCTAAGTTCTTGTATTGACATCCCTTCAATAAGGTTCCGCATACAATAATCATACACTTTGCTATCATTATTCAATGCTGGACAAGGTACTCGTGACCGTACTTTTCTGTCTATGTGTCCTAATGCGGGCAAATTCATCAGCTGTCTTTCCTGCTCCCTGACTATTACCAAGTCCGTTCTGCTGTCGAGCTGCGTACGAACCTTATGCAAAAAATGGGTTTGTTCTAAACGTTCTTCTGTTCTCCCATAAATACTTTTACGACCGACCAGTGATTGTAATTGAAACCTAAATTCGTCAGTGAACAGGATATTTTTCTACTCAGCAATGGCTCAATTTTGATGTTCCCTAGCAAATAAGTCGTTCAACCCTTTAATTTCCCAGCAATTCGGGAGCGGTGGTAGCTCTTGCGTATAATCCAACCTCCTTCTTATCGTTCTCTCACTTACTTTGATCTCTACGTCCTCCAATATATTTTTCACCTCCACGGATCTAAATCTTCGCTAATGTAAAACATTTAATGTTGTCTCTTTCATTCGTTGACCTCTTTCCTCCACATTGACCTTTTCTTCTGTGCTCGCCCTGCCGGTCAAACTGATTCACAGCTCTCTGTACTTTACCTTTTGTTACGTTCACAACTCTTCCCACGTGATACTGAGACCTTTCATCTTGAATTAAAGCAATGGTTCTGGCATCATCGGTGACTTCAGAAATAACACATATTCATTTACAAGAAACAATTTGATATCCTTTAAAAGCCGTAAATTACATGTTAGGGCAAAAGTTGATTCAACAAAACTGTCACTATGATCATCCATAGCAACCTTACTTTATCGTACAGAACATTGGTTGGAAATTTAAATGTTTTTATTAAAAATCCACATTTTCGACAACAATTAGGATATTGAGGAGAGCCAATAATAAAAGTGTAAATAATAGATGTAGCTTCAATTCATTCAATTCGTAAAGTTTTGAGAACCCCTTGTACGCTTATTTTCCAAAGAATCTCATTTTATAATAAATCTGAGTTAAATTTGAATTTTAAATTTACTTAAATGTAATAATAAATAAGGTTACAACTACATTCAATGAAACAATCAAGAAACCATTTAACTAATCAAAGAATAGAGTAGGCGTTCAACAAAATACGTGCATGTTTAATTTTTCCCACATTTAGTCAAACCATTAACATAGTAATAAAGACGATCCGATTCAAACGAACATGATTTCATTTTATAAAACATCTGCATCTACCCACGGTTAACAGAACTACAAAAGTGGATGGATTCGGCAGTTGGTGAAAATTTGAATTCTCTACTTAAGACGTTAAAATTGGCAATAAAGCTCGCGATTTGACTGTTACGAGTATAAACAAGTAAAGCATATTTAAAGACATTCCATAAGACTGTTTTGAACGGACATTTGTACGAGTGGAAACAGCTACAATGAGAAAAAAGAGAAAAATGATTGAAAAGTAACGGGAATGAAAATATTATCAATAACTCTGGGTTCAAATAGCACACAAGATGGAGGAAGGACGGTGGAAAAAATGGAAGAATGGAGAAAGTTCTTGGAAGAGAAAATATAATTGGATCTATAAGAGCATAGAGGTTCAGGATATATTATGAGACGAAAACCGACAAAAACAAGCAGGAAGATAACTGACTGGATCCCAATATGGCCTAGAAGTAGAGAAAGAGCAAGAAAATGATGGAAAGGGAAAAACACAAAGGCATGGCAAGTGAAAAAGTGGAAATTCACATGTAAAAATAGGATAAAGTGGCAAGAGATAACGAGATTAGCCAGGACTGACGACAGATTGTGAAACAAGAGAAGTGAGATGATTTATCGACCTCAAATGATTGCAATAAGAAACTGCAATGTTGTCTCTAATTGAACTATAATCAAGACACAGCTACTAGATTCACAGTGTTGCCACATTATTAGTTCCACAATAAACTATTCCATAATGACGTCAATCACAGATCGGCCATGTTGTTCTGGAGGGCACATGTCATATTCTATTTAGTTTTCATTGTTTACTCGGTGATAGTTAGACTTCTATTAACAATAAATTCTTGAAGGTGTCTAAAGTGCCATCGTTTTGTAGAGTTGTTAAGTGTGGAATACGGGGAGAAAAAGAGATCGTTTTTTTTTCGATTTTCGGATGTTTTAACATAGCGATGTTCTACAAAGTCTGTCTGACAACCAACTGAATTCACTACAAGCTGGATTTTTGTAAAATACTTTACAGCACATGCGAAAACACACAAGGTTGCCTCGGTTGCCCTCCAGAACAATATGGCTGACCTGTGAAAGTCATGTGTTCTGGAATGGTCTATTTATTAATTTAAATATTTCAGAATAAAAATACTAGAGCTTAACGCAAATCACAACTTCAAAGTATGCTCTGTAATTTCCTGTTCCAGGTACAATAAAATAATTAACACACCTTTAGTCACCTGATTATTTATAACTCATGTTCTAATGAACCAATACAATCCTTGAATTTCCCTTAGTTACGTCGTATTGATAAGTGAATATACCCCTTGACGACGTGATATAATCGTTTTGGTGTTTCGCCTCTCGCCATATTGTGATCATTTCCATAGTAACGGGCAAGCTCAATGAAATGTCAGTTAATTCTTCTACAAATTCCGAAAGCAACAATACATCAAACATGTATTATAATAATTGTACCTTCAATATTAATATTAATCAATAAAAAAAATTAGAATATTATTCGTTATATAATCGTAACGAATACCAACTCGAGCATAGACAATATTTTTCGATTATTTACCTCTTCACACGACGTATTTCGCGAAACACCACTCGAGCTGCGCTCTCGTGATGTTTCGCCAAATACGTCTCGTGACTCGGTGAATAATCGAATATTGTCTATGCTCTTGTGATATTATAACTGATTATCTTTTCCTAACTTTAAAAGTTTCTCCAACATCGATAGATCCAGATTAGTGTATCACAAGAGGCACCAGTGTTTGACATTTGCAGATGATGTAATTATGACAAGAAGTAAAAGAAGTGTGCTAGCACAGAAATTTGGTCAGGAAATAAATGACAAGAAAACTAAAGTTATGAAGTTAAGGTAACTATTGTGGAATAAGTAACTATTGTGAAATAGTGCGCCCAGTAAAGGCTCAAAGAATAAGACGGATAGGGCATATTCTCAGAATACAATCTCTGAATGCCTAAAAAATATATATAAATGGCGTGATGGGAGGAAGATAATAAGACGACGGCCAAGAATCTGTAGGGCATATTCTCAGAATACAATCTCTGAATGCCTAAAAAATATATATAAATGGCGTGATGGGAGGAAGATAATAAGACGACGGCCAAGAACAAGATGGATGCAAGATGTAGAGGAAGTCTGGAATCCAAGACTGGAAGGAAGAAGCAAAATATAGAGCCAAGCGGAGTAGTTGATCAATCCAAGTGCCTACCAGGCATGTAGTAATATTGCGACAAGAGATAACAATCTGATCGGATTTTGTTCACAGATAGAGGTCAGTCGGAAATATCTCCTAACAAACTTCACCAATGCTCGATTATCAGGTGGTCGAAATATAATGAATATCTTTTTCAAGGTAACTACTATACTATAGCTGGTACCTACCCTCTTTTTGGCCATGAAATTTATTTGACGTAAATTATTCGAATTCAATGTATATAATCAATATTTTTAATTGTGATATATTAATGGTCTGTAAACACAGTTGTCAAAATGCATCACGAAAGGTTTCTTATTATGGTCGACCTCGGCCATAAAATTCGAGATTAATTATTGTGGCCACCATGAAGTGCAAAAGAAAAATAGTGGCAACATATAATGAAGTTAACGAAAGCACCAGTTGGCTCTGATGTATGTACCATTAATTCTCAACAGTGCTGATTTAGGGTTTTTTAAATGTTTGGTACCCGTTTTTACGAAAATACAGTATAATTAAATGTCTATTTCAGTCGAAACGTCAGCATTTTCAAAAACACTTATTAAAACGCCAAGAAAATTAAAAAGCTGTTTGAAAGCCTCGTGTTCAAACAATGACAAACTCACTTTAATTCTATTAAACAGCATTTCAAGTTGACAGAATAATAAATAATCAATTCACATCCGCAATAGTACTTGGCTTTAATCTTCGTATTCGAATGTATTGAAGTGTTAAGCTGAACTAATATACGATAATCATATGGAAATTGTAAAGCTGTTAACATTGAGGAAGTGTTTATAATTGTTTGGCTCGCTTTCAAATAAATTATAAAATAATCGGTAATATGCTTTAGCAGAAGAACCAGTCGAATTAAAATGTCATTTTGTATTCCCTGATGACAGTTAATTCGATAAAAACATTATAACTAGTCTCGTTCACTCTAAAGAAGCTGCTCCAGATAGTTATAGAAGTGTACTTCATTTTTTCAATACAATTTTTTAAAGAGTGTAAATCTCCATTATTAATATTTTGTTTGTTATTCCTCAGGAATTTCACCTAAAATTTTCGCCTCATCTTGTCAGACAGCAGAAGAAAATCAAGAACGATAGCACCAGCAGCATTTACAGAAATAGCATGTACCCCTCTAGGAACCATAATTGATTGAAACTAGATAAAGGTGACTGTGGCTATTGCGCTGACACAAGACTGACATTTCTGACGTAAACTTTTGTTTCTCAACCTTTACGGTATTTCTACTTGTATAAGAAACTGTATATTTATTGAGCAATGAAAACATGAGAAGCGAATACGAGAAACATGTAGAAAATATGTTAATGGAATGTGAAGAAACGGAGAATGTGGAATTAGAATGGTATAATATCAGAAAATGTTTACTGAGCTCAGCGGAAAGTCAACTGGGAAGAGAAAAAAACGGAATAAACAAGTATTGGTATGATGAAAAGTGTCGAGAAATTGTTAAAGGAAAAGGAAATGCTAGAATAAAATGGATAAGTACAAACAACTCAGAAGATAAAGAAGAATATGAGAGAATAAGGAAAAATTGCAACTAATTGATAAGAAAAGCTAAAAGAGAATGGATGGATGACAGAATAAGAAAAATAAAAAATAAAAAAACTAACAAAAATACCAAAGCCCATTAAAAAAAATAAATGAACAATATAAGACATATAAAGGTAAAATTAAAGGTATAAGAAATAAAAACGGCGGAGTGATACAAGAAGAAGCTCAGTATAAGCAAATCTGGAAAGAGTATTTCGAGGAACTGCTAACTGAGGTCTCAGATAATACAACAGTCTCAGATAATACAACAGAGGAAGAAAGCGAGGAGGAAAAAAAAGAAAATGTAACACAGGAACCAACAAGAAATGAAGTAATAGAAGTTATTAATAGAAGAAGAATGAGAAAGCACTGGGCAAAGACGAAATAAACATGGAATTGATTGAGTATGGACGAGAGGAGCTGTACGAAAGATTATACCGGCTAATAAATGAAATATGGAGAGAAGAGAGAATAAAAATGGGATCAGCAGGGGTGCAAAAACTATAGGGGTGTAACTCTCTTAAATGTATACATACATACAAAATATCTGGGAGTCACGATCAGCAGTAATGGGGAACGAAGATCAGAAATAGACGAAAAAATAATGGTAGCTAATAGGGTATACTATGCCAATAAGAAACTAATAAAAAGCAAATTATTAACAATATACACTAAATTTAACATTTACAACACAATAATAAGACCTGTGATAATGTATGGAGCAGAAACGATGACAATGACAAAAAGGGAAGAAGAGGATTTGAGGATAGTAGAACGAAAAATAATGAGAACAATTCTAGGGCCAACAAAAGTTGACGACAATGAATACAAGCAACGTATGAATCATGAAATACTGAGAGAAATGAACGGGGAAGATATAGTAAAGAGAATAAAGAGGCAAAGAATAAAATGGCTCGGACATGTATGGAGTGGAGGAGAGTGCGCAATCGCTTGCTCAATGTTACAGTGGGCACCAGGTGCTAGGAGAAGGCAAGTAAGACCCAGATCTAAGTGGCTGAAGGAAGTAGAGGAGAACTTGAGAAGGATAGGAATCGTTGGATGGAAGGAAAAAACGAGGGACATGGAACAAAGTTAGCGAGAAAATAATGAAATGATGATGATGGGCATTTATGTGGCGCAACCCCACAAGGGGTGTCTAGCCACTTTATATGTATATATTTATTGAGAAGAAATACTACCTCTCATTTATCAAAGACCACACAAAACAGTTTAGCAGTGTACTTATTCTTCTATGTCTTGCTACTGGTATCTATTTATCGCGACATGCATCGCTTAGTAAGAATTACTTTTGCCCACGCTGTATTCGTTTGCATTCTTCGATTTCTTCAAATGGTTGAAGATAATCTTCGGGCTAGATAAAATAGTAATTAAGCCGCATGAAGTGAAACGCAGGTGAGCATTTTAGTGTTGGCGACGATATATTTACATATCTACTAAGTGAAAATCACCAATACTTATTCATATCAGATAGTCTAAATGTCGAATATTGAATCGGCAACTTCTTATATTTTCTCTTTTAGTTGTTGCAGAAGAGGATTCTTGTTCCACTTTTTGCAATTTTTCTTCTTGTTTTTTATCTAGCTTATAATTTCGTATTTTTTAAATATAATTTCTTCTGTGTTCTAATTTTTTATCCGATTTTAACAATTCTTTTCAATATCTTGGTTTAGGAAAAAAAACATAAGCTTATAATCATTTTTGCCCGCATATGTTTCAGTATTAAAAATTTCAAGTGGATAAATGTATTAGACGTAAATTAAAACGGAATCCGAGTATATAAATTCTTTCTTATAAAAATGTTGATTTAACTTTTATTGAAATTTTAATAAGGTTTGATAACTACGGTAATAAATAAGTTGATATACAGATACATACAATATTGCGTCCACCTAGGAGGCATTTACACCTATAAAAACACTTTGCAACAAACTACTACACAGTAGCGCACTCAAGAAAAATTATATCAATAATTTGCCCAGGTCAATATTTATAGAAGATATAGGAGAAAATTATTATTATCATGTCGTATAGTCGAGCTGAAATATACTGATCCACTGGAATAGAAGATGAACTAGCAAAGAGAGGGGCTGAAACACCTTTTTGGAGACCGGAACCATTTGTGGCATTTGCACCAATATAATATTGGAAGAAATGTTGTAAAACTAAAAAAAATACGAGGTAATTGGACCATTGAAAAGATCTAGT
This sequence comes from Lochmaea crataegi, assembly GCA_947563755.1. Lineage (NCBI taxonomy): Eukaryota > Metazoa > Arthropoda > Insecta > Coleoptera > Chrysomelidae > Lochmaea > Lochmaea crataegi. The sequence continues at coordinate 14,870,991 of OX387434.1, read as the reverse complement.
CAGACTATTGTTCCATAGGTGATCGTTGGCCTTATCACAGTTGTGTAGAGCCAGTGAACCACCTCAGGTCGTGTTCCCCAGGTTTTGCCCATAACTTTTCTGCATTGCCAGAAAAGCCTAGTCGCCCTGGTAGTAATTTTTTCCAGGTGTCTTCCAATTCAGTTTGGAATCAAGGGTCACTCCTAGATATTTGTTTTCTTCGGATATTTCTAGTTCTCCTCCGAACAACAGTACTCCACCCGGCGGGAGAACTTTTCTATTTGTAAAAGCAACTAGTTTGGTTTTTTGGATTAACTGAAAGGTCCTCTTTAAGGCACCATTCCTCCACAATATGCAGTGCTTCCTGTAGGTAATTTATAACCACCTCCGGGAATTTCACATTGGTTACAAATACTATGTCGTCCGCAAAGCCCTGCATCCATATGCCTTGATCATTCAACCTACAGATCAAGTCATCCACAACTAGGTTCCACAAAAGTGGTGAAAGTACTCCACCTTGAGGACATCCTTTAGTTGTCCTAACGGTGTATGTTTAAGCCAACTCTTTTGGATATTTGAACGAATTTCCACAATCCCAGTTTAAGTCAGACCAAAATCTTGTGCTGTCCAATTTATTATTGGTTGTGGGCGTGGCGTAGCACATTAGAAATCTTCGTCTGTGAAGAAGCTTCAGTCGGAGAATAAGGTCGCCGTAGCTTGAGTTCTTATGATCCGTTCTAAGATGCGGAGGATCACTCATATGTGTTCTCGTTTCTTTGTGATTTTATTCCAAGTTTTTCTATCCAGAATTTTTGTTCTCCAGTTGACTATATGCATAGATATTTGTCCTCCTGCAAGTGTTCCAGCCATCTCATCTTTGGTTTACCTCTTTGTCGGGTTGTTCCAGGACTACAGACTGTTATGGTTCTTATATTCAAATCACTTTAATATTTGTGCCTTCACCTGTGCCTGACAGAAGATTTGGAGTATCATGGTTTATGATAGATCTGGGATCTCCTTTTTTTTGGCCAAATATTTTTTCCTAGAACTATTAATTGTTATGGGAACCATATGTTTTTACTGGTTTCATTGCTACTTTATAGGATTTTATTTGATTGCTTCATTAATATACTTTGTAGTAGGTATCTCCGGTATGCTCTGTTTCCTGCTTTCGTTCGTTCATTTGCAATCTACACTTATGAGAAAATTGTTGACTATTCATTTAGTTTGTATAGAAAATTTCAATAGGAATGTTAAAAAATACATATTTTATTTTATTCTATTCAATTTAACTACTGCACTGGTTCTCAAGCATAAATTATATGAATTAATTCTATAAAATATTCAAGTTTCACCGTATTAGGATCATAATCGTAATACGTTACTTATTACCCACATGCTGCTCTAATGATGTAAGAAAAAATTTTAATAGTTACGTTTTTTTCAACCTCATCGATTTTATGACAGAAGAATGCAATAATGTGCTTATTTAAAAAAAAAAGCTAGATTAAAAAGTGATAATTATAAGAACATGGTCCTGTGGGTCACATGTTACAGTGTTTCAAAAAATAATGGGAATTGTTTAAACAGTTTAGTAATAAGGGAATAATACTTTGGTAATTTAGCTAATACAACAGTACCTGAGAAAGATGGAATTTGGGAAATCATAAAAGATCTTAGAAACAACAAACATGCCGGCAAAAATGAAATTATTGCTGAATTGATGAAAGAAGGAGGAACCTTATTAGCCTTTGAACTGCTCAGAAGCAAGATCACCTACATCCCCTTTTGACACCTATTTTTAAGAAAGTTGATCTTACCGTATCTCAGACCTTTCTGAAAAACAAAATAAAAAAATTAAAGAAGAAAAAATTGGCCATTAACACCGCGGAAGATCAATGAATAATCAAGTAATCAAACTTTAAACAGACTTTTGCTAATAGCTTTAACCAAAACTTAGTACAAGTTGATACAGTCTCTATCGACTCCAAAAATTAATAAACCAAGCTAAATTAACACTGACAAATACGCACAATACAGTAAAAGTGGAAGAGGAATATTCTGAATGAAGAGTATGATAAGGTGGTCTACAGCATTGTTCAATTTTATATTAGAAAAAACCTTAAAAGAAAAACGAACCTTCACACAAAAGGAAAAATTTACCACCACAAGCACCATTGTTTAGTGTATACCAGTGATCTGATAAGAAACCAAAAAGAAATTCACAAGAAACTTGTATTTTCGGCCAGAAGGAAGGGTTAGAAACTGACACCGATAAAACAAAATCAAGAAATCAAGAAACAGATACAGATTTTACTTTCAAAAGGTAGATAGATAAAAGAGTTTATACCTCTTACACCACCAATGCCATAACATTTATTGGAGAAAATGTCAATGAGACACCGAAGCGCGAAATGAAGTCAAAGCAAGACTAACAGAAGTGTGGAGGTGCTGCTTGAAGTTTTGAAGTCAAATGCAGTATCCAGAGTTAGCAAAAATAGAATATACCAAACCATCTTTAGACCAGTTGTTCTATATGGTTCGGAACTCTGTACTTTGAACAAAGACATCAAGCTCAATACATGAGACAGGAAAATACTGAGATGCAGCAATGACGGCAAAACCGTAGGAAAAAACTGGACTAGAAAAAGAGGGATTTGAAAGGATGAGTAGTAACAAAAAGAAAGGTAGACCAAGAAAATGGATTGCTGCAGTATGAGCGGATTAACGAAAAGTTAGAAAATAATAGCTAACCTAACCTTATTCCTCCACTGTTTGTAGTGATGATATTAGTTACGTAGAAAACTGTTGTTTGTTTTTCGAAAACTTATGGTATCGTAGAAATACAATGAATCACCGTTATTTTGTCGACTAAAAATAAAATTTGATTCAAACTCTGTTCGTACGTAAAGAATTTTCCGTAGAATCGGACACTTTTATTCTCCAACAGAAACAAAAGTTTATTTCCTCGATAGTCGTTTAATTTCTATTTATAATACAATGTAAATATTTAACTGGAAATTATATTCGTTACACTTGGAGAATATAAACAGCCCAGCTGATTCTTCTCACTAACATATACAACAGATTTATCAAAAATCTAATATCAATACAGTGAAATTTTGAATGCATATTTATATTCAAATGCACTAGGCGGATTTTCTAAGAATATTTGTGCATGTTCGGGTTGGTGAAAAATACCTCTCCATGAAATGAAAAATTTCCTATAGAAAAGTGAAGAGTACTGAGTACTGAGTAAGTTCGGGGAGTGAAAAGGGGTCTGGGTGGGTGAAATAAACAGGAAAAAGACTTATACGCACTAGATGAAAATGTCTACAGTCAAATGAATTGATCTGAAAATGAAAATTATTCACCCATTGTTGAATATAGAAATAATGGAAGTATCGTAATATTATTCACTTAATTACAGTTTCCTGTACAAATTGTCATATTTTAGTAAAGCGTGTTATTAATAGATGTCAAAGATGATAGTTTAATACTATTATAACGCCTTACAAAGTCTTAGAAAAATATTTTTCAAAGAACAGAGACCGTTCACTAAGAATCAACAACTACTTCTGGGGCTATATGCCCCGACGGACATTGAATTACACTTCTAAGTTAAACGGGGTTGGTATATCTGCAAGATATAACCAACCATTCTGATTTGTAATTAGAAGGGACAACATCACTTTTAGATCGGTTACGATGTATTTGCGCCTCATCAGTACAAGGTACATGTCATCCGTCCGGAAGCCCTGAGGGCATAATCCTGGACTGAAGATAGCGCTGAAACCACATCAATACATCAACCTCAATAAAGGAAATGCTATCTCAGCGACATCCCCACATCTAACCACAAACCAAAATTCTATATTGACAAAAAACCATTTGGGTTTTGTAGTTATTTACTTATATACCAACCCCGTTTAACTTAGAAGAGTAATTCAATGTCTGTAGCCCGAGAAGTAGTTGCTGCTTCTTAGTGAACGGTCTCTGTTCTTTGAAAAATAGTTTTCAATAACTTTGTAAGGCGTTATAATAGTATTAAACTATTATCTTTGACATCTATCGTAAAATTATCTACTCAACCTCAGCACAGTTCAAAGAATAATATCTGTTGCTATCAGCTAAATATTTATTTACCTATGAAAGTTAATAACATGACAAGTATAATTAAAATTAAACATTCTTTCTGCTATCTGGTCTGTAAAATGAGTAATGCGATTTGTTGCTGTGGGACCATCAATCTTACCCCACATAAGCATATCCATATATTCTTCAAGAAGAGGAGAATGCATAATACTTAATCTTCTAATAAACTGTTTAGGGGTATTCGTTTCAGAATTCTCTTATGGAGAATTCAATACAAATGTGCGTTCAAATATCACGAACATGAGTAGAGATATCAACAAAGTTGTCGATTATTTAAAATATGAAGAGTCTACTTAATGTATTGTACGTCTCATATTTTGGGTAATTTTTGTATTTAATTTGAATTTAATAATTGAAAGTTTCCAAGAAACGTGTCTTTTCAGTTTACCGGGATCTATAGATAAATATGTACTTTTGTTACAAACGATTTAAAGATAAAGTAAAATAAATAATAATGGGTGAAATCAGAACTCGATCCGAATAAAAATGACGGAGTTATGTGATCGCATTAATTCTGAATTAAAAATGTTTCTGCAGTTTATAATTTACAACTTCTTGAAATAAGTAACCGCAAGCTTAGATTTATGACCATGATTACAGAGTGATAAAGAAGTCTAGGTACCTGCTTCAAAAGAAAACTAACAGAGCATTCTACTGTTGTGAATAATTTATTTTTATTTTTAAACTTTTTGATATTATAGGTGCCACACACTTTATTTTTTAAACTGTTCGGATATATACACATGATTATATAGGGAACAGATTATTCTTAGGTACTAAAAATCAAGAATGTACTTACAAAAAAATTATTCTTTTAATGTCTCTGAAACACATTACGTTTACAAATGACCTATGACCTATCTACAGGTAAGAAAATTATTTGAAGTAAAATGGCCAACGGTGTCAAACTAAGGTCACTTATTATGTGTGGGTAGCCATAATATGGAAAATAATTTATACCTCGCAAGTGACAATTTGTGAAGACAGTAGGGGACAAGATAGAAGTGACCGCCAAATTCGGGAAAATCGAAAATGGTTTCTTACCGGGTTTTCCAATATATCACGTTTTCTAGGAAATTTTATGAAGTAGATCCCTTCGGTTTGTTTTAGTGAACCATTCTTTCATTTGTACTTGAGCTGTTTAGTTGTGCGATTTGTTGAAGTTTTGTTTCGTTATTATACAATGCGGTCCATATGACGAGACCAGTAACCCTCCAGTTGATTAGGTCACTCTCCTGTAATGGGATCTTTAATAACAAGTGGGACAACGGACTTACACCATCCGTACCTAAATTACTTCGTAAGTGAACATTATAGTATCTTAATATAAATTTTGGGAGGTTCCCTATATACATTTTCTGGTAGTGGTATAGTTTACCTTTACCTTTATTATTTTTTAAAGCATCTTATAATAATAACAAAAATCAGCTTTAAAAAGTGGTTTTATATGCAAAACTTTAATATCTTTCATTTCAAAAGTATAGAATAAATTTAAGAAATGTTTAAAATGTACCTGGTTCCATATATACGTTTTCCTTCACAATCCTTCCATTACAAACACTAAAAACCACACAAACTTCACACATTTGAACTATATTTATGCATATTAATAACAAAGTTTTATCTGCTTAAATAATTGTCATATTGATAGTGTATAAACAATTTCAAACAAAAAATTTTGGTAATATTTCTAGAACTAATTAGCAATGCTGGTAGTGAGTTATTTACTAAAGCCCAATATACACGACTCCTTCAAAATAACGTACAATGAAAAATAAACCGATGGTTCAGGTTAATTTTTTTCTTTCAATTAATTTGCATCACTCTCCACAGCTTTTAGAAATACATAGACGGTTAGATTTAGGTACATATAATTATGAAAGTTAAATTTAGAAGACTATTTGGGTTAGATTGAGTTCGGTTATAAGGCAATTTTGCCGATCCAATACCCCTTGATCGACTTGCTTTAAGACACTTCCAGTATTACAATTATTGACCATTTTTGACAATTTTTCAAAAATTTTGACAATCATTGACCATTTTTTTATTTATTTAACAATTTTTGATCATTTTTCATAATTTCAACAATTTTTGACGATTTTTGATTGGTTTTGACAATTATTGACCGTCTTTGATAACTATTGACAGTTTTTTATAATTATTGACCATTTTTCCAAAATGTTGACAATTTTTGACCATTTTTGAAAATTTTAACAATTATTTATCATTTTTGACAGATTTTCAAAATTTTAACAATTATTGACCATTTTTGACAATTTTTCAAAAATTTTGACAATCATTGACCATTTTTTTATTTATTTAACAATTTTTGACCATTTTTCAAAATTTCAACAATTTTTGACGATTTTTGATTGGTTTTGACAATTATTGACCATCTTTGATAATTATTGACCATTTTTGACAATTTTTCAAAAATTTTAACCATTTGTGACAATTTTTATGTTTCACATCAAAAAGAGTGTTATAATGATTATCCCATTTAAAAAGCATTGTACTTTTTCGCACTCTTTTATAATGAAACTTGTATTTAAAAAGCATTGTTCTTTTTCGCACGCTTCAGACGTATGTATGAAATGTAATTTCACGTATTTATATGAGTTTGTAAATGCTTCATTTTAATGGTGGTCGTAGATAAAATAATTTTCAAAGAACAGACTAAGTTCACTAAGAAGCAACAACTACTTCTCGGGCTACATGCCCCGACAGACATTGAATTACACTTCTAAAGTAAACGGGGTTGGTATATCTGAAAGATATCGATATCGCACTCTTAGCATTTCCTTTACTGAGGTTAATGTATTGGTGTGGTATCAACGTAGTCTTCAGTCCGAAACGGATTTCTTCATTTTTATTTATTTATTCTTCTTCATTCTTTGCATGGGTCATCATTTGAAACTTTCTGTTTCTAGAAATTCACCCTCACTGTACAATTTCTCGTGAATATACCAATTATCAAGTTTACTACAGGTCTTTTTATGTCCAAGAGTTTCTGTGTTTTTTTTTAATTTGACAAATGTTACTACAAAACTAACCCCCAAAACAATATTTACTTTCCGGTAACGTCGCGAATAATTCATCAGATTGAACAAGGACGAATATTATGCATAAAATTGTAAGCGTTGTTGCCAGTGCCGATATTTGTAGAGTTTATGACGATAATTTTTAAAATCCTGTTGCAGGAAGGCGAATAGAAGTCTTAATATAATAATAATAAGTTTCATTTAACCAAATATGCTTATTCAAAATATTTATAAAGGTATTAACGCAAATAAAAATGTCTACCAAATATGTTCATAGTGGAACCTGTCTATGGTTACATTTGTATTCTTACACATGTATACAAGGCGAACAAATTACATAATTTTAAGGCAAGTAAAATTATAATGACAAAAAAACAATTATAAAATTAGTACCTAACTTGAGCATATAACATGAGACATATACTTTAGGAACAAGATTAAAATACAAGATAAGGATCAATTATTTCATGAAAGAAGCCTCTACCACAAGCTAGTTAGTATCCATCTATTTATTTCTTTTTTTAATCTAGGGCTATTTCCTATGCATCGAATATTTTCCAGAATTTTATTATATATGTGAGTTGCAAAGTAAGTGAAGCTTCTTTTGTCAACTGCTTTCTGAGCTCTAGGAATTGACAAATTATCCGAAGAAATTGCCCGAGTTTGGTGAGGATGTAATATGTTTTGAAAATAATGTTTCTTTTGCATACAGCTGTCTAATATCGATATAAAGCGATCAGTAGAGTAAGATGTTCTTTTAAAGAACATTATTTTTAGAATTGTTTTTTGAGCTACCTCCACAGATTGCATTTTAGTTTCTCTAATACCTCCCCAACCAATAGAGATTCAATCAATGCGTAGTACGCTGATTTTAGTTTGTTCAACGCTTGTATTTGACGACACAAGACACAATATAAAAAAAGACAAACCTCAGACTACCAGCTGATTTATCTCACATATATAGACAATGCTACTTAAAGTAGCATTTTCCATGCATTTCTCGTAGATGCTAACAGTTATCTACAAGCATATTTTGAAATTTCATTAGTTACTTCTGCTAGAGTAAAAACAATAAAATGTTGTTCACCCAACTGGAAGATAAGAACCAAATCGATGCCGTCTTTCGATAAACTTTTTCAGTCGGTAGTCAGAAATGAGATCAATTAAATTGTAAATCTCATCTGGCTGGATGTTAGCTATTTTATAATTGGAGATATCAAACTGTTTCCAGAGCTGTATTAACGTCGGATGGCTCAATAAACAGAAAAATATTTCATTAGATAATAACTTCAAATGCAGTTATAAATGGGGACGACAATAATGAATTACACAAAGTTTAATTTGAAAAATTCACCAAAGACGAGTGATCAAAAGAAAAAACCTCCATTCTGTTATTTGACTCCTCTTCTTGCTCTGTTACTGATTATAAAGGTTCTTCCTATTCGTCTGGGTGCTCTGTGTGCTCTACTCATCAGAACCTGAGGCTGAACTTTTGAAGTCGTACGAAAATACTCGTATGCGACAAATTTCGGTTATCGAAATATAATTCTGCAACACGCTTGTCAAATATTTATGGATGACTTTGTTGTCGGTTACTATCTTCACACGTATTGTTAGGTTAGGTAAACCCTACTTTCACAAATACAACGTTATCTTGTTGATTCGTTATTATCATCACACCAAATTGAATCAAAATAAATAAACAGAAAAGAACGGGCAATGTTTGTGCGGATCAGAATTGCATTTATGGAAAACCATCCGGAGCTCAAAAATGGGAAATTTTCTAACGACGTCACGTACAAAAAAGAGCAGTTTTTATGGCTAAAGTCAAATTGATCTATAAACTCATTAAATCGGTGGTGTGGGTTATTGTGATCCACCATTTTTCTCTTAAATATACCGATTTCCCACTCGGAATCCATTATTCGGGTGCTCCCTACTCAGTCACACAAAAACGCGCTGGAAAATATGGTTGCAAGAGTTTCGTGCAAAATTTGACATTTTTCGTGCACGGATTTCAGTCGTGCGAAATCAAAAATACGAGCTCTGTCCATTTCATAGTAACAGGTAGGCACAATAATTGGTCTTGAATGAGAAATATTAGAATTGAGACGAGGCTTAACAATGATCGACTCATCAAAATATAAAAAAAAGTATGTTCATCAAGTGAAATTAGTACGTTAAGTAGCCCATATGTAGAAAAATCATGACATATTCTGCGTGGATTTTCTACAGGTATATTCACTCATTCGTTTGGGTTGTGCTCAACCAGGCACTTCAACTAAATCTACCTTTTCCCATGCTATCTACTTCCATTCCAGTTCCAGTTTGTTTGAAGGGATTTTCAGTAGTTGTAATGGTTGTATTATTTCCTCTCCAAACTGCTTCCGTCTGAGTCCTTGTAAGTTCTCACAGACGCAGTGAGTAGGTGTTTCATGATAGAGTTCACATTTTCTGCAGATGTTTCCTCAAGGTGCAGTGTCCAGTCACCAGGTCAGTAACTGTTCCAAATGTCTCTTACCCAGTTCCAATAGCCTGGTTGAGAGTTCCTTGCCTACCTTGTTCAGTAAACTCTTTGTATGGAGGTGCCCTCCATTTGAATTGGTGTCCTTATCTAGCCACTTCCCGATTTTCCCCTCTTATGCAATCTTTTGTGATTCCACAAAATGGTTCCGGACATATGAATTCTCCTTTAGAATCTTTTCTGGTCCGCCATTTCATTACCTGCAATCCACTCATGTGGCTGCGCCCATATTAGTGACACTTTGTTGTCTCTTGCCAGCCTGTTAAGGGATTCTTTTGCAGTTTTTTACCAGTCTAGACACAGTTGTTGGATTACTGACAGCTTTAAGCAGAGCTTCTTGAACGTAGAAGAATTTCTTAAAGAGTTAGTCCGATCCTGAACGTTAAATAATTATGGTGATGAAATGTTTTAAAGAAGCTGCCCACTCATTAACTTACCAAACGATTAGAAAATAGACAATATGTAATTACTCGTTAAGTCAGCAACGTGGGCTGTTTTGAGAGGAGTTTTGAGAAGAAACCTTGTGGAATATAGTACCTTACATTCATTAGAAATAATCGATTTATTAAATGGAATGACAAATTGGATGTTGTGAAATTATTTTGAAGTAGTCGATTGTATCTTGTTTATTATTTTTGATTTAAAAAACACTACATGAACACGAATTTAAATTTGACAGTAATTAATAGACCTGATATAAATCGATTATACAATTGAAGAATTTTAATGTTTTTCTTTCGTAGACTATTTAAAACAGGGTCGAGCGTTTTCTCCATAAGCTAAACTTGTTCAACCATTGCGAGGATTTTAAATAATTGTGTTTGAATACCTGACGTTGTATATTATTTTCTCCTTTTTCATCTTCCGATTAGTAATATAAACAATAGCGTTGTACCGAATACGAATTGGTTATCCATGACAAACAGAGATTCAGAAAAGACTAGCCTCAGTTTAAACGCAGGATTATGGCATGGTAGATGTTTTTGGAGCTACTAATGACAATGGAAAAGCTATGAATATTCTTCTCCAGGGTTTTCCAAGCAGTTCTATCAGAATCGCTCCTTAGTAAATGCCAAAGTCCTGTAGGAAACCGTTAACGGTTTTCTTTATAATTCCTGAGGCTTCTAGTCACAAAATTCGTAATGGGACTGGAATTCAGTAAAAATGTATCAAGTGAAATTGGTCTAAAATCAAAATATGTAGCGCAACATTTGCTAAGACCTAAAATATCTATTGTGTCCCCTTCTTTTACTCTCTGAGTAAAGTTTCAGAGACTAGTGTAATAAGCCAGCTTAAGATGACAGTTATTTATTAATGACAGATCTCATATGAGTGTTTGATTCTTCAATGAGTCTCTTGATCGGATGTCTTTCTCTTTTAGAACGTTTTGGTGACATAATGAGAGTGTTCAGAGGTTTTGGTCTATTCGTTTCAAGATGTTTTGGTTCATCCATTTCACTTGTGGTTGAGGTTGGGCTTGTCATCTCCGGGAAGTTTTCAGTCTCTTCAGTCATAGTTGATGTTTGTTGTGTGATCGGTAAGGATCTTATGTGTTTTTAATGGAAAATGTCTTCTGAGTATTTGCTGGTTTAGATTGGATGGATCCACACAAATCCTGTTTTTACGTGCTTTTTAACGATCACCATTGGACTAACAATGGGTGTTGGTTCGTTAATTTTCCTAATAACTCCCATTTTCTTCATAGTGGCTAATTCGTATTCCACTTGCTGTTGAATTGCATGTGGAACCGTTCGTGTTGGTAATATTTCGAAGCTAGGGTTTAGTTTCAAGTCGATTTTATACTCGAAATTCCTAACGCAGCCTAGACCTTGAAAGACGTCATCCTTTAGGCTTATTTGTTCAATCGAAACTCTTTTAACCATATGTTCCAATTGACAGGTAACTTTTCCGTAATTTCTTCTTCGATTACGTAGAATTTTACTTTTATAACTTTATTTCGGATTTCGCAGTTTGCCACGACTTCTACTATTACTTTGGTTTTTCTTTGATTAAGGCCTTTGGGGTTTTCGAACTTCATCTTTCAACATTTTTGGTAGATGTTTGTAACTAATTACGTTGCAATCCGCTCCCGTGTCTAGATTACATTTCAACAATCTTCCCGCTACTTTGATCAATTCAATGTAGTCGTCAATATTTTCTTTTTGGTATCTCTGTACTATTGAGCCCACGTAGAATTCGTCTTCTTCGTCGCTTTCTTCATTATCCGATTCTTTAATGATGAAGACTTTGTTTTTATTATCTTTGCGAAATTGAGCTTTACACATTTTAGAGAAGTGTCCCAGATTGTTACATCGTTTGCACCTTTTTCCAAATGCGGGACACTCTTTTGGCCCGTGATCCGTGTCACAGCGACGACAATGGAAAATATTCTGAGTTTGTAATTTTTTGATTGTGTTTACTCTCGGCTTCTCCTCACTCTGCATTACTTGTAGTTGTTTCGAGGTCGTTTCGAAAGCTCGGCAATAGTCGATCGCTTTTACAAGAGATAGATCTTCCTGCATAAGTTTTTCTCTCAAATTAGTATCTCTCACTCCAATGGTGAAGTGGTCTCTTGTAATTCGGTTCCAGATCACTATATTGGCATTTTTTCACTAACGACTGTACTCTTGTAAGGAAGTCGTCGAAATCTTCATTTTCTTCTTGCTTAATTTTGCTTAGGACGACAGTTTCGAACGTAATGGGTGTGAATTGTTTACCGAAGGATCTTTTAAGTCCTTTTAAGGTCTCTTTGTCTTCATCTCCAAGATTTTTGTAGACTTATTCGAACCAGTCTGTACCAATTGTGAGCATAAACGTCGAAATTTGTTGTTCAGAGGGTTTGATGCCTTTTCATACAACTCGAAGTGTTGCAGCCACTTCTTCCAATCCTCTGCACTGTTATTTTCGATTTTGAAAGCTTTTGGTGGCTGTAGACCTGGTGTGGTCGAATGTGGTCGTAGTTGAGATACTATCTTAGAATCGGCAGAAATATTCTGTTGTTGGGTTTGCACTAACAATCGAAGTGTTTCCAGTTCTTTGCGTAAATCCTCGACTTGTTTCGTGCTGTCCTCTTTATCCATCTTTTTGATGTAATAAGATGTAATAAGACAGTTTAAGATGTCAGTTATTCATTAATGACAGATCTCATATAAGTGTCCAAGGTTACAACTAGTACTCCCTCTATTTCTATTTCTGGGAATAGAATGTTCGTTAGTTTCAGCTCAGGCAAGTCTTTCTCTTTTGACCAGAAATCTCCCAAGTGTTGTGTCCTGTGATTCTGTAGTGCATTGAATTCCGCAAGTATGTCAATAGACGTTACTTCTTTCATTCCACAGAATCTACATTTTCCTTACACTAGTTTGAGCTTTATAAGGTGTCCATTCAGGTAGGTCCGATCTTATCGTTTTTTCGGCCCTTTCTTCTATTATTATATAGGTGCTGATACCGCAAAATAATTCCGGACTTCAAAAGGATGTTTCAGTCCTTATCTTTGCGAGTTAATTCGCTATTTCGTAATATTCTATTAGAAGAGTGTCCTAGAATCAATAGTAGGGTGACAATTTGTAGGCATACCCCAACCATTTCAGAACTGTTACACAAGAACCCTGTGCTCATGGCTGCTAGACTATTCGACATAATAATCATTTCCCTATATATTTCATATTTTGAACTGGGTATACTTTCCTATAGCATAAATTTCCACTTAAAAGATGCTTGTGATTTTTTCCAAACTTTGGTTCCTAGCCGTACACTTCTATCCCAGTCCCTTCTATTATTTTTTTGGAACCATCTGTATATACCATTTGATAAGTAGACTTTCCATGTGCATTTTGTCCATTTTTGTCATTTTGAATAGGCGTTTGGTAATAAGTTAACCGAAAAATTGATATACTCAAAACATGTATGAACAATCAAGACAATAGAGACAATAAAGACATTCCACATAAAGGTCCCCATCATAAAATGTCAGTTTCTTCGATAACCTCGTCAGCCTGGAGACTAGTCTCCGTGATCGTCAATTTCATCTTGATTGTCATTTCCATGTCATTTCGATCACGATTGTCATAGAAAATCTTTTGTAACCTTATCAGCTCAGGATCGTTGACCCAATTTACACCTGACAGTTCCACTAACAGTTTTAAGATGTCATGGAGTTTTTTTGTTTTCATATTATTTTGGAGTGCTACAACAGGTAACTGTAAAGTCGAAAGTTTTTCTCTGCGTGTAAATAACATTTAAAATTGTTAAAGTCCACGGAGCAAATACCTTCTGTTAGTTAGTCTACTGCCAATGGACATCTGCACATAAAAAATACAAGATATTCTTATGATTTAAACTGCATGAGACAAAATGCGTTTTAATGGTAAAACATTGTAGCTTTCTGTGTGTAGTTTGCGACCCCACCTTTGACTGAAATACTGAAAAAACCGGAGATAATGCATGTAGATCGTCTGCTCCTCATTTAATGTCATTTGTCCTGATTATATGTAAAAAATACTAAAACGTGAGGTATTGAAGTCAAAAAAATCTCGCATGTCTCTTTAAAAATACACTTTTGCTGTAGGTATTTCTGTTTCATAACATTGGTTTTTTTTTACAATGAGAATCAGTTTTTATTTAGACCTTTTATCCGAATTTACTGCTACGATTTCTTCAAGTTCTCTTAGAAAATTTATCGACTTGTAACAAAACAAGTCCAAACAAAATTTATCTGAATCTTTTTATAGCGGTATTAATTGCAAACGATGTACAATTGCTTGTTTGGCGATCAACATATCTAATTATTTTCTTGAAAGCATAACATTTTTCTTCTTGTAAAAGACAACCAACGTGATATGGATATAAAGTTAGTTCCTACATGAAACAAAATATGTGAATAGATAAAAAAAAGTCCTTCATTCCGCCAATTATTAAAATGATTTTTACTTTGACAACTATATGACGTGAAGTATGTTTATACTAATATTGACGTGCCCCGGTTGACCATACAAAGCTCCTGGATCAAATATCATAATCCCAATGCATCTACAGCAGAGGAGATTACATCTTATTCCAGTACTTTTCAAACTCTTTAGAGCATCACTGGCAACTGGATATATTCCAGCTGTATATATTCCAACTGCACTTATCAAATTTTTGTCTTGCTAATGGAATTGAGTTGATAGCATTGTACTCCAATGCGACTCATTTGATACAGCCTATGGATGTGGCAGTTTTTCATAGTGTTAAATCCGAATGGAAAATTCAGGTGCAAAATTGGAGAATGTCTCATATGGGAGAAGAACTAAAAAGAAAGAGTTTCCTCGACTTCTTCAAAACACGGTCCAAAAGATTGAACCTTTGATAATCTCAAATGGCTTTAAAAAATGTGGGTTACCACCCTGGAATCCTGATGCTGTTACAATTCCAATAACTAATCCAACCCCATTACCTATTATGCAGAAAAAACAAAATTACATTAAAAAGGTTCTAGTTTATCTGGAGAGTGAAATCGGTGATGAAAAATTATTGGGATTTAAAAACAATGATGGTGACTGGAAAGGGCCAAAAGAGGACTACTCACTTCACAATATTTGGAGAAAAGCATCACTCAACTCGACGAACAGTCTTTGCCCCCAAAGAGTTTAAATCAATTACCTAGACGCAAATCAAGAAGATGTTACCATTAATGTGGCAGATAATTTAGAAATATCAGAAGCAGAACACCAACTAAATGAAGAACAAGCAGGACCATCTGGAATTCAGTCATATCCACCTCAAACCATTCTGGAAGAAACTAAAGAAAATTTTCCACCAGCTGAAGATATAAGAGAAAAATCAGAACAGAGCCCAGAAAATGTTCATCGCCTAAATAATTCATCAATTATTTCACTAGATCAAGTCTGCTCAAACAATGGAAAATCTGAGTCATCAGGAGTGACAATAACTCACTCCACACCTGACAAACAGCAAAAAGTGAGTTTTAATTATCAAAAATTTACAAGCTCTGTGAACATTGACCCTACTATTCCATCGCCTTTGGCCACAGCAAAAGCCCGAGTCTCCTAAAAACCAGAAACGGGAAAATATACCCTCAGTATTAACATCGTCACAAGCTTTGAGATATTACCAAAAAAAGGAAGAAAGTAAACAGAGGAAAACAGACGAACAAATGAAGAGAAAAGAAGAAAGATTAAAGAAACAACAGGAAAAAAGAGTAAGTTGGAACAGACCAAGGAAAAAAAATGTAAGTAGGAAGAGACCAAGAAAAAAAAAGTTGAAGAACAGAAAAAGAATAAAATAAAAGACTGCAAAAAAACAGAATGGATGAAGATAATTAATCTACAACATCAGAGTCACTTTCTATTAGCAGTGCGTCTTCAGAATGGGATGAAGATTTTGAAGACGGGGAGGGTGATATATCAATCCAACCTGTTTCCCTTGTGACTCTAATTGAGACTGTGCGCAATCAAACCAAGTTTGTATATTTATGTGTTGTAGAAGAAAACGGCAATTTGATTCAGGTAATGGGACCCAAATCCACAGACAAAATTAAAAAAGAGTTTGTACCAAATGAAAAGGACATTTCGACAAAAACCATTGACCAAGTGTTCCAAGAAAGTTCCTCAACCCGAAATTTTAGGTAGAGGAGAAAGAATCAGTTTCCTGTTTAAAAAGTCATTACCTGTAAAAGAAATCTAAATTTGTTTAGAAATAAGTGTATCTGAAATACTTTTTTTACACATTTTAACGTTAATGTTAGTTGTTCTCCTATAACAATAGTTATGTTTACCATATGTTTCCTGTGTTCTTGTTTTAAAACTTTTCTACTGAATAAAATATCGAAATACGAAGCATGTCATGTTTTGGTGAATAGCTATGTCATCTATTGGCTGATACCTATTCAGCAGTGTCATCTATATGTAAGTATGTAAAGTTTTTTCATCTAATTTTTTTTTATAATAGTTTTGAATTGAAATTTGAGTTAATATTCCACCTCTCTAGAACAAGATTCAAACTAAACATCTACAAGATGATTTTTTTTAAAATTAAATAAAATATGAATATTTTTTCTTAAGACTGTCATCTATTGGTGGTTTTACTTTATATCCCTACCTGATGTTTTGGATGCCATATTTGCATATATTGAAGGAATTTATCAAGGTAAGTAATTTAGTAATATAACATTGAATCACGTTAATATGAAAACTAAACATTTACTCTGTGATCCCTCATAATTTTCATTATAAACGCATAAAAAAACATATAAGTACCTACTCATAAAAATGTTAATGTAACATGACTTGGATAAGCGGTAAAAGACGTTACTTACAATGGCTGAAGTGACCAATTCGAAAAGTTTGTTTGCTTGTGGTGGCGCTATTTCGACTGTTTCATTGGTTGGAGTAGGCATGCTAAATGTGCTGAACAATGAACTGGGACGAGAGGAATCTGATGAAGAATTCTGCTCTAAATAGTGCAAACGAGTTTCTGTAACCACATATTGGATTTCACTTTGCAATTTTAATGCTGCTGGTAATGGTAGCTTTCCCAATTGAATAGCAACGGAGTTGCTTAATGCCATAAATTCGTTTTTTGCGTGTGCATTTGAAATGTTTTTCAAGAAGGCTTCAGCATTATCGATTGATGATATTTGTTTTTTGAGGCATCGAGCTGTGAGTGGCCGTTTTGTGACTAATCTTTGTGGATGTGACTCTGAAGTTTTGCGAGTTGATGGACTTGAGATTACGGTGGTGTTTGAATCATTTAGAGTATCATTGTTGTCCATAGATGAATTGTCAATCTCTGTACGAGCAGCTCCATCCGCCTCCTTCTCTTCGTCCTCTTCCTGCGTGGACATTGTGGACAGAGACATTCTTTGTGAAACTAGTTTTACTCTATTTAACGTCTTAAATTTCAGTGAATAAGAACTCTTAGTGTATATTTATTATTTCATTATGAATTAAGAGTGTTCGTGTGTATTAAACACGTGCAGTTGTACCAAGACCTTGAATGATATAGAAAAATACATAATCTTTCTTATTAACTCAAATGTTGAATGATTGCCTGAAATAACTATCAAATATCCATTACTTTTTACTGACACAAATTCAATGCGGTTAATATTTATAAAATTATTCATAATGTTTTGGAAATAATATCAAAGAAACTCATTTATTTTACATTTGGTAAGTAATGATCAAAGCTGAATTAATTTATAATTATAGAATTCTATACTCATCGCTGAGTATTTAGTTACATTGGAAATGTCTCGTATTGGGATTTATCTGTAGATGAACATTTGGATAAAACTAAAAGTCTCATAATATGTAGCTATAAAATAGATAAGCCTCAGTCTGGAAATGTTCTCGATTTGTTCCAATGTGGTTGTACAATTATGATGATACCAGAGTTATTTATTTATTTACACTACGGTGAAAATTAATACTCTTATGTACAGCATAGGGAGGGTTAAATTATACTGGGTGTATCAAAAGATTCCATAAATTATACTAATTAATCTGGGGTCAAAAATAGGTCGATTGAATTTACTTATCTATATACAAAAATGCACACAAAAAAGATATAAGGTGTCTAAGTTAAAAAGGCTGGAATTTTGCAACAATTTTTTTATTAGAAAGCTATATAGGTTGTAACATGTCTATCGACCTGTTTCGATTTTACAGAATAAATCCTTTTAATTACCGCTCGTCGTTACTAGCCACTTCCAATTATAGTTCTGTGATCCCAAATTCTTCAGCCCTGACCATAAGACAATTGACGTCTGCCAACGGACGCTTCCATTTTTTCCAACGCCACGAGAAACACCCCTTTCCGTTATCGACTGCCTAAGGATAAAGACCATCTTTCGTTATCTTTCATATCTTTAAGTATCTTATGAATTTTGCTGTGGTAAGTTCAAAATCATAATTTATAATTAATAAGCTTCTTCTAAAGTACAGTCTGATATAATTTTTGTATGCATTCTTTATTTTTTTACAGAGATAGACGAAATTAAATTTAACACGTGGTCATAAACTGTTCTTTTATACTAATATGGTAGTTTTGAACCAAATATTCTTTTATAATTCACTGTTTTACTTTTATACAAACATTTTCAAGCTTTTTCAGTTGCGAAATAACTCTTTTAATTATAAAATAACATTTTTATAATCTGTTAACCTATAAAATATTCCTTCGTAACGCCAGTGCCGGTTTCATATATTTACTAAGCACGATATTTTTTCATATAACTAAATAAATAACTTTTTGCTATGATTAGTTTCTTTCGGATCATTAGTATATTTTTTTAATTTAGCCGATGATTGCTATTTTTACTGTTTTAACATGGGAAATATAATGTTGGAAAGCTTCCAGTAAATTAAATAAATTTTTTTGACTTTCAAATAACTGCCTTCCTTTTTTTAACCTGAAAAGCTGACCAACATAATGTGCCATTACATTCAAGTTCCTACATATCCCTGATCCACCTGTACTTCTAGGTAAGCACAGCCCCAAGGATGTAACCCCAAGGATATAACCCAAGGATATAACCCCAAGACCTAGGCTATAATATAAGCCCTAGCAAGGATAGAACCCCAGGATACAGCCCTAGATCAAAATACCGCCCTATACCAGGACACATCAGTTCAGATCAAGACCTGACTTCTTCTCCAGGAAACCACTTCATCTAAGCTAAGTACCTATAAAAGTACAAATTTCTCTGATGATTTCCTGTGGCAGAATAAATTATAGATTTGTTTTTAACTCTATCTTTTATTTTTTTTCTAAATCCTCAACTATAAAAGTTGAGGGAGACATCGCCCGGGTGTAAAAATTTGATGTTTCGTTTTTAAGTGATTTTTTAACTTTTATCTAAATTCCTTAAGCCTCTGAATATTTTTCCATGAAATCTTATTATGGCGTCTAGGAGTACGATGGGTAATAAAACCTGTCTATAAGCAAAAATTTATTTTCTTCTTTTTTGTAGGGTTTTTGAAGGGGGTCACTACCCTTTTGACAACCCAACTTTTTTGTAGCATTAAGTGTAATTGAAAATTGAACTTTTTTGTTTTCTAGTGATATTTGTTCGTGAACCGTTTGGATTAAACGGTACAGCCCCTTAAAAAAAGAGTGATAAAAGTATTGCTTATAACCATGTTTTATTACCCACAATAAAATGTCATGGGAAAATATTCAGCGTTAAGAAAATGTATTTAAATTTTTAAATTTATCACCTTATACTTTTTTTTGTGTGCACTTTTGTACAGGTTCAATCGACCTATTTTCGATCCCAGATTAAATGGTATGATTCATGACCAATCTTTTTGTTACACCCTGGTTTATAAGGATGAAGTGAACAAGTTACAACTATTCCGGTCTATAAAGGATACAAAGGAATAAACAAAAGAAATAGATAATGATCTAACAATTTCAATATTGAAAAAGATAAAAAGTAACAGGTATGGACAATATGGACATGGAATAAATAAAGAGAAAATAGAAAGAAAACTAGAAATGAAAATACTGGTTGAGTGAAAATTAGGACTCTAATGTCCGATTGAAATGAAGTAATCTTACTACTTTGCGTTGTATTTTCGAAGTTGATTTTGATATCCTCGAAATAATAGACTTCGAATTCTCGAGATGCTTTCCACTCTATCTGGTCATCTCCACGGCATAAAGGAATTTCAATTTAATGAAAGATTTCGAGTGACAAAGCAATGTTGTTTACGGGTTTTAAGCTAACTGTCACTCGATACAAAGCCAGATCTGAAAAGTCACTAATAAGTTACTAGATTTTCTCAGCGTTGCAATGTACGCAATAAGTTAAGCGGTTCTTCACTAAGTGCTTAAGCAGCAGCGGTGCAACAATCGAGACAATTAAGAGCTTCTTGAACTTAAGCACAACTTACGAAAGGCGTGCTTGAATTCCAAACGGTGTAAATGGACATGAAACAAGTAAAAATAAACTGCCAGTAGCGGAATAACCTTAAACAAAAAATTAATAAATTACACTGCTGATTCTGATTGTTTAAAATGATATATTTAACTGAAACTACAAAAGAGATTCATTTATTGTGTTTTGGCTTTCAAAAATATACTCATATATTACATTTTTTAATATTTCCAAGAAAAATATTAAGCTAGTTTAGTTTGGTTATTTACCATCGGAATTTTCAAACGGAGGACATTCATCTCTTTCATTTCTAAGAAAATAAATATCCATTATCCAATTAATCTTCAACACTAGGTTAAACATCACTCTCTGAAAGTTTCATAAGATGTTATGCTTTCACATGTAGGTAAAGACGTTATTTATAAGATATTCTAAAATTAAGCTACATCATATTTCATAGTCGCATTCTTCTATAACTGGGTAATTAACTCAAATATTTTTATATTTTCTTCCAAGTATCTTATTGCCGATACAAATTTCTATAATTTTTATAACCTTAGTACGATTTAAAATAAAATATTTTATTGAGGAAATGTCAGATCATTTGTAAGGTGATAAAAATTGATATTAAACCATGTATCTTACTTTGAATTGCTTCTTAATCACATGTTTTTAGATAGTGATATTTTTAAGCTCCATTTATCTTCTTTTGCAGTTTTGATTATATACCCAATGACCAGTAATAAAAAAGAAGCAGCAGATGCTTCAAAAGAACTTTAATTAAAAGAAAGGACAGCCAATAGAGTAGATCCATTATTTTACTGTACATATTTACAAAAAATTCATAAACATTAAATTATACTGAACACTGTTTACACTACCACTTCACCAACACTAACACTTTACACTATCTTACTAAATTATAAATTGACATTCTTCAACTGAAAATGTGATTCCTACCTTCATCCCCCTTCAAGTGACAGTTACAACCCCTAATTTTTTAAAATATGGGCTTCTGATATATCGTTTGAAATTTATCTTCATTCTTCAATAAAAAATATTATCGTTCTCAAATTTAAAAGTAGCAAAAAGTAGCACACAAAAAAATAAAATCATCTGATTACTGAAATGTCGATTTCCATTTCCAATGGAATAAGATCACTTTTAATTATTAGTCGACAAACTTATCTTGGCACTTGAATAACAGATGCACAAAGAATCAACCTTAGAAAGCGTAGAAAAGCCAAGTAGTGTCGCAGACTGTGAAGGTAGCAAATTTTGAACACTTTGGACATGATATGGATACAACACATTTCCTTTTAGATCGTTCCAAACAGCTGGTACTCGTTTCTGGATTTTCGTCAACAGTTTGAAGAACGTTATCTTCGAATTGAGGCTTATTCATGTAAAAAATGCATATTAGTCATTTCAGCATTAGTAGACACAGGATAATATATGAAAACTAGCCAAGTCAGACCTTAGGCTGCAATGCATTAACCTAAATTATAAGATATTTTAAGTTGTTATAAAATATTTTATGTTGTTATAAATTAATTTCAGGACTGACCATTGAACTTGGCACCCATTTAGATCTCACTTCTTTTGTCGTTGAAATCAACTACCAAGGCATATATCATAATATTGAACTTGGCTCTCATTTCACATTCACGTTTTTGATGGGATATCATTACTTTTTGTACTAAAACTATTAATAGGTACTTATTCATAATAAAATTAATACCAAATGGTTTTTGCAATAATATAACCACAAATAATCTAAGGATTTTTAAAGAAAATCTATGAATTATTTAATTATGTATAAGTAATGATCTTACACTATTGATGTGCGCTAAATATTTAAATAATAAATTAATACTAAATCCCGCAGTTAATAACGTTATAAATACGACAGTCGACTATACTCTTATTAGTTATAAGTACTAAAACTGATTATGTTTGGATTAAAAACAGTGGTATTCCTCTCGTTATATATTCACGTGAAGACCTTAAAATCCTCCAGCTGTCATCAATTTTGATTGCTGATTCTTACATTTCAGGCACTATAAGTGAGTGTTAATTAATTGAAAATTTATAATAAAATAATGAAAATCTACTAATTTCTGATTTATTCCTTTCAGAATCAACAGGATTCTCAAAAGGGATACTTCTAACAAACTTGGTTCTATTCAGTTGCCGAGCGGAAAGTTTTCAAATACTGAGACAGAGCCTCTAGAGCATCTCCTCAGTGTGCACTTTGCAGGTTCGGTAAAGATAGCGTCAAGCTATGACAACGGACCGGTTGCCAAAACAAAGGCAACCAAAAAGGAGTGGGAACTCACGAATAAGATATTCAGACCCATCTTATCAGATGGGCTGTTAACTCATTTGACCCCTAAAAAACTCTAGGACCAGATGGCATATTCCCAAGCTTCTGCAAGAGGGACTAGGCATCATAATGGGTCCTTTAGTTCTGATACTTCGAAGCAGCCATGCTCTAGGGTATATACCAATTGCATGGAGAGAGTCAAAGGTGGTGTTTATTCCTAAACCAGGAAAAGAAACGTACATCCAGGCTTAATCCTACCGACCAATCAGTCTGGCAAGAGACAACAAAGTGTCTCTAATATGGGTGCCGGCACATAAGGAGGTTTTAGGTATGGCGGACCAGTTAGCTAAAGAAGGCTCTAAAGGAGACTTCATAGGTCCGGAACCGTTTTGTGGAATCACAAAAGATTGCATAAGAGGGGAAATCGGGAACTGGCTAGATAGGGAACACCAATTCAAATGGAGGGTGACACAAGGGCACCTTCATACAAAGAGTTTACTGAACAAGGTAGACAAAGAACTCTCAACCAGGCTACTGAAACTGGGTAAGAGACATTTGAAGACAGTTACCGACCTGGTGATTGGACACATCTGTACAAAATGGGCAAAGTTAGTGAACCTATGTGCAGAAAATGTGAACTTGATGATGAAACACCTACTTACATACTCTGCTTCTGCGAGAACTTACAAGAACTTAGACGGAAGCACTTTGGAGAGGAATTAATACAACCATCATAACTACTGAAAATCCCTCCAGACAAACCAGTGGCCTTTATAGAGGACACGAAGCTTCTGGAATGGTACAAACATTCAGTTCAAGTGCCTGGGCTGATGAACACAACCCAAATATATGAATGAATGATTTATTCCTTTGTATTCACTCAACTACCTATCTGGATGCCAAATTTGAACTTTTCAGGTCATCTAGAACTGGGTTAGAGTTTTGGTATACAGGTCAGTCAGTGATAAAAATGACCTATCCAAATAACTGTTTGAGGTGTGTATGAAATTTAGAGCACTTAAGTCTCAATCTATGAGCCATGTTCACATGTTTATGTGAAATAGTTTTTGAGTTTTGAGGTGGTCAAAAGTGGCTCCAAATAGTTCGTGTAATATTAGGTAGGTACACACGGTACTGCTCGCCATTCTGTTAGCTTGAACTTGACTGGACACGTGTCTACATCTCACATGTTTATGGGAGCTTTTCGTGTTAAAATTGAATGACGAATCGCCTACAAACATATTTCCTTAGAAACACTGTATCTACTATTTTTCAAATAAGTTAATGATGATGATGGTAATTTTCATTAATATTATCGTTATAATATGTGAAAGTTGGCAACCCTGACAGAATTCATGTCATGTCACTAAGCCGATGTCACATGTCACTAGTTAGTTTTAGTTCTTCCTATGAGCAGTACTTGTAAGCTGCTGAACAAAAAATGTTCCCGCCAATTACCGGCTTGTGTATTAATCGTTTAATAAAACCTGTACCGTATTTGTGCATTATTTCCACTAATAAAATAACATTAGTTATGGGCCCAGTTACACACAATACGGGAGAATATATCATAAATAGAAAAAGCCAATAGTGAGGTTAAGTTGAAAAAAAAGGAAAGGAACAAGAAGAGGGTGATAAAAATGGAAACTGGAAAAGACCAGATGTACGAAAATAAATATGGAATAATACCTTTCAAAGGTAATGGTTTTGATAACTGGAAATTTCGAATCGAGTCTGTATTAAGGGCCGTGGATGTACACGTGGTCACCAATGATGGCGATAATGACACACAAACTCAAAGAAGTGAAGAATGGATTAAGAAGGACAATAAGGCCAGAGACATATAATTCAAAACGTGGCAGATTCTCACCTCGAATTTATCAAAGATATAGAAAGTGCCGTCGAAATGTTGAAAAAATTAGAAAGTGTATTTGCAAAGGAAGGTACATGCTCCAAGTTCTTTCTTTTAAAAGAGTTAGGTGGTCTGAAATACAATACACAAGAAGACTTACAAAGTCACTTTACGAAATATGATAAGATATCAAGAGAACTAAAGGAACTGGGTGCCGATTTTTCAGAGTCTGACATGGCTTGTTTCTTATTATTCTCAATGCCCATTGAGTATGAAAATATAGTGACTGCAATAAGAGCAATGTCCGAAGAGGATGATCAAAAACTCACAGTAGTGCATCATTTCCACTAATAAAATAACAATTATGGTGATTTGATAATGTAAAAGAGCTCTTTTTCGTTCGCGTATCTACAAAGTGCCACGCTAAGTTTGTCCAAAATATTGCTGTCAACTAAGTTTTGTGTTTAAAATTCTTTTGTCCATCATTTTTAAAGAAATTAAACTGCCTAAAATACTTTTGTATGTCCATTAAAACAAATTTTTCATCCAGCTTAGTATAAAATTACCATCTTAAAATGACATTCCCTCGTATCTACTGTTTATACACAAATAGCAGCTTATACTTTATTAAATATCCATCCAAGCTCGGCTGGATATCGATGAAAACCGTCTAATATGAACAGCAAACATGTTTTGAGATATGGGTAAGAAATATCTCAATGTTGTCCAAAGTAATTGCCTCCTTATTAGACGTATCTCAGGTATGTAGTTAATTATGTTTTCCAAATAAATGTGTCTAGTGCAATAAACTTCTTGTTTTGGTGACTAAAAAGATCGAATAAGGAATGTGGTTGGAAGTAAATATGGTTATCTCATAATGAAACTCCGTTATTAAATAACAATTATTGAAATTACAGTACTGGTTGTTTTGTTTCAAAACTAGTTTATTTAATTCTTAGAAGAAATTGTCTAGAAGGAGATAATTATGTATACGAGAGTGTATTTATAAGCAGAATCCAGCCACAATTACCAATTTTTGAAAATACAGGAATTAAATCTTTTAAAAAAAGATAATAATCTTTATATCGATGCTACTATTTTGTTCAAAACTCCATTTCAATCAGATAAATATTCGTTATTCAATTCTATTCATAATAGATCGACTAAGAATATAGAACTGTCAATACCTCATGATTGTAAATGGTTATTTTTGTAAATGGCTACCTAATATTATTTTCGATTGTTCCTAATGGTTATCACGCTGTGCTCTTCTAAAAAGCCTACAAATTTGTCTATATTTTGTATAGGTAAGTATTTCATTCATCGTTGCTCCCAAATACATGAAATTATTTACTTTTACTCACCTTGTTCCTGTTTTAAGACATATTTAGATAAAAAATAGTTAAGATATCATTATAAATATATGTCTACATTTAAATTCAATTTCTTTCCACCTACAAATAGTTCGAACGAGTAACTTATATTATTTTATCTTCGATTTGATTTCGATCTACACAGTTTACGGTTGTAGGTGTAGGTGGCACCTTACGTCGTTTTTATTCGCTTAATTGGCTTATTATTTTGAGAAGAGACACCTGAATTCGGTCCTAAAATTCGAAACCTGCTTTTAGCGGCAAGATTACGTGACAAAGATAAGTGAAGTTAATATGTTGCAGGCGTGGTAAATATTTTAGAAAATTGCCTTAATAAAATGAGGGAAAAAAAGGTTAAAGGTTTCTGTGATGAATTAAGCGAAATAATGATAAATTTAAACTGGGATGTTTGCTGTACTACAAATAAATATGAAAATAGAGTATTATAATAATACGAATTATTCAGATTAGTGCCTACTTACAATCTAGAAAATAGGAGAATTGTTACTGATCCCTAAGCCTAGGAAACCACCAAATGAGGTATCATCCTACAGACCAATAGGGAACTTGACAACATTTTTAAACATCAAAGTGTATATTGCATGAAAACACAAACAGCCACTTAAACGAATTAAAAATGCGGAAAAATTCAAATTATCCCAAGCGAATGTTAAACATGTCAAGTTAAACTAAGGCTATTCTTTATTTTGTGAAACAGCGTATCCCCTTCAAGCTAAATCCGAATTTGAGCATGGTTTAAAGAGATTTTACAACCCACGTATACATTTTGGACAAACTGCTTAGTATAATTTCCTCTAGAAATGTTTTGTAAGTTCAACGATAGAAATTCAACGCAAAAAACGGTACATTATTTTGACAACTAGATCTAATCGAGACATATTACAAATTCCCAATAGTACCGTGATTTCACGATGACGACGAAGAGAGTGAAGCAAAACAGGGCCACGGACAGCTTTATGATATCATATGAGTGTAATGTGTAATTATTAATAATTATAGAGCATTTAAACAGTACCATTGAATGCATGCACGTTTCTAATTAATCGTTAACGATTGGTTTCTTTAATTATCGCTTTTAATTTTTTTTACACTATCCATTGAGTCAACGCCAGTCGGATACGTACCCTGCGGGTATAATAAACATAGAATTACTAAAAAATGTATGTGCAATTGTCGAAAATCAATAAACTTTATGCTGGAACATATGCAAGTAGTACCTAATTCCTTTAGGCTGTATAATTGCATCATGGACATGTCTTCTTTTTCTAGAACATAGCTTTTGATCGAAGAATAATTAAAAACAGTAATTAAGAAACTGGAAAGCACACGGGTCCGACAAAATTACAGCGGGAGTGATGAAAAACATGGGACAAAAATGCTGCAAAAATTCATCAAAGCATGGGAAAAAGGAGCTTTTCCAACAGATTGGGAAAGGTCACTTATAGTACCCATCTTCAAAAATAGATACACCAAAAACTGCATTAACCACCGAGGTTTTACATAATCAAATTAAGCCATTAAAATATTGGAAAAGATAATAGAAGAATGAATAAAATTTAAGAGAGGGAAAACTGGAAGAAGTTCAGAGCGGACTCAGAAACTGAAGAAATACCTGCGCAAGACCAAAAGAAAGGATGTTATTTCATTTCATATATCCCAAGCAAACCCAATAAATACGGGATAAAAATATTTGCCCTTTGTGACTCCAAAACTTATTATACATGTAATTTAGAAGTTTATGTTGGAAAACAACCACCGGAGCCATTTGAAATTGATAACTCCCCTGGCAAAGTAGTAGAAAGGCTGTCAGGACCCATTCGGGGAACTGGTAGAAATATTACCATTGATAACTGGTTTACAAGTATAGACCTGATTAATAATTCAAAAACCAACTTTAGGCTTACCATATTGGGAACAATCATGAAAAATAAGAGGGAGCTTCCTCTTCAATTCAGTAACTCATCAAAGCGTCCAATGTTTGCTTTCCGTAAAAAATGCTCATTGGTTTCATACATTCCAAAGCCAAAAAAAATATTTTACTGGTCTCAAGTTTGCACTATGATGATGATTTGGATAAACAAACGGGTAAACCAGAAATGATTGTGATGTATAACGCAACAAAAGGTGGTGTGGATATGGTAGACAAACTTTGTTCTATTTATAACTGTGCCAGAAATACACAAATACACAAAGATGGTCCATGGTAATTTTCTACTCGATGCTGAATATAGGTGGAATAAACTCATATGCTATTTTCAATTCAAATAACTTCCCAAGTGAAATTCCCAGAAGAGAATTTATAGAAAAAATAGCTTTTTTACTAGTCTCCCAACAAATGAGAACTCGCGTAACGATTAGCAACATTCCGAATACCATAAAAGTTCGTATTCAGGAAATTTTGAAGATTCAAGTTCTTGATCATGTAGAATCGACTCCGGAACGATGAGGAAGATGTGCCAAGTGCGACAGACAGAAAAACCGACCAACTAGATATTATTGTATCAAATGTAATATTTTTTTATGTTTAGAACATTCAACCATTATTTGTAACGAGTGCCGTGAAAGTAAATGGCAGGATTAATTTTTTTTCACTTCTATTAAAATAGCTTGTTACACATGTATAATTCCAAAATACTAAGTTCAAAAATGTTGATATTGTAAAATTATAAATATTTCATTGTTTTGAAATAATTAAAAAATAAACTCTTATATCTTTGTTTGTAGTCCCTAAATTTTCTTTTATTTGCCATGCGGAGTGTGAGTCCGCAGCGACCACTCGTGTTTCAATATAAAGCGCGACTCCTGTAGGCTTAATAATAATATGAACAGTTTAAGCTGACGTTATTTTTCTAAAATTAGTTATATACTTTTTTCAGTTGATTTAAATTTCAATAATGGTAATTGATGGACAAACTTTATTTTCACTAATACTTCGAATTTCGTTTTAATTTTTGTTTGTAGAAGTTCTTCACTTGAAACTCTTGGGATTTTTGTTTCTGGTACTGGTAATGTCAGTAGCATTTAACATTGAATACTCTGGCCAAAAGGTGGATGGCTTTAGTATCTTCGATTTTTCTTTTAAATTCGCTAGGATGACGTTTTCAGTATTGTACTTGAAAAACTTTTAGACACGTCTATAAAAAAAATTTTTAATAAAAAATCTACTGTAATTAAATTTTCTGTTCCAATTATAATAGGAGTACAAATAGTTCTTAACTAACCATCAGAATTCTACATTTTTAACAGTTTTATAACAAAATACTGAAATTGTCTGTCACTGACGGGCGCCATGCATAGGTAACTATGTACGAATATGCTTTTGTTAGTAACAGGATTTAGATCAATCAAAAATAAAAGTAAAAATGTTTTAGTGAATATTAAACAGTAACGTTTTAAGGAATATTTGATGGTACCCAAGTACCAATAATTACCATGTTCATACGTATACTCAAATTAGAAGAAACACTGTTATTATTAAATAAAATCAATTAATTTGCTAAGCAATGTTATTTTTAGTTTGTACCTATATGAAGCCGTTTATACAGATCATTTCAATTGAAACTATCCACCCCACATAATTCTGAAGGCGTCACTTTTATGAAAAAATGAAAAAACACGTCAAATATCATATAAAGGGGGACGTCTTTTTGCTCATATGTAGACGTTATAATTTTAACCCACTCCCAATTTTTTAATGGAATACCCTATACATTATTGCATTACTGGATTCTTCTTTGCAAGTTACGGAGAATTCCAACTTAGTAATTATTTTATAAGCTGCTCAAATTGACTTCCATTGGCTTTCATACAATGATACAATCGAGCCTCAAATGAGTTTCGAACATGTAACATTTCTGGGGTTATTTGTCGACACTCTTGAATAATTCGCTGACGTAAATCATCTATAGATGATGATAGATGCTGGCTGAGTGGCATAAATTTTGGTAATCAGTTATCCCCATAAAAAAGTCTAGGGAGCTTAATCGGGTGACCTAGATGGCCATTCCAATATTGGTCCTCGTCTACCTATCCACCGAGCAGGACATGATTCGTTTAAAAACCGTCTAACATCGAGGTGTCCCATCTTATTGAAACGCTAGGAAAGTTTCTGACATGGTATCATCATTTTCTAGTGTTATTTCGGGATCAATAGCTTCTCTGAGTAATTGTAGACAAGACTCACCATTTAAGTTTCCCTCAATAAAATATGGTCCAAAAAATGCCACACCAGACGTTCAATTTTTGTGGTGTTTAACTATGAAGCTCCCGCATTACGTGTGGGTCATTTTCTGTCCAATATCTACAATTATGTCTGCTTACTCTACCATTTAATACAAATGAACTTTCGTCGGAAAAGCACATATTGTACAATAACTGGAGTGTCGTGCAGTCGTTCATTCATCAATTCACAAAACTGTAGACGCCGGTCGAAATCGTCTTCATTTAGCTCTTGGTCTAATTTAACTTTGAAACGATGGAATTAGTGTTTATGTAAAATTCTAAAAACACTGCTGCGAGAAACACGCACTGCCCTAGAAATTTGTGATATTGACTGTTGTTTTTCTAACGTAAGTTATCGTAAAACGGCAACTTCCATAGCCTCATTGTTTAGTCGTTGTGGTTGGTGCTTTTCATTGGCAACTGATCCTGGGACTACGTACTACGTGTGGCAGTTCTTCCGGGATGAGCAGCATTAAACTGTCTAGCTGTGGCTCTTGCAGATTTATTGGGTTCGTTGTATAATCCTATAATTTCAATTCTAGTAAAGCCATAGTTTACATTGGAATTTCCGTAACTCCCAACTCATTGACTTATGTATTATACATTTTTTATTCCTCTTGTAGAGGAGAATCCAACAATGCAATAATGAATAGGGTGTTCCATTTAAATGGTGACCATAGGGAGAGGGGGTTAAAGTTATAACGTCTACACATAATCAAAAAGACGTCTCCCTTTATATGATTTTTGAAGTGTTTTTTCATTCATGAAAGTGACGCCTTCAGAATTATGTGGGGTGGACAGTTTTCATTGAAACGCTCTGTATAAAAAGTTAAGAAAAACTGCTTCTTACACGTAAACTTAAAATTCTATAGAACTGTCTACGGCTATTTTATGTCTGCCGTAAACGTTGTATAGATATATTCTATTGCTTTATTTTTTGAATACAAACACAGCGGGTAATTAATTTTTCAGGGTAATCTTAAATTCAAACATATGCTTTGATAAACTAAAGCCTGACTATAATAATTTAACAAGAAGCTTTAATAGCTTGTTTATGCGCGTGGTTTAAACGAGCTTTGATTCTGTTAATTACAGGAAACTGCAATAATTTGAATAATACTAGGCAATAAATTAATTTAATTATTTGTAATAATGAGGATTTATGATTTTAGTTATTGCTGTTAACGATGCAAATCTGTAAGGAACAGTCAGAAGGTTTTAAAAATATATGGGAATTTAAGAAGATGAAATAATTTTAAATATATATTGAGCGAATTATGAACAGGGGTATCTCGACTAACTGTAGTGTAGTTTATACGAAGTCAGTTGGATAAACAAACAAATGTTATTTTACTGCTGAAACTGCGTTATGATACTTTTTTTACATGTTTAATGGGATATCACTTATTTTTGTAGGTATACCTTATTTTTGTCCTTTGGAGTACAAGTTCTTGTGCTTCAGCCCACTCCTTGTCTCTGTGAGCTTTTCTCAGAGGGATTGATGCAACAATTTTCCTAAGTCTCGGCGGTAAACCCTTTTAATTCTATTGTATTAAGGAATTGCGGAAATACTGCCAGAGTCGACATTATTGAGATATAAACTGCCCAAACTTCACTATTTACCGGGCGTCGACCCAGCTCTGTAGTGGAACGCCTCTGATGCGATAATTACAGTGAAGCAGAGTCGAGCGCGGTTAGTACTTGGATGGGTGACCACTGGGAGCCAGTACAGCCTGCAGCGAAGCACCCTAGATTACAAAGGTCAGTAGAATATCTCAGCTCGAAGGCATTCTACCAATGAGCACGAGATATAATGTAGATATGTCGTCTTTCGGAACACAATCTATCAGCTGTTCATCAAACTTGGAATCCGTAATTTGTGACATTGCAGCGACGACTTGCCACATCGCAGTACCACTGCCTCGTATCGAATAAATATAGGCTGAATAATAGCTTGTCTGTCGGAGCTAGTGACGTCATGCATTGACGGAATCGTCGATTTTCTATTTTTGTAAAATCTTATCTGATTGGACTAATTTTTTTTGGTCTCAAATTATTTTATGGAAATTACATGGAGACTAAAAAAGGATAACGAACTCATACGGGAAAATTGACAAAATATCTAATCAGTTTGTTTTTTCACCGCGGCGTCGCTACTGCAGATCCCATACCACTTTAGACCTCAACCATAGTTTTTATATATGACACGTGACAGTAGTCAAATAGTAGAATTCCATGCCGAAGAGAAATGTTTTTGGCAAGACATCATATTTTACCATCAAACGATCACAATTTTCGATATTTTTGAAAACGAGGAGAAAAACGGATTTCTTACCCACAACATTTTTCATTACTGTTTCCTAACCTCACTCAACTCACATATTGTCAAAAGAGCCAGCAACCAATAAAACGCCATGAGCTCAAAGTATATGCAAGGCTTATGATTGGCTGTTATTGTTCTGCCGTCAGATGTTTTTGGTATGGCTTTTAAACTAGCATGACCAGAAACTAGAATACATGAAGTTCGATCTCCTTATCTAGTCTCGATGGGAAATTACATAAAAAGAGTTTTGACAAATTAAGTGTCACTTAATGTTGACGTTTTATTTTTCAACACCACAAAATTATTGCGGGAGTACAAGCCAGTTCAGCAAAAGAAAGCGAGAGTACTCCAAAAATTCGTTTGTTCCAACTGACTTCGTACAAACTTTACTAAATGTCACGTTTAGAATACCGTACATTGCAGTACTAGATTTCATCACCACGGCATTGTAGCGCTATTTTTTAATGGTATAATCTCAACAAATTCATGAACTTATAAGAAAATATTAACCTTGTTCCAATATCACAATCTAATTGAGCTAAATATGAAAGATGCCGTTTATTTATTGATCACACGTATCATTATACAACAAAACATACGTTATGTTATACCAATGACATGTTCATTTGCATTGTCATTTCAACTTAATGTACTTAAACATTTCTAGAACAGAATAATGTGCTTAAAAAGGCTATGAGATTTCCTATCAGTTCCTCTGGTATACATTTTCTAGGCGTGATTGAATGTAATGTACTTAAACATGACGTAGTTGACGTGATCATTTATCAAGCTTACTCGGGAGACAGTTTAAAGATCTTTTTATTTGAAATCTGAGCTAACTTCATTGTAATAAGTGTATGTATTATACGCTAACGGTGTTCTTTTATGTAATCGCTGCTTGTATTTGTTTATATTAGTTTTGTTTTTATTTTATGTGCTTCTCATTATTTATTTTAACATTTCTTTATAACAAGTTGAAAATGAACGGAAATATTTTAAGATTAATGTTAGAAAAACATATTTTTCTACGATTTACTACTTTCTGTACTTTCTAATGTTCTCTAAAAGTTTAATTAGTGCAAAAAATACTCTATTACGAGTACCTACTGGATATCACGTTAATATGAAAATTTACATTTCCCATTGTTTTTAGAACTAAAACAACATTTTTATAAAAATGAAACACAATATTAATCCTTCCATACCGTGGCATATGGACGCAGAAATGTTAAAACCGTTCGTAAAGATCTGGTTTGGCTCCAATTTACCTACTATTATTTTTTTAAGCCCTGAACAAACAGAATGATGATGGTTTGGAGATACCTCAACCGATATTGAAACATTAACATTAAATTTGACAGTATCTTGTTGTTTTTTTTCTTTCTGTCACTTATCAGTAGCGGCGCAACAAACATATGTACACCATGGAGATCAAAGTATTTACTTACAATTAGTTTGCAATATTACAAATTATATAAATCAAAGCACATGGTCGACTTTTTGCTGGTTCAATTTGCTGTAGATTGGTCGTTAGAGTAAGGAAGATAGTAAATCATAGTCGTCGTGATCGAACTTGGGTAGCTTGTATTGTATAAAGTGATTTTTATTGATTAACATCAGTTTTTTACTCTATTATATAAAAAGTAGTTCACTTATCAATAAAATCAAGGTAATTAAAATGATAAATTTTGTTTGAACAAAAAGCGCGTGGCTTTTAAAAATAATTTCGGCGTTTTTCCTCACAATATTCATTCGACTAATGAGAACGGGTTTTTATGAATGATGACCAAAAATGGTAGATAAAAAAAGATTAAAATAACATTTTACCGAAGTACGTCCACTAATACCATCGTACAACTTTTTGTATCTGCCTTTTTTGGTGTTAATTAGTATCTAAAGCAAAAAACTATTCAACAAAATGCAACAAAAACGTATTTTGTAGTAGATAGATAATACAGAGAGTAATTTAAAAGTGTCTAAAGAGCGGTTCCTAATAAAAAAGTATTTTAACGTGCTCACTACAGTGTAATGACATATCAGGCAGCATCAACTCAATGTCCGAAGACAAATTACGTAATTTTAACAAGAACCCTACAAATTCATGTCCAGAGAAAACCTAATTGCGCTGGTTGAGATGCATTCGTTCATTTGGGACAAAATGTTGGAAATACTATGAAAAACAAATATGATAATGGAAAAGCTAGGATCGAGGTGTTCCGAAGGACTAGGATACATTTGGGAAGAAAAAGCGGAATAAGAAATGATCAATTCGGTCTAATTGCGCTGGTTGAGATGCATTCGTTCACTTGGGACAAAAAGCTGGAAATACTATGAAAAACAAATATGATAATGGAGAAGCTTGGAACGAGGTGTTCCGAAGGATTGGGATACATTTGGGAAGAAAAGCGGAATAAGAAATGATCAATTCAGTCTAATTGCGCTGATGGTAGAGATGCATTCGTTCATTTGGGACTAAAAGCTGGAAATACTATGAAAAACAAATATTATAATGGAAAAGCTTGGATCGAGGTGTTCCGAAGGACTAGGATACATTTGGGAAGAAAAAGCGGAATAAGAAATGATCATTTCAGTCTAATAGCGCTGGTTGAGATGAATTCGTTCATTTGGGACACAAAGCTGGAAATACCATAAAAAACAAATATGCTAATGGGAAAGCTTGGAACGAGGTGTTCCGAAGGACTGGGATACATTTGGGAAGAAAAAGCGGAATAAGAAATGATCAATTCGGTCTAATTGCGCTGGTTGAGATGCATTCGTTCACTTGGGACAAAAAGCTGGAAATACTATGAAAAACAAATATGATAATGGAGAAGCTTGGAACGAGGTGTTCCGAAGGACTAGGATACATTTGGGAAGAAAAAGCGGAATAAGAAATGATCAATTCGGTCTAATTGCGCTGGTTGAGATGCATTCGTTCACTTGGGACAAAAAGCTGGAAATACTATGAAAAACAAATATGATAATGGAGAAGCTTGGAACGAGGTGTTCCGAAGGATTGGGATACATTTGGGAAGAAAAGCGGAATAAGAAATGATCAATTCAGTCTAATTGCGCTGATGGTAGAGATGCATTCGTTCATTTGGGACTAAAAGCTGGAAATACTATGAAAAACAAATATTATAATGGAAAAGCTTGGATCGAGGTGTTCCGAAGGACTAGGATACATTTGGGAAGAAAAAGCGGAATAAGAAATGATCATTTCAGTCTAATAGCGCTGGTTGAGATGAATTCGTTCATTTGGGACACAAAGCTGGAAATACCATAAAAAACAAATATGCTAATGGGAAAGCTTGGAACGAGGTGTTCCGAAGGACTGGGATACATTTGGGAAGAAAAAGCGGAATAAGAAATGATCAATTCGGTCTAATTGCGCTGGTTGAGATGCATTCGTTCACTTGGGACAAAAAGCTGGAAATACTATGAAAAACAAATATGATAATGGAGAAGCTTGGAACGAGGTGTTCCGAAGGATTGGGATACATTTGGGAAGAAAAAGCGGAGAAAGAAATAATCAATTCAATCTAATTGCGCTGGTTGAGATGCATTCGTTCACTTGGGACAAAAAGCTGGAAATACTATGAAAAACAAATATGATAATGGAGAAGCTTGGAACGAGGTGTTCCGAAGGATTGGGATACATTTGGGAAGAAAAGCGGAATAAGAAATGATCAATTCAGTCTAATTGCGCTGATGGTAGAGATGCATTCGTTCATTTGGGACTAAAAGCTGGAAATACTATGAAAAACAAATATTATAATGGAAAAGCTTGGATCGAGGTGTTCCGAAGGACTAGGATACATTTGGGAAGAAAAAGCGGAATAAGAAATGATCATTTCAGTCTAATAGCGCTGGTTGAGATGAATTCGTTCATTTGGGACACAAAGCTGGAAATACCATAAAAAACAAATATGCTAATGGGAAAGCTTGGAACGAGGTGTTCCGAAGGACTGGGATACATTTGGGAAGAAAAAGCGGAATAAGAAATGATCAATTCGGACTAATTGCGCTGGTTGAGATGCATTCGTTCACTTGGGACTAAAAGCTGGAAATACTATGAAAAACAAATATTATGATGGAAAAGCTTGGATCGAGGTGTTCCGAAGGATTGGGATACATTTGGGAAGAAAAAGCGGAGAAAGAAATAATCAATTCAATCTAATTGCGCTGATGGTAGAAATGCATTCGTTCATTTGGGACTAAAACCTGGAAATACTATGAAAAATATATATGATAATGGAAAAGCTTGGATTGAGGTGTTCCGAAGGACTGGGAGACATTTGGGAAGAAAAAGCGGAATGAGAAATGAGCATTTCAGTCTAATTGCCCAGGTTGAGGTACATTCGTTCATTTGGGACGAAAGGCAGGAAATACTATAAAAAACAAATATGATAATAGAAAAGCTTGGATCGAGGTGTTCCGTAGAACTGGGATACATTTGGGAAGAAAAAGCGGAATATGAAGTGATTATTTCAAACTAATTTAAAACATTTGTAAAAGTGTGACGGTCCACCTTTCTTCTGCGCTAATTGGCCATCTAAGAGAAGTCTACCGATTCATTATAAGAGGACGTAACACCTCGAATAATTCATCAAATGACGCAATTGACATGCGATTGTATCAGGTCTTCATCTTCAGCAGCACAAACAGCTACTATATTAACAAAATGTGTAATCTCCATGCTACAAAGTTAAACCAGAACTAATAACAAAAAAAATGTTACGTCCCTGTCCCATTCTTTGCTGCGCCGCCTAGCGATTGTGCCGGTAGTCATCAGAGAGTTAAGAGAGAGAGTTAAGAGAGAGAGTTAAGAGAGAGTCTAACCAAGTTGCTTGTGACAAAATCTGGATAATATTGGATAACTCTTCAATTCGACGTTCAGGCTAGTCGAAAATACCTAAATACGCCCATATTACCGAACTCAGTTTTTAAGCGCTCGAGTACAAAAATCAAGCGAGCCACTGATATTCAAAAGTTTTTGAGAATTTTCCATCGCATTAAGTAATCAATGCACTATTGTTGGCGAAATTCACGTTAAAAATTGCAAAAAATGATCACGTCATTTTATGGTCGAGCTGGTGAATTTTCTCAAACAATGTAAACAA
Organism: Lochmaea crataegi; assembly: GCA_947563755.1. Classification (NCBI taxonomy): domain Eukaryota; kingdom Metazoa; phylum Arthropoda; class Insecta; order Coleoptera; family Chrysomelidae; genus Lochmaea; species Lochmaea crataegi. Next base: position 14,833,174 of record OX387434.1, on the reverse strand, counting down.
TACAACTATTTTCGTATTGTTTTCCCAACCGAAATGTTTGAAAAAGAGCTGCTTGTAAAAGTTAACTTAAATTTTTGATTCAATCAGATGGAACAACAACATAAATTGCTAATATCTCGATTGAATATCACAGAGAGGTGTGCTACTTGGAACACTGCAGTTGTTATCAGTTGAGTTGATTTATTTTTAAATAAAGACTTGTTTCCAGTAGCTCACAGCAATTTAAATGGCCTAAATATTGATCATCTGCAGTGGTGTGTGATAAATTTAAATATTATTGAGTCAATTTACATATTTTAAACGTTTTCACATGGAATTTTTCATTCGAAAATTGGAAGACATTGAGAAAACATCTCTTCTAGATTTATCTAAAATGAAGGGAAAAGGAGAAAGCATATGTTATATACAGTGAGATGGAACAAAATCAAAGAGAAAGGATCCTGAAAATCGAATTAGAAACGTAAGTAGAAAGTAAAACAGCATTCTTAGTGGTATATGGAACAGGAGAAGACGAAAATGAGCAAACGAAAGAAACTTTTAGAATGAACGGAAGATATAACAGAGATGCTAATAATAATAAAGATGAGGAGACGAAATATCTATAATAGATTATGTACTTAATGATAAAAAATTATCGAAAAGATATATCGGATACGAACGAACGTGGAAAATGAAAACGAAATAGGACAAAATGAGCAAGAAAACATTAGAATGGAAAGAATGAAAAAAGCAATCAGAATCTTAGGTAAAAAGAAACAAGGCAATAGGCCATGACGGAGTAACGGCAGAAATTCTTAAAAATCTAGGAAGCAATAACGTGAAATCGTGACATATATACCACAAAGCGGCAAAGGAATCGCGAAAACCTAAAAACTGGAAAATAGGAGTATTACTAACAATTTTTAAAAAATGGCAACAACGGTGACTGCAAAAATTTCAGAGACATGACCCTATTAAGCATAGTTAAAATCCTGATGCTATTTCTCCTCTGAATTAGTTTGTCAACTGTATTATTTATAATATCCAAACACATTATAGATATTGAATAGATGAGGCTTTTACTTGATGAAGATCCATACTAAAGATGAAATAAAACAATTTAATTTGTTTAAATCTTCAATTTTATTTTGAACTAACGTTCAAATTAAAATTAGTGACGCGTTTCGCTACACAGTAGCTTTTTCAGTAGCTTTTTTTTGAAAAAGCTACTGTGTAGCGAAACGCGTCAATAATTTTAATTTGAACGTTAGATCAAAATAAAAATGGAGATTTGAACAAATTAAATTGTTTTATTTCATCTTTACATTATAGATATTTGACAAATTTTTTATTCCTAAAATTCAATCATTGGCTGTAATTTCCTTAATATTTATGATATCCGTGTGAAAGAAACAAATTTCATTAATAACCATTTAAAAATCTCACGCTGTCTACGTCTTATTACAATAAGTACTCATTATGTATCTGCTTTAGTAGACATATTCAAATTTTATTTGACTATATTTTGATGTCAGAAAATTACATTTCTTATAAGGTTCATTAACACTATGTTTAACGGAAATATTCACCAAAAAAACAGCTTGAAGTTATGTTTCAATTTATTTTTATTTGCGTCTGGGAAGAAATTTATGTTTCTCGAAAATTATTGAAACGAGAAAAGATGAAATATCTGTTTTAATCCAGAGAAAAATTAATATTGTTCGATTCTGTAAAGAAAAAGTTGAGGTAAAAAAATATATATACCTGATACATTACAGTGCGTCCATAAAGCACCGCTACAGAGTATAAGTCGGGGCGGAATAAAAACATGAGAGTCGAATGGCAGGGGTTCCCATACCCTCAACCTCCCCAACTGCTTCGAATTTGCAGAAAAAGTACCGGAAAATACTCCCAATTTACCGAACTGGGTAAACCCGGAGGAAGGGACAACCCACTGAGACGCGGACTTAGAGGAGCAGAAGTTAGATGGTATCTTCGCTTCCTTGATTAAGACTTGTACCGGAGGAAGCAAGAAAGGAGCGTAAGAGCAAAGGAGGGGAGAAAAACAGAACAAAAAACGGAAGCGGGAAGAGGCGAAGACCTTGTCACCGCAACCGCAAGAGCAAGGGAAGAGGAACAAGAAGGGCACAGTCACCACCACCTCTTTATCAGGCAGCTATGCAGCTGCAGCTAAAGCAATACGAACTGAGGTTCTCCTTAATGCCGAGAACTGTAGACGAGCAAACCTTATTGGAGAACGCAATAGTAGAAGAAATGTATGCCGGATGGGAGCACAAGCCCCAGTTTGGCAGCATTCACTTCAGACCAGGAGGCGTTCTAATCGACTGTGAAACACCACAGGAATGGCTCCAGGTAATAATAACACAGCCTAAAGGCTGGAAGGGAGCAGGACTAATGCTATGCAAGGTAGACAACATTCCAAAAATGCATACCGCCACGTTCTTCCACCCAAGAAGCAAAGGCGTGTAAGAGAAGAAGTTTAGTTTGATAGAAGCCCAGAACGAGGGTTTAGCAACAAACCAATGGAAGGTCCTTAACCTAAAGGAAGAACGCAAAGGCCTAGTCTTGAGTACAGGAATAGACAATCTATCCTGCCAAAAAAATCGAGAATAACGGCTACACCATCCATCGATGAGAAGCAGCCTGACTGCGGTATTGGAAGCCATTCTCTATCTTCCGTCTCTTGCTCTGCATGTTAAGGCGGAAGCGAGAATGGCTGCATACAGGCTGGAATGCAATGGGAATTGGCACGAAGGAACCAACTCTCATAGTCATTCCAGAATCACAGATGTTATCACAAACTCGCTTCTTGGAATGAGAAGTGATAACATGTTGGCGACAATTAACGACAACAAACCTTACCATATCCGGGTAAACTGGGATGAGTTTGAAGCATTCAACCAGGAAGGAACGTTGGTGTGGTACACAGACCGATCTAAAACTGACAAAGGAACAGGAGCTAGAGTCCATGGTGCCAGACCCAGTTGCAATGTCCACGCAACGTTGGGGAAGTTTGCATCTGTATTCCAGGCAGAAATCTACGAACATCGAAAGGGGGTATAGAGGCCAAAAGATCCTCATACTCTCAGATAGTCAAGCAGCACTGAAATCTTTAGCATGTCCTCAGATCAGATCTAGACTGGTCTGGGACTGCCTCCAAAAACTTTTAACCCTGGCAAACCACAATAGAGTAACTCTTAAGTGGGTATCGGGGCACAAGGGTATTGTAGGCAGTGAAAAGGCAGACACCCTAGCAAAGCTAAGGTCTGAAACTGCATTCACTGATCCTGAACCAGTATTTGGATGCACGTGGTTGTACATCTCGGTGGATTCAATGTAACTATCAGACGTACTGGAGACACTTGCCAAAACAGGAACACAGCAAACTCTTGGTCAAAAAAACCCTCGGAGTCTCTGACTAACGAAATACTAAACCTCAGCAGGGGCCAGATGAAGAAAGTGACGGGATTACTCACCGGTCACTGTACCCTAAGGAAGCACATGCATACAATTGGCATATATAGGGAGAAACCTATCTGTCGGTTGTGTATAGAAGAGGAGGAAGCAGCCTCTCACATTATCTTCGAATGTGAATCACCATCTCATTGGAGATATAGGATTAGGACTAGTGTATCCAAATGAGGATTTCCCAAGAAGGACCTAGTGAAAAGACTGTTGAGCCTGATAAGGGCTACTGGTCTCTTCACATGAACGGAATAACCAAGAGCACAAAAAGCCTAAAGGCTGAGGTGCCGACGTCTCTCAGCCTCTGACTGGTGGTGCCGAACTAATCAATCAATCAATAAATACATCATCCACTACCGGTTTGGGAAAATCCCCACACTGAACGTTCTACAAATTTTCAATAGATCGTTTGTGTGGGTGGCCGTTTTAGACGTACAATTGATAAATTCTATTTAAAAGTAGATTCAGATGTGCAAAATTCACATAGGATACCACTGAAAGAGAACAGATGAGACTTTTATGATGTTGTTAAAAATACAAAATACTGCTTACCTTCTCAGGGAAAGAAATAAATTACAAATACAGGTTACGAAATGCATCAAATTTTTTGTTTTAATAAACTCATTAATAAAAACAACAAATCTTTTGAAATTTTGAAGTGCATTAAGTAGTTGGAGTACAAACATTGACTGACAGCTATCACAGTAGCTGTTAGATCTAAGCATTGAAAACGCGAGACAAGTTATACTTGTTGATGCTGGTTTCTAGTTAGTTACAGAAAATATTTTAACATATAAAAGACGTTCATTCAAACAACAGGTCGTTTAAAAAAACTGTAGTTATGTAGACAGAGCCGAACTAAATGATTTTTGTATAGTGAAAACAATCAACAATGATTTTTTACTCTGGAGTTTCACGAAGTAGTTTTATACAATATTCTGAAACAATTATTTTTGCATTGAATTTGGTTATTTTCTATTAAGAGGCTGAAGAGAATCAAGAAGAAGTTTGGGGTTGTTCTGCTGGGCAAAAGTCTCTTCTCTTTTGAATTGTTTTACTTGTCTCTGCCCAGGAGTGTTCCTTCGTTGATTAAAATTATATCTTTCTGCATCCTCGAATCAATCACCAAATTCATTTTGTTGGTAAGTGTCGAATTTTTATCAATTTTTTTATTAGAAGCTATTTCAATTACTATTTACAATTAGTCAAAAGTGTAGTTTGCTATGGTAATTAAATTGCAGACCCATTACACTTCCCTGTGGAGCTTTAAATAAGATTGTTATAGTAGAATTAACCTTCTGAAATATTTTTGAAACGCAATTTTAAAGCCTATTCTTAGAGAGAAACAATCATTTATCGCTACAAATACAAAAGAGATTGATTTGTGTTCAAACGTCATTAAAAAACATTACAATCACGTTTAACGTGCTTCTTATTGAATGACTCACAATAATAAATATTTTGATGAAAGCAAATGATGTTATTCGTCAGTTTCATTTGTTAATTAATCATGCAAATACTTTCGATCCTAAAGACTAATCATTGAAATTGATTATGTTTTGAGTAATAAAATGTTAATTTAAAAGAGAATACAGTTTGATTAGTTTATAGTGCGTTCTTATAACTAATTTTCAACATATTTATAGTCAAACTGCGAGGGAAGATAAATTCTGAGTTTTGAAGAAATTGGTCAAAATAGCATAGGATATTTAGGATTCATAGGATTCTTTTTTGTTTAATTTGTTCTAATAAAGTTTCTATCTTTTTTCTTTCTTCATAGGAATAATCAGCCATTTTAATGAAAAACTAGAATTATTCCACCTTCTTCACGCAACAATAATAACAATAACTCCTTAACTTCAAAGCAATTTGACATAATGTCAATTATTGTTAATGTATCAAAGCCAACTACTATCTATCAGAAAATACTGTAATAGTTATTTTCGTAACTAGTGCGATACTTTACAGTTAAAGTGCGGAAAAGACACTTCACGCATGTGCTAGAAGCAAGATTTTTTCTACGAGCAGGTGGAAAATGAGAAAAATATCATTTAACTAGATAAAATGTAACAAGTTTATTAGTTACGTTCTGCGAGAGGTAAAGTAGAAGCGAGCGGTAAAGCATAAGCGTGCGTAAAAGTAGAGCATGGGATCACATTTTTTTGGAGCACCACAGTTGAACTTAAGGCTGGAGAAGTATTATTTCTTCGAGCTGCTGACTTAAGCTGATGCCATATATGGTCAATTGGATTAAACATACAGTGTTAAGGAGGAAGTCTGAGCCACGCATGTCTCAAGCTTTCAGCCACTGAATCACAAAAATATTTCTTCTTTATCGAAAAACTGCGTGCAACTTCTAGTAATTGTTTTTTGTGTACTTTTTCTCATAGTCAAAGAATACACAACAACAAGAAGTGAAGCCCAGCGAAAATCCTTTGATGTTGGAGGGGCAAAAATAAATAACCTTGAAAGTGACATCTAACTTTGGCATACACTGAGAACCATAATAAATGCTTACAGCTTCACTCGAATCACACTGAGAAAAAGTATTTTAGCATAAAGTTGTATTTTATCAAATGTATTATACCTATAGGTATTTTTCCATCAGTAACTATTTCTGCAGTTTTCGTGACAATATAGACGTGAAATAGATCATTTAAGACAATAATTTTGGCCTACAAGCAAACTCTATTCTAATTTGGGTCTGTAAATACCATAAGCAAGAGGCCTAAATGTGATCGCATGACATATGACGACTAATTTAAAACATGGCGTCTGTGAACTTTTATCCGGAGCATCCGAAGTTTCGCTTCTTCTTAGTACTCATAGTACATATCATTATTCAACATATATTCTTGTATAGTGGATTTGGTGTCATTTGAACTTGGTGCTTTATCTAGTGTTCGACTGTGGTAACTAGCCTTATCCATGACGATAATACTGTTGGGTGGAATATTTGGTATGAGTTTTGGAACCAGTCTTAAGTCCTTAATATCATTTGCCGACAAAGACAACGCATTTGGTATAAAACCATTTTCGGCTCCTGCATGAATTATCGTAATACGATTTCTTTTATTAGACGGCGCATTAGTTTGGCACAAGTCAGATGAGTCTACCCAACTTTTGTTTGGAATATCGTGTGTATCGATCCAAGTTTCATCCATATACACTACTATTCTACCATATTCTCTAAACTCGTTTATTGTCAATAAATTTTTAAATTTAAATGCCAAACTATTTCATGAGATATTTTAATCGGGACCTGGGAATCTTTTAAGGGACACACACTTTTATTGCTTATCTATATTTCGAACAATGGGTAATAATGAGGGTCGTCGACTTATATTGTTTTACGACCTTCTTAGATCTCTGGTCGAACTTTAGCGGTTTTTTTTAGATATGCTTGGCTGCAGAATAAGTTCCATTTTATTATTGTTATATAGTTCCTTTTACAACGATTATATTTCTTTTCTATACAGTTATACATTTTTGACACAAAAAAAATCTTTTTTCCGCCACTGGAAATTTGTTCAACGCAGTGTATAGTTTTTTCTTCAAAATCTGCCTATTCTGTACGCAATCGAAGGTAAATACCGCTTTCTGCATACAAATATTCATAAAATGATATAGGTACAGTAGTTGTTTATTTTTTTCGAAATCGTTCAAAATAAAAGAGAAGAGAAAGAACAATTTTCTGTGTGGACTATCCGCACACTATCGCGGAATGGAACGGAATGGAACGGAATGGAATGGAACGGAAATTTTGGAAGCATAGAAATAAGTTAGTAGTCGCACACTACCGCGGATCGGAACACCGCGAAATGGATTGGAACGGAACGGAATTTATTGGATTGCTCACTGAGCGAATTTTTCCACGATTCCGCAGCCCCCTCCACTACCCACCAGCCCGTAGCCACGAATCAGTAGAGCCAAACGTGTTCATTCCTGTGACAATATCACGCCGTTTTGTGTTTGTTTCCCTTTTGATTAATTAAAAATGAATGAAGATTAATCAATAAAATTCGTGCTTATCCACATCTTTATCTGTTGTCTGATAAAAATTATCACAATCAACAAACGAAAGAAAACGCCTGGGAAGAAATTTCTAAAAGATCTGGGAATAGATGATGAAATTTACCCAATTCTTGTCTTTTGAGGTTTATTTCATGGATCCATTCGCGCTTTTTCTTCTTGTCTCTCGCAATTTCTTCTTCTTCAACAACTACACACAGAGCCACAAATTCTCCGTCTGAACTGTCCATTGCGAAAGACCAATACACACTAAAACTTGATTGGGGAAGCGGGTCTCTTACTCATACACAAATATTTTTTTCCGTTGAATTCCGCGATAATGTGCGGAGATTCAAAATTTCCATTCCTTTCCGTTCCATTCCGTTCCGTTCCGTTCCCTCCGCGATAGTGTGCTGCCTGCTTTTTAGACTTTATTATTATTGTTATTATAAAAGTTTAAGTCAAAGACCTATATAGCTCGAATACAATATAAAATGCATCAATAGTTACAAAGAAATGAAGTAAACAAAATAAATGTACAATAAAAAGTAGTCAGTCTAGCGCAGTTAATTTGTAGGCATCATAATTATTTTTTAGAGAGTTTACTATTAAAGTGTTAAAAACGTTTTATGGAAGAGAGTTCCAAACGTCAATCACTCGATTTTAGTTAGATTAAGATTAGACTTTAGATTGCTTGGAAATAGTCTCGAGCAAAATATAACTGATTAAATTCCTTTTTAAATAAACATTACCTAACGAGTCATCAAGAAAATAAACATTTATATATGTATACATAACCCGCATGACTATTCGTAGAATAATCATCAAAACCAGAAAATCAGGATATAAATGCTCCCATCTTTCTTCAAATAAATTTATGATAACGTCCTTGGTTTCATTAAATCTTCAATTAATTAAGGAAAGTCAAAGATTTGTAGCGCGTGATGCCGCCTTGCATTTGTGCATCACTCTTGTGTTGATTGCGTATCAATAAAAAGATATGAATTCAAAAGGCCTGCCGTCTGTTGGCGTTATTAACGATTTTTTTCCCGAAGGGAATGCGAAGAATTGACTTTATACGCGGCAAGAGAAGTGGTTCCATTTACATATTCGATACCCACCATTCGGTACCTAACGGTAGCATGAATAGTTCTTTTTAGTCGACTGTATTGTTAATACCACACTCAATATCATCAAAACAACAAGAAATATTCTTACCTTATTTTGAAATAATCTTCTAAACGTTTCCCTGGAATATTTCTCCTCCATAGTCACAATTTCTTGACATTTCTTCAAATGCGCCATCCTCAATCTTTCCCTTAAATTTTCTTCTTCCATACTCGACATGGGCACTAAAGATTTCCGACGTCGAGCAAGTCGCTCATCCACCGATATTTTATCAGGCACGCTACTAATCGTCGGGACGCTTGGTTTCGACGCCGATACTTCATTGTTTACTTTTTCGATACAACGGTCAATTTTACTTTGTTTTATGAGCTTGGCAGTTGTTCCGGAATTTCTACGGGGTTCCTCGGGGTTCGGTTTTGTCGAATCTTCAACTAGATTTTCGTTTTTGTTTGAATTTTGACAGTTTTCTTGTTGGTTTTTACCGTTCAACATTATTGATATGTTTTCACGTTTTTCTTCGGTGTCTTTGCAAGTCGGGGGAATTACATCGGGAACTTGAGAAGATTTTTCTGGAGTGTTTACCTGTCGTAGTCTTGTAGCAGCTTCGGAACATTTTTCCGAATTGGTTCCTGTATCTGATTCAATTGGTGGCATTTTTTTTCACTATTTTAATTCAAATCTTTACATTAGATGACACTATGTTATCAATTTATTCACTGTTTATAAAATATCCTGAATAATAATGATGATGTCCTGTGAAAAAAGTAGGTGAAAGACTTTACTGTATTGAGTGAATTTGATAAGAAAAATTTTTAATTACAAATGGAGGTATTTTATTGAATTTAATTTAATCAATATCAATTAGTTTTAGTTTTTTTATGTGCCCCAGCTACTAATCTTTCTCAGGTTGTGGTTCAAAGATTTTTCAAATAAAATTATCCTGAGAGATTTTTTTATATTGAATTATATTGATACAATAAAAGAATTTCATTACAAAGTCTTTAGATATATTTATAAATTATCTACTTAAAATTTATTATGAAGAATTATTATTGTTTAAATATAATAATAATTATTATTATGACTTTATATTCCCAAAAAAAAATATTATTTTAATTATTAAAAATGTCTATTATTTATTTCTGAAAATTTATAATTCTATAATATCTTACTATGAATTGTTTCGGAATCAAATAATTGGAAATTAATTAGAAATTTCTATTAATTAAAATGTTTTTTCTTCCTCTCTCTACAATTATAACTCTTCATACCATGAAATTTTAACTCTTCCTACCATGAAATTTCTTGTCAATTGTATTTTCATTCTGACAAAAAAATTAAAAGTCTGACGGGGTTTCTAACTTTTTATGCTCTGCATATTACTAACTCCATATTCTTACTTATAATTTTTATTTATGTTATTGATTTTTTTCTGTTCAAATTGTCCCCAAATATGAATTATACTTTTTTTTTTAAATAATTGACAAAAAACTTCATCATTTGTCATATCTATACAGTATATTTTAAAATATTATATATTTTAATTCATTTTTTAAACTCTTTCGAACAAAGTACCATACGACTATTTTTACTAAGGTTCTGGACCTTGTTACCTTTATTTTAATTGCCAAAATTTACAGGAAGAATAAGGAACAAATTTTTGAATAAATAATTAATATACAGTGTGGTATTTGAAAAAAAAGCTGGGACACGTAAACTTTTGAATTCAATTGTACGTTCTCCGAACAAAAATTTAAATTAAAAGGTGATTCACGGAAGTTTAGAACAGTCGATCTTGTTTATTATCAATAGAACATCCCGTATTATATTTGTCACATGCGTTTTCCTTTTGTGAGGCTTTGAGAAATTTGATTTTTCCATATTATTTCGCATACCTGTCGAATATGTTGAAGAACTCCTTGAATGGTTCGTATGGCCACTTCAGGTACTTCACAAACAAACACACGTTCTTCAATACAAGCTTCATTATCTTCAAGAAAAATATAAGTAATGACTTATTATAAGAGATTTTGTTTGTAATACATACCTAAATACCCCACTTAGCGATAATATCATGTTACTATTACAAAATAAATTAAGTAAATTATTATTAGTTTCCATTAAAAATGTTAACAATTTGAAGCGCCAACGGTCATGGATCTAGGTATAAATATCATGGATCATGGTGTCAAAAACAATTTTTTGGCTTGAACAATCAAAAACTGTTTAGACAACAATTTAGGCAAAAACAGTTAATTGGTGAAAGTGAACGAAATCTTCCCAAATAAACGGATTGGAAGAAAAAGTTTTAGTAAGTGGCCAGCTAGATCACCAGACCTTATGCCGTTTGATTTTTTTCTGTGGATCTATCAAAAGAAGAAAATATATGAAACACAGCCAATTAGCATTGCAAAACTCAGAAAAAGAAAAAAAAGAGGAGTACCTATATCACTTAAAACTTCAAAAAAAGTTAGATGGAAGTTTTATAGTAAACTGGGATATTGCCAACAACTAGGTGAAGAACATTTTGAGCTTTCATTTCAATGTAATATTATCAAATAAATCGAATATTTCAGGTGTTTGATTATTTAAATAAAATAATAAATAATTTCATATTTTCTGTATAGAACATAAATAATGTTATACTTTATTGAAATCAGCTCATCGAAGATGTTTTTGAAATTTTCATTAAGTGTGCTGACTGTACCAAACTTACATGATTCACCTTGTATATTTAAATTTTCGTTCGGAGACTGAATTCAAAAGATGCTGTTTCCACTCTGTATATTGACGTGAAATATCTCTTAATATCTTTAAATCTCTACAAACATTGCAAAATAAATTATCAAAATTGCATATATTAAAATTTAATTTAATTTAATTTGATACAAAAAATTTAAAAAATAATGTATTTGTATACAAAGCTTATCTGTGTATACTTTTTAACCCTTTTTTAATCTAAAACTGGCTGAAAAGAGAGGGAATATTAGAGGCAAATAGATTACCACATTATTTATTATTTTACAATGAAAATTTGAAGATTTTTTCACTCAAAAATATTTAATTTCTATATAGTTTTATTAAATATTATTAAACTAACGAAAATACTTTTAATTTTAGTCATAATAAAGTTGTGTATTTTCCCTCCTCAAATTTGAATTAAATTCTTAAAATTTAGGATATTTTATAAAATTAATAATATTTTTCATACGATTTTTCCGAAATCTTCAGCACAAACCGAAATATGAAAAAAAAAACATCCACTGAACGTATTCAGTTCACTAGGTTAAAACCCACCGAAATAAAAAAACACGCGCAAGGACCAACTATCGCGCATGCGCTTGAATCATATCTAGAAAAAACGGTACGGGGTTCACACGCTACGGATTAGTTCTTCAACTTCTAATCGGAGATGAACTGGTGGACCGTCATCAGGAGAGAAAAGACCGTGCCGTTCACTGGTTTCTTCAATGGGGTGGGATTCTCTATACCGTGGCTACTGATGCTGGGTGTGAATTGTGGTGGTCTAGTTGGCTGTGATTTGTGTAATTTCAAGGTTTTTTGGGGATATTTTGCCTTGTGAAAGGTAGCGAGAGTGGTTTTTTGATTATTGGTCAAGGGTTTACAAATGGTGGATTCAAATTGATTTATGTGATATTATTTTTTGAATGACGGAAAAATGAAATTTTTTTTGTAGGTTAAAATTATTTTATAATTAATCAGAGAATAGAGATTTTAAAATTATACGAGCGCCGTTGTATTGAATTTGGCCCAATCATTATTACAGTAACTTTAATACAAGGTAGAAAGATCTGCTAAATGAAATAGGTAAGGTTTATTCATTATTATTTCCATAAAATTACTAATTATTATAATTAGTATTAAATATTTGACTTATTTTGCCAGATTTTGAAAGAGAATCGATTATTTTGCGAATATCTTTCCATGGATCGTTCTCGGTGAAATTGAAGTATTTAGTGTGAGAATAGTTTTGACAGATTAGTTGAAATAGATAAAATGTAACGATCTGAATAGAAACTAGTTTTGTCTTCAATGAAACAAAAATCATTTAAATTGATATAAATTCTTTAAGAAGTGAATAAAAGTAAAACGGAAGACATAATTAACATTTCTACTACTAGTCGCCGTAATATAATTGCAGTATTTATGTGATTTGGACAAACTCAATGGGACGGCGCTCGTAGGTTTAAAATGAAGTTGTAATTTTATGTAATTAAGTACCAAATTTTAAAAAAGTTATTTACAGCTAAATTGGAAAATTCATTTTAATTTTATTCAAATTTCCAACAGATTCGTAGTAGATTTATTTCGTTTAACATGTAATTTATGTCCACGTTTCTAACTAATTCTAATACAGGGACGATTTATCCAACCCTAGAATGTGACACAACAAAAAATATTAGTTATAACGAAGTTTTCATGATTTTGTTCAGAAAAAACTTTTATTGACATTTTTATAATAACCATACTTACTTCCCTTTCAATGTTATCTATTAATATCACGAATTCACCATTGTTTTAAAATGTTATGTTTTTTTTATTATCGATAGGATTTAAATGTTTCTTGTTTTAGTAGATGGGGATTTTTAAAATTAAAACTTGTACCTATTATAAAAAATAGAATATTATTGAAGGGCGCGGCAAAAAAAGTCTAGGGTTAATTTGTATTATTATACATTGAGTAGTTTATTGAATTCTTGCAAACCTCTAATAAAAATTGTATTTTGAGAACATGCCGTTCATGAAAGTCTTATTGGTTTCTTGTATTGAAGTATATTGAATTTTTTCTAATAGATATGCTGGTACCTTTTAATTTTTTATTTTACAAATAAATATCAAAGTCATGTATTGGAGATAATTCTGAACTGATAACCACTGTATATATATTAACATAGCTGCATTACTTGTACTTTTGTGCTTTATCAATATTATCTACATTGCCCTGTTTGAAGTTTTTGCAATCTTCCACTTTTATTTTTATTTATTAGATAGGAAATGGCAGCGCAGTATGTAAAATTAGACAGTTATATAAAAGTATTAATTACCAACGATTAAGATACCTTGCACACCTATATAAATAGTTAATTCCAAAAGATATTAATTCAATAATGTGATTAGCGTGTTCCTTAAAGTATAACATCATACTATCTATTATGGCTCCTAAATATTTAAACTTTTTTACTACTTCAATATCATAATTTCCAACATTCTTCTCACTTATTTCCCAGTGTAATCTTTCGTTGCCGATTAACTTAAATTAATTTAGTTTTTTTGAAGTTTATTCTCAGTGAGCTGAAACAACACCAATCATTGATTTTTTTCAATGCAATATTTATTATTTCAAGTATTGCATCTTTACTATCTAAGGAGTAATAAATTAGGGTATCTTCTGCAAACAAATGTATTGAACACCTTCAGAAGACCTGAGAAAAATCCTTAATATATAAAAAAAAAATAGTGGCCCTAATACGCTTCCCTGTGGTACACCAATATCATTTTTCACAGTCAGAAAGAAAGTTTTTTAATTTTTGTTTTCTATCTAACACAGAACATCTGCAACTATTCCAAAATATTCCCCTAAAACCCACTACTTTTTCTAATAATTTTTCTCTTGTGGGTAACATATCAATTGGTCTTAAATTTACCGCTCTATGTGAGTGTGATACTTCCGGAATTGACCTTATAGTTGAAATTTTCAATTAATCTAGGATAATGTTAGTTTCCAGGAAGTTATTTATAATATTTAATAATGGATTAGCAATACTTTCGAAACAGTTTTTTCTAAATACAGCTGGAATTTCATCTGGACTTTCTTTATTGGGCATGTTAGAAAAAATTTCTTCTAGTGTTTGAAAATTCACCTACTTATTCAAATTTATTAATTTGAATGTTTTCAACTTTTATTGAACGATGCTATTCACTATTTCACTAATACTTTCTAAAAAACAATTGTTCGGTTCGTTTGGCATCTACACATAAATCTTTTAATATTTGACCTACAGTTAATTCTATTTCAAGTAATTCATTTTTTTTTGTTATTATTTTTGGGTAAAAATGATATTCCATAGTCTCACAGAATTCGCTTTATTTTCAAATATCTGGGTTTCTCCAAAGCTTTCAGAGTTCTCGGTTTCTGTCCCATACACTCATATCCCAGAACTTTCTATTGCTTTTGAACCATTTGTAGACCATTGAATGGCATTCTTTTCAAGTACAGTCATTGTGTTGGTGTAATAAATACCAAATAAAGAAACATAAGGAACATCACCCTGTATAACAAATTTCATTCAACTTAGAATAAGGCAGACGCTAATATTCAAAATAGAAGTCAGCAAAGCAGTTTAAAATATTGCAAAGACTAATACACAGGAAACGAGTTTCTAAATAACAATTCCTCTGAGTCGGAAGAAACCCACGCGCTAGGAAAAAAACCTGATTAGCAAATTCTGCTGAAGGGAAGGTAGACCAATCAGAAAGTAACATATTGTGAACCAGAGTAAAAAAGCTGACTTTGGGAAATGCACAAAGCCAGGGGAAAGGGGAAAAAAGGTGGCAGTTGAACGGAAGTCACGGTTGCATCTGGTTGCGAGTTCGGGTTCGCGGATAGCGGTTTTTTGTTGTTGCCTGCTTTAAGTGCTTAATTAATTTATATTTGAAAGTAGTGTTTGAACTTAGAAAAAGTTCTTTTCAAAACTTGAAGTAAAATTTCAAGGGAGCCTCTACTGAAAGCGCTCTGCAGAGTTTGTCGATAACAGGGGTGGTGATTGAGAAGGGTTAATTTGTATTATTATATATTGATGAGTGACACTTAGTTTATTGACAGTTTAACAATTGAAAGATGTAGTACTACCTTAGTCAATTTTCAACTATTCGTGTATTAAGAGGGGAACTTTATTGCAATTTATCGAAAGCGGCAAAGAACTTTCTGCTCAACTTACACAGAAGCTTTTTTATATGATTTCATGATGTGTTTTTTTAGGAGTTCATTAAAACATATTACATAAGACCAGAAACAGGCTAGGATTATTTATATTAGAAATGCATAAGTAAAAACAAGCAAAACTTATTAGAATTCAGTAAGTATTACTCAAAAGTATAAGATTTTTTACCAATTGTGTTACTATATTTGACAAAGTCAATAAAATCTCTTGGCATCTTACTTGATCGACACTTAAGGTGGACTGAGCATATTAGTTATGTAGCTAAGCGTTTACGAACTTTGATTTATAAATTCCATGATATGCGTGATATCTTATTATCTAAGAAACATTTATTGATTTTGTAAACCTCACTTGCAGAATCTGTTATTTCATATTGTTTACCAGCATGGGGAGCAGCATTTAAAACAATACTCAATACATTACAAGTGGCACAAAATTTACTAATTAAAACTATTTATCGAAGAAACAGACTATACCCGACTGATCTCTTGTATAAAGAAACTAAAATATTCAACATTCATTTAATATATATTTATAATTGTTTAAAAAGAATGTTTAATGAACAAAAATTAGTCGTAAACTCAGTACAAAATCAGACTCGTTCTTCCCTGAACTTGGATGTTAGAGTCAATTTTTTTCACAAAACTCAAAACTACAACTCGGCATTCTTTCACTTTCCAAGGTCCAAAATTTTTTAACATTCTGCCAAAATATCTAAAATAAATAAAAAATATCATACTTTTAAGAAAGAAGTAAAACATTTTATACTTTCCAATCAAGGTAAATTCACTTCACTATAAAGTGTTTGTCATCTTACTACACAAACATATTGTTATATTGCATATATTATGCCATATTTTTATTATTTTTGTTCTTATGTTCTTATAATACATAGATACATATATTATTGGAATCTCCAACACTCTTTCTGCTCCATTCTCACCTGAGAGAAAAAGAAAATTTTTGATTACTGCAAATAGAATTTGCCTAGAATATTATAAGGTACTCACAAAAAAAATGTAATGAGTGTGCCACGTTTTTAAACTACAATACAGGCTTCCTAGCATAGCGTGGTTTTCTCCCATGGGATACTCAAAATCCATATTTCATAAAATAAAAAACACTTGTACTTAACACAATTAAACTCTTTATAAACTCTCAATTCTTATGTTTTTCTGATGATCTAAAATTGTAAACGACTGTACGTTCATTAAAGTATTGTCAGAATCTTCAAGCAGATTTGGACAATTTATCTCGTTGTTGTACTGCCAATGGAATGGAACACCTCTCATTAATATGTCAGAAGTTAAAGATTTTGGTGTTGTGATTTACTCTACCATGTCTTTTCGGCCCCAAATATATGCTTCAATTAATAAGGCAATAAGGATGCTTGGTTTTATCAGAAGGATAACTTGTGACTTTCGAAACGTGCAATGTCCTAGAATAATTTACTTCTCCCTTGTTAGACCTCTTATTGAATATGAATCTTCTGTTTAGAATCCCTTCTATACCAACCATATTCACAACATTGAACGAATACAAAGAAAATTTCTAAAACTCATTGCCAATAAATCTGGAATTCATCCTGTTAACACCTACCACTAAAATTACCATGAATTGCATTCCCAGTTTCTGTTGGAGCTTCTTCGTTACGGAAGGAATTTCAAAGATCTTTTCATTCTATTCAATTCTACTCTCGATTGTCCTACTCTTTTGTTCAATATTGGTTTTTCCGCGCCAACTAGATCTACTAGAAATAGTGTTACCTTTTCACAACCACACTACTTTACTAATTATCGCAATAATTCGTTCATCCCCCAGAAAAGGCCAATCGATTGAATATTGATTTTTTACAACTTCTTCTGAGTTTCGCCGACAACTCCAACTCCAAATTTTGTAATTTTTAAAAATATTTTTAGTTGTTTATTGTAATTGATACGTCCTTTATCTTATGTGTTATTTAATGTATAAAGTTATGGTCTTTAATATTTATAATTAAACCTATTGTATTCTATTGTATTTCAATGGGTTCTAGCCCGTCAATAAAGGAATAAATAAATAAATATTTGTGTGTTATTTTCATGTTACTTTTATTATTAATAATGATAAAATAAAATGTACAAATATATTAACTTGGGACGTTGATCGATCGGATATTTTTTGAAATGTTTTTATTTTGTTGTGAATTAAATCATCAATATTTATATATCCTTCAGCCACGTTAGTACTTCACAATGTTTTCAAGTTGAATTTTGGAAATAGACAAATTTGAAGTAACTTTGGCGCTCAGAACGCCAATAATGTCAAATTATGAAACGTCAACTTTTCACTTAGATTTGGATCTGCAAAAGCCTACCTTAAATAGTGATCATAGAAAGAGAATGTTTTTGAGTTATCGGAAATATTACACACATGACACCAGATGCGAACAGTCTTTTTTCCACGAATTTAATTCTATTATCGACTAGCTTTAAGCTGTTGTTCCCGTTGTTTGTTGCTGGCGATTCGTTATTCATAGTTGTTACCGAGTCGACTAATTTATATCGTGTTGTTGAAATTTTGATTGGTCACAAAAGTGACGTGTGTCATCCGCCATTAAAATAGAAATGCATGAGAGATAATTAATGTTTTATTATCATTTCTCGTTTTTGTATCAATACATCAAGAAAATGTTCTTCAACGGTAAATCTATTATCAAAATTTGTGAAGTTTCATGATTGGCAGATATCAAGTCACGTGTCACTAATTTCAATTTTAATTGGCGGGGCTGCGAACTTGGTCAATTTGGAGCAGCGACGAAAAACTGGGAAACTACGAACAGAACGACAACAACGGTTTATAAATGCATGTATGTGATATCAAGGTTTTATTTTTGTACAGCTTGAATTACGAACTTTCGTCTTTTTTTTTCTTCAACTTAAAACTTATATCTGTTTCTCTTATAATGTTTTCATGTAACTGTTTGTACAGGCAATCAAAATAATTAATTTCAATGAAGAATTGATTGTGATAAAACATATAATTTCTTGTATTATAATTCAAAATCACTTAGAATCAAGTTTAATGAATGCGAGAACAAAAATTTATTCATTAAAAAACTCACGTATTTACAAATTGAATTATTTATGTAGGCCAGGCACGTAGGAATTTTGAAATTAGACATAGAGAACACTTATGAGCTTATAGACGGCTAGACAATAAAAAATAAGTTATTCGTAAGCTCTAAAAAATGTCTAGTCTGGTTTATATAATATTCACCTCAGTTTGTATGAAAATTAACCTACATTCTTTGGTAATTATCGTTTTCTGCACCTCAATGTTAAAGGGTTGCGAAACGTAGACCTTAGATTTTAAGTAGTAGGCGTTAGATCGAGAGAATTTTGAGGCCACTCACCTTGTTAAAACCATAAATGCGGTTAACCGAACATTTTGAATTGATACTTATTTAATTTATTAAAGCCATGGAAGTTGACGTTGTTTTTTCTAGTTGTCTAAGTCTCCTCTTAGAGGTTATAAAACTATCCATTCTTCATTCCATTTTTA
This sequence comes from Lochmaea crataegi, assembly GCA_947563755.1. Lineage (NCBI taxonomy): Eukaryota > Metazoa > Arthropoda > Insecta > Coleoptera > Chrysomelidae > Lochmaea > Lochmaea crataegi. The sequence continues at coordinate 14,814,065 of OX387434.1, read as the reverse complement.
GGTCAATTTTAAATCTTTTCAGTTTTTCCCATCGACTTATATTTAATTTTACTCTAATTACATTATAATTTTATAAAAAAAACGTCTACTAATGATCCAGGCAACTCGAATTTCACAAATTCGCAAATATTTCGATAAAAATCCAGGTCAAGTCCAATAAACCTCTTCCAGCTGTCGATTTTATGATAAATTTATGCGTGGTTAGTTTTGATTATGTTTATACAGCACACTTTTTTTTAATCAGCTCCAATTTCTAATTAATAAACAATTCGTCATGCTGGATTTGATCTACGCATATTATACAATATCTAATGATTCCTCGTTGTTTTATAATAATCAATTTCAACGTTAACTAGTATCCATTTCTGTTTTTATGGGTTCATTTTAAACATATGGGCGGATTTTTATTGAGTCTATAAACTGGTTTCTTTTTCTATCTAGATATTTCGTTTTTTATGCGTAAGACATGATATTAACTGGATTCTTTGTTAATTGTTTGTACGAGGCTAATTTGATAGGTCAGTAACAACTATTTTGTACGCATCAACTTTAAATGTAACGCCCCTTCGATAAGATAGCAATACACACAGCAAAGGTCGCAGCTTCCAACAACAGTGCCGTGCTGTGTGAGGAAGGGTTCGACTTCACTGAATAATTATATTAAAATTTTCTAGTAATGGTAGAAATACTTATTTTAGATTTTTTTGCATAGTACACAATGATTCACCATTTTCTAAATATAATTAAACGAATGAAAAAAGTATTCTTTATTGATTTAAATTCAAATTTCTTCACGATATCTACCACAGTTGAACACCCAACAGTCATACAATATTTGGTCCAAATCAAAACAAACATCTGACAACAAATGTAAAACGGTTTTGTCATATTTACTAAAAAATGCAGAATTACAGAAACCTCCAGATTGACATCTAGTTTATAAACCTTCACTCATCTTTAAATGAATAACTTACTCTTCGAGTATGTTCATTGTTCGGAGCATCCAGCATATTCTCCAAATCTAGCCTTCTGCGACTATTTCCAGTTATCAGACCCGAAGAAATAGCTTACGTTAAATCACGTTATCTGCTTTCAATAGCTGTCAATGGACAGTGCTGCATATAAAATTACTGTGTGGGAAATTCAAAAAGTTACTTACTAACTTATCAAACTTCCCTCGTAGCTAACTACATTTATATTATTATTTATATTTTTTTATAGGAAAATGGTCAAGTGCGTACCCAGCGAGAGATGAGCCTGCTGGCCCTCTCTTGGTCATAGAAAAAATATGTAAACCAACAGACGGTCTATTGGCTTTGCATGTATGTAACATCAATTCCAGTAAAACAAGATGGTTTGAAAAATACAAAAGCATTTGATTACTTGCCCAAAATCTACCTGAGCCCTTGAAAATCTATCTACAGAAGAAATTTTGCGTGCCAGTTGCAATCAGCCATTACCAAATCTTCAACAATTATAGTTCTAGCTATAATAGCAAAAAAGCTTTATTGGGGACGTTAGTTAATGCACTGCAAGCAAAAAGAATGGATTTAATCAAGAACATCTTAACGTACAGAAGAAAAACCATGAAGATGCCTACCCAGGTACCGCTAAAATGTTTAAAAAAGCACAAGATATTCTCAAAGAATTGGAAACAATCCACCATCATACTATGATAGTGACTACTGGGAAATTTGGTTAATTATAACATATATCTATATCGAACTCAACTTAAGGAATCATAAAAAGATAACTGAAAACAAGTTATATATAAGAAAGGATATTGAAATCATTGACCTTCTCAACAAAACCCACGTTTATTACCCCATCATAAGACAGGCACTTTTGATTTTGATTACAATCCTATGTCCTACGGCCAATGTAAAACGATCTTTTAGTATACTTAGATGAGTAAAGACCTGTTTGAGAAGTTTTATGGAAGAGGAAATATTAAGAGGATTATGTTTGATGAGTGTGCATCGAGATTTAATTGAAAAAAATCGGGAACAATTCAAAAAATAGTTTTAGATGATTTCGCTACAAATCCAAGAATAATTACTAAAATAAAAATTGTACTACTTACAGGTACATAATGTGGTTATTAATGACTAATGAGAAGAAGAAAAACTATTGCGTTTTTTGCTCCCCTACTCCAGATCCAGAGTACACTCTCGAAAATGGTTAAATTCAAATAATAGTCACTTCTTAATATTCCATTGTGCTCTTACTAAAACTAATGTTAATTTTGGTCTTTTCTTTTTCTTATGCCAATATATGCCTATATTTTACTGTCTGTTCCAAATATTCTTGAAATTCAATGGGGCAAACATAATATTTGTTTTAAAAGCGGTACAGTATCTTCAATGTGGAAAACGTCTAAGCAGGTCTGTTCTTTCTATATAAAAAGACATGAACTTGATGTGCAGCTTGAGGCTCATTACTATCATTTGCAATTTTGCTACAGTAAGTATTTGAGATTATCTCACATGATGTTATATTGTGCTTCTCTGAAAGGACGGTCTACTACTACTTTTTTGCTTTATTAAACGCAACGTATAGCAGAAATGTTATTCGTACAGATTCTTCAGAAGCTTTTAACAGACTTAATCATATTGCCAGCGCTGGATTTACACTAGGGGCAATCGTGGCTAGTGCCCAGGGCGGTAAAATTTGGGGCGTGAAAAAAACCTCTAAGCGCTATCGAAATTGCTTTAAAAAGGGTGAATGTGTTGAGCCATCTCAAAATTACAATAAATTATATACCTTATACACGTTTGATCAACGATATACCTAACAAAACAGGTTCTAGAGTTTATAAATTGTCCGCTGCTTAATTTACAGATCACTATTTCCTATACCTATAAATTTTCTGCTATAAATGAGTCATAACCAATTTTACATCGAAACTATAATTTTATGTAAAATTTCGGTGATGGGGCGGCATTTTCTAAGATACCCAGGGGCGGTGCTAAGGTTAAATCAGACCCTGCACTTTCAAACTTTAAATTTTCAAATTCTCTCAAATTATTTTCATCATATCTTTCTGACAGAGAGCAGTTTATGGTATCTTTTGTATGTTCCTTGTGGTATAAACTTCATTATTGTTTCGGTGATTTTTGGAAAGTTAAACTACTTCCTTTTTTATATTTTCATTTCAACTTTTCGGTAGCGCTCCAGCTACCGGAATCAATCATAATTTTGATACTCATACTTCCCCACTAAAGAGGAAAAATAGTTTTCCTTCCCCTTATTCTGAGTATGCCGTAAATGATGGAACTGACAGTGAACATTTGAGTAGGGGAGAAGTGCTATCAATGGGATTTCAAATATACCGCCCAATATTTTGTTGTCATATTGCCCTGTTAGATGGCGCAGGCAAATTGAAAACATATCGTATGCAGTCAACAGTAACAGGTTGTGATAGTTGTATATGTTTCTTATAGTGAAACTGACGAGTTTTAATTTACTTAATTTTTGTTCTTGAATTGTTTTACAACGTAAATCTCAACGAAAGTGTAGGGCAAGGTAAGACATTTTAAATTTTTTATTTTCCATGCAAAAAACATCAATAAATATAGAGGTTAAATTATGTGTGTCCATGTTTACACCGCCATGTTACCAATCAATGAATAGGACACCCATATTGGTCATGAATGGGACATGTCCCATTCATAACCTGAAAAATATTTCGTTACTTTTTCACATATTCGATAAAAAAACGACTTTCGGCAAAAAAAGGTGTGTGTATGTATGGATTGATGGATGTTCGTTCGATAACTTTCAATGCTGAACAAATGAAATATTTGTACTAATCGTTATTTGATTTGGTTTAACATTTTAACAATAAATAAATATTTAAGGGAGACTACCGACAGTGTCGAGTGATACATATAGGTGACAATTGGATAAGCATGTTTAAGATCCTTCCAAGACTGGCGCAAAACGAGTGGAAGCTTCCTCTACTGGAATATATCCACTTAATCGTAACATATTCGGAGAAGAAGATTTTTCATGTTCTTTTGTAACAGACCGTGAGAATCCTATCGTTATGAACAATGAAGCGCCAAATGTAGATCCTGTCGAGGCTTCTTCCAGCAGTGGAACTACTACCATTACTGCTACGTCTTTTACCACTCCAGAAGCATTACGTCCTTTCCTTGAAGCTCCCGAGAGAAAAATAAAACAAGGCGGAAGAAAACGTGGTAGAACAAAAATACTCACCGACACTCCTGAACTTACGAATTTAATGGCAGAAGAAGCAGAAAAAATGGAAAAAATACGACAGAAGGCAGCGAAAAAGAAAAAAGTTGCTCGAAGGATTGTACAAGAAAGTGAGTCCCAAGATTCGGATGACACAGTATGTTGGGAAAAAGGGAAAGGACTACGTGCTAGTCGACTTTTCTACAAAGAAAATTTCCTACATTGGAGTTGTTGAGGAAAATCTAGACCATTTTGAATTCCGAATTAAATGTTTGAGGCGTCATGGAAATTCTGAAAAGTTATTGTATCCTGTAGAGGAAGACATCTGTGAAGTGCCACGAGACCGGATTTTGAGAAAGCTTCCTCAACCCGAAATAACTGAGGTTACAGCTCGTACCTTATCTACTTTGAGATTCCATACTTCTTTTAATCATTACGAAAAAGAATTTGGAAAGATTTTGTAAGACTTAGAGGAATAATTGTAAATCCGAGCTTATTTGTTTTTATGTGTTCAAGTTATCGGAGGTTACTAATTTATTTGTATTTTGTCAATAAAATCTTAGTCAAGGTCATGCGTACCAATAATTTATTTTCCTGTCCCATTCATAACCTGGTCTTGTCCCATTCAAAGCAGAAGGTTATGAATGGGGCATTTTTTTTTAAATATTTTTTGTCTGTTAAAATTGAAGACCTTTTGCGTGAGCTTTATTTGTCGTTCACGTGCTTAAACAAACTGGCAAAAATATAGACCATTCCCTATAAAAATGACAAAAATATAGCTCATGTAAAAAAGTGTCCCATTCCCACCACTTCTCCCCTACTTGTTTATATCATTATTTCTGTCGGGTTTTAATCAGTGGGTAGGAATAAAAATAATTTGTATTATATGGTGTTTTTCCTCCCTTGGATGTTAACTACATCCTGCAGGTGAAAAAATGCCACTTTCCTCCCTAGTCCTGGCCTAGACGTGTGGCATCAACGCACAAGAACAGGCGAGTGGGTGACAGACGTCATCCAACCATCCAACCAAAGGGCAGAGATCAGCTTAACTATATTTATATATATGAAGAAGTTCACAGTACAAGATCCGGATGTTAGATTCTGCAGGTATCTCTTTTTTGCTAAAACCTAATTCAAATGAATGCTTAAACTGATGGAGAAAGCCAATTATATTAGAATGGAAATCTTAGAAAGTTTACCTCTCCACCCACATCAACCTGCTTATCTGGCAGGCATATCTACGGAGACTTCACTGGTACAGCTAACGGAAGATATCCGAGGTAGTTTAGATAACCAAGAAAGTGGAAAGGTGGAAAGTGTTGTCAAAATAACAAAATACAGACTAAGAAGAGAGGGAATCATTAAAAAAACGGAAACAGAAAGACTGGGATATGCCACATGAGATTCAACACAGAATACAGTAACAAGAACGAACAGGATCCCAACACCATTACCAGTCTTGGAAAGAATGCCATTCAATAGTATACAGATGGATCTATAGTATATGGAGTCACAAAGGCAGAAAATGAGCTTTTAGCAGCCCGAGACTATTAGATGATAGTCTCGGGCTGCTAAAGCGCCTCTTGCATGTGTGATACACAACTGTTTTTCGCATACCGAATGAACCAAAAAATAGGAAAATATAATGTCAAAGTGACTGTGGCGTTAAGAATTTTCCTCCCTTGGGATGCTAAGCAATACTTTTCTCCCTATTTTTGGTGTTCATGATTGGTTTTCCGGTAAGGTAGGCGAAAAATCCAATAATGCCACGTACGGCGTTCAATAAATGACTTATTTTTAAAACACAAGGGTTACACATGTCAACCACACGATAAATCAAGAAAAAGTAATACAAACAGCTTCTATCTGAAATTCCAGAGGAAAAATAAAGCACATTATAGTCTAAAAATTATTTATTCAATGACAGTATTCATTTATAAAAAAAACTTAAATTATAACTTTGTTTTTAACTTGCATTCATGCCCGATTGCTCCAGTTTAGCTCAAAAACCAAGAGCACCTTACTGATAATTCTAATTCCTTATTGCTCTATGTTTTCTTAGTAAAGCTATGCTTACGTACAATACCGTATGTCTTCACTTGAATGGACAAAGCTGTGTTGTTGCTCTGATAACGGTGTAGCGAGCTTAATTTCTCAAGCCTGCCTTACTTGTTAAGCCAAGGTGGTGCAATCGGGCATCATTTTCTAGCACATCAGATTCAGTCCAAAACAGAACAAAGTTACTGAAAAATTTATTTTAAAAGCAAAAAGATTACAAACATATCACCACTAACTGTGGTAACTTTAGTGTATTTTTACAGTTTATGTACAAAATCACCAATTTTCCTTTAAAGGAAAAATGAGTTCCTTGTGTAATAATAATGATAATCAATAAAATTATTCAATCCAAGGATTTCCTCTAAATTTAAATCGAAAACAATAAACATAACCCATTAAGACCTCAACTTGGACACTATCCAAGATACGTAGTTGGCTACTTTAGTATAAACTCCAGGCCAGTTCTCCATACCACACGGAGAAGGTCCAAAGGAAACTACACCAATTATGTACCAGCCTGGTTGACCTTCATCATCAACTCCGTAAGTCATAAGAGGCCCTCCGCTATCGCCTCTGCAAGAATCTTTACCTTTTTCTCCTCCAGCGCATAGTTGACCAGAGTTTACTTGGACTCCAGCTTGACGATAGGTTCTCGAACAATCGCTGTTAGATTTAACTGGAACCTAGAAACAAACATTTAATTATTTCTATTAGATTAAATCGTGTGTTGTTAGTTCAATACCATTTTAAAGTAAAAGTAGTAGGATTTTGATAGAATCTTAATTTTATTTCAAGTGAAGCTCATACAGTGTTTGCAGGAGCTGTCGATACGTCTTTGTTCCTAACAAGTTCTCTTTTTCTTTTTAATAAACCGCCCGATTGATTTATGCAACTCTCAGTGCAGATTTACTCTGACTCAGGCATTCTTTTTACCTCTCTTGGTTGTAGTTTTAATTGTCTTAGACATACTATATCTTTTCGATGATCTAATCTTCTTTTTATTTTGGTATTACCTATTTCTACCAAAATTACATTGGTGCTGATTCCGCAAAAGTGTTATGGTCCCCAAAATGGTGTTTGCTAGTTCATCTGCTACTTCATTTCCTCCTATATTCCAGTGTGCTGTTCTTGTCTAGTTCACTGAATTTTTCTAGGCATTCCCATACCACTTAAGAACTGATTACACAAGAACTCCGTGATTTAATGGCTGCTTGACTATTCGACATGAGGATAATCCTGGATTATATCTATATTGAATTGGGCACACCTTCCTACGGCGTGAATTTCCGCTAGAAAGATGCTTGGGGATTTTCCAAAACTTTCATAATGTTTGAGGAAACCATCTAGAAAAGAAAGTTCTTCTTAATATGCTGCTCTGAACATCGTCAGTCTTAAGTCAGCTCTTAAGTTTCCTAATAAGCTTCAATTTTTCTTAAATGTGACAACCAAAACTTCCTTTTCTTTCCTGTTCCTTAAATTTCCTTTCTTTTGCCTTTGAACTCAGCCAATCCACACATTTTTTTAATACTTGAGGGTTTGCGAGTGTAAAAATTTTTAACGAGCTTTTATATGGAGACATTTATACTTAAATAAGATTATGTTTACATGAAACACCCACCAAGATCTACAAATAGGGCATTTCCGAAGAAACAAAAATACTAAGATATTTTTGAAGAAGCTTCTTTTATAGAAGCAGATTATTTGCATCACAGAATAAAATGGATTTGATAACTTTTTACTTGAACTTACGTTTAATTTAAGTTTAACATTGCTTTCTGATCTTGATTCAGTTTTACCCCAACCAGCTACGACCAAATTCTTTCCAACGTATTGTACAGCTTGGTTAGTAGTAGTTTTTGGAAGACAGATAGGTTTAACATAATCTATAATAAAAAAAAAGATGTTTTTGAATCATAATTAAGAACAATATATTGTAAGTCTTACTGGTAAAAGTAACTGTTCTACTCAATCTAAGAAGAGCAATATCATGGTACTGATTAGAATCGTAAGGATTGTATTGTTCGTGAGCAATTCTTTCTTCTACGGCCACATTAACCGGAGGTGGAGCACAATTTTGTGTTCCTTTGGGTGTTAACTGACAGTCTTCGTCTGTATCGGTGTTGTATTCTCCTAATCGTACTCCTACCCTGTAAAACAGAATCAAATTGAGAAACGCAATAATGTTTGTTTGATTTATAATAGCTTCAGGTTCGTTCCAGCTGGGGGTAGAACCGTTCTAGGTATCGTTCGCGCAAGTGCTGTATTTCTTTCGCGTACCAACTGACCGCCATATGTGGAACATGTTCTTTATATGGAATACCCTAAAATTGAAGAAACCAAAAGTGACAACACCGCAACACCATTATCTATCCGTTCTGCCGGCTAGATGTGATTATTATTATTATTATTATGTATATTATTCCGTCTATCAACCAAACGAGATGCAACACCTGCCCAGGCTGTTGAAACAAAATTAGGAAGATCCGCGGTTTTATCACAACAGTTAGAAGAGCAATTGGTAGATTATTTGCTTCTGATGGAAAAAAAGTTTTATGGATTAACAAGAAGTGATGTTAAAAGGATGTCTTATCAGCTGGTTACATTGAATAATTTACTAAACCCATTTTCCAAACATAATGAAAACGGTTGAAGAAAATGGCTGGATTTGTTCCTGAGGCGACATAAGGACAGAATTTCTATCAGAAATTCAACTGGGACGTCCATCCATAGAGCCAAAGGCTTTAATAAAGAAAACGTGACCCACTTTTTCAATATTCTAGAGGCAGAATTTGAAAAACACGAATATCCAGCTGACAGAGTATTCAACGTGGATGAGACTGGTTTATCTATTGTTCAGACCAAAGTCCAACATGTTCTTGCACTTAGAGAAACAAAGCAAACATCTGCAAAAAGAGCTTCTTTAGTTACGGCAGTCTTGTGTATGAGTGCAGGAGGAACTTTTGTTCCACCATTTCTAATCTTCCCCAGAAGAAACGCCAATGCTCTATTGGAAAAGGGCGCTCCTCCAGGCTCAAAAATTGTTTGTCACTCTAGCGGATGGATTCAAACCTACATTTCTACTCAGTGGTTCCTATATTTCATAGAAAAGGTGAAACCATCACAAATCGACCCTGTGTTGCTAGTGTTAGACGGACATCATACGCATTGTCGCAACTTGGAAATGATAATTTGGCAAGACAGAATTTTGTTCAAATAGTGTGCTTGTCCCTTCATTCTACACACCACATGCAACCATTGGATAAAACGTTAATGGGACCATTGAAAGCCCATTATAGTGAGGAGTAAAAAATATATATAAGATCGATTCAAAGAGCAGTCACAAACTTTGACATTTCCGAACTATTTGGAAAGGCATACCTAAAGGTGCAGACTGGGGCAATTGCCGTTAACGGTTTTAAAAAAACGGGAATATTTCCTCCAAATCTTCATGTCTTCACAGATAGCTGCAGAACAAGAAAATATTGAGGTAGAAGATGCCACAGAAGTTGAAAATATTACCGACAATAGTGAAGAATCAAGGGAATTTATTGGACCCGAGAATTTTTCACCGGTGCCAACGTTCACAGCAAAGAAAGGGCCTCGAAGAGGAAGGGCGCCTGGAAAGGCCGCAATTATAACTTCATCTCCTTTTAAAGATGACTTAGAAGCTTCAGTAAAATCAGTCTCTCCAAAAAAGTCAAATCAGTGAAGCGTAAAGTGTTAGCGGAATCACCAGATGACGTAAATCGACCATCCTGTAGTAGTCTTCATCCAGGTCAAACAAGTGCTTCTAAAAACAAGGCGATCATTCAAGATTCTTCCTCGGAGTCCGAATCCGTTAATTTTAATGACAATTCTTCTGAGGATGATGACACGGAGGACCTTGGAGCAGACAAACCACAGCAAGATAATGCTACTTGTTTCTATTGGACAGTTTTTGGATGATAGAAAAGGAGAGAAGTGGATTGAATGCATTTTCTGCAAAGAGTGGTGCCATATTGACTGGATGAGAAACTGATATTTTCATTTGCGAGTATTGCAAAGACAATTAGTTTCTTTTGCCAATATGCATCTATTGAGTATCAAAACTTTCCGATACCTAGTTTAAAAATTTAGAATCTCAGTTTTATTTGTTTTATTTTTTATGTTTTTCTTGTTGAAAGTTTAAAGGAAATTGACCTTTGTTTCATTAATTATGATTTTTAAAATAAAAAAATGTTGTTTGGAAACGAATATTGTTTTATTTTAAACCGCATTACCCAATTCCATATTAGGATCATGGTATATACCATATTAGGTACATATTCCGCATTAGGTACAAAATTTCCCCGTTTTAAAGATTATTTTGTGGATAACCGGATAACTAAAACACTGAACTATATTTTCAAAAAAAAACCATAATTTATTTTAAAAAAATTAAAAAATTACAAGGCAAAAACAAAATGGTATTCCATATATGGCACATCTCCTCTATCGTGCTTGGGACGGTACAAAAACTACCTTCTAGAAGGGGTGATAAAGTTGATGTGTCCATCCATAATTCGAGTTTGCGCACTATACAGTACTCGATACGATTTCAGAACGGTTTCTAAATGCCAGTTGGAGCAAAACTTTTAACTTTTTCTTAGGTGCGTTGAGATCTCAGTTAATCTCAGCTCCCATCGGTAATGTGCAATGTGAGCTGAGCTGAGATTTCTCCTTCCCCTTCACTGTTGGTGCATGTGCTATGCGGGGGCATTAGTTAGACTTGAGTCGGAAATAAAATGGAGGGATAAATAAATATTTGATTTGTTTGGGTTGCAGCATATTCTTTTAATGTTATAAATGTAACTAACTGTTTCTAATTAATTCCACTATTTAATGAAAAAGTAAGGGGTCCAAGCAGTACATTTAACAGACTCTTATTTTCTTTTCTTTTGAGTGAATGTTATCTATTGGATTATGGAAAGAATAACTTCAGTAGATGCTGATAAGAGTCTGTATTATATTTTGAATCTTTTTTTGAAGAAGCTTTTCAATTGAGTGTGTCACTCTTTTTGGTGCATACTCACATCACTATATCTCAGATCACATTCACTGAAGTGAGCTGAGATCACAGTCAAAAATAACGCACCTATTGTTGAATAGTTTCATTAACATAAAGCGATTTTTAGCGATCTACTGGTTATAACCCAGCGGTTATTTGCGGTAAGAGGCGATTGATCACTAGCTAGAAACGGTTACGATAATTGGCTGTAAATGTCCTCATCCACCTCAAGAAAAATATCTGATCCTCTATAATTCAATCCAAAACAAGAGTGGGGGCTAGAACAAGTAGGTTATCTATGACTAGAACTACGAACCACTGCCAGTTGCCCTCTTCTTGAACAGGGTAACTGAAGTTAGTACCGTGTTCACTGATTTGATTGATTGATTTTACCGTTTGGGGTAAAAATTGAAGTGATTTTAATTTATGTATTATAACCAGTAATTTGCTAAAAATGGATTATTGTCTCCATTCATTGATGAAAGCCATTGATAAGTTTAAAAATGACATAATAATGAGAAATATTAATGAAACATTATTACAAATTATACCTAAGTTAATCATTCTCACTTAGTGGTTAATCAAAAAAATAAATGAGGTAAAATTTATAAAATTATTTTCCTATTTAAAGTACAATTCACTTTTAATCTATACACTGTGTCCCAATAGAATGTATATAAATGGAGAAAAAGTGTTTCTGACATTTGGCTTATGGAAACGTAAGGAATTCTAGATAAAATCAAAACTGTTCTCATTGTTGGGGAAATTTATAAAATATATAGGGAAGCAACAGACATTTTTAATAATAGACACCCTGATAAAACTGAAACACACTGTGTAATTCTAATTTAGCTAAAAAGTTGCTTAGTTTAGCTAAAGCTTATTTTATAAAGATGGTATCAGAAGAAAGAGATGGGTTCGGTTGATTGACATTTTGTCAACAGTTGACACCATTGACAGTCGCCCGAGAAAAACAATTATTTGGTTGGAATCACCCTTTTGTTGGTTTGTAATGTTTCAATTATCCTTTTTGTTATAAACATTAACCTAGAGCTTTTAAAATTGCCTAGATTTTGTTCAGTAGTTGGCTGTGGTAATAATGAATTTCCGTCAATATTTGCCAACAATGACGTTCTGGTCGAAGAAAGATGGGAAGAATGGATAACACAAAACGAAATGTCATATAATGAAGTTGTGGAAAATCTGACACACTTCTACTACACTAGATAAATTTTAGAAGATGAGGTTCCACTGGAAGAGTATTGAAGTGATTACTTTCATCCATTTAAGTAGAGAAGTCGAAAAGCAACAAGAAAATCTTGTCTTGGCACCAATATAAAATATACCAGTTTCATTTTGGCTAAGATCACAAACTATGCTTGTACACTTGTTATAAATAGAGGAAAGCTCAAAGTAATCATAACATCGTAGGAAAAAGCACTAGAACAAAACCAATTGATAAAATAATTAGCAAGAACCATGTCTTCTGTGCAAAAAACGCTTTGTTTATCAGGGCGACTGTGAAAATATTTTTTAAAATCACATGGACTTGCACTACATACTTGGAAATATTTAAACTAATATCAATTAATAAAAAATTTACATAATTGATATTTAATTATTTTTTTAATAAACTAGAATCTATATAATAATATTTTTCACATCAAACTAGGAAAAAAATATCAATTTTGAGAATTATAATTTTCAAATTACAGTTACAAAATTATTAAGTTTCGGATAATAATCTGTAAAATATTATGTTGTCCAGTATATTCATATTCCAACGTCGTACTTCGTTGATTATATATAATTATTTTTATATACACAATAAATTAAACAATTGCGTGCTAAATATTATGCATAATTTCTACTAATTTGAGCAGCAATAACAAAGTCACAACTCATATTTTTAAATAATTCTCAATCATAAACTTTTTACTTATTAAAAAAAATACTCACAGCTTCCACGATTTGGGAAGATCTTTTCCTTTCAGACAATGAGCGGCCGTCAATACATATCGGTTATTGATTAGTACACCTCCGCAATAAAACCCATGTCTTCCATTATCTAAAAAAATTTCATTAAATGTTTTTAAAACTAGTTTGCGAACTACTACTACTACTACAGCGAATTGTCCAGCAAGAGGCTCGCGAGCCGCAAGTGCCCACCCTGCGGACCTCTTAATGTATGAAATATTCATAATTCTTACATCATCGAATAAATTCGAATGAAAGAAGGTGTGACGCCACTGGCGACGGACAGAAGGTCGTAGCGAAGGTACTGGAAATCGATCCGATCTTGCTTGATCACTCTCGAATATTCGAGAATCTTCGCGCACGTATATAAGAAGGTTGAGGCAAACGGGACGGACAGAGTAAGGTGATAAATATTCTAGTTTGGGGAAAGTACCAAGTTTTTTTAAGTGAAATACTTGGTGAAATATGTCTTCGTAGAAATATTTTCCTGCAAGGAAGATAATCCTGCTATAGTTTCCGGGATATTAGAATAAAATACTCGCTTCTTAAAAATTCAACAAAACTAGTCCTTGAAATGCGTTTTTTACTCTGAACGAGGTACTTCCTAAGCAAGTCCCAGTATGTTTAAGTAACTGATATCTTATATAATAGAAGTTGATCTCTGGATCTGGACAGCCATAAGAAATTTCAAAGGACCGCTTGTCGACCACCAAAAGCACCGAGAAGCGGATTTTTTTTGGTTCCTCAACTGGGATTGTATAAACTATACCTTCGTATAAAAATATAGAGCAAGAAAGTTTAAAATATCTTTGTTTTGTTTATTAAAAAACCACGAGCAAATAAAGATATATCCAAGATGATTTTTGAATATTTACCTCTTTCATATTCCACTAAAACCATCCAAGGGAATTCATCGATGTCAGTTATGTTTCCACCATAGATTCTGTTGTCAAAATTAGCTGCTCCACATACATCCGTTGTTGGCAAAAGACTGCTGTCCGCAGGCTTCGCTGAAAAATACCAAAAGTACAAAATTATCATGAGCTTGTTAGTTTGGTGAATTTGAATTTAATTAGAGACCAAAATTACAAGAATAAAACTGAGAACTGTTGGGAGAAGTTTAGTAAATGTCGGAAAATAGCTTACACTTTTGAAATTTCAATCCATATGATAGTAAAGTGAATAAACAAAATGTAATTAATTTATAATTATATTTATTAGTAAATAATTTCATAAATTTGACTATCTATGTGTTTATTCGACTATTGTAAGCTATTACTAGATTGATTTTTTGCCACCACTCTGCAAGATTTAATCAGTCATTTCCCAGTGCGTTGAACGCCCATAGTCTAACTACTTTTTTATGAATTGAATAGATGAGGCTTTTACTTGATGAAAATCCATACTAAATTATGAAATAAAACAATTTAATTTGTTTAAATCTTCATTTTTGAACTAACGTTCAAATTAAATTAGTGACGCGTTTCGCTACACAGTAGCTTTTTCAAACTAGTGAAGATACAATGAAAAACTTTTAATTTATATAGTGCCTTAATAAGGAATTTTAAGATATTGACAAAAGTATTATAATATATTTAAAAGGGGATAAGTACAAAAATACGGAATTCTATGAATATTACAAAGGTATTGAAAAAGAGCACCTGGAAAATTTATTCACAACCATCACATCTTCTAGGTAAAAGCAGATTATCTGAATATTTGTTTTTGTTAATCTCGAGGGCTTCTAAAAGATTTAATTTAAAGGATTTGGGTTCTACATGCAAAATTTCAAAATTTGAGTCGAAAGTGTGTTGGTTTGTTAATAGATGATTTAAATAGTTGGAGTCTAGTTTGTTGTTGTCATAGCTGCGTTTGTGTTCTGAAATTCTAGTTTTAAAGTTCCTAAAAGTTCTACCTATATAAATTTGTTCCAAAGTATGTTAAGCTTTTAAACTGATTATTTTTATTTTTATCTGAAGAATATATACTTGTTCTAAAGAGCTTTTCCTTATCTTTTTATTTATGATATTGTCAATTAAGTTTGGATCAAAATTATTATTAACTGAAGATTTAAAGAAATTAAATTGTTTTATTTCATCATTTACTTTTTTATGCCTTTTACCTATGTTTTTATGTTTATATTTAAATATTCTGCTGATTGATTCTACTACGTTTTCTGAAAATAACTGGTTTTTTTTTCAATAACAACATAAGTAACTATTCTATCTCTATCAACTAAAAAGGTACGTATACCGATTTTCTTAATTTTATATGTAAAAGACCGTTTACCTACGAATTGGTTGATAATCATGATTTGAAAGATATTATTTCCGAGGAAATTCCCAATTTAAGCATTCAAAAACCTATAAATAGATTCATTTAACATAGTATATAATTTATTAAGATTTATTTTATTTATTCTCTTCACTACACTGTAGACGCAGATAAATTATTTTGAAGTAATCGTCATTAGAATGAACAGAACCTTCTCAAAATCAGATCAAGAACTGGTGTCGCATTTAAATCATGTACAGCTGGTACAACATAAATTCCAATGAACGTTATAGAAAATCAAAACAATGACGTCGGCGCGGTTTGCTGCTTCAATGCACTGTCAATCAGTATACTCTGCTACTACATCCAGTATTCCAATTTTCCAGGGGATTACCCCCTCCCCCCGTAGGTCTTTTCACCCCAGTTACATATTAATATATACTTGTATTTTTAATTTCATATCAAATGCAACTCGTTGGTTGATTGATTATTACAGTATATCCCGTCGAAGTTTCGAGTCCTCGGCACCTCAGCCTTCAGGACTTTTTTGCTCTTGGTTGTACCGTTTATGTCCTCATCATGCTTAACAGCCTCTTCACTAGATCCTTCTTGGAAAAATAATCCCTTGGGCGCTCTAGTCCAGGAGGAGTTTCTATCTCCAATGAGTCAGTGCATCACGTTCGAAGATTATGAGTGAAGTGGTTTTTTCCTCTTCCATGCACAGCCCTATACAGATACATGCATTGAGAAACGGAACATAGGGGTTTTAAGCATTGTATCAGAACTGCTTTTGAACTAGTCGACCAACATCAAGATTCAACAGATTAAAAACACGATTATTACAATCGTTCATTTGGACACCTACAACATATCGTACAATTCCCACCACTTCGTATTCTCAACTGAGGGCGGTCCTTAATTAGCATCAGATAGTCAGTAAACAACAGTCGATAGCTGAGAGTACTGTTCAAGCCCATAACTTTTAAAAATAAAATAAATCAAAATGTACACCATTCAGGAAAAACTACTCCCATCAAAAAATACTTCAATACTAAATCGCAGTTCGCACATAACTAACAAATTTTGGAAGGAGAAGGGACCGGGTTTCTTACAGTGGTTCTGAATCCAGCTGTTCAGCTAAATACTTAATATTCATTGAAGTGAATATATAGAAATGTTTTGTTGGTGGACTATTTAGATCGGAGAATGCATCAAACAGCTACGTTCCGTTTCTCATTGCATGTATCTGTATATATCCATGGTATATATGTACTTGATTAGGGTGCAGTGACCAGTGATTAATCCTGCTGATTCCTTCATTTGACCCCTATGCAGGTTTATTATTTCACTGTCAGACAGTGACTCCGAGGATGTTTCGACCAGGAGTTTAATATGTTCCTGTTTAGGCACGTGATTCCAGTTCATCTGATGTTTTTTTTAATCCACCGAGATATACACACCCGTACTTCAGGTTTTACCCAATACTGGTTCGAGACTAATGCATTCCATTTCAGACCATTGCAACTCGCTTGGTAATTAAATACCAAATTCAATCTAACCGCAGTCTGAGTTGCCATTGCTAAAACTTTATATGTTTTATGAATATTGCGAGCTGATTCAGCATGGTTTTTCAAAGACAATTTTGTTTTTTCTGCATTATTGTGGTTATCTTTAGCGTATTGTATTTTATTCATTCAAATTATCGAGTATCCTATGTATGTTAAGAAATTCGTTAAAGAATTAGGCAACAAGAAGGAATAGAATCAAAAGAATATTAGCAGACTTGTCGGGCCAGGAACCAAACACTCTGAAAGCTTGGGAAAAGCCCCAAGTATCTTTCAAACGAAAATTCATGCCATAAGAAAGTGTGCCCAGTTCAATATTGATAAAAGATATAGAAGGCAAAGGATTATATCATAATGTCGGATAGTCAAGCAGCCATTGAAGCACTGAGCTCTTGTGTAATCAGTTCCAAAGTGGTGTGGGAATGCCTAGGCAAACTCAATGAACTAGGCACCTATCTGGTCTGGACCTTCCAGGACATACTGGAATAGAAGGAAATGAAATAGCAGATGAACTAGGAAAGAGGGGGACCGGAACACCATTTTGGGGGCCGGAACCCTTTTGCGGTATCAGCTCCAATATGATATTGGAAGAAATAGACAAAGCTGGAAAAAAGAGAAGATATGACCATTGGAAAGACCTAGTAGGACTTAGACAATCAAAGATTCTTCTGGGTGACTACAACCTGTTGAGATTAAATGAATGCATACGTCAAAGTAAAACTACACTAAGAGTTTTAAGGGGATCCTAACGGGACATTGTCGCCTGAATGGGCAAAGTCAAAGTCAAAGTCAAAGTAAAACTGCACTAAGAGTTTTAAAGGGATCCTAACGGGACATTGTCGCCTAAATGGGCACCCGAAAAAGCGAAATAGTGGAGGAAGAAGAATGTAGATTCTGTGGCATGGAAGGAGAGACCTCCATCCACATACTTGCGAATTGCACAGAAATTCAGAATCCTAGGGCACAACACCTAGGAGGTTACTGGATAGAAGAGGGACATTTACCTAAGTTAAAGCCTGCAGTTATCCTAATATTCCTACGGAAAATAGGACTAAAGGAGATACTAGTCTATGAGACTTTCCTCAGCAACTAAGTAGAAGTGAGGGGCACAACTTTTAGGTCTCAGTGAATGTAACCCCAATATACATACATACATCTTATGTATGTTATTGAAAAAACTGGCTGTTAAAAGCAAATATACCGAAAAAATTATAATTTCAAGTGACTCCTGGGTATTTTTAAATAGCAAATTTCGAGAAATTTGAAGTGGAATTCACTCTAATCCTAAAATATTTTTAATCGCAGAGGAAATGTAAATAAATATAAATTGCGTGCTGTAAATTTATCAAACTACTTTAAACCTACTAGAATATGGAGAGTTTCTCTTCTTAGAATTCGAATTACCTAGAAAGTGGGCAAATTCGTTTTGTATGTTACAATTTTTTGTTGCTACCGGATGACTTTGACCGCATAAAAAGTGTACATCACTTATACAGAGGGAGTCATGAAGAACTGTAGTTACTCCTACCTCGAATTGGGAAATATTAAATGACAATAAAAAGAGTCTACTCCCAATGTTTATTAATCTACAGATTGTCAAACGTAGGAAGAGACGCGAGATTGTAAGTATAGCCACAACTTCCCTAGTGCGAATGGAATATAATTCTTGTTTCTATTTGCCTTTTCGACAGTACTGTTCTAAATTAAACTGTTACTTGGAAGATAACAGAACAGGGATCAGTAAGAATCGAACACATATATCTGTAACTAATAATTATTATTAAGATGTTAGTTCTCTGCGAGTTCCAGAGCAAAATCTTTTTATCTTCTTATTTTACTTTTACATGGAGCTACTCAGTGATCGACTAATTCAAAAAACTACTTACCATTTTCATAATTGACTTGCTTTTCGGTGGATGATTCACGCTTATCATCAAGAGGACAGCATACCTTTGGCAATGTACCTTCGAACCCACATTGCGACTGCCTCAGTGTATTAGCATCAGCAGCCTTAATAGGACGAACTTTTAAAATATTAAATAAACTTTCACATTCGGTGAGTATTTTGCAGTCGCCCGTTTGTCCATGTGGTGGATTTGTACAGGGATCAGTCTCTGAAAAAATAAATAAACTATCCTTCATAAAAACAAAACAATTTTTTGTCTTTTCCTGTATCAAAGATACAAGCTGATATTTGATTATTTAAACGAGAAGCAAAGTATTCTTATAATTTAAAATTAAACTCAATGCATAAACAACTTATTTATGGAAATTCCATTTTACTGCTAGCTACTTTCAATAATTAAACTGATCTCTAAGGAAACAACAAGGTATTTCACATATAATTTTCTATCTACCTTGTTTAATGTTTAATAACCATATATGAATGCTCAGGTTAACATTGAATGTACAGGGTGATACAACAATATATTTTGACACGTCGAAAATGTGGAACTCAAAATAGTTATTTTCCACAGAGGAATTTTATTATTACAGTTCACCACAACTGACTACTGTTTTTGACAATGTCTTTTTTACTATTCTAGATACTCTTTTCCCATCAGCTTATGAGTCTTTATTTCTATAAGGTTTTCGTAAAACCCGCTAAAACTTGTGCTTCTTCGGTATGGTGGCCAAAAACTTGACTAGGGGTGGCTATGATGAGACTGAGTGAAGGCAAAGACTTGCATGTCTGGGAATCACAGAGGCCATCAAAAATACTCCTCCCAAAGTAAGTACTATGAGACACACCTCCCTTTCATGTTGTAATACAGGGAGAGACAAGACCAGGACTAAACGATAGATCAGATCTCCAAAAAACCAGATGACAGTTATAAGTACGTCTGGAAACTGAAATCTCTGTATTTCAGGCGTGGGTACACGCAATCCTGCAACGCGTGAGAAAAAACAAGAGAGCTCTCGAAAGCAAGCTGATCCGTATCATGTCAGACAGTCAGGAAATACTTAAGGTTATCTCGAGACAGAAAGTAACGTCTAGTATGGGATTGCATCAAAGAACTGAAGACGTTAGCCGAACGGAATAACGAAAAGCTGACTTGGATACCATATCACCAGCGTATCGAAGGCAATGAAACAATTGAAGAACTTGTAAAAAGATGGTCAGAGGACACACATTCTGAGCTAGAACAGATTCTTGGTATGCTAAGAATTTTCGTGCGAGGATCTGCAAAGGGCTGGATCAGAAAGCAGGACAAGAATTGCTGGATAAACATCCAAAGACAAATAAATGAAAAAATCTTCATATTGTAACATGATATAAAGACAGAGAGTATTTGTTCAACTGCAAGGTTACGCCAAGCTATATGGAGATCTGTATAATGTCAGTAAGTCAGGAAGCACTTAAGCCTATCTCGAGACACAAAGTAACGTCTAGTATGGGATTGCATCAAAGAACTGAAGACGTTAGCCGAACGGAATAACGAAAAGCTGACTTGGATACCATATCACCAGCGTATCGAAGGCAATGAAACAATTGAAGAACTTGTAAAAAGATGGTCAGAGGACACACATTCTGAGCTAGAACAGATTCTTGGTATGCTAAGAATTTTCGTGCGAGGATCTGCAAAGGGCTGGATCAGAAAGCAGGACAAGAATTGCTGGATAAACATCCAAAGACAAATAAATGAAAAAATCTTCATATTGTAACATGATATAAAGACAGAGAGTATTTGTTCAACTGCAAGGTTACGCCAAGCTATATGGAGATCTGTATAATGTCAGTAAGTCAGGAAGCACTTAAGCCTATCTCGAGACACAAAGTAACGTCTAGTATGGGATTGCATCAAAGAACTGAAGACGTTAGCCGAACGGAATAACGAAAAGCTGACTTGGATACCATATCACCAGCGAATCGATGGCAATGAAAAAATTGAAGAACTTGTAAAAAGATGGTCAGAGAACACATATTCTGAGCTAGAACAGATTCTTGGTATACCAAAAATTTTCGTACTAGGATCTGTAAAGAGCTGGATCAGAAAGCAGGACAACAATTGCTGGATAAACATCCGAAGGCAAATTAATGAAAAAATCTTCATATTGTAACATGATGGAAAGACAAAGAGTATTTGTTCAACTGCAAAGTTACTCCAAACTATACGGAGATCCGTATTATGTCAGACAGTCAGGAAGCACTTAAGGCTATCTCGAGACACAAAGTAACGTCTAGTATGGGATTGCATCAAAGAATTGAAGACGTTAGCCGAACGGAATAACGAAAAACTGACCTGGATACCATATCACCAGCGTATCGAGAGAAAAAATTGAAGAACTTGTAAAAAGATAGTCAGAGGACACACATTCTGAGCTAGAACAGATTCTTGGTATACAAAAAATTTTCGTACGAGGATTTGTTAAGAGCTGGATCAGAAAGCAGGACAAGAATTGCTGGATAAACATCCAAAGACAAATGAATAGAAAATCTTCAAATTGTAACATGATAGTAAGACAGAGTATTTGTTCAACTGCAAGGTTACGCCAAACTATATGGAGATCCGTATCATGTCAGAAAGTCAGGAAGCACTCAAGGCTATCTCGAGACACAAAGTAACGTCTAGTATGGGATTGCATCAAAGAACTGAAGACGTTAGCCGAAAGGAATAACGAAAAGCTGACTTGGATACCATATCACCAGCGTATCGAAGGCAATGAAACAATTGAAGAACTTGTAAAAAGATGGTCAGAGGACACACATTCTGAGCTAGAACAGATTCTTGGTATGCTAAGAATTTTCGTGCGAGGATCTGCAAAGGGCTGGATCAGAAAGCAGGACAAGAATTGCTGGATAAACATCCAAAGACAAATAAATGAAAAAACCTTCATATTGTAACATGATATAAAGACAGAGAGTATTTGTTCAACTGCAAGGTTACGCCAAGCTATATGGAGATCTGTATAATGTCAGTAAGTCAGGAAGCACTTAAGGCTATCTCGAGACACAAAGTAACGTCTAGTATGGGATTGCATCAAAGAACTGAAGACGTTAGCCGAACGGAATAACGACAAGCTGACTTGGATACCATATCACCAGCATATCGATGGCAATGAAAAAATTGAAGAACTTGTAAGAAGATGGTGAGAGGACACACATTCTGAGCTAGAACAGATTCTTGGTATACCAAAAATTTTCGTACGAGGATCTGTAAAGAGCTGGATCAGAAAGCAGGACAAGAATTGTTGGATAAACATCCGAAGACAAATGAATGAAAAAATCTTCATATTGTAACATGATGGAAAGACAGAGAGTTGAAAGAAAGCGAGTATTTGTTCAACTGCAAGGTTACGCCAAGCTATATGGAGATCTGTATAATGTCAGTAAGTCAGGAAGCACTTAAGGCTATCTTGAGACACAAAGTAACGTCTAGTATGGGATTGCATCAAAGAACTGAAGACGTTACCCGAACGGAATAACGACAAGCTGACTTGGATACCATATCACCAGCATATCGATGGCAATGAAAAAATTGAAGAACTTGTAAGAAGATGGTGAGAGGACACACATTCTGAGCTAGAACAGATTCTTGGTATACCAAAAATTTTCGTACGAGGATCTGTAAAGAGCTGGATCAGAAAGCAGGACAAGAATTGTTGGATAAACATCCGAAGACAAATGAATGAAAAAATCTTCATATTGTAACATGATGGAAAGACAGAGAGTTGAAAGAAAGCGAGTTTTTGTTCAACTGCAAGGCTACGCCAAGCTATATGGAGATCCGTATAATGTCAGTAAGTCAGGAAGCACTTAAGGCTATCTCGAGACACAAAGTAACGTCTAGTATGGGATTGCATCAAAGAACTGAAGACGTTAGCCGAACGGAATAACGACAAGCTGACTTGGATACCATATCACCAGCGTATCGATAGCAATGAAACAATTGAAGAACGTGTAAAAATATGGTCAGAGGAAACACATTCTGAGCTAGAATAGTTTCTTGGTATACCAAAAATTTTCGTACGAGGATCTGCAAAGAGCTGGATCAGAAATCAGGACAAGAATTGCTGGATAAACGTCCGAAGACAAATGAATGAAAAAATCTTCATATTGTAACATGATATAAAGACAGAGAGTATTTGTTCGACTGCAAGGATACGCCAAACTATATGGAGACACCCAGTTAAGTGCAAACTGGTGTGTGGGACCAAAGAGCACGTGCCATTCGGCTCCAGTGTTAACGTATACTTCAACAGACGGGCTCGTGGTAAAGAATCTCTTTTTTCTACGAGCGTGTGGAAAAGTATACTTTTGGTACCATTCCAGCAGGACTTATAAAGCTTTAGCTGTTTCTGTATAATATATACTCAAAAGCAAATTTTTCCTCACACTCGTTATCATATACCTACGCATATTTTTACCCTTTAGCTCAGCTTCAGCATAGCTTCTTCAAAAATATGCCGTCGATCTATTCTGGATCTTACATGGGAGTGTTTCATTTATGCTCTACCTTTTTGATACACTCTGTATAATAAACGGTAATAAATATAGTTACCTTGATATATTTAAAAAAAGTTGTTGGTTGCAAAGTGTAGAAGAATTGACAGATCGGACAGGATTTAGGTCCAAACAGCGCATGTGGAGAACAAGTTTGTCAAACAATATAATGTTATAATCAGAAAGCTACCCATAATTTATAAATATTGTTTTTTAAATAGAAAAACCTAATTTCAATATTATGTTGTTATTTATCTTAGTTTGTTTATTCAAGGTTATTCCTTTCTATTCTGATTAAACAAGAAAAATTAAATTGAATCAACATAATATATATGTATATGTCACTGTACAAGTTTTTATTTAATAATAATGACTAATCAAAATTAAATAAAGAAGAATGCCTTGTAATATATAAAGTGTTACTAAATACTTATAAAAACATAGAATATTATTTCCAGTGTGCCATATTATTTAATAATTTAATTTAAAAAGAAAAAATGTATCCATCTATTATTTTAATAACTGTCGATGGGTGGGTAAAAATAAACCATTTCGTTGTATTAATAAAATAAAATCGAAACAAATAGTTATTATGAATATAAAAAAGTGTATAAACTGTTTAAATATGTATGTATATCAACTCTCGCTATCATCGTGAAGAGGTCAAGGAATCAAAAAGACATGATAAATATCCACCTAATATACATAATATTAAGAAACGATTAGGTAAATTAAAACTATTAGAAATAATATAGAAATACTCACGTGCTAAACAAATACTAAATAAAACAAATAAAACTACAAAAAGTGTTATAATTTTCGAATCACAATCCATTCTAACAACTAATTTAATAAAAATCACAAATTATTGTAAATACATTCGAATCAAAATTAAATAAAACACTGAACAAGCTTAAAAGTTGATTCGCTGATGACCCATGTTGATCTTTCGGTCAAACGTTAGTTACCCAGCCAGCCTTGGAAATACCAAACACCAGCGTCTGAGGTAGTGGCTTAACAGGAAACGTAATTTTATGTGACGTATTATAGTTGCTTGAAATACACTAGTCAGCAAATGATGTGTACTAATATTTACTATTAAAAATTTTAGTAATAAACATAACAATATTATATGCTTAGATGGGATACTGACTATATATGTACAGAGTGGTCCAAACTGAAATGGAAGATGCTCCGCCTCATAATATTACGATCTGAAGCAACTTTCTTCCATAAAATATTGATAATAAAAAAGATAGAGGGTGGCAAGATTGAAATGTGAAAAATGTTTTTTACGGTAAATTTAATATGCCATTATAGTCAAATCGCAATCGGTGCGGTGTAATAAATCAAAAATTTTATGGGATTTGCTCAGCACAAGTGGACCAAACAAAATATGTAATTTTACACTACCTGTTGTAATGAATGTTGTGAAAACAAGAAATTTATTTGTGCCGACGAATATTGTAGAAAGATAACAATGACCGAGTCTTATCCTAATACTTTCTAGGGGTATAATAGGCGTAGGTTTAGGAACAGTATTAGGGGAGGTAGGTATATATTGTTAATATTTGTTGTATTGCTTAAGTTTGAAATTATGAAAATACTTAGATATCCTATTAAATAAGTGTGGTTTAAAATGCTGCCCGTTAAATTATGGCTCGAATTGTAATAATACAATGTTGTGATAGGTACTAATTGTAATTTGCTTAACAAATTAATATGAACATGCCACTTGTAAATTGTTTTAAATAGTTCTTCCTTCATCTTAGTCTAGATTAGTAAGTGCAAATGTCTCTAAATCACTGTCGGAATCACGATCGTCACTTGAGGAGTCATTATTTATTGAAATTGTTAATGGTGTCACTGTAATGTCTGCATCTAAGATTTTATCCAGATTCCACATGTTTTCTTCCACTTTTAATACATGATGAATTGCCTTTTGCCAATTTTCTTTAGAAACCTGTAATAGGGACCTGTCTAATAATGCTTGCACATCTTTAGTTTGAATGTAGTATTATGTCGACCTATAAAACTTTTCACTTGTGCCCATATCAGTTCTATCGGATTTAATTGGCAGTGATATGGGGGAAGTCGCACTACGTCAATACCACTTTTTTTGTTAGTTCGTCCACTGCATATCGAGCAGGAGGCTTATTCAATTTTACAATTTGTAGAAGTTCTGGTTTGACCGATTTTTAAGGGAAATTGATATTTTTGTCTGTTAGCCATTCAATGATCTCTTGTTTTCTCCATGATGTGTTTGGCACCTTCTCAATGTGACGAGAATGGTAACCAGCGTTATCTAATACTATTACTGAACCTTTTGGTATTAGGTCAATCATCTGCTCAAAATATTCCTCAAAAACGTCGGCGTTCATATCTTCATGGTAGTCTCCAGTTTTTTTAGATTGGATTATTAAAGAGCCACCATCTAAAAACCCATTATCACTGCCGATATGAGTTATGATTAGACGTCGTCCCTTACCGGATGGACTCTTCAATCCTGTAGATAATCCTTCCAAGAAAGCCTGTCGTGAAGATTGTTTGTTGGTATCCTGCCACATTTTACTGACAGTGTAGCCTTCATTCACCCAGGTTTCATCCAAGTAAAATATTGGTTTGCCTTCTGCACGTAATTTAGAAATTGTTCTTAGATATCTCCGTCTCCAAGAAATAATTTCGTCAGTGTCAATTAGAATCGCTGTTCTATCATTTAAATTTTGAATCCTGTAGCGTCTCCCGTAGTTTCGTTCTGCCCATTTTAGGGAAATATGGATCTTTATTCATTTCATCTGAAATATTAGCTTGTATTGGGATTTCTTTCCTAAAATAAAATTCGTGCACTTTTCTTCTTATTGCATTTTTAATTTCTTCTGCGAATTCAACTTTCTTTTTACCGCCTGCATTTTTCTTTGCGGATTTCACTTCACTTCTAATTTTGTATATTGTTGATTTGCTTACGCCTGTCATATTACTTGTCTTTGCAACAATGTCATCAACTGAACCTGAAGGATTTCCAGTTCAGTTGTTTATTATTACTTTCTCGTTCACCGACAACGCCGACTTTTTCGTACGCTTTACAGGTCTAAACCCGGATCCGTACTGCAAATTTTCTGCCATTGTCACTATTAACAGAAACTAATAATCACAATAATTACTAATACTAATATAATAATATTTCAGTAATCCGAATGTCTCTATACCTTAAAAATAATAATAGGTACCCACCCCTGAAATGACCTGTTCCGACAGTTTTATTACACCGCACCGATTGCAATTTTACTATAGACAAATACGTAAACGTAAACGCATCATTTGACAAGTACGCGTGCTGCGCAGTAAGTACTTCTCGGAAGTATTTAGATACGTATAACGTAAACTTGCGTGTTTCTACGTATACCGTAAACGTAGGTTTTATTGAGCCGAGTAAGGCACTCTGAACATTCGAATATTAACGATTTACTTCACGTGTCACTTGTTTATTTTCATTATAAGTAGAGTGTACTGTTGTCCAAGTTCTCCTCATCATGAAGAATGTGTAAAACCAAGGCCTCATCCATATCATCATCATTTTCTTCATCTATTAACGCTCCAAAATCCAAAATTGCTAACATATTTTACTTAAAATACAGAAAAAACAAAAAAAAATTAAAACTCATGCACAAAATATGAAAAAACCAAATAGAAGTTACACAATAAAGTAGGGTTAGGTGAACTCTCAATGGATTAAAATGAAAACAAACGACAAAATCGGCGTCAATTGCCTTAACTCTTTTTAAGATCCAATGAAATACGTCAGCGTATTGGGTATGCGTCGTAACGTAACCGTCAAGTTTTGGGGCTAGTAACAAATATACCTATTTTATGTTAAAATTACGTGACTTCGATATTCTTCAATAAAATTGGCGCTAACTTGAAGAGCAAAAAAGTAGTTTGCGTACATTTATGTCACAAATGTGACCTATGTGGCGTCCTCTAGAAAATACATCGAAACGGACATCATGTTATGATTTTTCATACTTTAAGACCCCTATCTTAAAATCAATTTTTCGTATATTGAAAATCTGTCAATTTAATATGAAAAAACATTTTTTATATTTCAAATATTACTCTCTATCTCTTTTAGTATCAATATGTTATTGAAGCAAGTTTGTCAGATCTTAATATTTTGGGGCCGTTACTTACGGACCACCCTATATCTATAAATACAAAATTATAATTTTGATCAAGTATGCGGAAAGTAAATCATTGATCGGAAAGATCTCGACAGCCGAGGGTGTTTGAAAAGTGAAAATTGATATGTTGGTGTAGATATATGAAGGAAAACTATCTCTTTTCTACATCCGGTTTTTTAAATATTCAGATTATTTTAATTAATGTTTGTTAATAGTTTACCATACCTATCTTCAACCGTTCTTGAATTAATTTTTTTTTATATGAAAACCAAACTCTTTCTATGTACATAAAATTTAATATTCCCCGCTCTGCGTTGATGACTGCTTGAAATCTACGAGACATACTTTGAATAAAGTTCAGATATTATCCCACTTTTTCAATATCAACCATCTCAATTCCTGGGAAGTTGGAGATGGTGTATGTCTTCGGATACGTCTCTCCAGCTCATACCAACTCATCAACCAAACCACCTTACTCCCTCGTCATCCTTATATCCCTGGAAACTCTGGCTACTTGCGCGGTAGCATTGAATCAAATGGAAATGCCATGCTCGCTCATAATGGTCATGAAAGTCATAGCATGATCTGCTAGAGCCTGCGAAAATTACACGTGAGCTGTCAATAAAGAGTTATTCTCGATAAAACCAAGTCTGTACGTGCTTGTGCAGAAATTCCCGTCCAAACCATTACCAACCCACCTCCAAATGAAGTCACTCGATATTACAAGCTGGATCACATGTTTCTCTAAGTCTTCTTTTCACTCGCCATCGTACATTTGACCCAGTGAGACAAAAACGCGACTCATCTAAGAACAATTCCCTGCTCCGGTTCTCATAATTCCATGCCAAGTGATTTCGGGCAAAAGCCAATCTTGCAATTCGATATGCCGACACTCCAATGGTGGACCTGTAATAGGCTAGGGCACCGCGAGCAAAACTGAAATTCAGCGACTCTTTTTTTAAGATTATATTGAACAAGGCCGCCATTTCTGATAGAATTATGGCGTAAATTTACGTCAATTGTGTTTTCAACCAATTTTTGTGGCCAATAACTCAGTGATTTTGGTGCGTCTAGATCGTTGTCCAAATTGAAACTGCAGCACGTAGGTGTACATCTCGATGGATTCAAACAAAACATCAGATGTAGGTACTAAATCCACGTACCAAAGCAAGAACAGCAAATTCCTCATAAAAAACCCTCGGAGTCGATGACCAAAGTCGCTGGCCAAATAAGGAAAATGAGGGGTTACTCCTGTCACTGTACCCATAGAAGCACATGCATACAATTGAGATACAGGGATGAACCTATCTGACTGTATCTATCGGAAGAGGATAAAAACAGCCTCACACATTATCTTCGACTGTGAAGCTCTGACTCATTGGAGTCTAGAGCGCCCAAGGGAGGATTTCTCCAGGAAGTAGCTAGTGAAAAGACGTGAAGTCTGATGAGAACAACTAGTCTCTTCACATAAACGGTACAACCATGACCACAAAAAGCTTATAGACTAAGGTGCCAGTGAATCCAAGCCTCTTATTGGTGATACCAATCAATGTCAATAATAGTTACATTTTTGTTCATTCAATTCTCTTCGTATCTATTACGACTTGACATATAATAATGTGCTATATCATTTGGTTTCAAAGAGCTAATTAATTGTTTTCTTTTATTTATAATAATAAAACCTACTGTGTCATACCACAAAATCAATATAAAGTAGTTAAATAGTATTTATTGCGTTACAGCATCTAAAATTTCTTTCAAATATTTAGCGACATAAGTATATACAGCAGGACCTTTTCCGCAGTCCTTTTTTCCATAAGAAACAATACCAATCAAGTAAAAATTAAGTTTATGATTCAGTTTCATTAGCTTAGTTACTCCACCTCCAGAATCTCCATTACAAGAATCTTTTCCTGAAATTATAATAGAAAGCGATGAAAACTGATCAGTATAAATATACCTAGCTAGTAAATACCTGCAGTTCCTATACATAACTGAGAAGATGTCAATGTATGTCGGTACATAGCATCGCATTCACTTCTGTCAATTACTGGTAGTGTAACATACGTTAATTTGGTAGCTTCAGTGAAAGTATCGCTATCCACATAACCCCAGCCGGCAACTTGAACTTGTCTACCGGTTAAATCTTTGTCAATTATCTTTCCTCGGGGTAAACAAATAGGTCTTACAAAATCTGTAAAAAAAAATGTAAGTGGTATTACCTGATCCCTAATATATTTCACCGCACTTCAACTCCTTTTTTAACAATAACTATTTAAAGCTAAGCTAACTTTTCTTTTCCACGATTGCTTTCTATTAATTTTGATTCCATCCAAATTCTTACAAAAATTACACCGCAGCAAAGCACCTTACAGGACAAGTCCACGTGACGTCATGTGACAGTCGCCCTAAGGATAAACAAGCGTTCTATTAACAACACTTGGTTAATAGTTTATTTTGGTCTTGTTTGAGTCCATTTGGTTTTGGTTGTTTTAATTGCTTTGAGCTTCCTTGTTTTTGTAAGTATTGTGCCAACGTGCTTTGTGGTCTCAGTCAAAGCAAAACTTGCTAAGAGGTGATTTTTTGGCTGCCTTTCGACTTACTTAAATATTATATTATGTAGGTGGGCACCTATCTACTACCTGTAAATCGATGTTCGATCCCTTCTTTTTTGGGCCAAAACATCGTCCCTTCTTTCCTATTGCTGTGAAATATTAATGAAAATTTAGGAAATGGTATTTCATCCCTTCCATTATTATAACCACGACCAAATACTGGATAAAATCTAGGCATTTTATAAAGCTATATCTGACAACCATACAAATCTAAAATCTAACCAAATAATTATTTCTCCTCAGGACGACTGTCATTAGTATCAATATGTCAGTGGGTATGGGACTTAACATCAACCCTACCAAAACCATCCTAATAGCCTTCACTAGGAAAAGGAAACCTCAAAACCATTCAACTTGATGGGAGCGAGAAATGGAGACATAAAAGAAGTCAAGTATCTCTAGTGTCTCTAGACAGTAAACTCCTGTGGAACAAACACGAAAAGGAGATTATATACAAAGCAAAAATGGCTCTAATGGTGTGCAGGAATCTGGCAGGGAGAAATTGGGGTGTGTTGTAACCAAAAATCCTGAGCTGGATGTATACTATCAAAGTGAGACCAGTTATCACTTATGGAGCCATTAAGTGGAGTAGTAGAACTAGCCTATTGACGACGAGAGAAAACCTTTCCAAAATTCAAAGACTATCCTGTATGTGCATTACAGGAGCAATGAGAACATGTCCAACGGCAGCCATGGAAGTGATTCTCCAACCTCACACCACTACATACGGTGGTGGAAAATGCTGCAGAAAGAACAATATACAGACTAAGTAGAGAGGGCATCATTAAAAAAACCACCTCCTTACTTCTTAGGAATCAGAAAACCTGGGACATGCCACAAGATGGTATGATGAAAATGTATAACTTTTCAAAGAAATTCGTTACGGAATTAACAACAACAACAAGAAGGAATGGGATCCAAATACCATTACCAGACGTGGAAAGAATGCCATTCAATCGTACACAGACGGCTCAAAAGCAATAGAAGGAACTTGGGATATGAGTGTACGGACCAGGAACCAAACACTCTGAAAGCTTGGTATCAAGTATCTTTCAAGCGAAAATTCACGCCATAAGAAAGTGTACCCAGTTCAATATTGATAAAGGATATGGAAGGCAAAGGATTATCATAATTTCGGATAGTCAAGCAGCCATTAAAGCACTGAGCTCTTTTGTAATCAGCTCCAAAATGGTTTGGGAACGCCTATGCAAACTCAATGAAATGGGCGAGAACAATATAGTCACCTTACTGTGGATTCCAGGACACACTGGAATATAAGGAAATGAAATAGCAGATGAACTAGCAAAGAGGGGGACTGAAACATCCTTTTAGGGGCCGGAACCCTTTTGCGGTATCTGCTCCAATGTAATATTGGAAAAAATAGGCAAAACCGAAAAAAAATAGAAGCTACTATAGTCTCTGAGACTTTCCTCAGAAACAAGTAGAAATAAGGGAGCACAATATCTTGTAGGTCTCAGTGATTGTCACCCCAATTTACATACATACATACATGGGTATCTGAAGATTTTAATTAGGGAAAACCAATCCTTCTACCTGTTAGAACTTGGTGTGGCATAGACCTATGGGATAATAAACGGTCTCTCTTCAATTCAATTCAAAAAGCTCAAGAAAGGATTATTATAGTCTGCCCCATTATTATACAGGCTTACCGTTAATAACAGCTTCTTTTTTTAAACGTATTACAGAAATATCATCAATTTTATTGCTTTTGTTATAATTATTGAAAACATATTCCCCTATTTCGATATCTTGATAAGTAGAACAATATTTTTCATCTTCATCACAATCGACTTCCATAATAGAATCATATTCACCCAATCGAACTCTGTAAAAAATGAAAGAAGGATTTTTCTCCTACAATCCAAAGACGTTATAAAATTAGATAGATATAGGTACCTACTTACATAGTGTGACGAGTTCCACAATGACCGGCTGTTACTACATAAGATGGAGTTATTAAGGTTCCCGCACAAGTAAAGAGAGGTTCGTCTTGATGATAATCTGGAAACCATCCTAGTCTCACCATCCACGGAAACTGACCTATTTTCGCTTCTTTACCTCCAATTATTCTACCGGTAAAAGTTTGATAAACTGTTTGTCCACAATCTTTTAATGAAAAATATTTCCAATTTGGATGATCGTCTATCGTTTCATAACAGTTCACTAAAATTTTAAATAATAGATCAATTAATAAAAGTGAGCTGTAAAACATGCTCCCTAGTAGGTACAACTGGACAAAATATAGTAATTAACTTTATAACAATGTTCAAAATATAATAATTTTATCACTGTCACCTTTTATAAATTAAAATTGTATTGATTGTGTATTAATACATATAGGTATACGTACCTTTTGTTACATATAATACTGGCAAAATAAGTAAGGCCAATATTTTACATGACATATTTTCAATAACTTTATGCCTATTTAATATTTGATCAAAATATGAAAGATTTAGTAGCTACAATTAATGTTTAACTGCCAAATCCATAAATATCACTAATTTAACATAACAATTAAATCACAAACTGATATAATTTATTTTCATTAGCTTTAAAGTTGATGGGTTCCTATGTAATAAGAGGGTATACGAGGGCAGTACAATAATTTCTATCTTTTATATAGCTTTGAAATTAAAGCTAGCAATGACTAAACCATAAAGGGGTCAGTATGTGAGTAGGTATATAAAGACTCCACCCTAGGGGTACCTACTTATCCCTTAGATTTACGAAGTGACAAAAATGATGAATTCTTTATAGGTACCGTCAACTGGGGTAACTTTGGCCCTTAAGGGTAAATTTGGCCCAGACCTTGGAAAAAGATGTTTTTGCTTACTACGAGCCAACCAATACAGTTATCGACTTAGTTCTTGTGTGAAACGACAGGTAGCAGCACTGCCTAGACTGCTATGCCAAAAACGATGCAGTTCCTTAGTTTGCCACCGTTACAGTGGTGCTCCATCTCCATATTAACAAGTTGCTCATCTTTTGACAGCTTCCAGCTTTTGTTGCTACAGCCTAAACTGCACATGATTTTCAACTGGTAAGTGTACATTAGCTTTGATTTGTAACTTGTTAAAAGTATTTGATATGTGCCTTGTTCGTAATTAAGCTTGTTTATTTATAATATTCAATTTTCTATGTTAGGGCAACTTTGGCCCACGTTTTGGAGCAAGATTGGTCCTACATGGAGGTTGGGGCAATGTTGCCCCAACATATTTTTTCTTTTTTTTTCTCAGGAAATAATGTTTATGGTTTATAAAGCTGAAAATACTTAATGGCTCTTGATTTTAAGCGGTAAATTACCGTTATAATTTACAAATAAGACTTACACTTCCTGTTATCTTCAGATTACAATGACGAGAACACCCAAAAGACGACTTGGAGGCAGAGCCTACGCCAACTACGAGCCTGAAAACTACAAGAGTACAAATCAAAAGAGATTACTCAGCGAGCAGCCTCAGAAACATACGATATTCCTAGATCTACTATAAAAAATAAGCTGAAGGGTTCACGCACCCCAATAAAACTGGACTTCCAAGGATATTCACAGACGAGGAAGAACAGTACGTCCCTAATAACACAGTATTTACCTGGGACATACCATTAAAGTACTACTAGTGTCCCAATGTTTCCGACCTAGGTGGGATGTTCCTAGAATGTTTCTATTGGTACATAAATACGATTGATATAATGTAACATCCTTGGGATGTTCCTACAATGTTTCTATTGGTACATAAATACGATTGATATAATGTTACATCCTTGGGATGTCCCTAGAATGTTTCTCTTGGTACATAAACATGATTTTCATTACAAAATATACAACTCGTACATATTTGCCAATAATTGTTAATTGTCTTTAAACTTTAACAATGTTTATTAAACCATACATACCTATTAAAATATTATGACTGAAGTATTTGTGATATCTCCCTGCTTCAACATTGCAAAGAGGTAAAAGAAGATTAGAAAAAAAAGAAGAAGACCTAATTTGCAAAAAGTAAGGTTAGAAGTAGAAGTGTTGAGTTCACAGCACGCTGTTGTTGAGTTTTTGTGGTAAAAATAAGCGGTAACCTTGTGAGTGTTGTGGCTTATTTATAAAGTGAGTATTTATATTGGATAGTAAAATGGATAGTCAGAAAAAAAGAAAATTATTAAATAAATATAGTCAGCGCTTTAAACGGCTGAAAAACGAAAATCGAATTGAAAATTGGTGATTGGCTGAGAAGAGCAAAAGAAAGACGATTGAGGATGGAACTAAAACATAAGTAAATGAACTGTTATCATACCCTATGTAACATTTTGTACTAGGTATAGGGAAATAAAGCATTGGTAGACAAGTCATAGCGACCATGCTATGGTTGCTAATACTTGTTTACCAATGCTTTATAATACACTTCCTATACCTACTAGAAAATGTAACATGTTATTTATGGAAAATATTGTTAGAAATTTATAATAAATTGCTCTTGTTTTAAGAAATATTGAAATGTTTTATTTGCACCTAGTGATTTCACTTCCAGTGTATTTTTAGAAACGTTTCTGAGATGTTCTAAACAAAGTACCCCGAATGAACCTAGTACATCCTATGTCATCTTAGAAACATCCTACTGGGATGTTTGTAGAACGTTGAAAATGATGACATGGCTGTTGCCAGATACATCCTAGAGATGTTTCGAGGGAAATGGGGATGTTGTTGGTATGTTTCTATTGTCCCAGAAGGATGTTTCTGGAATATTTTTGGGATGTTTCCGTGTTATTAGGGGTCCTTTGAAGACCATTTAATAAAACTCTGTGACTATATGGTTTCCCTCTAATAGAATTAGATTTTAGATTTGCTGTGAAAGGCTATCTAGATAAAATGCATAGTTATTTCCTTGTTCAAACAAAACTTACCAGGTTATGAGTGGACAAAACCTTTTTTAAAAAGTCATAAACGATTATCATCTCGAATACCCGAATGAGCAAGAACATAAAAGAAAGGTAAGAGAAAAAGTGGGTAAATGCAGAAATCATCGAAGAGTACATGGACAATTTGAAGGAAGTTCCCACCAACACATATCTGGAATTATAACGAAACGAATCTGTCAGATGAACCTGGAAACCGAAAAGTAATCTATAAAAGGGGCACAAAATATGTTGAAAATATTTGTAAAGGCCTCAACTTCGCTAATGTTTTGTGGAAATGCTAATGGGGATATTATTTGCCACCCTATGTTGTATACAAGGCCGAGAATATATGGTCCATTTGGACTGAAAACGGTCCTGATGGCACTCGCTACAACCGGTCGAAAAACGGCTGGTTTGATTCAGTGTGTTTTGAAGATTGGTTCGAATCCCACTTTTTACATCATGTTAGAAAACTTACTGGGCCAATTGTCCTGATAGGAGACAACCTGTCTTCCCACATAAGTAAGCACGTTTTGGAACTGTGTGAAACTCGCAATGTAATGTTCGCTTTGTCTCCCTCCGAACAGCGCACATATTTAACACAACCGTTGTGTAGCATTCTTTGGGCCAACCAAAAGTGGCGTGAAATAATAAGGAAATGGAAGGAATCTACTTCGGGAAGCAAATATTCTACTATTCCTAAGGATGTATTCCCAACGACACTGCTGATGAAGGAATACTCATGAATAAACTAGATGATGAGAAGCAATTTGATTGCCGGGTTTGAAGAATGCGGTATAAAACCATTGAACAAACAGAAGCTATACAGGCTGCCCGAAAAGCAAAATGTAGATCACGACGCTATTACGGAGATTCGTTTTATGAACAGCTCGAAAAGAAACGTGCCGATTATTTGCAAACTGGTGGGCCAAAAAGAAAGAAGAAGATTCAAGTTATCCTACTGAAAAGAGCGTAAGCGACATAGAGCAGCAACTATCATCAAGTGGTACACAAGCTGAAAAAAACCCATCTCAAAGTCAAAATATAAGTCTAACTCAAAACAAAGAAAAAGGAAATGAAGTCAAATAAACAAAGTAAAAATAAGAAGGCAGTCTCTGGCTCATCAGAGGACAAAAGATGACGTGGAAGTTTTTCTGGAATCAGACGGACTTAGTGAAACCTCTTCAGACCTTGAAGAAGTCATTCAAGCAGGCTCTGTCGTCGACCCGTCCGAGTGTGCCGTTGACAACTTTGTTGTTGTAAATTTTACAGTGGACAGGATGTACCCTGGGAGGATCCTAAGTCTCTCTAGTATAGTGGGCCTACAGTGGAGTGTATGGAGAAAAAGCTCAAGTTCTGGCGTTGGCCGAAAAGAAGGACACTTTTTCTTACGTCTGGGAAGATGTGTGTTAAAAATCAAACCACCAAAAATGGCGCCCAAACGCAATCAGATCATTGTTCCTGAACTTGATGTATTTTTATACCTAATCGATTTTCCACAGAGGAGAAATGTTCCATTAAAAAATATTTGAAAACATTCAAAATTACATGTTTATATATTACTGGTGTAAAATGTTTTCATTATTTCTTTCCTAAACTTATTGTACATCAGATGTTGCTCTACTATATACCATGATTATGAATGGGATTACATTGTCCCAAAAATAATAGGTATATATTAGGCTTGATTTTGATGACATTTTTGAATTTGGGACAATGTTACCCCAAAAGTGAGGGTAAGATTGAACCAAATTTTTAAAAGACCATAAAAAATGAATAAATACGTTCTGAGCTTTAATTTTCAGTCCATTTGTTCTCTGAAGTTAGCAGAATTCGATAACACCAGAAAAATTGGATGTCAGTTTGGTATATCTGAGTAATTTAACCAGCAATTTATGAAAAAAAAACGCAAAAATTGGGCAAAAGTTACCCCCGTTGACGGCACCTATACCCAAAGTGCGGGGAGACTAAATGACATGACGCCCAAGTCTATATATCCTTCCTGCTTAAAACGTTGGAAAGACGCCAATATGCGCATCAACAATCAACAGACTTGGCACTTTTAATAATGCATCTGCAAGGACAATTACCAAATCAATGGATAAGCGCCAGCTTTGAAAAGGGAAATCATAATCCATCATCGAGAACACATCCTAGAGCATGCAGGGATTGTCCGCAAGGAGAGGAGTTGTCATACCTCTTCTGTGGGCTATCCTAGTAGATTAATTACTGAAGAGGCTTAAATAAAAAGGCATGCATTGCTTAGGGTATGCAGAAAAAGTCTCGGAGCAGACACAAATTGCCCTAAACTTAATCAACAAGTGGCATCAAGAGGAGGAACTAACTGTGAACCTTCTCAAAACAATGATAGTTGTTTTTACCAAGAAGAAAGTACTGCGAGGATTAAAGTGACTAGTTCTTAAGAAATTCCGGTTGACCAAGAAGTAAAATATTCATGACCACAATCAATACCTACAGAAAACATTACAAAAACGTATGAAAACTGAGG
This sequence comes from Lochmaea crataegi, assembly GCA_947563755.1. Classification (NCBI taxonomy): domain Eukaryota; kingdom Metazoa; phylum Arthropoda; class Insecta; order Coleoptera; family Chrysomelidae; genus Lochmaea; species Lochmaea crataegi. Next base: position 14,776,304 of record OX387434.1, on the reverse strand, counting down.
CTACAAACAAACAAAATTATTTTATCATGTGCCTTTATACCAGACTTAGTTTAAAAATTTTTTTGCTTGTATGTCTGATAGGATTAACTTAGAATTTTGGTGATCAGTGACAAAATTAGGTAACTTTAAATTGCAATATTTTTTCAAAGCTTCAAGAAAAGTGCCTTTGTTTGTTTTTGCTAGACCTAGCATGTCCCCAAGTATCAATGATCTTCATTCAACAGGTATGGGTTTTATTTTAATATCAAACCAAATCACCCAAATTAAATTTTTATTTGAAAATTCTTAGAAATACAATTTATATTATAAAACATTCAAACAACTTCATACACCTTCCAATGCCTTCTTCTCTTCCTGGTACTTATAATGTAAATCATTACAGTCATTGTTATCAATGTGAACCCAACCAGTTTCTTTCATGTGGTACACTCTTACAGTTCCACCAGAATAAGCGTCTCTATGAGTCGCATGATAAATTGATCTACGAGCTAAATCATAGGCATCTTCATCTTTCAAATCCCACTTGTAACCTGAATCTAGAACACCAAAAGCATATATTGAACCAGATCCAACACTGAATACTTTGCCAGCTGTTCTAAGGCCTTCTGAATCAACGTAGTAGAGATGAGGTCCCTAAAAAGAACAAACCTTTAATCATGCTGATATTCATAGTTCAACAATGATTATTCATACCCGTTTATCCCATCCAGCTAACATCATGCCCATGGATAATCCCATTCCTTTATAATTGTAGACCATGTTAGCCATTAATTTAGAAGCTGCAGCTACTGAAATACGTTCTCTATTTCTAAGTTCATACATTCTACATTGTTTTGCTAGAACTCTGTCCCAATATACACAATCTGCTGCACCTCCAGCCAATGTTCCTGAAATAACCAAAACATAAATTTACATGTTAAGTACCCAATTAATTAGTATTTTAAATTTACCCAATAAAAAATCATTGATCTCTACAATCTTCTTCATAGTCTGTGAACCAATAAATTGACCTCCGGTAGCTCTCGAGTCTACTGCAAGAACTACACCTCCTTGATACATGAATCCCAGGGTGGTTGTACCATGATCAAAGTTAATTTTCAGTTCACGTCCAGTATCATCCTTTGTGAATCCAGATAAACTGTTGGCTGGCTAAAATTAGAAAACACAATTAGATTTTATGTATAACTAGTAGATATATGGTTTTTACATCACTGAACGGGGGCACTTCCAAACTCATGTTACTGTTGAAGTTACTACAGAAATGATGCAAGTCATTTTTGAATAACTTATTTTCATTTGAATCGTAGTCCTCCATACCGCAAACTTCCGCTAAACTCATTTTAAATAATATTTTTAGAAGCACTACTAATCAAAATATAATTTAATTATTGGTTAGCCGATGATGGCAATGAATAAACAGAAATTAAAACTTCAAACTTATGTCCATGTCACACATAGGGATGCGCGATACGATCCGATATTCCAGTGTATCGATACTTTTACTTCAGATACTCGATATTTTGTATCGATACTATGCTTTTCGATACATTCCAAGTATCGATACATTTGTACTGTATCGATTCCTTGCGATCCGGGATTTTTAGTGGTAGCGGCGAGTGGCGTTATCTACTAACAAAAGCAAATATATTCACGAAACCGTTATTTGTCGTATGCAGTTTACTGTATTAGTGTAAAGTTTCGTCGTTTATTTATAATTTTGAGTTATTAAAAATATCTTTTGATAGTTTTGTTGTTATTTAATTCATTTCATCACCACACTTTGCTTTTTGAATAGATATCGATACTTCGAGTATCGATACATTAACATTCGATATTCTACTGTATCGATATTTTACGTTCCGATCCGTATCGATACCTAATATCGATACTTTCAAGTGTATCGCGCAACCCTACACACAACAACTTGACAGCTTCTTTTTTTTAACCTAGCTGCATGCGACTATACAGTCACGTCGCAATTTTTATTTATTGTTCAAACTAAAGCAAATCATTGTTGAGATTGTATCCACCAAATTACAGAGATAAGTAGGAAATGCAAAATTCATTTTCAGCATCACATTTAGGTTTATTATGTTATATGGCTATCGATCAACCTAACAGGTATGCAAATTACCTTACACTGTTTACATCACTGTATTTATTAACTGGTTTTTAATACAACTATTTTGTTTCAAATTAAACAGCAAAAGTAAAACTTCATTATCAACGGAATTAGCATTTTTAAACAATATTTCATAATTTTTATTGAGTAATTTATAGATGTCGGTGGAACGCTCGTCGAATGCTGTAGTCATTGGCGTACAAATAGTAACATCGATTTCCATTTAGGGTTGGCGATTCTTTCCAAAAAAGATCGATTTTTGAATCGATTCGAATCGTAGCCTGATGAATCGATTCATAAAAAAATCGAGGTCTAAAAGATCGATTTCTAAAAAATCGATTTTTTTCAAGTTAGTTTTTACAATGTAAATATAAATCCATTTTATGAAAAACAAGAAAGATTCCATAATAAACAATCTCTGGGATCTCTTATCAGTAAAATCATGGATTTTTTAGTTCAGGGAATTCGATAATAACAATTATTTTTATTACCATATCAAAAAATCAGATCAGATATAAAAGAAGACATTTATTTTCTAAATGTATTTTTTACATTAAAAAGTTAAGAAAATAGATAATATAGCTTATAGTTCCCAAAACCAAACCAGAAAAAATCGAATGTCGATTTTCAAGGGTGAAATATCGATCCACTGAATCGATTCAGTACAACATATCGATTTAAAAAATCGATATATTTGGCCCGAGGAATCGATTCTTCGATTAATCGATTTCAGATCGCCATCCCTATTTCCATTATTCATTTTCTACCTTATCTATGTTTTCTACTTACTTACATAGCTCTATACTTCACACGATTTTTTGTTATGATGCCCATTTTTAATTTTTTAATTTTTTCTAAAACGATTAAAGTGGTTACATTAAATTTTTAGGTAAAACTTTCCGAGACGTCTATGTCGTAAGAAATGAGCAGATTTGATGTATCGTATTTTGTAGAACTTTGACCATAAATGTTAAACAAAAGTGTTTGTTTTGTTTAATTGCCGGCTGACGGTGGCAAAATCATATTCAGTAGTTTATTTGTGATATTGACAATCTCTAAAAAGTTTTTAATGCAGTTAGTTTAAATACTTAGACATGGGAGCATATATTTTGTTGTTGGTATTGACCTTCATTTCTTCAGGTAATTCCATAAATTATTATATAACGAAAATTCTGAGAATTGATATTTTTTATTCCAATTTATGTAAATAAATTATTGAAAGCCATTTATAATTGCCAATGTACCTAATTACTGCATTTATTTAACAAACATAAATACATTAATAAATAATTTCTTTTAGGTTTAGGTTCCCCAGATCCACCAACTCCTGTTTGGAAGAAAACATATTCCGTAAAAGGAATTTTAAATATTCCATATGCTGAGATACAGGAACCATTCTCTGTTTGGTATGATATTTTTAATAAATTGTAAAATGCCAAAAAATTAAAAACTATGGTGCATGTTTTATGTAACTGTATAAATCTTGTGATTCCTAAACATTAAAATAAAAGCAATTGGCTTACAGGCTATTTTGCTAAAGCTTTGAAAAAATTAATAAACCAAGATTTAACAACAGTAAACACAGAAATAGTTTCAGTTAAATTTACATTCTCATTTGATAACTGTTGAACTTTAAACTATATTATCATTCAATAAGTATCCAAAATGTACAAATAAATTTCAATGTAAAAACTTTTTTTCATATTTCTGGAATATATTTATCTGTTATAATGATCCCAGGAATGCAAACATCTTGGATAACTAAATATTTCATTGCAAATTATTTTACAATAAAATGTTATGCTTATTTTATAACCATTTTTTAAAGAAAACTTGAAACTTTAAACCAGGTACTTGGTGCTATAGACGTAAATTATGAATTTATTAAAAACACATAATGCAATCAGTACATTGGCCTCACTGGACAATAGCCTGTTGACCTATCTGAGTCAGCAAATAATTCTGGCAACATTTTATAATAAATATCTACAATACTATGACGAATTTTTCATATATGTATAAGGTAAATATACCAATATGCCTGACGCTATAAGGAAATGGTCACTGTAATAATTAAGTTATTAATAGAGAATCAAAAAATAAGGTCCCACTTGTGTTCGTGCAAGCTGAATATGCGTTCGATTAAAGGGAAAATATTTTTATTTTGTTTATAATACCAATTAAAATATTTTTTTAACATATTATTTGCTAATTTGGATTTGTACTAGTAGCTGACATGAGAAAATTGTAATTTCACCAATAGCTGACAGGTAACGTCCCTATAGCGGACAGCTAAATAAATGAAAATAATCTTACTAAAGGCTAAATATTAACATGGTATTTTATTGAAAAAAACTAGAATTACATAAAAATTAACTTAAATAAGTTTTGAGATTTTCTCTCACTTATCTCAGGGTGTCTTTTTAGAAAAATAGTATACCAATGTCGACCAGGCCTATTATCGGTAAATGAGGTTTCCAATCTTAAGTGCTGCACTATAAGCTGTACACTATCCAATAAATACTTCTTATTAATTGGGAAACCATTTTTTGCCGTGTGAAAAAGCCAACGGACAAGGCCATTCTCTTCTTGAGTTGTTTTCTTTTTTCAGGATATTTTTTTATGTGTTTGTAATACAAGGTGGTACGGGGAACTTTATATAGCTTACTGACCTCCAATATATTCATGCCCTTTTTTACTATCCGAAGAGCATTTTCCATAGCTTCTTCGGAATATTTAAGAATTTTATTGTCCATTAAAAAAAAAGAAATAAATGAATTCCAAAGTTTTAAAACCAATATATTGTCAGCTACTGGAACATAGTAATAGTAAATTATTGTACCAGTGCCTGACAATTTGTCAGCTTTTAGAAATATCAATTTTAAGGGACCCAGTACCTGACTATTATTAAATATATCTTTAAAATATCAAAAATATCGTTAAAAATACAATAATTATATCAAAAATATTCCAATGTTTAAGTTACAAAGAAATATTTACCTTTTAGATAAGTTTAGACAGAAATTTTCGCATTTAATGAACACCACTTTCTTACCAAACACCTAAGAATTGACAAGCTGTTGATACTAAACCCAAATGGCGCAGATTTAATCAACTGTAAAAAATACAATTTTCTGTTTTATAAAACAATGTGTATATGAAATACTCCAAAATATTCAAAGGTGGCTCTACACTATCAATAGTAGACCTCAACGTAACCCTATTCTTAGTTTTTGGAAATTATTTGTAAGATCCCAGGAAGACTGTCAGCTTTTGGGACAGTGTCAGGCATTGGTACATTTACCCTATACAGGGTATATTTTAAATTTGGCTAATCAATTTTTAGGTATGATGAACCTTCAAAACAATCCCGAATTGATTACTATGGAGACATGGTACAGACTTATCAGTTGGGTGGTAAAGGCTACGGAACTAGTTTGAAAGTAGCACCCATCACAACAGAAACAGAAGAAAATGTAAGAACTTGTCTTCAAGTTAATGGAACTGAAGATAGCCAAATTACACCTCAAAGTGTATTACCAGATTTAACTCAATTCAAAAAAGATGGTATGTGTATTGATATATGCAATCTGTAAAATAATATTTTCTTAAAACAATCTTATTGCAGGAACTGAGGTAATAAATGGATTAGAAACAGAAAAATGGCTCCTAATTGAAATAATTGGACATAAAGTAAATAAATACAGTATGTGGATAACATCAGAAGGAGTGCCAGTAAGGTTAGTAAAAAATTGTTAGTTGCATTTAATAATTTTTAACATGATCGTAAATTCCAAATGCTTGGATTTTTAATGTGAAATGCCAAAGTTTATTTATTGGTGAAGGCTGTGACAATTCTTTATAATAGTTGAGTTTGTTGTCTTCTTCAATACCTATATGTAATATGGTCCCCATATTACAGGGTTCATATATCTTTGAAAAAGTTCATCACAAATTTCTAAGGTATGTAGCTTACAAAATGCATATCCTGGTGGTATAATGACATCATGTACAGTATTAACATTATGTCTTTGGAAAATAAGTACTTTCACGGAACTTACTGTACTATTCAAGCTGATCTCGGGCAGCATCTCTTGTCCAGAACTTCTTTCATTGTTTTCCTTTAAAATTCCTAGTAGGGTCACTCGTAGTTACAACCTTTTGGAAGTTCCCTTTCACAGTACCAATTATGGTTACCATTGCTTGGTTTCACGGCTTGCACAGTCCGTAAATTCATATTGTGATTTGGGGCATAATTTTACTGGAGTTTCATTGAATAATTTCAAAAGTAATTTAAGAGTTTTAATGAGCTAGTGTTTATTATTTATATTATTATTGGGGCATAATTTTACTGGAGTTTCATTGAATAATTTCAAAAGTAATTTAAGAGTTTTAATTAGCTAGTGTGTTTATTATTTATATTATTTTATTTTATTATTTTTGTGTTTATTATGTTTGTTATTTTATTACATCATGCGTCATATTATATCATATTTTATGATGGAATTGTTATTTCTAATGTTTTTTTGTTTAAATTGTAACTAACTAAATTGTATAGTTTTTATACTTTTATCTATGAATGTATTTCTTCAAGGGGGTGATCCCGTTTACTAATAAATAAATAAAGATAATTTCTTACCCTTTCTAAAAATCTATACATTACTTATTGACATTTACCTACTCAAGTATTTGGGGAAACATCTACTTTTTCATGTTAAATTAATTTCATTTTCTTTAATTTATATAATTTCAGATATGAAATGAAGGGATTCAACTCCCTATTAGGCAGTCACTATGATCACTATTATTTAGATTATGTATTCTATGACACAGGTGCTATTCCAGAAGACGTCTTCAAAGTAGCTACTGGTAAGTAATTATAATAAATATACACTTTTTATTCAATAAAAACATAATTATTTTCATAGATTTGGTATGCGGCTCTTTCCCTGGACCAGGGGACAAACACATTTACACATTCAATCCCATGGCTGAATTTATTAAACCCGAATACACCGGACACCTTGATTTTGAGTTCAATAAGTTTATTAATAAACATAGAAAACAATATGCAGATGAAAAAGAGCACACCATGCGTAAATCAATATTTACACAGAACATCAGATTCATCTATTCAGTCAATAGACAAAATAAAGGTAAATAAATATGGATTCTAATATAATGTTTTTATTAATTTTATTTATTTATTTTCTAACTAACCCCGGTAAAATTTATATATTAAAACTAGCAATTGTCTTAACGCATTTATTTCTACACTGAATATTTGTATGCACACCTAAACTCTTATCGATTCTATGTCAATATTCATAACTGTTCATCTGTATATAGGTCTCGAACCAAAAAGGTAGGAAGTTTTAACTCAAGTACAGCACTTGTTTTTATCTTTTTGTTTGGTCTTTAATCAACTTCATTTCACGAGCAATTTTTTTAACACTGCTCAAACTGACACCCGTTTCGCCAATTCGACAGGCTCCTAAACTTTTTTAAAGTATTTTAATAGTTGATTACTCACAGCCTCTTTTCTCATAAAATGAATAACATTAGCTATACTTCCCGTGTTTGACTATTTAAAATTTTGCATTTGAGACTTGATTGAAACTCCATTATTTTAAAAATAATTTTTCCTAGAATGTACCTACTCAGATAATTTACTCGCTGAATTTCTCTCAGCAACTGACTGCTCCTGGACAGTCTTTCCGCACGACGAATGCGCATCGTTGGCTTCAACGTTTCCAAACTTTCAGGTGTTTGTGTCCTACTGTAAAACTATTTTTTTTGCCAACCTTACCGGAAATCCAATCAGATGAACACCAAAAGTAGAGCGGAAAGAATTGATTAACAGCCCAAGGGCGGAAAATTCTCAACGCTACGGTTTTTGAAGTTTTCCATCATCTGTCACTTGAGTACTTTGACGTTTCATGTCAATCTTTTAATTAAACGTCAGTGAATGTCAAAGTTTTTTGTTATATTTTCCTATTTTTTGGTTTATTCGGTAGGCGAAAAACAGTTGTGAGTCACACATGCAGGAAACACTTTAGTCGCACTTAACTATCAACTATACCCTCGCTTCGCTACGCTCGCTTGTGAATCTAATAGTCTCGGGCTGCTAAAGCTCATTTTCTACCCTTGTGAAAAAATATATTATTGGAGTTTACTACTTAAGAAACGATTTTCATATTCAGCCCGCGGTATTAACATTTTATGAGGAGTAAAATCGACTTAACTAAAAGTGACGCGTTACGTTCCTTTGCGCACCTTTCACTTCGAGATTATGTATCTTATCCACGCTTTTCACATAAATAAATGCTTACAATCAATAAATCTGATACTATTATACAAGCCTTTTATTTGTAAATAAACAACTTCGATTCATGCATTATGAGGCACAGGCCAATGAAAAAGAAGGACTGCCAAATTGTAATTTCTAGTTTTCTTAAAGTAAGGAAAAAGAACTATACAGTTTGGCAACGTCACAAAATTTTGTTTTGCAACGTCATCGTCTTTTTATCGTAAATAAACCATATGTGTATAAATACATAAAATATCGATGACAATACCTACAATAATTTTAATTAAATAAAAAATAATAATTAATTCCTTTAAATTATGTGATAAAACGTCACTTTTTTAGTTTTGACATACATCATAATATGGTCTATATACAACAGCATGGTTGATAAATTATTATGTCTCCGTAGCCGAGTGGTATATAGGTTTGGCAGCGAAAATTATGAATTGTATGCGTAAGGTTCGAATCCTGAACACGGTGATAATTTTTATTTGTTATATTGTGACATTTGTATATGAATAACCTTCAATAAGAATTTTTTTTATAGCATCAATATTTTCAAATTTAAATGAAAAATTTAAACCATTAATTTTTTTATCGCAGCAAAAATCTTGGCAATAATTATTAGTATTATCATTATTAGGGCCAGGATTTTTGCCTTTAAAGTAAACTCCAGTCGAGTGTCGGCGGAGGTGACACACACACTTTTTCATTTAATATTCAATATAAATTATGTTATTTTTTTAAGGTTATACTTTAACTGTAAATCATCTCGCTGATAAATCAGAAAATGAATTGAAAGCTCTTCGTGGTAAAAAGTATACAGGTGTTTACAATGGTGGACAACCTTTTCCCTATAAAGCCACTAAACAAGATGATGTTCCCGATCAATTTGATTGGAGAATATTAGGTGCAGTCACTCCAGTTAAAGGTTGGTACAATTTATCTTAAAATCTATAAAAATTTAGTGTAAAGGTTTCTAATGTGTATTCTGTATCTGATTTTTGTCCAAATCCAGCTTGATATTCTCTTAAGTCCGGCCAGCTAAGTGATTAATTTAGAGTATCGAAAATTACACAAACGGACAACTATGACTTTTCAAAATCATTCATTAAAGGCCCCTATAAATGTGTGTGTTCACGATTTGTTATTAGTTGAAACCGTGATGAAGTCTCAGTATTTCAGAAAATGTAAATGTGATGTACCCACACTTTTTCGATACTTTAATGACCAATATTTTGCTGTATCGATATAAAATTTACGATCCATATCGATTTATAGTATCAATACTTCACTTAGTATCGAACATCCCTACAACTGGCGATAGAACCGTTCTGGGTATCGTTCGCACAAGTGCTGTATTTCTTTCGCATTCCAATTGATTATAGTACCGTTCTTGGGACGATACAAAAACTGTACCTCCTAGAAGGGCGATAATCAATAATTCGAGTTTCCGCACTATACAGTACTCGATACGATTCCAGAAAGGTTCATAAATGCCAGTTGGAACAAACCTGTTGACTAATCGAAGACTCGACTATGCGGCTTTGCTTGAGCCGCGTCTCAGTTCGATAAAGTTCTGGAACTGAGTATCTGTATGTGATTAAATACATAATGGGTTATGTAAACACTCCTCCATTGGCCACATCGCCTCAGCCTCATCATCGTCTTGTACTGTTCGGTTCACCGTCTTTTTTATACAGACTGGGGATGAGAGAAGACGGGCCTTAACACGTATATTAATAAAGACGATTAACAATATAGAATATTAATAAATGTTGGTTCTATTGTTACTTTTATTTTAGATCAATCTGTATGCGGTTCGTGTTGGTCGTTTGGAACAGTAGGAGCAATAGAGGGAGCATATTTTTTGAAAAATGGTGGAAATCTAGTTAGATTATCTCAACAAGCACTCATCGATTGTTCTTGGGGGTAAGACAAAAATGAAACATCATCTTATTACCGAATTACCAGACTTCACAATTTTGTGTCTTCAGATTAACAGAATAAAATGGCGTCACTAGTGTAAATGTGAAGTTGTCGATAGTCTTAGTTTCTTGTTCTTTGGTTTAGCTTGATCGGGACAAAAAAATAATTATTGGTGGACATTTGACATTTATTACTGTTTATTTCTTGAAATTCATGCATTATTTTCATTTTTTCTTTGTGTGTTGTGTGTAACATAATTTTATTTATTATAATAGATTTAGTATTTAGATCGTGTTTTGTACCATACTGCACCATTATTCTACTAATACATGAAGAACAAATACAAAATTCACTACTTTGCCGAACACCGATGAAAGAAGGAAAACTTGGTTTGAAGCTGTTGGAGCATTTTTTACGGCAATTAAGAGACAGATGCTACTGGTTTGATTCACGAACTTCTGCAAAATGATTTAAAACAAAAATCTAATCCAGACTTACAAGAAGAAGAACTGGCAGATGGAACAACTAAAGAAGTACTCTTTCACACAAATATTTGCTATAGCACAATCTCGTGAACTAGCTGAAGGAGACTTTGAACCAGATAACGTTAAACACGTCAAAAGAGGATCAAATATGAGAAAAAGTATTGACGATGTGAAAAGCGAGCGAGACACAATAGAAACAAATCGAAATCAGTTTCGTCCTCAGATTTCACAAACAACGATAACCGCAGTAACGTTTACAAGATCTAGAATACTTCTGAACGATGCAAAAAAATAGATGTGTGTATCAATGGATTTATATGCACTATGGATTAGGATCCCGGTTCAGTTTATTCTATTATCAATACAGAATGCTGGAAACGAATCGGTTGACCACAACTATCTGCAGGACCCAAATTACGAGCCTATGGTGATTTCTAATTGAAACCAGAAGGATTAGCATATGTCAAGGTAGAAGTCAAAGGTTACGAAAAAAATTAAAAGTTGTTGAAATGGAAACTACCAACCCATTGCTCTTTGGTCTACAGTGGAGTGAAGAGTTTGGTATGAAATTTCCTGCACCTGTGTTTACTTAATACAAACGCACGCTTCATCCACACAAGTACAGGAATCATACGCTGAGCTATTTGACTCGAAATTGGGACTTGTCAGAAAATACCAAGTTAACATTAACATAAAGTCAGGAACTGAACCTAAACATTAAGCGAGACCTATTAAGTTCAGTATTAAGAAAAATGTAGAAGCTGAACTGGAGCGCTTAGTCAAAGAAGGAATAATATCGAAGGTTCATCCAAACATCACGCCAATAGTGGGCAATGCCCACAGTTAATGTTGTTGAATAAAATAGACAAATTCGAATTTGTGGCGATTATCGCATTACGATAAACCCAGTTTTGAGCTGTCACACACATCCAGTACCACTTTTCGACCAACTGAGACAACAGTTAGCTTATGGTGAAAAATATACAAAAATTGATATAAACCCAAGTGAAACAACAAGAAAATGCAAATAACTTGATGTCACTATAACCTCAACTTTTTTTCTCTTGACTACACCAGGAGTTCCCAAACTTTGTTATTTTGTCTCGGCACTCGTAACTAGTCGAAATAGGTTACAATGATACCAGGTTGATAGGGACAACAATTCAAACACCCAGATAATGCTGAGCTTTTATATTTATATTGACACACAATAATCGATATATTACTTAAAAATAATAAGAAACAAAATACAATGGCAACTAGTCAATGTGACTTGTCAGCTTGGCGATCTTCACACATTTTTTCAAAGAGTGTGATAAGGCTTGACACCGCTACTGTCATTTCTTGCTCCACATTGATCTTTGAACGATTTGCTCTTTATTCCAGCTACTGCTGAAAATCCTTCTTCGCATAAATAAGATGTCGCAAAGGGAATAAGAATTCTTAAAGCTTTTGAACTTAAAGCTGGATATTCATTTTGGATCGATAACCAAAACTCCACCAAATCTGAACACGTGAATCTTCTTTTAAGGATGCTGGCGCAGGAGAGTTCAATGAGACTCTTCTTCTTGCGAAGTGAACACTGGTGGAGTTTGTGCGTGAAAAGGATATTGGATCCACGTACATTTTTCGACATCGTCTTCAGCAAAGTATTTCAAAAACCATTTAGTGAGCTTCGAAATGTATTCTGTGTAACTGGACATAAAGTATTGTGAGACAACAAGCTCATTAGAGGCCGCATATTTATGCATTTGCAGAAAACAATCTTTACCTCCATCTTCATTAATATTTTTTATCCACAACTGCAGTTTTTTCCTAAATCCGTAATCTTCTCCAAAAGTTTCAAGATGTGTATGTTATTGCCTTGCAGTGACAGATTCAGATTATTTAGTTTGTCAAATATATATAAATATTATGCTAGTTTTAGCAAAAAGTCTGGTTCGGCAAAGTAATTAGAATTTTCATGACCTTCTTTTTGTAAAAAATTGTGAATTTATTTATGTAATTCGAATGCACGAAATAAGACATTTCCACGTGAACTACAGTAATACAGCAGGTCCGTGTGTTGTTCAGCTCCCACATCCATGCATAGTTTTTTGAAAAGTCTTGCTTTTAGCGGCCTAGCTTTTATGTAGTTTACTACGTCAATGACACGTTCTAATACCTGATTAAATTCAGGGCTCATTTACTTCGACGTAAGCGCTTCCCTATGGATGATGCAATGGGTCCACATAGCATGCAGTGCTTTTTTACGAATAAGCCTCATCAAGCTGCAGACCAAAGTCTTTGCCCTTCATTTTTTCTATTAACTGCTGATTGAGATCCTCAGCTATGTCATGGATTCTGCGACTAATAGTGTTGTTAGATAAAGGTCGCACACTTTGGGATCCCCTGGACTACACTATCTTTTGATTATTTTGTTCCATGTCACAATTTGTGCCTAACTTCAATTTATACTAGTGACGTCAGAAAGTAAAAGGCGAATTTTAATAATTCGATTTATTAATTGTTGATAAAAACAAAACAATTAAATTTTATAAAATATGGTGTGATGTAATTTGTTCCTTTATAATTAACTATCTGTTATGCATTAACAAGAATCTATTTTTAGTTGAACACCCTATTGCTTCTTTATTTTCCTAAAACTGATCTAAATTATTTTAGGTACGGTAATAATGGATGTGATGGGGGTGAAGATTTCAGAGCATATCAGTGGATGCAAAAACACGGAGGTTTACCAACTGAAGAAGATTACGGTCCGTATTTAGGGCAGGTAATTAAAACAAATAATTGTTGAATCTTTGTCTATATTCTTAATTTTTTAGGATGGTTATTGTCATGCAGCTAGTTTACCTAAAGTAGCTAAAATTACAGGTTGGGTAAACGTAACTTCAGGTGATGAAAATGCTTTACGATTAGCTTTATTCCGTCACGGTCCCATTAGCGTTGCTATTGATGCCAGTCATAGAACTTTTAGTTTCTATTCAAATGGTGTTTACTATGATGAAACCTGGTAAGACTATTTTTGATTAAAAATGTTATTAGATTAATCAATTATTCGATTTTAGTGGTAACAAGGAAGAAAACTTGGATCATGCTGTGCTTGCTGTAGGGTACGGAAGTATAAATGGAAAGAACTATTGGTTGGTTAAAAACAGTTGGTCGACTTATTGGGGAAATGATGGATATATCTTAATGTCGTCGAAGGATAACAATTGTGGTGTGATGACAACACCTACTTATGTAACTATGTAAATAATAGGATACGTTTCCTTTTTTTCAGTGCTCTCTATTTTTAATTAGTAAGTAAAGTAGGAATGAAGATTTTGCTATTTTTTGTTAAAAAATGTTTGTCTTTTTAATTCAATAAACTGTAACATTAGACTCGTTTCTATTTACTTTTTTGTGGCATTACAACCTAAAGATACGGTTGATGTAGACACTTCTTTTAAATAAAATGGATTTTAGTTTACTATTGATAGATTGGTACAGTGCCCTTCGTATAATTTAGTAGGTCATTCACATTATTTTTATAATATTGTATAGATATGTTTATCAACAATGATATAAAAGTGAGCATAAATATAGTAAATTTTATACCCATTTAGAATAAGACCATCCTTATTTATTATTAATAAATCGGTTGAAACAAAAAATTACCAACAAAAATGAACGTCGTAACTAATTTATTAGATGTCACGTTTTTGAAGTTACGTCAAATTTTGATTTCATGTTAATGTCATAACGCAAAATAAGATATAAAAATGCGATATTCTGATGAATCCAAAAAACTTGTGCTTAATGTAGTAAACTATTTTCAAAACGATTTAGGATCTCGATTTATGGCAATTCAAAAAGCGTCCGAAGCACTAAAAGTTCCAGAAAGCACATTATATAATCTTGAAAAACCAAACAGAGCTACAGATTTCGAATTTAGAAGAAATATGTCTGCAAGCGTTTCCCGGAGCAAAACCCGAATTACAAAAAATACCCTGCATTGTTTGAGGGAAGTAATTTATAAAATGTATGCGCGAAAGGATAAAATCACAGTAGAAACTATTTTACGGCAATTTATTGAAGAGTCTCCAGAAACTAAGATTTCCAAAGGTTCGTTATATTTGGGAATTAAAAAAATGGGTTTTCATTTCAAAAGCAGGATGGAAGAAAACATTTATTGGAAATGCCTGCAGTCAGATTAAAAAGAATAGTATTTTTGAACAAATACCATGCTGGTAAAAGCGAAAAGCTCTTTACACCTGTTTTTCTGGATGAGACATGGGTTTTTAGTAAAAGCGGGGACAGAAGAATGTGGCAAGATGGTACTAAACACAGTGATTTAAATATAACTGGAAGTGGGACACGATATGTAATTGTTCATGCCGGTAATAAAAAAGGTTTTATGGCAAATGCATCGCTTATTTTTAAATGCAATAAAAAAACTGGCGATTACCATGATAACATGAACACCGAAAATTTTGAAAATTGGTTTAAACAGCAACTAATTGTAAACTTGGAAGAACCATCGTTAATTATAATGGATAACGCAACGTATCACAGTCGCCTGGATGAAGAAATCCCAAGAAAAAGTTGGAGTAAAACACGCATGTTAGAATGGCTCAACAAAAAGAATATTCCTTTTCCAGATCACATTTTAAAGGATGCTGTTTGGAATATAATTGAAAAGCAAGTTTTGCCAGAAAAAAATTATCATTTAGACAAATACGCTGCCGAGCATGGTCATTGTGTTCTCAGGCTACCACCCTATCATTACCATTTTAATGCCATCGAAATGGTATGGTCAGAAACTAAAAGGCATTATGACCAAGCTATTACGAAAACTGCAAGGTCACCTACTGAAGTCTTAAAAGTATGGAATGACGTTGTAAAAAATGTACCGGAGCAACACTGGCAGAATTACATAAATCATACAGAGAAAATTATTTCTGAAGCATGGGAAGTAGAAAACAAACTGGACCTACTAAACATCGAACCTATGGTGATCTCTGTATCCAATGAATCCGATGATGAACTATCACTTTCCGAAAGTTATTCTAATTTAGAAACTAATTAAACTTTGCCTTGAAGATCACGTTGTCATTTTTTTAAAATCTAGAATTTGTACTTAATCGAACTCTGAATTGCCATATTTTTCTAAGAAAACTATGTATCTAGTTAATAAAACAATGTTTTTAAAATTAGTGCGCTTCTTTTATATTCTTTTATTATGTCAACATCTTTAGAATTTTATGAATTTCATAAAATTAATTTGTATTATTACAAACCGCCACTGATAATATGAAATTTCAAGTCACTACGCCAATGCAATAAGAAATATGTCAAGCATTTGACATGACAAAGGTCATAACCTAATTTTTTTCATGCGGGTTCAGATGGTTCAAGAAGCCGCATACGTTAAGTTACTAAAACGGCTGGTACCTCTAAATAGGTATTAATTTTACTATATATAGTTTTGATTAAGACGACAGATGGCTAAACATTTTAGAAATATAATTATAACTTGAACTCCACTGAGACAACAACTGTCCGATAAATGAGAGTCGGGCGTGTGCCCAGCTTTGTAGTGGAACGCTTCGGATGCGTTAATTACTACCAAGCAAGGTCGAACGAGGTTAGTACTTGGATGGGTGACCACTGGGGAAACACCGTCATAGAGCCCGTACAGCCTGCTGCGAAACTACCTCACTCCACTAGGTTAATTTATTCCTGGATTATTCCTGGCTTTGATAAGAGAGATCAATAGCCTCGCCAAGTTGTTTGGAGACAAGCTTTATACCATCACTGTTTTTTAATTACATTTGATATAATATTAACAAATTTACTCCCCTTTCCCTTTGAATAAAATCAAAACAATGTAATATATATTTTATTACTATGCTGAAATACTAGCTACAAAAGTATTATCTTCATTATCTATAGTTTGTGCTCCTGGAATCCTTGCTTGGTTCTGGAATTAAAAATAAACAATTAAATGACACATCACTTTTACAATGAAAGACTAGTCAGACATTTGGCAGTTTTAAACAGTAGGAGATATTTATCAACAATTAAAAAACTTGAATGAATACATACCAGTAATCTAGCTCTTTCCTCAAGTATACCATAAGCAAAATGATTTAAAACGAGTGTTTTGGGCAGGGCCACTCCTTGAAATCTGTAAATAGGTCCACCAGGAAGATCGGTATTCAATTTAATCACATTGGCTACTGTGATTCTGCCTAATTGATTGGTATTTGGTATCATAGGTCCTTTTGAAATATCTATGTGGGTACCAGTTCTAAATAATGTTACTTTACCACTATTGTGTTCTGCTATACTAGGTATTTGTTGAGATTTGTGAGGATTATTTTTGAAAATATCAAATGCAAGATCTGTAGAGACATCTAAATATTCAAAAGGGTGTTCTTGTTGGCAAAGTTTGATCATTTCTATTGATAATACTTTTAATTCTGCAGCTGTCGGTTTCCAATCATCTAATTCTAATTGTACATCATACACAAAGCTTCCAGATTTCACTACAAACATATTATTAGTTAAACATCATTTAGAAATTAATTTAACTTACCGTTTGGACTAGGAAAACTATGTAAGCAAACTCTAACGTTATCTTTAAATGCTTGTAAAGCCACTGCACCCATTAGAAAACTGCAGCTTCTCCAAAATGTTTTATTAACTAATGTTGGATTTTGTGAGTGATAGTGAAGAAAATCTAATTTGCAAGAATCTGGCAATGGTTTGTGCATGTGCCATAATGCCTCGCCATTTAATAAACCAACGACTGCCTTATTACACAACTGATCTCCCAAATCTGTAAAATGAATAAGGTGAGAAAATATATTGCTATTTATCAGTAGATTAGATTTACGTTTGGCACAGTCGTAAGGTGTGGAGATATTTTTATTCATAACAAGTACTTCATGTTTTGGGGTGCCTTCATAACTGATTTCAATTTTTTCTATTCGCCCAATTGCTTCCTTTTGTCGAGATTGTTCAACGTTAAAAAGATCATTTTGTTGTTTCCCTTCATCTGAGAGATATCCTGAAAACAATATTATAATTCACAGTTTTCTAACAATGTTATTACATATACTTTTCATATGACTAAAAATGGGTCTCTTCAACCTGTTACTGACAGAATTCATCTTTATTTCCCAATAATTAAAACAAAAGGATATAATTTGAAAAACTATAAATGTTTATATGTAATAGGTTTTAGGTTAGATTCTTCTTCTAATCGTTAGAATCTTCTTCTAACCGTTAGAATCGTCCATAGATCATAGCATAGGTAACTAAAATCCATAGAGAACCTATTTGTACTTGTCGGTAACCACAACCACATGTTAGGCAACTCAATACAAAAATCTGCCATGTGTAAAGGCCGATTTATAAAGTTGCAGTTGCCTTTTCCGCTCGCAGTTGCCGTTCCCGTTGAAAGTTAAAAAGCTACTTTCACATTTGCGCATTTATATTCTCCGTTGCTGTTGAGCGTGACGTTCCTTCCATGATGTTCAGACATAACGAAGTTTTAAGTTTCGCAGTTTGCTGATCATATGCCGCGCTCGAGTGAATCCGAAGATCCCCTGTTATCAGCCCTCTTTCATACTTACGGCTTTCTTTACGCCTCTTTCACATTACACGGTTTTAATCGTGCGGTTAAAAACCGTACCGCTGTTGAAATGGAGAAAGGCATGGGGTCTTTCACATTATACGGCTACGGTTAAATGCCGGTGCCGTGTCGTGCAACAGCCGTGCCTAGTTAAAAGCCGCACGGGCGTGTTCGCCGAAGTGGCGTACGTGCTTTCACATTGGACAGTTTTTTGTCGGACGGCATTAACAGCGTATTTGCAGTTTAGTTTGTGTTTATTGTTTTAAGTGGAATTAAGAATGGATGAGGTTTAATAATCCGTTGATCCTCTGATTAATGGGGTATAACCAAAAAAGGCGATCTTGTGCTATTCTTTTTCGGTAATGATGAAGCAACCACAATGCACAAAGTTTTTTTCGATTCATTTTGTCGTAGGTACTAAACAAATTAAATAAAAATATTGCGGTAAAAATTCGTGCCAATGTAAAAACAACAATGTTCGCCGCAAAAACGCACGAATAAAACCGTGTAATGTGAAAGTGGCGTTAACGTGACCGTGTACGGCAACGGTGCCGTGTGTATTTTGGTTTTTGTTCACATGGGACACGGTAGTAGACGGTGCTCAGTTTTTGTATCAAGTGCACCAGGGTAGATAAATGAAAAATATTTTCCTACCTATTACATTTTTGTTCTTCTTCAGCTACACGTACCATTACACACGGCACCGTTGCCGTACACGGTCACGTTAAGAAAGCCGTAGGTGTGAAAGAGGGCTTATGCTTCCCTAATAGGCCCGTAGCGGGTAACTTTTGCCGCTATCAAAGCTACAATTGTGCTGAGGTATACCTACGCTATTTTTATACATAGATACATTAAATTGTCACGGGTAAAATAAAAAAAATACGAAGAAATAAACTAAACTAACTAATTATATTAAAAAGTCTTATAAGTCTTATAAATAAACATAATATTAAATTAAACTATGATCTACATTCTTCTCTGTCAGAATTTGCAGGCCAATCACAGACGTTGAGACCAGTGTGGAATACAGTGCCAGGTTCGCAATTGAAAACTGTTGGTTTGCCATGATCACAGCGAATATACTAGAAAAAATAATTTCGTTTATTTATACATCCTTCTAATCAAGTTATATGTATACAAATTATTCATATTGACAAAGGTGTTATGTTTGAGCGTTTGAAACCTTCAAGGTCATGCACATATTCTGACTGGATATAAAAAGCTCAATTAGTGACTTGTCCTACCAAAAAGGATGGTGATAAATATTTTATTTGTATTAGTTCAGTACGAAGGTTGGTGGAAGATTTTCCATAAACTAGTGATTGCTAACTTAAAGATATTTACTTCCCAAATATTCGGAGTCAAAATAGTGCCGTCACGTATTAACTTACTTTATTACAATCTTTGTGTTGCATGAAGTCAGCTTCACAATCAGTTAAGTTGTCAGTATCATCTGGATAACTTGGTGTTGACGAAGGTTGGTTATTCGTAGGTGCTGAACCTTGTGTCGTTGTTACTTTTGAAGTCGTTGAAGGTACTGTACTAGGATATGTTGGCTTTTGTTTCGGTGTGGTGATCACTGGAGTACCATCTGAAGGAGTAGTACTTTTAGGACGGTCCCATTCCGGCTAAAAAAAGTTAGAAAATAAGAACAAGTTTTATGTATGATGGAAATTAAATTTGTGCTGTTAAAATATTTTTACCCTGGGAGTGGTGGAAATATGTGGTTCGGGCACGTCATACGATTTCATATTGGCGTGTAAAATGTGAATTAGGGCATTTTCTGGTCCACATAGTCCACGGAAGTCGTCCATATCTATGGCCCACGTCATTGCGCCAGCGTATCCCTTGGATTTGATCCAATCCATTTTGATTTGAATCGATACCGGATCTTCGTAGCCTACCCACTGAGTTCCTGCAATAAAAATATATTTAAATATTTCTTCAATTTCTTTTTTATCTTTTGAATTACCTTTATAAGCATAAGGAACTTTTCCTTGTTCGTCCCACTTTTTAGTCCATCCATTACTTTCTTCTAAGAGTTCTGCACAGATCTAAAAAGTGAAATAACAAAAAAATTAATATATTTCACTAATAATTCGTTTCTACTTCCTCTTCTTAAATACTTTTTCAATTATAAATGAAGATATTTACTTCGTAATATGCTAAAAATCCAGTTGCGTTCGTAAAAGGACCAGGCGCTCCACCCCCTGCTTCTTTATTTATGTAAGTTCCAAGATTATAATTGGTATTTCCAGCACTTAGAGTAAAACTTCTTCCATAAAATGGTATACCAACAACAAGTTTCTTTGGAGAACAACCTGAATCCACCCATAATTGTAGTCCGTCATTCTACGACAAATTATTTTTTAAGCAATTATTATATTAAGGATTTAATATTATTTCAACTTACAACATTGAGCTTTTCATATGCCCATTGGTCATGTGGTCTTTTATTAAGAGGACTGTGAGTATCGGCAAAACCAGCCCAGTTTCCTCTTAAATCGTAAGACATCACATGAATAGCGTCCACTAACCTAAAAAATGATTTTAGAGTTAAGAAAGCAAGCGTGGTGTTGGATTATTTACTTACTCGCAAAGTTCTGGTACGTAATAACCTTCTTGAAGTCTAAATTTAGCCATTGGTACTGCCATAGTTATCTCCCAACCTTTTCCCACTTTATTAAATGCGGTTCTAAGCTCTTCGACGAAATAGAAAAACTTATCTTTGTCGGAGAAGCTACCACCACGATCAGCAGCTCCTGGGTATTCCCAATCCAAATCGAATCCATCCAAATTATATTCATTCATAAAAGCTGAAAAATAATGTAACTATTTTGTATAAAATACACCATTTACATTTTTTCTCTCACCAATAACGCTGCTGATAAACATATCTCTTCTGGATTTTTGGGCAACCATTGCGGAATATTTAGAGCCACCTTCTGCCCATCCTCCAACAGCAACTTCAAGTTTTACATTGGGATGCGTCTTTTTAATATCACTGAAATTTCTGAAACCGTTTTGTTCGACATCCAACTTAAATAAAAACATTAATGATTAGGTTATTACTAAAAAGACCCAAAATCATCCCATGGTTAGTTTTTGATAAACAGCGTGTTAAAAATACAATTTAAACGGTTAATAAGTGGCCGACTTGTAACGAAATTAATACTTTGCTAGAGTCATCATTATACCCAAGTAATCACTAACAAAATCTAAATTAACTCGACCATTATAGAGACACCTAATTTGCATTTGTGATCAATGGAAACTGAATGTTTCAATTAAACCAGTATAATAAGTCATTTGAATCTACAAATCTCAATGATTAATTCCCATCGATAAGTACATTTCTCTTGTATGTATGTATATATTTCTCTTAGTTTTGGTGATATAAAGTTACGCCATGTAAAAATGTAATACAGAGAATCATATTGCCAGATATAACTTAACTATTTGGATAAACATTTTTGGAGAAGTTCAGCAGTACAAGATTCTGCTGCAAGATTCTGCAGGTATCTCTTTTTTGCTAAAAGCTAATTCAAATGAATGCTCAAACTGATGGAGAAAGCAGATTAGAACGGAAATCCTAGAGAGTCTACCTCTCCACCCACATCAACATGCTTATCTGGCAGGCAAATCTACGGAGACTAGAGACTGGTACAGCTAAGTAGGATCTCCGAGGTAGGTACTTTAGATAACCAAGAAAGTGGAGAGGTGGAAGGTGTTGCCAAAATAACAAAATACAGACTAAGTAGAGAGGTAATCATTAGAAAAACCTGAGACAGAAAGCCACAGGAGGGTATGATGAACAAGTATAACTTTTTAAAGCAATTCAACACAGAATACAGTAACAAGAACGAACAGGATCCCAAAACCATTACCAGTCTTGGAAATAATGCCATTCAATGGTATACAGATGACTCTATAGTATAGTGTCACAAGGGCAGAAAATGAGCTTTAGCAGCCCGAGACTATTAGATTAGTTGATAGTTAAGGGCTGCTAAAGCGTTTCCTTCATGTCTGACACTCAAATGTTTTTCGCCTACCGAATACACCAAAAAATCGGGAAATATAACCAAAAACGTTTAATTAATGAAACGTCACAGTACTCAAGTGACAGATGATGTAAAACTTCAAAAATTGTGTCGTTAAGAATTTTCCGCCCTTGGGCTGCTAAACAATACTTTCCGTCCTATTTTTGGTGTTCTTATGATTGGTTTTCCGGTAAGGTAGGCGACCGAAGCAATAGAAGGGATAGGAGTGTACGTACCAGGAACCAAACGGTCTGAAAGTTTGGGAAACCCCAAAGACCTTTCAAGTGGAAATCACGCCATAGGAAAGTGTGCCAGTTCAATATTGATAAAATTAGTGAATATAGATGACGGCAAATGGTTTGGTGATTCAAAAAGAAGATTATTAATCGAGGATCGAGTGCAATGCAATGCAACCAATGTTATACCAAACCTGGGCAATATTTTGGCAAAACTAGAAAAAGTAACATCGTTGAAAACTGTACCAACAAATTTTTATGAAACTGCAGCAGATCACCTAAAAGTAGCTCACTTAACGTCAAAATGTCATTGTTATTTTTAAGTATACACTGTAAATATCTTACCTCAGGATCTATCACCAGTACAGTCCATGATGTGTCATCAACACCAATGAATGAATAAATTATATGTGTGCAGAGATCTACCGGAAGGTCTTCTAAGCCATACCTCCCAACACCCGGTCTGTATATGGCCCAGTTGCTGAAGTAACATACTACTTTCGCTGGAGTTGCTTCTTTAAATATATAAAAAAATGTGTAAGTATTTTTTAACTTAAAAAAATTATATTTATTAATTATAAGTCTCAACTATTACATAAAAAAGTTAGGATCATCATTTTTATTAAAAATGAAGTTGTAAGCGAATATTATAAGCCAAGACTATAAAAAAAATGTTATTCACTTTAATAAAGGTCAAGAGCTTCGAAAATGATCGATTATTCAGTCATCTGTATTAGGACGATATAAAGCAGATCTTGGTTTACTGTTTACCTAATTCCCATAATACCGAGACTTTTAGTATCCATCACCAATCTGCTATGGTTCGCATAAACCTGCTTTGTGTATTTGGAAATATGCACAATTCTATATGTTGTCCATCTAGTTTCTCTTCGAAGTTGGTGAAAGTAAGTCCAGAAACATTTCCCTGTCTACAGTAATTGCCAGACAAGCCTGTCTCTGTATACTAGAAAGCTTTGTTTGGACTGTTATGTGTATAGTTTGGCAAAAATAACTGAAGCTGTGAAAGGAATGCGGTCGAAAAGATTCGATATTGCCACGATTAACTATGAAAAAGCTAAAGTGCTAAGTATGCAGTGATAATAATTAGAAAATGGACTTTTTATTATTAACAATATGTCAATAATGATTAAACGTTAGTTTATTAACATTATTTTTTCAATTTCTGAATATTAAAAGATGAACACTTTTCCAAATATGTTATGGGTTTCCTCCAAGCCGGCAACGTCGTGCGAAAATCATAATTACCACGCCCTCCTACTAACTCAATTAGTGAATATTTATCGATCCCCCGTTGCTAGGTAACCACCTGACTTCCTATTGGCAAGCGCGTGCGTGTGTTCTTCCCTCTCACTTCGACATTGACTATCCAGTGGCGTTTATAATGTCAATATTTACCTTCGTATTTTCAGTTTTACTTTTACCAAGAGTTAACAAAAATGTTATTGACTTTGGAAAATGCTTTTTTGAAAAAAAAATGGAGAGAATCAACTGGAACATTTGTTATTTTCAGTTGAATGATAATTTGATTAGTTTTGGAATAAAAAGTTAGGTACTGTAATACTCTTAATTTTGAAACCAAACAAACCCAAAATTGATCCCACTTCCTATAGACCGATAACACTAGCATGTAATAGCTACAAACTCATAGAAAAAATTCGAATCAAAAGACTAGTGTGGTATCCAGAAAAAGAAAGCGCATTCCGATCTAACCGCTCAACTCTCGATGGTATCGTTATTTTGGACTCAAACATAAATGAGGCTTTCGCTAACAACCGATAAGCAATTGCCGTATTCTTCGATATCAACAAGGCTTACGATCAAACATGGACCACACATATTATAAATATCTTACTCAGTTGGGGAATCCAGGGAAATATTGTGGCTTTTATAAAAAACTTTTTGCATAAAAGATCCTTCCAAGTAAAGGCAAATAATGTACTATCTAATTCCAAAACATTATCCAATGGACTACCACAAGGATCGGTGCTAAGAGGTTACTTTATTCTTGATTGCTATCAATGACATACTCAATCAGATAGGCCTTCCTGTTAAAGCCATCCTATATGCAGATGACCTCATACTTTACACTCAAAACAATAACCTGAAATCGTCTGCTAAATTACTCCAAAAATTAGGAGAATGTCTAAAACAAACTGGACTACAATTCTCTACCGAGAAAACAAAATATTTAATTTTTGAAAAAAAAAACCGCAGATAAAGTATTCCTGAAAATAAACAACCAAGAGATAACATATAGTGAAACCGTAAGATTTTTAGGAATAAATTTGTATCCACAATTGAAATGGAACTTGCACATAAAATCGTTGCAAAAGACCGTAAAATCCAGACTTAATTCAATTAAATGCCTGTCGAATCACACATGAGAAGCAGATACTACAAATTTAATACGTATCTACAACTACCTCGGAAGTAAACTCGACTACGGTGATATAATTTATGACTCAGCTTCCAAGGCACAACTGCAAAAAATCGATACAATTCAAAATGTTGCCTACAGAACAAGTCCCATCACTAGCCTACAGGTTATATCCCAATAAATGTCACTTGATGTAAGACATAAATACCAGATGTTATGCTATGCTATGCTTCCAGAGTTTTAGCAAACAAATTGAACCCTGCATTCTTCTCTCTCTTCCCAACCCATTCAAACAATCACATTCCTCTCTCTGAAAAAATCAAACGATCAGGTTTTGACCTTAAAAATTTCACGTTAACCATACCAATTTCCTTCAAAGACTGTAACGAGCTATTTTTTTTGCAAGTTTGATTTTTATTTTTTCCCGTAATATATTTTATTTTACCACTAGGTTGTATATAACTTGTTACTTTACAACCCTTTCTACTACCGCATTGATTTTTTTTTTCGTTATTACCGTTATATATTTTAGTATAAGTCCGAGTTACGCTAATCCAAATTCTACCATACACAATTTATTCATTTCCGATATTTGAATTTTTCAACTGAAGGGACGCCCGGTATATACACCATTTTAATTAAAACCGAAGCCGTTCAGTATAGGTACAACTTTTTGTTGTAAGTAGATACATTTCACGTTTAATTCCCCCACCACGACTACGGCCGAAAAATGTAGCTAGGAGTTTTGGATATAAATTAGTGAACAATTGATAGAAAGGCTCTGATTCATTCCGGCTCTGATTCATCCCGGCTCTGATTCATCCCGGCTCTGATTCATTCCGGCTCTCAATCATTCCTGCTCGAAAATTATTCAGTCTCAATTATTTCGCTCGATTTCTTACTCTATTCCTGTCTCTCTGCATAAAACCGATAAACCGAAAAGTATTGTGAAAATTTAGTGAATTAAGATTGTGTGTGGAAGCTGTATTTTATAAGGTATACACTAAACCGTAGGTAGTATACAACTCTGCTGAACCTCCTGTTTCCTTCATTAACCCGTAATTTATAAATTGGAGGATCCATATTTGATTGTAATTAGGTAAATAAAGTTAGTTCAACAAGACCCCTGGAATTTTCCGTAACCTCCATCTTAGGCTATCTGGAACTATTGACGCTAAGGGTCAAGGGGCCGTGGAGCAAACCACGTTAATAATCTGGCGACCGAGATTTAAAACCTAATTTTGCATCAAGGGTGTCCATGGTGAAGTGTTCTTGTGGCAGGAGCCACGTGTAAGAAGGTAGGCACGAAAACTCCTACCTACAATACTTCCCTAAAAACACTACCCAAACACTCAAGTTATCCCATTTTAATCCAAACCCGCTTTCTGGAGATAATGAACACTTAAAAAACTACCAGACAATATACAGAGTGGGCCACTGAAAACAGTCCACACCGATATTTGGCCGAATTCCTTGGATTTTAAGGAAATTAGGAAATACGTCGATTTTTGTTCTAAGGGGACACATTTTTACGAAACAGACATCTGTCATTTGTCAACCCCCTCCCTTCCACTTTACCAACCCCTTATTTTTAAATAGGGAATATACCATGTGCGGCACATCATTAGAAAGGCATTTAGATGGAGTATTCAGACATAATGATCATCCACGATTTTTTTCGATATTTATACCATCTTTGCAAAAAAAAGTCTCAATTAATTTAGAGTACAATACCTCTTAAAAATGAAACGCAACGGCTATGGCTTGCTAATGTGTCATTTTTTCTGACAAATCAAAAGTAAATTAAAACAAATATTGCGAAAACAATATGATAATTAATTGTAATACCTAATAACAATGTTAAACAAACTGTCTTAGTATCAAATTACTAATTTTTAGCAGTATACAGATGCTTTCAAAATATCAACAGGCGAAGTAGCAATAACAGTTGTCTATAACAATATAAAACACGGACTGCGACTCCCAGCAATCTGCAGTTCTTTCACAGAAGAAAATTTAGCTGTTCTCCACTCACTAGAGTTATCTCTGACCATAAATAAGGACACGTTAATAATCACCGACTCTCTCAGTGTTTTAGAAAACCTCCAAGCCATTCATACAAAAAAAGAAATGGTGCCAAAAATCAAAACAACACTTTCCTCTAAAACCACAGAATTTCTCTAGGTACCATCTCACACAGGTATTAAAGGAAATGAGGATGCTGACGAAACTGCCAAATACTTTTCTACCAACCCCTCGGTACCATTGATGGATTTAGTTCCGAGCCAAGACCATAAACACTCGATAAAAAAATACATAACCAACGAATGGTAGTTAAGATGAAATTTGAACCCACTCCCAATAATACCTGATGTATCTAGAGCTCCTTCCTCACCTCACAATATATTCGATCAAGTGAGGACAATTAGGCTTAGAATTGGACACACCAGCATAACCCATCAATACCTGATGTCCAAAGAAGCCATTCCTCTGAGTGATCAGTGCAAGTGTATTCAATCTGTGAAGCATATTATTACAGATTGTCCACATCTTAATAATCTGCGTGATTTGTGCGGTGTTCCCAATAATATAAAGACAGCTCTTACGCACAAATTAGATAAAACCCTACAATTTCTTGAATCAATCAATATTTAAGAGCTCTAGAACTTAATTTATATTTGTAATTACTTCCATATGTACTTAATTACAGTTACCTGTAAAAAATTGTCACATTTTAGTAAAGCGTGATCAATAGACGTCAAATTTAATAGTCAAGGGTCGCTTTTATAGGTTGCAGTTATCTGTGATCTTGACATAACTTCTACTTTAACCCACGGATGCGTTGTATGGGTGGAAGTTAACCCGAAATTGTATACGTTAACTTACTGGGTGGATGAGGTGCCAGATAACTTGAAGATTTGACATTTGAAAGCATAATATATTATTATTATTAGTTTATTTAATTTTCCATCATTTCATTTCTGTCTACGATTTTGATGAAATGTATGAGGACATTCAAGATATATTTCAGGAGATGATTACAGATGACGAGGATGATATTATTGAAATTGTTGAAATAGGATATTCAGAGAAAGGCCTGAACATATACACCTATGATCGGAGGTTTTTTCCTTTCTCCATTTCCGACAAATTTTCAGAAAAACAATTGGTAATATTTAATACTGAAAGAAGGTCGGTATCCTACTCGTATAATCACAATGAAAAATGAAACATAATGTCCGAGTGAGAGTCTGAGAACTAATAAACTTTATCTGACTTATCATCAATTGACAGCTGACATCAAGATGACATGGACTTACAGAATCAACAGTTTTCGCAGGTAGAGTTAACTGTATGATTAACCAATGTGAGTTAACTCGAATATTTAACAGTAACCTATAAAAGCGGCCATAAGGGCGGGTATTATAAACATGTCTTGAAGTTATCTATGAATGAGTCAAGTTAACTTAAGGTTTTAAAACATCAGTTTTATAAAAGTTTAATTTTTAAAATAAAAAAAAACATAATCAAAATATTCTTAATTTAATTAATTCAGGTTATAAATGCCAAATCGTTAACAGAACCTACAGAACAACTATGAAAACTCGAAAACCAGTTTAATCGATATCCCTTCCTCCCGACAAAGTTAACTCCGCCATTTTGAAGTTAACTATAACATGTGACGTCATTCTACAAGTTATATGTCAAAATAGTTTCATAATACCCACCCTAAAGCGTTATAATAGTATTGAACTATTAACTTTGATGACTTCCATAATGTATTCCCCAACCAAATTGTCAAACTGCCAATGACCCAAGTGGTTGACGCAGTGTGTATGAGAAAATGAAAAAAAAAGTGAAGTGTTATAAGAGAAGAATTTATACTTTGAATTCTTCTTCACCAAAATGTAAAGTAAACTGTAAAGAAACTTACCCAATCCTTGTAGTGTGGCAAAGAGACCAATTAGTATCACAGTAGGAAACATTCTGAAAAAAAATTCTAGTAATAGTCATTAAGATTAGGAGAGTTTCTCCTTATATACGACTTTTAATAATAAAATAATCTCTAATGCATTAATGTACGAAATTAGATCATTGGAAATTTATTTCCGTTGATAAATATTTTTTAGGAAATCCGAAATAGTAATTGTGTTTTGGTTGATGTCAATCAGATAAAGTTATCCTTTAATCACTGTTCCTAGATTCAAAATAAAAATCATTTTTCTAGTAATATTTAGATTTGAAAAAATCTAATTTACTCTACTTACTTTACTAATTTTTAAATATGTATTTTGTAATAAACGATAGAATAATATGTTTTTAATGTCTCGAATAAAGAACTAACAATATATTTTAGGTTTCGTGTTTGAATTGTTGAACAAAATATTGCTGAGCATAATAAATATTAATAAAATACCATTTTTAATGAAATTTATTTAATATGGGAAGCACAATTATCTATTTTTAATTTTAATCAATAATTTCTTATAAACGCGATACTTTTAAAATATGTAGTGTCTTTGGTGACTTACCTTTTCAAAATGTTAATGTTTATGTACCTCAACTCAAAACAAAAAGACGCACTGCATAAAAATAAGGTTGTTAACTTTTCAGTGTCAGCTCAACAATATTATTTATTCAAAGCACCTCTTTCTTTTATACGATCCAAGATGGTTAATACTTTTTTTGTGTCATCGACATCGACATCAGGAACATCATGTAAATAATAATAAAAAATTATACACTGAGAAACGTGATCGAGCTGCTCAAGAATATTATCGTATTAATAAAATTTGTTATTCCTTTTTGTATTCTTGTACAAACATTTCATTCAACAGCTAATTAATATGTATGTATGTGACGTTCACTGAGACCTAAAAGATCAATTGTGCCTCCTTTCTTTTACTCAGTTCTTGAGAAAGTCTCAGAAATTAGTAGTTCCTTCAGTCCTATTTCCTGGAGGAAGTTTAGGATATCCGCAGGCTTCAGTTTAGATAAGTGTTCCTCTTCTAGGAGTCTGTATTGCTATGCAGTCCGCAATTATGTTAATAGCGGTTTCTTCTTCTACTCCACAGACTTCTTCCCGCTCCAGTAATTTGAGCATTTTGAGGTGTACTCCCCCAGGAGTGTATTTGATTGTTTTAGCCCTACTAAATCATATTCCCAATGGTCGAATCATTCCCATACCATTTCGGAAGTGATTACACAAAAGCTCAGTGCTTGACTATCTGACATAATGACAATCCTTTGCCTTCTATATCATTCATCAATATTGAACTGGGCACACTTTCCTATGGCGTGAATTTCCGCTTGAAAGATTCTGATTCAGACATGTTTGGTTCTTGGCACGTACACTCCTATCCCAGTCCCTTCTATTGCGTTAGAACTATCTGTATACCATTGATTGGAATTCTCTTCAAGTCTGGTAATTGTGTTGTGAACCCATTCCTTTTTGTTACTATATTCTATGTTGAATTTCTTTGAAAAGCTATACTTTTTCATCATATCATCATATCATCCAGGATTTCTGATTTCTGATAAGTGAGAAGGTGGTTTGTTTTTAATGATTCCCTCTCTACTTAGTCTGTATTTTGTATTTTGTTCTTTTTGCAACAATTTCCATACCACCATATGTAGTGGCGTGAAGTTTAGAACCATTTCCATGGCCACCGTTAGGCGTGTTTTCATTTACAACGTTTAGATCTCCAGTAGTAACTATCGTCAAATAATGAAGAAAACTGCATCTGTATAACCCATATAGGTACAGGAAATTCTTCAAATAACAGTTCAAAAACTACTCACCAGTCATCTGGCTTTCCAGATAACTTCTACTACATATGAGGCTACAAACGAAGTACCAGCAATACTTCTTCATTTCTGACACACATTTTTCCATCAATTTAATTTAATTTGAAGCAATCAGCTTTAAATAAAATTTATTGTTTTATCCACAATCACATTATAATTGGAGTTTTATCCACACTTATAGAGCATATAACGTACCACTGTATCCACTAGTGAAATAATGAAAAATACAATCTTAAATCAATTACATTTTAGTTATTTATTATTAATATCAACATAAAAATTTATAGTAATCATATTTCACTTCGTTTCAATTAATAACAAGCTTGTAGTTGTCATCGGTTTCAGAACGCATAGTGCTTGTCGAAGTTTTTGATAAATCTGTAGAAACAGTGGATGGCTCCTCTTCTAAGGAACGACTAGTACCAGGAGTACCTTGGATCTTCCTTGCGATATCAAGCTTATTAGATATAGAATCCTCCGTATTAGGTACTTTCTTCTATAGCCAAGCTTCTCCACCCACCAAGTCGTTTAATTGTTGTAAGATCAGAACCTTTATTAGTAAAGTTGTTGAAGTTCGCCTCATACAATGGCCAGATTCGAGAATGAAGTAACTCTTGAAGGAACTTTCGAAAAAGTGTTGATTCAAACAGATTTCGAAGTACATTTCTGATTACTGTATTACGAGTACTTCGACCACATGGATGATATTGCATACTTTCTCTTCAAATTTAAGAAATACGATAGCAGAACTTCCCCATTTATTATTGTCATCACGCCCCGCTTTCTTCCCATTCATTAAATTCGGAAAATAACTTTTCATTATGTTTCCTGGACTTCGCAGCCAATAATTGGAGAGTTGCTTCTTCAGCTTCCTGAAGGATTATTTCAGGAACTAAATCGCTTTCTTACATTTTTCACAAACTTGACAAATTTTCACAAATGTAAAACTTTTTAAATTAATTTCAATAATTTTTTACGATACAGCTGCTGTCAGAGCGAAATGTCAAATCATTTTTTGATGAAATCTGATTCTAAATGACTCTGTGATTGTGGATAAAATGTCGTGTTTTAGTTGCGGTGTGGATAAAACACTACCTAATACACTTAAACAATAAATAACTATTAAATGTTATCCTATTTATATAGGAAAAACAGAAAGAATACTGGATATACGATATAATGAACATCTAAGTGATTTTACATTCATGGATTTTTTAGTCCACTAACCAAAATATTGTTTTCTTGTGCTGGTATTTATTATTGTTAATTTTACTTATAAAATAATGCGTGAATAGTTTCAATAAACAACTTGAAAATAAAGCCCAACGATTGAAACTAGTTGAGGCGAGTCATAAATTGAAAGAAGAAAAATTAAAAACAAAGCTAGTCCCAAGTTTCACCACAGATCATAGGATTAGATGTGTATCGATTATAATTATAAATTAGTGTCCCGATAATGTATTGATTATTAATTAAGTGTAATCTCAGATGATGTTCTAATTTCATCACTGGCAATCGGAAATTAATTAATCACCTATAATAAATCGAGTTAAACGAAAACCATCGGATATGAAATTGAAGAGAACTATTACTCAAAACGATTGTTATTGCAAACAATGTTTTTGTTAAAACGTATAGATTTATAATGGATCTAAGTGAAATTTTTTTATTTTTTATTTTTATGAAATCTCATTATATTGTACAGAGATTAAATTTTATGAATTTTTTTTTCTTCGTGTAAAATAAAAAAGCTGAGAGGACAGCCTCAACATCGTTGCTGCACTCAGCTGGAATGTTAATCCTGTCGGCTTTAGGCGGACTGGTTTAGGTTTTAAAGTTTCGAAGTAAGTTTTTATTAGAGCAGATTTTTCTGTTCGAGTTAATGAACCCTCTCTGAATTCAATGGTTTTATGAACGGAGCTTTTTAAATATTTAGGACTTTGCTGATGTGTTACATAAAAAATTCTGATGGTTTCAGTATCACATTTTCATTATGTAAAGCTAAAATAATATTTTTTATGCAACTAACGATTTTGTACTTCTGATGCTAAATATTGTAAACACCCTTATAGGGCATATATTATTATAGTTATCTAATTAAAAAATATATTTCTCCTCATTATGCTCATCAGTATGAAATACACGCTTTCCATTACCTTCCTAAGCTGATTAGATTTCCAAATAGATGTTGCGAAGGCTCTTCCTTTAACAGAACCTTCTTGCAATATTAACAATATTGTGAGGCTCGAAATACGCAAGTTTCTCTGTTAATTTAATATACAGGGCGGCAATTTGAAACTTATAATAAAAAAGACGGAAATGGAATTCTAAAATTAACGAAATCCGAGTTTTTATTATGTTAAGAATATTTCCAATAAATCCAGTGTTACACCCCTGTTGTATCACCTCTAATATTAGTAAAAAAGGATCATTCAAAGTGTTTATACACGCAGAATGACTTTGCGACTTATGAGGCGACACCCTTTTAGGTTAACAAAAGGTGTGAGTCAGCGTGTTTATCATCTAGCACCCGTCCTCTTTTACGAATTTTCCAAGGAATAATTTCAATGGATTGATTGTCTTGCCATCACTTTGACTTTGTCACACCTTTTCGAAATATTAATGAAAAAAAAAATAGCAGAAGAAACTTATTTTCATGAAGGAAAAAGCTAAAGTGAAGATAAGTTATTTAAATAAATACTGGAGCTAATGTAAAATGGAGATTATTTATATTTTAATAGGGAGCGTTTGTAGGAAGGTTCTTCTGTATACAGTATATCAGTGGTTCCCAACCTTTTTGAATCGCTTAAAAGCTGGCGACCCCCAATGAATAAATATAAAGAAAATATTGGGATAGGACCGATAAGTTTTTTCCTGGAATGGAGCACGAGCTGTAGAATCATTTTTAAGATTTAAAATTCATCCTACAATTCATCTGGAATTTCGGCAATATCTAAATGGGTAAGAAATGGGTTCCTTACAACTGCGGTTTCTTGCTCAGACACATTAGGAAAATAGTGATGAATTTCATTTTCCAGAAATTGAAAGATGTGATTAATTTCCTGTTTTAGATCCTCCTCAATTCCTGTTACAGAGGCTTCAACTCTGCAGCTCAGGTTTTCAAACATTGAAATGTTTCCAAGCATTATTTTTTGTCGCCAGTTTGCAACTTTACAAACAAATGCTTGAAGATTATCTCTAAAATACAGAATGTGCAAGTCCTTTCCCTGGAGTTTTAAATTTAATTTGTTCAACTGACCCAAAATGTCTGATAAATAAGCTCTTTGGATCCAAGCTGGGTCAATAAGATTTTGCAAAAAATTCTGCTTTCCTTTCATTTCCAAAAAAACTTTTATTTCGTCTTTTAGTTCAAAGACACGTTCAATAACATTGCCTTTTGACAACCAACGAACTGCTATATAAAACAGAAGAGTCTCGTGATCTGAGTTCTTTGAAAATACGGGTATGGAAAGCACTAGATTTTATATAATTAACCATTTTAATTAATGAGTTAGGCACCTCTTGCATTTGCCTCGGTAGAGTTTTAATAGCAAGAGCAAAACGGTGAATCATGTATTGCAGACCCTTTGCTTGAGGTGCAAGCTCTCCAATTTTTTTCTGAAAGCATGACCTACATCCAAGCTTAGCTGGCTCCATCAGTACAAACTCCACACAAATCCCCCCATTTTAGTTCTTTAATTTCAAAAAAAAGATCGTATCGGCGACCCCTCCTGATGTCTCCCGCAACTCCCAAAGGGGATCGCGACCCACCGGTTGGAAACCACTGCAGTATATTGTAGCCCTTAGTGTTTCAAAACTGTCAAACTTTTTACAAACATATGAATAAATTTTGGAATGAAAAAATAACTGGGAACTCAATAATGGCGTTGATAAATAAACTTGTACATGAAATAGTAGAAACTAGCAAAGGCACTGTTACTGGAAATATTAGCTCGACAGAGTGACATACCTAAAACCACACATGTGGATGAAAAACATGCTTTTTCAACAATTACATCTTTTTTTGGAGATTCCATGCAGGACTCGATAATGTCCACAGGAAGAAGTATTATCACCGCTATTGTGAAGCTCTGAAAGCGGTGGAGTAATAGTGTGGAAAAGAAAGCCATTCACCTCACCAAAAAAGAAAGCTAGAACGTTTAAAACTACCAAGAAACTGTTCCAGAGCCAGAAGGTCAAATCTCTACGTATAATTCTTGATACTAAACTGGGACTAGAGCGCCCAAGGGAGGACTTTTCCAAGTAGGATTTGGTGAAAAAAGTGTAAGCCTGATCTTCACATAAACGGTACAACCAAGGAAGCAAAAAGCCTAAAGGCTGAGGTGCCGAGAACTGGATAGATACAATTAGCTCCATCCACCTGAGAGACTTCCTTGAATATTCAACTTGTCAAAATGTTATGAAAATTACCCAGGGACACTTAACAAATAACTTAATCAATTAATATTTATAACTTTAACTCATTACAAAAATTTTCAAATTAATCCCTAAAAACAATACACATACTAGAAAAGGGACATCGATAGCTGGGAGAGAATTGAGAGAAAAATTTTAAGGAAGCGTCACTTTTAGACACATTTCGTTACATGAGAGAGAAGAAAAATATGGCGTAGAGAGAAAGAGAGCTATTGTATGCATGTATGTACATTGGGGTGACATTCACTGAGACCTAAAAGATCTATTGTGCCCCCTTACTTCTACTCAGTTCCTGAGAAAAGTCTCAGAGACTAGTAGCTCCTTTAGTCCTATTTCCCGGAGGAATTTTAGGATATCTGCAGGCTTTAACTTAGGTAAATGTCCCTCTTCTATCCAGTAGTCTCCAAGGTGTTGTGCCCTAGGATTCTGAATTGCTGTGCAGTTCGCAAGTATGTGGATGGAGGTTTCTTCTTCCATGCCACAGGATCTACATTCTTCTTTCTC
This sequence comes from Lochmaea crataegi, assembly GCA_947563755.1. Taxonomy (NCBI): domain Eukaryota; kingdom Metazoa; phylum Arthropoda; class Insecta; order Coleoptera; family Chrysomelidae; genus Lochmaea; species Lochmaea crataegi. The sequence continues at coordinate 14,740,411 of OX387434.1, read as the reverse complement.
CACTATTTTCAGCTTTTTCAGGTGCCCATTCAGGCGACAATGTCCCGTAAGGATGCCTGTTAAAACTCTTAGTGCAGTTTTACTTTGACTTATGCAATCATTTGATCTCAGCAGGTTGTAATCGCCCAGAAGAATCTTTGATTGCCTAAGTCCTACTAGATCTTTCCAATGGTCAGATCTTCTCTTTTCTTCGGCTTTGCCTATTTCTTCCAATATTACATTGGGGCTGATACCGCAAAAGGGTTCCGGCCCCCAAAAGGGTGTTCCAGTCCCCCTCTATGCATTCTGTTACAAACGCTACACATAAACTTGCATATTTGATCTAAACTCTATTTGAGAAAGGCAGAGAGCAATAAACCCATGTAAAATGACCATTCCAAGGGCGTACTTGCTTGTGATTCTAAAGATCTCAATCACAGTAAATTTTATATTTAAGCAATATCCTAAAATCATGTGAAGTTCTTTTCACGAAAAATGGTTATGACTCAATAATAGCTTATTTGGGTCTCGCCATTATTTCTGAAATTGGAAGAGATGAATTATGGAAAAGTCTGCTAGAGATGAATTTTAGATAGAAAAAGTAAACAGAAAGTCGCTTTCAATCGAAAAAGATGAAATTGTATGTTGGAGACGGAATTATTTGCGATCAATAAGGGATTTTCGCAAAGAAAGTAGAAAAATCTACTATTTGGACGAGACATGGCTAAACGAAGGTTCTTCTTCTTATATATCACGCCCTCTCCTGTCGAAGGTTGGCGATCCAATTGGCAATTGTAGCTCTGGAGACTGCAGCACAGGATTTCTGCAGACGAGCGGTCGAACCACCTCCTTAAATCTTTTAGCCATGAGTTCTGGCTTCTTCCTACTGTTCTTTTCCCCTGAACTTTGTCCTCTATTATGAGGCGTAATATTTCGTATTTATCCCTGTAAGGGTTTTGCATGTTAAATTAGTTTTTATTACGTTCTGTCTATTTCAAACCAAATGTAAAATATTTTTTCTTCTATTACCTGTTACAACTTGTAATCTAAAACTGAATAAAAAAAGTGCAGTTTCAAAATATAAAATAAGTACAGTCTTTAAATATTTTTGCAGCATGCACAATTTTAAAAATGGTACAGCACCTTATTTTTTTTTTAAATATTTTAATAAAACCGTTAAACTTATCTCTGGGTCAAATTGTTTGCAATAACTGTTCTATTGTCTAAATCAAATACATTTTTTTCTCATTTCGAACTGTTTTTTATAAGAGTATTTATATTAATTTATTTCAAGATCAAAGTCCTTGGCATTGTTACGTTGATTGATTGTCATCAGGAATTTGAATAAATTATTTAAATCTTTTAATATTCGAACTCATCTAGAATTACTAGATCACTGTGCTTATCTAGTGGCACATTTAAATTGAATATTATACGCGATAAGATTATTCATTTATTTTTACAGTTACACACTATACCGATTGTCCGCTGTATCTTTTTCTGCGAAATACCTTAAAAAGTATTTATTTATAGCTAATTATTGTTATTGAAAATTAAAGTAGGGATGTCAATAAAAATATTCTGTAATTTTAACCTAATAAATATGGAAATTAATAACGTGTTTGTAAGTAGAATGTGATTAAAAAATACCAATGCGCAATCCGGCACCAGAGATTTTACACATTTTCTTGAACCACAAATTTGATTTTGATGATTTTTTTTGTGGACTATAAGTCAATTTTTCTGTAGCTATTATGTGTTTGAAATTTTGAAGTAGAGTTGAATTTGAAAATATACGAGGAGCATAAATGTGAAGATGTTTTTTACCCGAAATTTAAAACTCCCTGAAAGTTGCAGCAGCTACAGTAGGGAGTATCACTTGTGCCAATGCCAGTGCCATGCTTTGTAAATATTTTGATTTTTTGACAGTTAGTGTATATATTTTAAGAAACGTTTTGGATTTAATTTCATACCAAATACAACTCGTTGGTTGATAAAGTATCAATTTCAAACTTCCACAGAATGAAAATAAAAATGGATATGCCATACTTCATTGAGACATTCTGTACGTTTCAAAATATAGCCTTTTTCAATACACAAACTATTAAAGTTGAAAAAAAATTAAAACTTTTACCGTTTCGCTATAAAGTTCCGTCCCGTTGGTCGTGATTTAACCTGTTTACAGGGTGTTTCTGAAGTAATCTGAAATATGGTAGGCGATTCGTCATTTCATTTTTAAACGGAAAGTTCATATAAACATGTGTGATAATTTTAGTCGTTAAAGAGTTACAGGGTGTTGACTTTTTTGTAATAAACGAGCTCTGACTGTAAGTGAAATTTATCTCCACCAAAACTAGTCTGTTTGAAATAGATAGAGGTTAGGTTAGGTTAGGTTTTTGGTGAGTGGGTCTATAAGGCCCTTCACTGCGACTCGCAAGAGTCTATTGTGGCTCACGCCTATTCAGATTTCACCAAACAAATTCAGCTTCTTAACAAAGCCAATTAGTTTATTTGGTGAATGATATTTCAGGTCCGAGGGCGAGAGAAAATCCCTGCCAAACATCAGATACCTGATTCGAGCCGCGGCGGGGCAGGCACAAATTATATGTTCTGCCGTTTCATCATCTTCCAGACTGAGACGACAAGTCGGATCTTCCGACAGCCCAAGTTTTAGCATATGATGATTCAGATGACAGTGGCCTGTTAAAAGACCTGTTAGACAACGTAGGTCATGCCTGCTATAGTCTAACATTTTTTTGGAGACATTCTTCGAAGGATGTATGAAAGCCTTTGAATGAACCAATCCTGGTAAATTATGCCAGAAGTCTAAAGCTCTTCTTGCCGTCCAGGTATTCAGTGTTTGTTTGGCAAAACTTATTGCGATGCCAATTATTGGTTCTGGTCCGATAGAAACACGTACGGCACCCTCCCTTGCAAGAGAGTCTGCCTTCTCATTTCCTTCCATGCCAGAATGGCCAGGGATCCAGACCAGCAATACTTTATTGAGTTCTCCGATTAAGGAGAGTCTTCTTTGGCAGTCTAAAACCAATTTCGACGTTACACGGTGAGAGCTAAGTGCTTTCAAAGCCGCTTGGCTGTCCGAGAAAATTTTTATTGTTCTATGTATGAGATTGGCTTGCTCCAATCTCTCCACACATAAAACAATGGCGTATATTTCCGCCTGGAATACGGTTGCATAGGATCCTAGAGAGGTTGAGATTTCTGTCCTAGGTCTGCGCCCGTATACACCTGCACCAGAGCCTGAGGGTGTTTTTGAACCGTCTGTGTACCAACAGCTGTCTGCTCTTAATAGTTGATCCTTACGGAGGACCCATTCATCTCTATTTGGAATTAGGACGTTATAAGGCAGGTCGTAGTTTACTGTTGGAGGCATTATGTCAGAGGTCATTCCCAGAATACTGTGACTTTCAGTGTCCACTAGCATTCTGCTTCGTTCTGTATAAGCCTGATTTGTGCATTTAGAAATATGCACAATTCTGTAAGTTGTCCATCTAGCCTCTCTTTCCAAAAATATATGGAGAGGAGGTAGGTCCAGAAGGATTTCCATGGCTGCTGACGGTGTGCAGCTGATAGCACCAGTAATTTCCAGGCAAGCCTGTCTCTGTAAACCAGAGAGCTTTGCTTGGGCCGTTCGCTGTAAAGCTTTTGGCCACCAGGCAATAGCTCCATATGTGATCATTCGTCTAACGATCATCACATATATCCAATAGATTTGTTTGGGTCCCAAGCCCCAAGATTTTGCCTTTGCCAAGGATATAAGAAGCGGCCTTGGCATGCTGTAAGTTTGCCTGTAAACAATTGAATGTGGCAGAGTGTTGAGTGCCGCAGGCAAACTTATATCTCCTCAAATATTGGAAGGATCAGTCGGTGGGTCAATTAAGACGCCACCATCTGCTCCTGCCAATGATGAGGCTGTGTTTGGTGCAGACGACGAGGTTTGATCACCCTTCGTCGCCGGCCCAGCTGGTTTTTTTGGTGCCTTTGTCGAGGCCATGACGGTCTTCGATTTCAGGACACCAGGTCCAGTCTCTTTTTCTGGTTTCCTAGAAGAGACGATAGCCGTCTTCATCTTCGGAAATCCAGTTTTCCCAGCTTTTGGTTGGCTGGTGCCTTGGCTACGTGCCGGCGGTGCACTACCCCTAAGCTTGTGAGGAGTTTTGGTTCTCCTCACTGCCGCAGGGGGTTTTACGCTCGGCCCCGGGCCGTGGATTTTCTCAGATCCTTTCGAGGGACCCGGTTTTGCTGCCTGTTGGGAGGAAGACCGGGTTTTAGGGCGGAAAACAACCTGCCCAAAACCCAGGTAAGGTTTAAAACCCACCCTCTCCAGCTCGGCCATAGATCCATCGTCAATGGCGAAGGTCCATGTTTGGCCAGGGCCTGTAACTTCCTTGTGTAGAATAGTCCACTCCAAGGTTAACAGACCATGGTTCATTTTCCTCAGCCTAGTGAGGACCTGTTCAGAGGTTAGTCTACGACTGCCCTCATCAGGTATGTAAGCCACACAGATGTGTGGCTTTGGAAGTTGGTCACCCAAGACGCATCTCAGGGAGGCACCATCCCATGGTTGAAGGGTATTGACTACTCCAGTCAACCACGAAACACTCTCCTGATCTACACAGGTAACCTGCAGCCATCCAGGCCGGAATGTACAGCTCTGGAACTGCACTTGTGGACCACCTTCCGGAATATCCTCTACAGCGGCCATAATAGCGTACTGAAGAGATTCCAGTTGGTTGGTCGTTATGGAGGTTGTCGGATGTTCAAGGTGTAATATTCCCACCTTGATGCCGGATACAGCCTGCCCATAAGAGGGTTTTTGTAAGTCAATTTTATCTGACGTTACAACTGATTCAGCCGAGCAGGGCTTTTTTGTCTCTTGTCCGGGTGAGTCATCATTAGAGCGTAAGCGCTTGCTTGAACCAGCCACAGAGGGAATATTCTTCGCCCCATGCGGCTGATCCTGCTTCCGCTGCTCTAAAATTTGGTTCAAGGCGGATTGGTAAGGTACCCCGCTCTTGAGGAGGCGACTGAGTCGCTTCCTGGCTGCACCTCCTAGCTTCCTAGGACTGCTCTTAGGAGTTGGAGAACTAAGGAGCTCTCGTTCCTGATCTGAGGTAACAGGGAGGCCTAAGCTAACATACATGCAAAAGCAGCAAGCAGTAGCTCAAGCAGTGCAACAATGAGCAAAGACAGCCAACCCCGCCAAATAGATAAAGAGTAATAAAACCTAATTTAACGTGCAAAACCCTTACCGGGTGGGCAACTATAACTCCAGATGTTTAAAAAGATTTATATTATAATTCAAATATTTATCCTTTTATTTGCAACCCTGTACAACGCCGGTTTACAAGAGAAATCCCATCTTTGGGTCGCTTGTAATTGCAGGCATAGCCGTACCTTTAGGTAGGGCTATCAGTAGGTATGATATAAAATGAAAAACATGATTGCGACAAAGACTAGCCATTATCAATTAATAATAATTCGTTCATTACAAAGTCGATTTTAATAATATTTATTATAATAAATTATTTTTATATTATGATTCACTAGAACAATAGAACTTATTTACAGCACGGGGTTATTAATATTATTCGAACACGAAATATATAAAAATCTGATGAATTTTCATCTGGTCCGAACTTTATAACTATTGGCCTAACTAACAATTGGACTATCGTTATTTCCATTAAATTGTTTAATTTTGATTACATGTGTTATGCATTTTCGCCATCTGCATTAACTTGTTCTAGCAGAACTTCTTCAAAATGTGCACGGACATCTTTCATTTCATATTTGGTATTTTTCCTTGCCACCAATCCTTTCACCTGAGCCCATATTAACTTTATAGGGTTTAGCTCGCAATGGTAAGGAGAAATAATATTCCGGTTTTTTGACATTTCGTCAATAGTATATCTTAGGATGTTTATCATCAACATATCCTCTTTAAATGTAATTTCTTTAGCTTAAAGCCTCTGAATGATTTCCGCTTTTTTCCAAGCGGTGGTAGGCAATTTCCCACATATCCTTGAATGATAAGGATCGTTGTCCATAACAATTACCGAGTTGGGCGGAATTTGGAAAAAATAGTCCTCAAAAATCCGGGGGACCCACGAAATAATCAAAATATTTGCTATTTTCCTAAAAAAAAAAAGATTATGCGGGAAAATTGAACATATATTTTTGATTTGTATTTTTTTACTGGTTTATTATTTCACTATTCGGGGCCGCTGGAACCAAGGAGCCCATACATAGATCCGGCCCTGCTCAAAAACATCAGCATTCATATCTTCGTGATAGTCTCCGGGATGAATTGACTCGAATGCTAACAAACCATATTTCAAAAACCCATCTGTACTTCCAATATGCGTAATTATAGGTTGTTTTTCTTTTCCACAAGGTGCTTTGATTCTTACAGATAATCCATTCAAAAACGCTTGACGGGAAGAGGTTACATATTGATCTTGCCATATTTTTCCGACGGTGTAACCTTCGTTTAGCCATGTCTCGTCCGAATAGTAGATTTTTCTATTTTCATTGCGAAAATCTCTTACTGATCGCAAATAATTCCGTCTCCAACATACAATTTCATCTTTTTCGATTAAAAGCGACTTTCTGTTTACTTTTTCCCATCTAAAATTCATCTAAGCTATTATTTAGTCAGAACCATTTTTCGTGAAAAGAACTTCACATGATTTTAGGATATTGCATAAATATTAAATCCACAATTATTGAGATTTTTAGCATCACAAACAGATACGCCCTTGGAATAGTCATTTTACAAGGGTTTATTGCTCTCTGCCTTTTTCAAATTGAGTATAATCAGGAAAATCATGTTTATTTTCGGTTTCCTTTGGAATTTTGACAATTACTGTATCAAACTTGAAATCCAACGCAAAAACAAACAAGACATTTGTATCATTCTAATTTTGTCGTAGCTCCAGTTCTGCTTCCCTTTGTGTTAAGTTAATAACGATGCCTGTGTTTGCTAATACTAATTTTAAGTAAAAATGCAAACAATCCCAATTTTGCTACCAGTGTTATGCTTACATATGAAGCAAATTTCTGAAGACGCGGCATTATGAATTTTCAGTAGTAATACCACAAGTGATTGAATTTTCGCGATAAGTCTGTCGATTTATTTTATAGCGAAACTGAGTTTTCTTCAAGCAACTCAGTTGAGTTGTGAAATAAAAGACAAAATTATAAGATAAATTCAGTCACGAGTGGAATTTTATTAGATTATTTCACAAACAAAGTGAAAGGTAAAAAATCTGAAATTCGGTAGAATTAGAAGGAAATAAGCAAAAAAGTTAAGAAGTTAATATTTAATATTTTTCTTGCAATAATTTAGCACTCGTCTTTACGACACATTCCCTGTAATCAGAACCATCAATTTTTCTCATGTTGAAGCCCCAGTCCTTTAATATAACAGCTAGTCTCTCGACAGGCGTTGCTTCTTTTAATACGTATTTTCGTTCATCGCAAAATCTAGTAAATTGCTTCCAAACGTACTCCCTGGACTTCTTCGTATTTTTCGGTACATTTTCATAAATTTTTTCATTGATTATTTCGATGGAATTTATCCCAAATCTGCTCATTTTTAAATGCGTGCACGGCGGGATTATTTATATTTGACGTTTAACTGTCACACACAAATCTGAAAACACCGAACTTGACAGGCCAATCAGGATCAAGAGTCAAGTTATCGATAATCCGAACTTGACTAGAGTTCCTCATTGGTTCATTTGACAAGTGCGTGTAATAGTCAGAATAACCACACTCGGTCTGATGTAAATCCTCATGCCACAGTTGTAGCACCTTTACTAAAACCATCTTTCCTTCCACAGCGATTGAACGGTGAAACATATCTTCATTTTCCAGAAAATGAGTTTCCAGTCATTTCGAAAGACGTACCTTTCATAATTAGAAGACGTTTGTGGTTCACGCATGACGGTACTCCTCCACGTTTTGCAGTAATCGTACCGGAGTTTTCCAGACCATTGGTTAGGATGAGGATATCCACACCCATGGCCCCCAAGGTCACCTGAACACAAACATTGAGCACCCTCTATCTCATTAACGATAAAACGTATCACACATGTTTATAGGAACTTTTCGTCTCAAAATTAAATGACGAATCGCCCACAACAATATTTCAGATTACATTGGAGACAACCTGTATATGATGATTAAGAATACTGTCTTCCTAGTAACTTTTAATCTAATCTAATATAATTATTTCCATAGAATGTTCAATTTCTTAATAAACACACAGTGTGCAATCTAAAATTTTAAGAAATTCAATGCAACAATTCTTTAATGTACAAAACTGATCCTAGGCTTTCAAGATATTATAAATTTTATTTCTCACATAATAATATTGGTTCAAAATATTGGAAAATGTATCTCCACAGTGAAATAACCATCAGTTCTCCGTGACTGGATCATTTTTGTGGGGTTATTTTGAAATCAACATTTATTATAATCAACTTATAAATACAATGTATTAAAACCAGCATTTAATGTAGTAACGGTACTTAACGATTAAAATCCTCTTACTAATGAATCAATTAATCTATTTATTGATTAATCAAGTTTTACTCTTAGACATTCCTGAAGATTACGGAAAGAAATTCGAAATTATAACGATTCTAATTTTCTATCAAGTTTAGTATGTGAATGAATGAATTTTAATTAACTAATTAATCAACATTGGAAAAATAGTTAGGTTTAAATTATTTAATTCAACTGTACACAATATATTAATTTATTGAGAGCACCTGGTATACAAAAACTGACAGCAGAACGCTTTTTAATACAATAAAGTTTGATTTGTAGATACTAGATGTCACGGCATGTCCGACGTTTTTAGTAACATCGATTAGAGCCAGTTAGATTTTCCTTTATGAATATTTTAACAATGAAACACAATATTTCCGTTCCGTTTTATACAGAAATAGAAGGAAAATGCAGAGAACAATATAATTAAACAAAAAAAAAACCTGCAACGTAAAAACTGTGGATTGAATAAAGTGTTAAGAATTTTTTTTTAATATGCGAAACTGTAAAATACGGGAAAGGTATCTTTAGAATTTTAATCAAACTATTGGCTTAACACCCCCGAGGGGGTAGCGCCGCTTCAAAAAGCTTTCTAAATCCTTTTTTCGGGGTGGATCAATCCCCTTTTCTTCTTTATATTTTTTCAGCAATCTGCCGCCATTTCTTCCTATCCTTTGTTTTTTCCTTCCACTGCCTTATTCATATGCTATTGAGGTCGCTTCTTATAACCTCCTGTAACCACGTTGTTCTGGGTCTTCCTCTCTTTCGCTTATTTAAAGGTTTCATTCAATCATTGCAGATATTGTTGACTGTGTACCTACCCTCCATATGTGTCCCAACCATTTTATTCTCGGTTCCTTAATTTTTTGTACTATATCCTACTACATACCTATCTTATATATATATATATTTCAAGTGCTAATTATATGTTTGTTCGTTTTTTATAATCATCTCCTACCTTTTTCGGCCCTAATGTAATTCTCAATATCTTACGCTCTTGTATTCTCAAATCTTCCTGATGTTTTTTGGTCATTGTTAATGTTTCTGATCCACACATTAATGCAGGTCTTATAATTGTTTTGTATTATTTTCGTCTTCTTACTTATTAGTTTACTTCTTAACAGTTTTTTATTGATATGGAATGCTCTATTTGTTGCTGCTATTATTTCTTTTATTTCGGTTTCCTTGTCTCCGTCATTAAATAATGTTATTCCCAAGTATTTTATTTTATCTACCTCTTGAAACGTATAGTCTCCAATCCTGGTATGCCTGTACTCAGACTTCTTTTTGAATCTCAATAGCTTGGGTTTATCCGTATTTATTTTAAGACCAATTTTTTCCCTTCTTCCACTATTTGTTTTTGAATTTCTTCCATAATTTTTCTATTTTTTGTTACTAGTGCAACATCATCATCGTATGCTATTAGTTGATCTCCCTTTGTTCTCAAGTTTCCTTTACTTATCTTTTTTAAAACGTAAAATATAAGACCATAAGATTGAATAGCGTCGCCGGCAATGAATCACCCTGCTTGAATCCTTTGTTATATCAAAATTTTCTGTTTTGTTCCTTTCTGGGTTTTTATCTCCGCTACTGTTTTTGCCAGTGTCATTTTTATCAATCTTCTCAGCTTGTCGCATACCCCCAGGTTCTTTTAATGACTTTATCAATTGATTTCTCCGTATTGAATCAAATCCTTGCTGGAAGTCTATAAATATCATTTCAAAATAAATATTGTATTGGTTGGCCTTTTCTATGATCTGTTTCAGTGTATGTATAGCATCTGTCGTAGATCTTCTTTTCATATACTCACATTGGTATTCTCCTGCTATGCCACCTGTTTCTTGTAATCTCCTTTGTATAATTGTTGATGTTATCTTATAAACTGTGTTAAGTAAAGTAATTCCTCTGTAATTTTTGCATATTTGTTGAACACCCTTTTTATGTATTGTTATTATTTGACCCATATTCCATTCCTCTGGCATTTCTTCATCTTCCCATATTTTACTTATTATTTGATATATTTTTTCTCAGTTCGGCTCCTCCATATTTTATAAGGTCTATATTAATTCCATCACCACCTGGTGCCTTTCCATTTTTACATTTATTGATTATATCTGTTATTTCTTCTATTTTTGGCTTCGAGATTATTTCCTCGTTGTTTACTTTTTCTATTTCTTCCGTATCTTCCGTTTCTGTTACATGCTGCATCCATATTTCTTTATATTCCACTTCTTCTTCTATTATTTTTCTTTCTTCGTCTTTTATTCCGGTTATTTTACTTTTGTATGTTTTAGTTTGGTTATCTATTTTACGATAAAATACGTTGGTGTTTTTATTAAAGCTTTCTTTTTCTATTTCGCTGATGAAATTTTCAATTGCCATCTTCTTAGCTATTTTCAATAATTGTTTTTGTTTTGTTTCTTTTCTTAGTTTTTCGTACTTCACTCTATCTTCAGGACTGTTGGTTCTAACATATTTTATCCAAGCAAATTTCTTCTTTTCCACCATCTTTTTACATTTCTCATCAAACCATTTCTTTTGTGTTATATTTTCTTTTGCTGCTGCGTTTATACATCTTTCAATCATTTTCCATCCCGACTGTATTTCTGTAGCTTCTGCTGGTATTTCTCTAATTTGCTTCCCTAAGCTTTCTCTGTACTGCCTTTGGACTTCCTTCTGTTGAATTTATCAATATTCCATTTCTTTAGATATGTCTTGTTTTCTTTGATATATCTTTGATTTTCTGAAATAGTGTGGCTGTGACCATGAAGTGGTCGGAATCAGCTCACGCTCCTCTGTACGTACTCTCATATTTTATTGATAATTGTCTTTTTTGATATTAAAATATGATCTATTTGTGTGAATTTTTTACTATCAGGTGACCTCCATGTAAGATTGTTCCATTTGTTATGTTGAAATTTCGTACTTACTAAAAATCAATCCAAATGTTGCTGCTAGGTTGCAAAGTCTGTGTCCATTGTTATTTGTTACTTCATTTAATGTGTGTATGCCGGCTACATATCTGTTATCAAACTAAGAATGAGGATGTAAAATATAGACAATAGTGCAGAATTTAAAGCATACTCTTATTTTGTTTCTTCACGGTTTGATAAATTTTCTTAATACTTTATAATCGCCAATAAATATTTATTGTTAACTTACTTTATAGGGTATATCGAATAGTCTTTCGTTTTTTCTCCATTCCATCTACCTGCAAAATGAAAATAGCAATTTTCTTCCATTTCTTTTTATCTTCCACACGCAATTCCATCTTCTCCCAATTTGAAGTTCTTCTACGTGGCTTAAAATGCATAATTTCTAATTTTGTCTTTTCTTGTTATACCTTTTATATTCTGAATAATTTGCTTCCTACACTAGTGTAACTGATTTTTTCTACAACTGCTATGAAAAGTGACGTATTTCTCGTACCTTACTTGATTTCAAAACCAAATATCGCTCATACTGTGAGAAATAATATTTCTCACGGCACTTTGCCCACGCCACATATATTTATATGGAGAATCAAATAAAATCGACAAAAACTTAGTAGGCTACTGTCATCTTTAATTACCTACTTAGTTGTCACAAAACTGTCAGATTATATTAGAAAATATGTTAAAAATTTTAAAAAATTGTCAAAAATTTTGAAATATGGTCAAAAATTGTCAAAAATTTGGAAAAATGGTCAATAATTGTCAAAAACTGTCAAAATTTTGAAAAAATGGTTAATAATTGCCAAATATTTTCAAAAATAGACAAAAATTTGGAAAAATGGTTAATAATTGTCAAAAATTGACAAAAACTCAAAATTTTGAAAAAATGGTCAATAATGATAAAAGACTGTCAAAAATGGTCAATAATTGTTAAAAATTGTCAAAGATTTGAAAAAATTGTCAAAAATGGTCAATAATTGTCAGAATCTGTCAAAAATTGTCAAATATTTAAAAAAAATAGTCAATAATTGTTGAAATTTTGAAAATTGATCAAAAACTGTCAAAATTTTTGAATGTTGTCAAAAATGGCCAATAATTGTCAGAAACTGTCAAAAATGGTCAATAATTGTTAAAATTTTGAAAAATGGTCGAAAATTGTTAAAATTTTGAAAAAATTGTCAATAATTATAAAAAAATGTCAAAAATGGTCAATTATTGTTGAAAATTGTCAAAATTTTTGAAAAGTTGTCAAAAATGGTCAATAATTGTCAGAACCTGTCAAAAATAAGTAATAAGTATAAAAAAATGTACAATCATAACGAACTTGATGAGTGCACTCAGCAATATCAAAAACATGAACTCTGATAACCTAATTCGTCAAGATATCGACAGGGAAAATCCATAATGTCTTAAAAGAGAATATAACACGTTGTATTTATCTGAGTTTTTTCCTACATCGGCATTGAAAGAAGTAAAACAGTGAATCAAATGACACGTGAAACAACTACAAATATCGGTTGTGTTAAACTAAACAGAATAATGCCTAGGGGAGCCCAAGCGGGGATTTCGGGATTTACTAAAGCGCGGCAGATTAACATACAGGGGGATACCTTGTACCCGCTTAAGTACCTCCACCAAATATGTGCCCCATATATACATGGCCGCCCATCAATGATAAAGTATCAGATTAGTAAAAAAAAAAATTGATCATCAGAAATTCTCGAGCGCGTCAGATTAAGGTGGGGCGAGTTAATGACATGTTAAAAAGTGTATATTTCACTAATCTGACAATTTTCGATTGATGTAAAGAAGTGGGATGGTTACAAACTTGTAAAAAAACGTCTCCATGACGCTCGAGTAAACCCCCATTTAGCATCGTGGGCTCCCCTACTATAGTGACTTTAAAATATACGTAAAAACGGTGGTTCTCAGCGAGTAACAAAACAAGTGGTCGGTGTGCTCCAAAATATTGACAGAAATAAGAGAAAATACACTTCAACGGCCTGACATTTCAGAAATCAGAAATAAGCAAGAGATTTTTACTTGTCTTCGAATCAACCACACTCGTCACACACACGAATTACGAAAGAAATCTCCCCAATTAGCCATCAATTTGTCCAACCAATATAACAGTGAAACATATACCGATAGAATGACAAAGCTACAGGCGTATGAGAACTAAACTCAACCTTTCCTGGATCTTTTTGCAGACAAGTGTAATCTAGACTACTTTATAAAGTTGTAGCGTTGTGACATTAAATAAAAAAGCTGTTTTGTCTGTGTAGAATGTTAAAGTGATTGATTGGGTGTGTGGAATATAGCTCATAAAGCAAACAAGGGACAAGAGATAGATGACAGTGGAAAGCGCGGGTTTTGGGAGATAAACACATGATCTAGATAGTGTTAAATGAGATCTTATAATTAATGATTGTAATATTGAATTGTAAATAAACTGTAAATAGTAAACAGAAAGGTAAATATTATATATCAGCCTGCCAGTGTTTCTTCTTTATGTATTTTTTCTACAACTGCTATGAAAAGTGACGTATTTCTCATACCTTACTTAATTTCAAAACCAAATATTGCTCATGCTGTGAGAAATATTATTTCTCACGGCACTTTGCCCACGCCACATACATTTATATGAAGAATCGAATGAAATCGACAAAAACTTAGTAGGCTACTGTCATCCCTACTTACTTGTCACAAAACTGTCAGATTATATTAGAAAATATGTTAAAAATTTTAAAAAATTGTCAAAAATTTTGAAATATGGTCAAAAATTGTCAAAAATTTGGAAAAATGGTCAATAATTGTCAAAAACTGTCAAAATTTTGAAAAATGGTCAATAATGATAAAAGACTGTCAAAAATGGTCAATAATTGTTAAAAATTGTCAAAGATTTGGAAAAATTGTCAAAAATGGTCAATAATTGTCAGAATCTGTCAAAAATGGTCAATAATTGTCAGAATCTGTCAAAAATTGTCAAATATTTTAAAAAATGGTCAATAATTGTCAGAATCTGTCAAAAACTGTCAAATATTTTAAAAAATGGTCAAAAATATTCAATAATTGTTAAAATTTTGAAAAATGATCATAAACTGTCAAAATTTTTGAAAGTTGTCAAAAATGGTCAATAATTGTCAGAACCTGTCAAAAATGCTCAAAAATTGGCAAAAATGGTCAATAATTGTTAAAATTTGGAAAAATGGTCTAAAATGGTCAAAAATTTTGAAAAAATTGTCAATCGTCAAAAATTGTCAAAATTTTCGAAAAATTGTCAAAAATGGTCAAAAATTGTCAAAATTTTCGAAAAATTGTCAATAATTGTCAGAACCAGTCAAAAATGCTCAAAAATTGTTAAAATTTGAAAAATCAGTCAAAAATTGTCAAAAATGGTCTATAATTATAAAAAACTGTCAAAAATGATCAATAATTGTCAAAACTGTCAAAATTGTTCTATAATTGTCAAAAATGGGCAATAATTGTCAAAATATTTGAAAAATGGTCAAAAATGTACGAAAAATTGTCATTATATTGTGCATAAGAAGCAAGCTCCTATCGGCGGTCCGACGACCGCTCACCTTTTCTTTTTGTTTTACTAACCATAAAAATAAATATTAAGTTACTTTACTTGTATTCTTTAAATTTGTGCAGTTGTAGAAAAAGTATAGTGTGCAACATGTGGGGAAAGTACTTTTCTCACTCGTGAGAAAAGTTGAACTTTCCCCACTAGTTGCACAATATACTAATTCTCTACTAAGTGCCTAATCTTCTATTCTTTTTCCATCCACCTTCATCTTTGTTTGTACCAAGTGATTTTCTAGCTTAGTTCTCTATTTTTAACGCTGTTCTCCACACTTCAATGACTTTTTATAGAATTTGTCGGTTGCTGTTCTTTTTCTTCTCAAACCTCCCTAACTTTCCTCAAGTCAATTGCGTAATTATTCTGGGAACATAATGCGTCCAAATGTAAAGTACGAACTGCCTTATACCTTCCTAATTCCAAATAGAGAGGACTGGGTCCTCCAAAAGGTGGAACTGCTAAGTGCAGATAGCTGTTGGACACAGATGGCTCAAAAACACTCTCGGGCTGTGTAATAGGACAAGAATATCAACCTGCCTAGGAACTTAAGGCAAAAATGTATGCCATAGATTTATGCGTCGAGATATTGAAGGAAACCAATATGACAAATAAGACAACTAAGACACTTAGTTTCCGTGTAACGTAAGAGTTTGTATAAAACTGCCAAAAAAGACTCTCCTCAAGAGGAAGACTCAACAAAGTGTCTGTGGTCTGGATCCCTGGCCATTCTGGAATGGATGGCAATGAGAAGGCATCCTCTTGCAAAGGAATATATCGCAGTGTTTTTATTGAACCAGAACCTACTATAAATAGGTCTCTTTAAGATTTGCGAAACAAACATGAAGTACCTGGAGAATACATGACTAGAGACTAGATTTCTGACATAATTTACCAGGATTAGTTTATTCGACGGCCTTTCTACTTCCTTCGAAGAATGTCTTCAAACAAGTTTTAAACTATAGCAGACATGAGCCGTTGTATAACAGGCCTTCTAACATGCCACTGCTGATCCCTTGGTCAGAAGATCCATTGTGCCATATTTGTCTGGAAGATGATGGAACAGTGAGTCTCCACTAGAGTTCAAAATAAGCCATTGTCGACTATTTATAACATATTTGTTGGTGACAATCTATTTAATACAGTATGATGGTCGAAAGCGAATACCAGGTATTCAAAGCATTAAATAACTCTGAACATCAAAATATTTTATTGAAATTAGTGAAAAAACCTTTATAATCTGTTTCTAAGAAGTGCCTGCTACACTCTGACATGTATTTGAAAATAGGTTTTCCAATTTTTTAAATGGTTTGCCACACTTTGCATAATTTTGCATCTATTGGGAAGCTATGCAATGATACATTCGCAACTTTATACTGATTACATTGCGGCACAGAGCAATATACCTCTTGCGCTTGCTGGTCATTATTAGAGTCTAAATAAGTTTTCTGATACAACAACCTTCACCAAACTCTTCAAGAAATCGAAAAACTCTAATAGTGATTTGGTTATAAAATTTCGACGGTAGGTGTCGCACCCTTTGCTCGTTTTCACGAATCTGATTTTGACAGGGTATCCCTTTCGCCTTCAGGGCTGAAATATCATTAACTAGACTCTTGCAGTGGAATGCCTATTTCATTCATATATTTGGGTTGTGCCCATCAGCCCAGGCACTTGAACTGAATCTTTGTACCATTTCCCATGTTATTTACTTCCATTCCAGAAGCTCCGTGTCTTCTATAAAGGCCACTAGTTTCACTGGAGGGATTTTCAGTAGTTGTGATGGTTGTATTAACTCTTCTCCAAAGTGCTTCCGTCTAAGTACTTGTAAGTTCTCACAGAAGCAGAGTATGTGAGTAGGCGTTTCATCATCAAGTTCATATTTTCTGCACATAGGTTCACTAACTTTGCCCATATTGTACAGATGTTTCCTCAAGGTGCAGTGTCCAGTCACCAGGTCGGTAACTGTCTTCAAATGTCTCTTACCCAGTTTCAGTAGTTTCAGTAGTCTGGTTGAGAGTTTCTTGTCTACCTTGTTCAGTAAACTCTTTGTATGAAGGTGCCCTTGTGTCACCCTCCATTTGAATTAGTGTTCCCTATCTAGCAATTCCCGATATCCCCTCTTATGCAATCTTTTGTGGAATGCCTAATAAACCCACTCACCAAAAACATAACCTAACCTAAACTTTATTTTTTGTTTGCGTTATTTCTCTGAAATTCAAACTATATATTCTACCATTTTTTATAACGTAGTTGATCGTAATTATTGTTTCAGTTGATTTCATATTTTTCATTATTTACATTTTCTGAAAGTTTCTAACTTGAATTTAACACATCCCAAGACGAAAATCTAGTGATCTTTTCTTTCTTCCACGGTCTGTTAAATATATCATCCGTTATCACTCCTCTCACTTCACGAGTTCAAGTACCAAAAGGTCAAACTAATTAAACTATATTATTAACCATCCAAGTCCTATTTCCGGCAGCGTTGTTGAACAAGTTGAAAGATTGTCGTAATATTATCATTATTTAATCGGCTTTAATTCCCAAGCAAATTACTTCATCTGTCAACTGAAGAATAGAATTTCAAAAAAATATATATTTCTATTTATGCTTTTCTCGGAAATGTGATAAAAATATATAGCAATAAAATAATATTGTATACTTACCTGCATTTACATACAATTAAAACGTTTCGCCTATGTTTTGTAGGTATATATCGATCGCCAGTCTGCGGGACTCAGTGCGTCACGACACGTCACTATTTCCACTTTTGCTATTTCCATGCGACGAAAAAAGAATGCCTAATTTCTTTCAACACCTACACTTTGTAAAATAACTCGATTCCGTTTTATAGAAATGTCGGAACTCACTGAATCGCTACGATTATCCAATCCTTCAATAACTTTCGAAGAAAAGAGTCAACGTATTTTCAGAAATAATTGCTTTTAGTGAAAATTTGTTCCTTTGGTAAGCTTTTCGATAGGGTAGTTTTTGAAAATATATTTGTATGTGTGTAGGAGGAACTGAAATATACTTGGATCATTAAACAGACCTAATGAATAACCCGCTATACTGACAACACACTTTGTTTGAAGCCAACATCTAAATCGATTCTCTCATTCCAAAACAAGAATAGCAATACAAACAGCAAAGGTCACAGATTCCAATAACAGTGCAATGCTGTGTGAGGATTTAAATTTAATAGAAATATTCCAAAAAATTTAAGTCATCGAATGATTATTACTTATTACATTTGAATAATACGACATGGCAACATCGGTGGTATCAAGCAAAATAAATAAATAATAAACTTTGACATTGTTTATGCTGGCATCAGATAATACGTAAATTAACATGAAGTTAATGACAGTGTAACTCAAAATTCTAACAATGTAGAATTCTGCCACTATGGTGTTTCCTGATGAATATCTTCTTTTGATGTGGATACTTAACGTGTCGAACATCAAGAACGTCTACTGTCAAACGTCCCGTGTCAACTGTCAAATGTTAACGTTTGCAAATAAAAAAACAATATAACTGTAATAAATAATGTCATAATATTGTTTTCTTGCGTTACCTTTAAAATGGTTCTGTTTGATTCAGAGCTTGGAGTGAAGTTATGTCGGTAGGCCATTACTTAACCACTTGCTTCTAGAGTGGCACTAAATAATTTAAGATCATTTGCGCATTCACTGCCATGTTTATTTAATTTAATTTTTTTTTGACGATTTCAAATTCTGTATCTCCGTGAATGGTACAATTTATTGAGACCATAAGAATTTTCTTCCAACTTAGAAAAATATCGTTTTCTTTGTTCAATATACAGAGTGGAGTGAAAATTTTGACAAAATTTAACCGTTACTCTATCCCAACAAAAAGTGGTTTCTCTACAGTTGCGCGTAAAATGACTAATTGCTATATTCAAATGAAATCGTAAAGTCGACAAATGCCGAGGATTGTTACTTTACGCTCTAGCACAAAAAAGGAATCTTTTTCGCTTGGTTATTTAATCAAACCACGCCCTCCGAATTAACTCAATTGGTGAATATTTATGGAACCGCAAGCGCGTGCGTGTGTTCTTCCCTCCCACTTCGACTATTGACTGATATACTGATTCGGATTCTGACAAATCTGAATAAGTCAGTAGATCTTTTTAAGGTTAATCATGATGAATAGCAACAATGACGATTATTCCAGCACTCCCATGAGACTTTTGCAGGTGTTTTATCATTGAGCGTTTTAGCTGAATTCTCAACGCATCGGTGGCCAATAATTCTAGGAACTTTTGGCAAGTCACAATTTCACTGCTGTCATTATGTCACTAGTTATGTCAGATGTCAGTGGAAAAAACAATCAGAAGAATTATGGAGGATAGAAGGAAGGAGAACCATCTTGTATGGGGGACAAGTTGAAAAAGTGTCCACCTGTAAACAGCAAATTATAATTCGAAGATTCACCGAAATGGCGCTCGTGTAGCTAATGGAAATGATGTGAATTTAGCTGTCAAATATCATTTAGTAAATATAACCTACGAAACTCCTTAGATAACGTCGATAGTGATTTGATTTTTAAAAATTGTTTTTAATACATTTTTGTTATTTTAATGATTTATTGTTGTTCATACAAGGAGAAAAAATATTGAAACAATGGGAAAGCTTTGTTCAGTGAAAAGTTGTCCAAGCGGGCGAAAACTTAAAAGTAAAGAAATTGATACATCTCAACCTCTGTCATTTTTTCGACCCACAGTATGTATAATAATTTTTTATTAATTACTTCATGATACTGAAGTTAACAGATATACATATCAAAACAAAAAAATGTTTTGACAAAATCATCTAGTACTATTGTGGAAAATATTTTAGTCATTACTATTGAGGAGTTGTAAAACTTACAAATAATGTTAAATATCTGCTGAAATCAGTATCATATTATTCCAATTAAGAGTTTATAATGTTTATAATATTAGTGAAGTAGTACTTTCCTTTTTTAATTTTGTATCTTACTCTAATAATTCACGGCGCTGTTTTTAAAATCTTTCCACTTGCTACTACGGCGCCACCTTCATTTGCTCCCTTTCGATGGACACTTTTTAATACATTCAGATGGTTCTCCTTCCTTCTTCCCTCAATGAGAAGAATGAAGAGATACATTAACTAGAACTTCTACAAAAGTGAAATGGGAAATGAACAAACCAATATCAACAAAAACAAATAAAACTCACATCTCACATAACTAGTGACATAATGACAGAAGTGAAATTGTGACTTGCCAAAATTTCTTAGAATTATTGGCAACCGATTTATATTTTAAGATTCACGGTTCGGGGGTGTATTCATTGTTGTAATAAGGCAATGTAGATGTTCACAATTATGTCTTGAAAGCTGGACATTAACTGTAATTCTTGTCATAAAAAACACTTTTTTCTTGGCCACACTGACCTTGAACTGAACTCCTCTATAGACCGTTCCAGAACACAAGACTTTGACAGGTCGGCCATATTGTGCTGGGGGGCAACCAAATCGAATAGTTGGAGTTGAACCTTGTGTGTTTGTTTTTATGAACAAAAATTGACTGATATAATAACTAACCTGAGAACACACATGCCAAGTTTTAAGTTGTAATACGTCTTAACGCACAAATCCAAGCGTCACACAGTGTTTATCATAGAGATCAATTAAATAGTCACCTCGCTTCGTTAAACTAGCCGGAAATAGAAAAAAATATACCTTATCTCTTTATCTTCGCATTCCACTCCTAACAACACTACAAAACGATGGCATTTGAAATACCTTTAAGAACTTATTATTAATTTAAGTCTAACTGTCTGCCCTCCAGCACAATATGGCCGTCATTCCGGAATGGTATATTGAAAAGACATGAACAGTTACCATGCCGTTGTTAGTTTTGTTTAAAACGCCTTAGAAAATTGTTTTGTATTTATAAATTCATGTCAGTAGTTGTCGTTTGAATTTCGTACTCGTCTATTTCATTAAAAATATCCGGACTTGACGCTTATATCCCAAGGGACATTTGGTCAAATAGAAAAGCAAATACCAAATTACATGTAATGCATGAGTTTGAAGAAAACCCACATTATATTGAGTAGACAAGCATCCGATTTACATTTTGACAAGTACAAATATTACTATCATTTAAAAGTCTTTCTTCAAACATATTTTGTTATTTTTATGGAAGTTACTCCAGATGACTATTGATTAGTGTTGTTTATTTAAACATGACCTTGTAATTTTCGGTAGGCTTTATCATAAAATCTTAGTAGAGCCTTAATGAGTTTGCATTCATTTTAAAAGGCTAATGAACGAGGTTGTTTAGGAACAACGTTATGAAAGACAATAAAAAAATTGTTATACTGGGAACAATTTACGCGTCATTAATCAAATAAACCACCAAATTTAACATACAAAAGGAAAAACGCACAAAAACCCAAAGAAAAAAAAACGGAAATGTTTTACGCAATAAAATTCGTATAGTGGTTATTAGTCCAATAGGATTACCTAAAAAAACGAATAAGTGAACAGGGAAATATTATTTTCAAAGATAAAAACCTGTTGAGACAATTTTATGGTTTTTGTAATTTTATTGATTTTATTGATTACCATACATTTCTTTAAATTTTCTTCCTGTATCTGCTATCTACCCCTGCACTTTTTAGCGAAATGAAATATATTCTATGATCTTATTTAGCATTAAAGAATGTTATGCATCTCTAGCCTGGTGGCGAAAGCATTAAGAAACAACCACTCAAGCAGGGATGACAAATCTGCAAATTCTTCCGTATCTTGGAATTACGGAAATGTACTCTATTATCTATTTCGTAAATAAACATTATTATTATTATTATCACAATAGAGATAATACTGGTCTTGCTGCATCTTTAAAATTCAAATGGGTACTTAAGGATTTGAAGGCGAGGATCAATACTCGATAGTAGATTAGACTGCGAACTTTTCAGATCTATTGTGTTCCTCCGAATCTAGATTACATTCTCCAGCCCGACTCTTTTTAAATAGCCAATCAGCCTCGAGACTGATCCTTTCATGTAATTTTCGCCGGTGGCTTCTCATCGCCTAGTATAAGAAACCGCACATTCGCCATACAGTCGCACTAGCATAGGATGTGCTCTGCAGTTTCCTCCTCTAGGTGACAGAATCTGCACATGGTTTCGTCTGTCAATCCCACCAGCTTTGCGTACCTTTTAAGCTTACAGTGTCCTGTTAACATACCTACAACAGTTTTGACAGTTTTCCTATGTTTGCTCAGTCTACTGCGAGCTCTTCACCATGTCGTTAAGTATGTCGAGCTTTCCGTTCAAATAAATGTCGAGTCCTACCCAGGAAGCGTCGGCGTCCACCGGACATGGCAACCGCGTCGTCGAGGTGGAGGACTTACTACGGCTTTGATAGTTTTCCTATGCTTTTCTATGTCCTTTAATAAACTGTTTCGCCTCTGTCTCTGTTATGGCGAGATTATCCACCATTCTAGTGGTTTAGGTGCCATCCACTTCCTTGTAGCCATATTTATTGTCTATTTTCCGACTCCGCAGAAGGGTTCCGGTCCAATGAATGGCATTGATGAGCCTTGTCTGGCCGTTTTATCCGCCATTTCGTCACCTTTATGTTCTCCAAGTGCGTCTAAAGCACCTATGCAATCCCAGACTAGCTTAGAGTTCACCTCTATGGAATGCCTTGGCTTTCTGTGAAGATCGCAACTGAACGGTATGTGCTGTTCTGCTAGGGATCATCACCTCTCAAAAGCAACACGAAAGGCACTGGTTTAGTACAGTCAGTTCCAATACAGATAAATAATTGTAATAGCTCTGGGAGGATCAATTCAGGTTCTTCTAGCTTCATACCTCAAGCTACAGTCATATTCCAAATACTAAAACAAATTTTCTTCTGGAAGTGCCCGAAGAAAAGAGTAAATATGGTTGAGGTGTCAGACAACCAAGTTGTATTTAAGTCTCTATGGCTATTAAAACTGCTAAGGTCTGCAAAAAATTCCTAAACTATCAACCAAAAGAAAATAGGCTGGTGCTTATATGGCTGCCAGGTTAATAAACAGATCCATTGCAATAAGATGTACGGAGGTACATCGAAGTATTAACATGCATTCTTCAATAAATACATTCCTCTGCCTTATTGAGTAGATATACTAGACCATCATTAGCTGAGTAGGTCAAAAAATGTCAGGTAGATGTCGCTGTGTGACATTTGTGCGTGACGCTTGATGTGACATTAGTGACATTTGAGGTGTCACGAGAAAATGTTGCCGACAATTGGTCGCTCACAATTGGGCGCGTAGCAAAAGGTCACCGGCAAAAAAGAGCACCGACGAAAAAATATCGCATACAATAATTGATCGCGCGAGAAAATGTCGCGTGAAAAATATACATATGTAATAGTTTGATATGCATACATTAACCCAATTTGTTTGCTACAAGTGTTTAAAAGTGTAAAATCTTACACTTTGTAACATTTGTGTTCCAAATTTCATGTAATTTTCCTTGACAATTTTTCCAAGGTTACGACTGGCAGTTCATCACTGGTGTGTTTAAAAATTTTATTTGTTTGTTTTCTTCATTTTTTTCTACTGGTTTTTGGTTTGTTCTATTTTTTTACTGGTTTTTGTGTTTTTACTTTTTTGTTGTTTTTTATTTGTACTTGAGTATGTCTGTAATGATGAGGTCGGCCGATTAGTCTTCACCACAAAGCCTTTGTCGTGTTTAATAATTGCCGATTGCCATTTTGTTGGCAAATCATTTTGACTCGTTGCGCCGTATCTTTACAAATTTTTTTACGTGGCTGCTGGTTTCCAGCTATATACTGTTCAATTTTCAACTGATTAAAGCTTTCTTCTTTCTTCAATACATTACATATGCATATTTTTTACGCGACATTTTCGCGTGCGATCATTTGTATGCGATCTTTTTTCGTCGACGCTCTTTTTTCGCCGGCGAACTTCTGCTACGCGCTCGATTGTGTGCGACATTATTCCGGGCGACCAAATGTCGGCGACCTTTTTTCGTAGATCCGACATTTGATGCGCCGCGACACCCATACTGTATCAAATATCACTTAGGCCGCTTCAAATGTCACAAAGCGACATCTAGCTCATGGCGGTGTAGTATATATACTTATTTGTAATCCTCGATTTTAATAAAGCTGCTATTTGTAATTCCAGCGAACTAATTGTTTTTCTGTCTGCAAATGACAAAAATTCCACTTTATATCAACAATTTTACAGGCACTTAATTTCACTGGAGTATGTTCTTTTAAGAAAATCACAGTAGCGAGCTTGGCCCAATTTTCAACGGTAACCCCTTCGTGGGTTGAAGGTCAGTTAAATTAATGAGAAGTTACTTAATTTCCAAATGATCCGTTAGTAGAAATCGTTTTTGATAGTCTAAATAGTCTATAACATGGACAACATAATAACATAACAAAAAAACGGTATTTTATAATATTTCGACCTGAATTTTATACATTTTGTAGATTATATAACCTATAAAATTGTTTTTGAACATGTAAGTATTCAATTTCGAATATTAAATCGAATCGAATCCATTTCATTGTACTGCCAAGGTATAAATGTGCATGTATTTATTTGAAATATTTTCTTTACTTGAAGTAACGCCATAGGTGCAATATCAATCAAATTTTATCCGCATTAGGCAGCCCTTTAACCCTTAAGCACGCATTAAACTCGTCATAGAAGGCCGCAAATAATAGCAGTAGTGTTAAGAGTTCTTTCCTACAAGTCCGTCAACGGAGTTCGTTTTGCGCCTGTCCCGACGTCGTTTAGCGTCGTCGGAATCCAGTCTACCGCGAGCTCTTCACCATGTCGTTACGTATGTCGAGCTTTCCGTTCAAATAAATGTCGAGTCCTACCCAGGAAGCGTCGGCGTCCACCGGACATGACAACCGCGTCGTCGAGGTGGAGGACTCTCCGGTATCGTCCCCAAGGTCGCGACGACCCGTATCGTATCCTTGCGGACCGGAGAGTAGTGTTGAGCTGGACACTTTCAATCCGCAGAAGAGACTCTCCGATCCGTTGCGGCCTCCTCCACAGAGGAGTAAGACCCAGGTGAAACCGTTTACGAAGGAATCGCTTGAGAAGCTACAGAAAAAGACTGTGCAATTAGTGCGAGAATACGGATTTCAACCGAGGAGGAAGTTGAGTGTCGAGGATGGATCGCGATTACCGTCAAAGTTTGAACCTTTTCCCTCCAAGCTCTATGGCAGGCCATTGGAGGAGATCGACAATTTCATCTATGATGAGGTGGGTACGCACATGCGCAGATTTGTATGCATTTTTCCATAAATTGCTTTTTTCTAATTTTTTAAACTGGACCACAACTGTCAACAAGTTTTAATATTTTACATTGAAACATTATTTATGTGCAATTTTAAAACTTACTTTGATCAAGGTAAAGCGCAGAATTAGAACTATATATATATTATTGTAATATGTTTAAAAGAATATTTATTGATTATTTGTATGTGAATATCAAAAAAAAATTGAAATTAGGTTTGATTTTTAACGTGACTCAACGTATAGACCAAACAATTTTTATAAATAAACCTTTTATAGAAATTGCTTTAAAACTGACTGAACCACACTTTTTTTTAAATATAGCAGTTATAAACTTTGTGAATAAAATGCCAGATTACCGAAATTATTTTATTCTATTTTTTTTAATTGTAAATATGAAATTAGCAACATCTTTTATGATTTAATACAATTTAATTGGTTACACTAATTAGAGATATCTTTTCTGGTTCATGTTCTATGAAGTTGTATTATCTTCATTGGTTGAATTTCAGCTTTTTTAAATTTTTTGGACAGTGCTGGATCCAAAAATTTTTAGGCACTACGCACTACATAATACAAACTACTGCTTCTTCAGAGAGCTTTGCTTGGGCCGTTTAACCACCAAGCAAAAGCCCCATGTGATTATCGGTCTAGCAATCATCACATATATCCAATAGATTCGTTTAGGTTCTGAGCCACCAGATTTTCTATAGATCCTATGACACTTATTTCTATGAAAAAAAGACAGAATGCGCACAATGCCGGGCTGGGAGCCTTACGCTTCAGCGTACTAAGCATACAGGTTAATCAACCACTGTTTTTCAAAAAAAAATCCTGCAGTTTACTGTTTTATTCAGAAACAATATATCCCTTTTGTCCTAATTCGTTATCTCCAGAATTGTATACAAATATTTGTAGTTGATTTTATCTAAAAACGTCTCTATTAGACTGGACAAATTTTTAGAATCCTGATTTTTCACATTCCTTCTAAAACTGAACAAAACCCTTGTTGCGTCTGCTGAAAAATCAATGCAATCAATTACATTCCACTCCCAAATTCCCTCAACTCAACGAAGGGGGAACGTTTAAGACCTTTCAGTAATTCAATAATTTATTTAATCAACTATCATCATTTAATTTATACAACTAATAAATCGGAGGAAACGCCGAGCATAAGTTTCGAACCCCTCGAATTTCTGGAAATCCTTGCTGAGTTTTACCATTTACTATTAGTAATTTGTATCTGAGAAACTTCGGAAATGCCTACCTGAATCTCAGAGAGAATTTATTATCAATAAAATAGAGATTTTAGTGAGTAATATAGAGCATTCACAACTAATTTAACAAAGTATTATAACTGTTGAAAAATATTATTTTTTAATAAAATCAATTGATACAGTAATGTTTTTCTTATTTATTTAAATTGTTTTGATCGGTGGGATAAAATTATACACACTTCTATGGCTAAATACTATTGATTTATTTATTAAACTTAATTTATATGCACACTCTACATAATGTCTACTAATTTATTTACATTCGGTATAATAGTTCTAATTTATTTTTACCACTTGAATATTACACTATTTATCTTCACTATTTCATTCACTGTCCGATTTCTAAGAACTTCTGTAAACTCTTTGTCTTTGTTTCACTAATTGTCAACACACTCAAAAACCCGCGTATACGTATATATTCTTTATCAATTCTGGAAAATTCTTATATTTTCCACGCTCGTCATATGCGTAACAAAACGGTCTTTCTAGAATGTTCTCGAAAAGAGCTCATTCGCCAAAATTTATATTTGAGTGACAGGGTCGGCTTTGAATTGGTGACTTCGTAACAGTAAAATATATTTTTTCAACAGAATTTATTATTACTTTTTGTTGTCCCATTGAATATTTTCTCTTCTCTATTGTCTCACCTTCTTTTCTGACATGTCCTTGATAAAACTGACATTTCCCATATGATTTAATACATTTTGCCAAATCCTTATTATTATGGTTATCCATATCTTGTACTTATGGCTCCTATAGAATATATTTAGAACTGGCAGTAACCAGTTCCTACCAATTGTTAATCATATTTTCAACTGCTTCATTTGCAAGGGATTAGGTCTTTTATGTATACTTTACATCTATATTTTAGTGCAAGAGATCTATGCTTCTGAGTAAGACTATTATCCATTTTGGAGCTAGATATGTAACCTGATCAGGCTCTAAGTAGACCTGTTCCAGGTATTTAAGGCGTTGGCGGATAAAGCAGATTGTGTTCCGCCGTCTCATCTGCATGTTCCACTATCCACTTTGTCTATCTTGCAGAGATGGTGTCTGAGTGAGCAGTGTCCAGTGATAATTCCTGTGATAACTCCGAGATCAGATTTCTCCAAGAGCAATTTAGCGTAGCGAGCAGAAAGTCGTATTAACCTTTTGGCCTGGACAATTTTTCCAGTAGGATGCACTAAGTTCCTTTTCCCATTTTCGGACTTCTTCCACGATGCGGCTTTTTGTGATACCACGAAATGGGTCGGGACCGATAAAAGGAGTACAAGCTCCTTCCTTTGTTAGACCATCTGCAATCTCATTTCTGACAATTCCTTTATGCCCTGCACCCACAACAAAGTTACTTAGTGGTGTCTAGCCAGTAGCTTAAGGGATTGTACAACCCTTTAGGTCGTTTCTCTTTTAAAAACTTAATGCAAACAAACATACAAAGAGGTAAACTATTTAAATGTTTTTGATATTTAGGTCATTTTGCTCATCACAGAGTGACACCTTATTGCTGTTGCGTATTTGGACGTCTCAGTGATATTCTAGTACCAATACTGTGGTAATATTTGGTTATTTAGAGCTAGCAATACTTTTTTGGTCATAATATCATCTTTAGCATGTTTCTTTTCATTTATTCGTCATTTTTGGTACAAGAGGTGTTTTCCATTTGTCTTGAAAATCTCTAGTTTAGAATCAGTTGTTTTCACTACATTTTTCATTTTATTATATACCCTCCGAAATACTTGTATTATATTCTGTCAATACTTCTTTTATTCACACATTTGATAAGCTTTATATTAGAAGAGAGTGAAGGAGAGATACAGATTTCTGGCAAAAGTACGAAAAGTACCACGCAATAGAGACTTGTTCTAAAATTTTCGTTTAAATCTAGTAATAATTTTGTCTAAATAGAACTTTAATTACAGTTTGAAATTCCCAACTTACAGTTTGAAACATCAAAATTGCCGTTTTGGGATGCGGTTCTGTACTGGATATGTGAACTATAAACAACAATACCACGATCCATTGGGAACAAATACTTGTCGTTTATGTTCTCCAATTCTCTGGTTGTTCTAAACTAGTCTGTAGTCAATTGATAGATGATAATATTAACATTCTCTATTATTCCAAAACGAAAGCGTCTGAGATACGATAGGAAGGTGATATATCATCATACCTAACAGGAAACACTAGTGGAAAATCATATCATTATACAGGGTGTATCATAATGGAGAGCGAAATTGGCATAAACATTTGTATACAATCAAAACATTTAAAATGTACTTTTCGGTTTTTATTTTTCATCTCCAGTGAACTGTATGTATTATAACCTCACTTTTTTACTTCATATCACATTATCCGTTTACAAGACAAACTTATTCACCATAATGCTTTTTAATCTCCAAAAATGTAATAAAAATTTCTTCTTATTACTACCTGATGCTTATTAGAAAATACCGGCGTTAGGGGAGTTTAATTGAAATATGAAAGCATTAAAAATATTTGATGTTTATTTGACTGAATATTTTAGAGAAAATTTAAAAAAAAGAACAATTTCAATGGAGAATAAAACTGATTAGTATTCGTACACAATGCATTATCAAAAGACCAATGAACTCTTGCTCACATTTAAACCAATTTTTGAAGAAATGCTTTCTTGAAAATGTCAAATAATGATAATTTCGGGTTTTCAAATAACCTTTTTTCAACCAGCAATCCTTTTTTTTATTAAATTGTTCTATTTTCCAAGCAGTTTTTAGTGGTATAGCGAAAAATCCACACAAGAACCATAACTTTAAGTTGAGAGCGGATAACGAGTTAAGAAAAGTTATAATGAGAATTAATTGAACCAAACCTGAATGCGTTCAAGTTAAAAACGTCAAACTTTTCTGTAAAAACAGATAGCAGTGTAACCAATTTCACAATTATAAATAGTAATCATGGTATAGACTAAGAAATATATTTTCAACCACCTCCAGGACGTACTAAATGTTTTCTTGCTGAAATTTCCCATGCCCAACCACTTAAATATAATTAGTAAACTTTAGATATCGCAATAATTTCATTCAATTACCTGAAAAAAAACAATAATATGTTTTACTACAATACAGAGTGTCAATTTTAAAACTTACAATGGGCTTTACCTCGTGAACGAAAAGAGATTTCAAAAAAATTTCAAAACCGTTTCTAGGGTAGATAGGGGGAACTAGAAAGACATGAGAGGGAACGCACCCCCATCAACCCCCTATGGCCCACCTAACCCACCTACAAAAATTTAAATGGTAATCCCCTACTTGCGATACGTCGTTAGAAAGCCCGTATAAAATGCTTTCTAACGGTCTAAGTCATAATTGTACAGGGTGTAACAATAAAGCAGAAACATTTATTTGACATCGAAAATAACAATTAATTGTGGAACGATACTTCGCTTTGAAAGTGCAAGTACGGTCCCTATTTAAGTGTTAAATGTTGATACTTACCTTAATGTCATTGTCATTTGTGATAGATTAATTATTTGTACGTTTGGTCCGAAAATATTTTGGCACGTTTTGTACGTTAATTTAACTACAATAATCACGATGGTTTACAGTATACCTGAACGTGTGGAGATAATTTTGATATTTGGCTCCCAGAACGAAAGTTATCTGCCTACAGCTAACGTGTTTAATGAAGGACATCCTGAAAAACATGTGAGTCATGTGTATTATTATTATTATTATTATTATATCCGTGATTTAGTCGCAAAATTTAGAGAGACGGGTTCAGTGATAAATAGAAGAAGGAATGCCGCAAGAGTACTCGATGGAGCAACTCAAATTGAAGTCCTTGGACAATTTGGTATAGATCCTACTTTATCAACTCGTCACGTCTCTGCAATAACAGGACTATCACATAAGTCGGTACGGAAAGTTTTGAAGCTTCATAAATTTCACCCCTATAAAATGCAATGTCTTCAAGAATTGTCCGATGACGATCCAGACGGAAGAATTCAGTTTTGTAAAATTATGACTGAAAGAATTTAGAATGAACCTAGACTTTAAAAAAATATTTGTTCAAGTGATGAGCGCACATTTTATCTAAAGGGTAATGTAAATAAACAAAACTGTCGTTATTGGAATGATGAAAATCAAAATCTGTTTAGAGAAAACCACACTCAGTATCCTGAGAAACTAAATGTTTGGTAGGGGTATTAGGAGATTCTGTGATTGGTCCCTTGTTTATACCGGGAAATTTAAACGGTGAAATGTACTTCGATATGCTGGAGAACACTATTGAGCCCTTAATTGTTCATGAATTAGATAACCAACAGGACGGCGATGGCAAATCCAGCTCTGGATGGAAATTTGTTGCACTTCCAGCAAGTGGGAGCACCTCCCCATTACGAAGTAGCAGCTAGGGACTGGTTAGACAATTATTATCCAAATAGATGGATTGGGAGGAGAGGTCCCATTGAGTGGCCACCTAGGTCACCAGACTTACCGCCACCCGATTTTTTTCTGTGGGATCACCTTAATTCGGTTGTTTATAAAACTAAACCAACCTCAATCGACGATTTACGACGAAGAATTAGTCAAGCTTGCGTGATATTACTAAAGCAACATTTGCCAACGTTCGTATGGAGTTTGAAAATAGGTTGTACTATTGTTTACAAAACAATGGAAACCATTTTGAACATTTACTAAATAAATTAACATTTTTGTAGTTCGACATTTAACACTTTTTCATTTTGTTGTCAAATAAATTTGTCTGCTTTATTCTTACACCCTGTATAGTTATGACTTAGACCATTTCCACGGGCTTTCTAACGACGTATCACAAGTAGGGGGTTGCCATTTAAATGGGCTAGGTGGGGAATAAGGGGTTTGATGGGTGTGCGTTCTCTCTCATGTCATTTTAGTTCCTCCTCTCTACCCTAGGAATTTTTTTGAAATCTCTTTTCGTTCAAGAGGTACAGTCCATTGTAAGTTTTAAAATTGACACCCTGTATATCAAATTCAATCAATTTTGCAGATATACTAATTCACTTTTAATCCTCTCATAACAAAATGATTAATTTGTTAGTACCAAATGGACATAAACTGTATTCCAATGTAGCTGAATTTGTTAATCGGCACATTGTTATTTTAAACTCACGATTAATTGGATTCTTTTCCTTTATATTCATCAGGTTAATTTCGCATTGACTGCAGGAATTTACACTGAATTATTCATCGTTTATTGAATATTTCCAGCTTGATTATTTTATTACGGCCATAATATCCTGAAAAACACACAAATATGGAGGTGGTCGATATCAATTGGAGTAGTAGTAAGTTACGAAACTCTATAATCAGACCAACGTAAATTATTCTAGTCTAATAATTACACACAGTTAAAATGAATCAATCTTGCTGAAAGCTTTAAAGTTCATGAAGATATTTTTGTTGAAATTATGCTTACACTTCTACCAAATACAGTTTGTGGTTCTAGGACAATAATTATTGGTAGTGTAAGAACCAATGATTAAAAAATCATAAGCATAAGTCCTAGATTCTAACGAGAGACTGAGATGGAGATGCAAGACAACTGGGGTGGGATGAGGTGATGATTATAAGAGACTCGATAATCCAAAATCCATAGTTTGACATTTCTCTCTTAAGCAATTTAGACTGCTTTGAATATATTTTTGATAATTTGATGATGATATGTACCTATACTTATTTTTATTTGAGGTTAAGAAATTTAAGGATATCCGTATCCTTCAGTTTAGGCAATTTAGGCAACTCTTCCGCTTCTATCCAGTAGTTCCCCAGGAGTGGTTTCATGGGATGCTGTAGTGGCATGCATTTCGTGAGTACGTGGATGGAGGTTTCTTCTTTCACTCCACATAATCCAGATTCTTCCTTCTCCACTAGTTTGAGATTTTTGACGTTATCATTCAAGAAGTAGTATCCTGTTAAAACACTTGTTCAATCCCTTGGAGAAGTCTTATCCTTATCTCATCCGATCTTATTGTTTTTTTTTTGGGTTTTATCTATTTATTTCAATATTTTGTTGATGCTAATACCGCGAAAGGTTTCTGGTCATCAATAGGATGTTTCAGCCCCACCTTTTGCTAGTTCATCTGGTATTTCGTTTGTTTTTATTCCAGGATGGAAACTAGACAATCACTTACAGAATAACATTAATAACTGACACATAGTTGAGGTGTTAGGTGTGAAAAACATTGAAAGCAGTTGAATGATGAAGAAAAGCACTTGAAAACTAGTACAGACGATACTGAAGACATGAAGAGAATTTGAAACAATGAAAATACCTAAAACAAAAGCTAGAGGAGGGATAATTATAGATCAAGTTTAAAGGCATTTACCTTAATAAAAAGAAAGCTTAAAATGGGGAATTATGCGAAAAATTCAAATGAGAATGAAAATAAAAATTAGAATTATAATTGAAAATGTTTTTAATAGTTTCCTTTGAAATGTGATCAGTTTTTTGTGTTTTAAGTTTTTGCGCACCTTTCCCTCCTCTTCTTTAAATTTTCATTCTAACCAAGGTAAATATTTTCTTTTAGTATACAGCCTGTCAATTTCAAAACTAACAATGGAATATATCTCGTGAACGAGAGATCCAAATTAATGGATTGAAAGGAGAGGTCCCATAGAGTGGCCACCTAGGTCACCAGACTTATCGCTATCCAATTTTTTTGAGGTTACCTTGAGTCGGTTCGTTATTTAAATTTAACCGACCTCAATTGACGATTTATGACAAAGAAATCCGGTCTTCATAATAATAAAGCAATATGTCAAAACGTTTGAAATCAGGTTATACTATTGTTTAGGAAATAATAAAAACCATTTATCTCATTAATTAAAATGTTTGTACTTCGACTACTTTAAACACTATTTCATAGTAAAAAAACTAGAGAAATAAAAAACTGCAAAGGAAAGCAATTTTTTTTTCAAAATGGTTCCCAAGATATAGTCCATTGTAAGTTTTAAAATTGACACACTGTATATACGAAAGTTGCTTTTTCTCCATTAATGATACGTTATAAGTTTCCAGCTTTTTCTCAGCTCAACTCAAATTATCACACACGTAGGAGAAATAAAACTTACTTTTATGTTGATGTTTATTCTGTGGAATAAATCTCAATTTCGCTTATACTCGATCTGTTAATTTGTCAGTCTTAAGCATCTGTTACAATTTTCCCTATGATTGATGAAGGAGTATACGTTTTCAGCAAGATATATCGGTTCAACCTTTATAAGTACGAAGTTTTAATAGGTTAATAAATATTTGAGGTTAACGAGATAAGAGTGACTTTTAGAAGCTTAGGATAATTGACGTTTGATTTTAGTTACTTTAAGGTGCGCTTTTTCAGTAAGATTTTTTTTAATAAAACACACTCACCACTACTACTCAAAAATATAGTAATAGGCTTTAAGAAGGTAAAAAAATTTAAAAATTAAAAGTTAGGGAGCTTCTGGACAATCGTGGAATATTTATATTTTACAATTCACAATCGCTGATTAATCATAAATGTCTAATAGTTAATGTATGGTCATTTTTGAATTTAATAAAATCTTTGCACATAAATTGTTTATTAACCAAACATCTTGACAGAGTACTGGTAATATCTTCATAAGAAGGTTTGGTTTGGTTGATTTGGTTTTTCTTGTGGTTCCTGAATTGGTAAGTGACAAGGCAGTAAGAGGTAGTCCAAGTAGCACGTCTGAAGGTTCAGCATCGCCGGGGACTCTGATGGAGATGATGTTAACTAGAGAGCGTAATAGACTAGCTTGAGAAGAAAAGTTTTTAAAATTGATTGAAAGGTCTACTAACGTACATGGAAATGAAGAATTTCATAAAATTCCCGACTTTAGTATAAGTATAGACGATTTCAATGGAGAGAATCTAGCAAAACCTGCTATGGATTGGCCTAATTGTGTTGTTGAGAGTGCAGCAGCTCTACACAATTGGCCGTGAAAGCTTATCTTGGAAACAGCTAAGATTTATATGATTGACACAGCTAGAAAATTGTTCATTGAAAGGACTTCTGAAATTAGGAATTTTGATGATGATTTTTTTTATTCGGTTATTTAACTGCAACTGAGGCTAATCACCGACGCCGGGAGCACTCTCTACCCTTAACTGGAAATTTTGCCGAATCCACTAGAGTTCCAACCTGTAGCAGAGATCTTTATCGAGCCCAGCATCCATGGACTTGGGACCTCGGTTTTACGTCTCATCCGAATACCTCGTGCTCATTGGTATAATGCCTGCGAGCTGTGATATGCTACTGACCATAGTAATCTAAGGTTTTTCGCTGCAGGCTGTCGCAAAACACATAATGCGACGTTATTTGATCCAATAAAGCACCTTTTAACGCAATAACACTCCAAAACGGTCAAAGGAGCTCGAAATCACTCATAAACTCTCAATTCTACTAAAAAGTACACAAAATCACTCGATAGTTCACATAACAACTCTAGTATACCCAAAAACGTACATTTGGACCATATTCCATTCTCTTTCTCTCAAATGCAGACGAAAACACATAAGAACCATGAATAGAGTCTAAATCGATGCAAAATACACAATACGACGTTATTTGATCAAATAAAGCACAATTCAACGTAATAGCATTCCGAGGCGGTCAGTGCAACTCGTATTCACTCAGAAACCCTCAATTCTACTAAAAAGCACACAAAATCACTCGATAGTTCACATAACAACTCTAGTATACCCAAAAACGTACATTTGGACCATATTCCATTATCTTTCTCTCAAATGCAGCCGAAAACACACAAGAACCATGTATAGAGTTTAAATCGATGCAAAACAGACGTTATTTGATCGACTAAGCACAATTCAACGTAATAGCATTCCGAGGCGGTCAGTGGAACTCGTATTCACTCAGAAACCTTCAATTCTACTGAAAAGTACACAAAATCACTCGATCATTCTCAAAACGACTCCAGTATACCCAAAAACGTACAATTGGACCATATTCCATTCTCTTTCACTCAAATGCAGACGAAAACACATAAGAACCATGAATAGAGTCTAAATCAATGAAAAACACACAGTGCGATGATACTTGATCCAATAAAGCACAATTTAACGTAATAACACTCCAAAACGGTCAACGGAGATAAAAACACTCATAAACCCTCAAATTGACTGAAAAGGACGCAAGATGACTCGTTAAATCACAAAAGCATTCAAATATACCTAAAAAGAGACAATAACATGCAATTGGACCATTTCCCATCCTCTTCCACTCAAGTAAAAACAAAAACAGGGACACTGAATACAGTCTACGACGGTGTTTCCCCAGTGGTCACCCATTTAAGTACTAACCGCGCTCGACTCTGCTTGATTGTAATTATCGCATCAGAGACGTTCCACTACAGAGCTGGGTCGACGCCCAAATTTGAAGATTTTAAAACAAGTTTTAAGAAAACTTGTGATTTTAAAATGAGTAAAGATGATACGTGGGAAAAGATGAAGAAACGAATTCAAGGTAAAACAGAATCGGTGTATCCCTATTTTTAAGATAAGAAATCGCTTTCCAGAAATTTAGGCTAAATGATATTATAAATCTTACGTATGATAAACAAAATTGTGAAATAATGAAAGGTTAGGCTAGAAAGACCGAACATACGATTAGAGAGAGAAATCTTTCTCACGAACGCCATGTATCGGAATATTCCAAATAAACTTGAAACTAAGATCTCAATAGCAGTGCATATTGCATAGTGCTTGCTTTAACGTGTAGCCACTCGTCGAATTCAGTGGATAGATTCTAAATTTTTTATCAGCCACAGAATTCGTAGCCGACCACTGCTCAGCGGCTGATTTAACATTGCAATATATTTCACTGGATCCCTTTCAAACAAAAATAGTCGAATCAGACTTTCTGAAGTTAAGTCTGGGAATAAATGATCCACTTTTCCACAAACTACTCATCACGAACCATAATTGTTCACTAACTATAGCTCTTAAATACTGCTTAATTATTACTCCGATCAAAGCCTCGATGTTCTAGTATTTTTTGGAAAAAGTTTTTTTGTCCGATTCACAGCAAATATTAATTTTGCAGACTCATATCAATCAGCAAAGTATTACTTTTCCTGCCTAGGCAGCAAAATGGAACAAATTTAACTCAATATTTTTTTCCACCTCGCATATTTCTGGAGGAGTAAGTACTTCCAAGTCGCTATCCATAATATAAATTTACCGATATTTTCCACAAAACTGGCAGAAATTTCATAAGTTATCAAACTATCATTATTGTGGACATATACATTTCCATAGCAACCCACCATTCCAACAATTGCGATTTCTATCAAATTTTGTTTGTAAACAATCGGAGAAAAAATTATATGTTCAACTCGACAGCAAAGTAGATTGACTGCCTCAGCTAAATTCCTAGCCTCGCTATGCTCGGCTGTGAACTATCAGCCGCGGCAGTCAATCTACTACTTTGCTGCCTAGTACAACAAATAACTATACTCATGTCATTAGCATATGTCAAAACTTCCATAACCCTTTACAGATAGTTACTTTCCGGCAACGCCGCGTATAATTAATTTATCAGAATAAACAAGGACTAATATTATGCGTAAAATTGTAAGCGATGTTGTCAGTGCTGATATTTCACTATGATTGAATTTTTTGAAGTATATGAGTATTTAAGTGATACAATGATGCAAAATTGTGAAACATATTTTTTTTGTTGACTAGGAACATGCGAAATGAGAATCGGGAATTTATTTTCCATTTTCTAAAATTTCAATCAGATATTGT
The DNA here is from genome assembly GCA_947563755.1 of Lochmaea crataegi. Classification (NCBI taxonomy): domain Eukaryota; kingdom Metazoa; phylum Arthropoda; class Insecta; order Coleoptera; family Chrysomelidae; genus Lochmaea; species Lochmaea crataegi. Next base: position 14,702,939 of record OX387434.1, on the reverse strand, counting down.
ATCATGGTTTTGTTTAAATATAGCTACAACATAATTAGAAAGAAAAAACTGAAAAGAAAGATAAAGCGATGCTGGATAAGCTTGAAAATAAGGAGAATTCGGTCTCTTGTTTATTTAGTGAGAAGTTGAAGATTTTTCCAGAACGTCTTGTCAAAGCTGTTCAAAGTTTTAAAAAAATCCACTCCATTGTTTTCAGATAATTATCCAACCTCATACTTGTGATATCGTGACTGGAATATTTCAATGTCTACTTACTTTAAACCAATTTGAAACATTCTGAAGATTGTACTACATTTTACACTCCGTTTATTTTATACGTTTTTCACGATCCGACTCGAGTTATCTCAACGTCATTTCTACTATGCCACTCTATAAAATACTCGAGTATTATTCAGAATTCCGCATTTGTTAGAAGTTTTTAATAATATAAGTGGAATTTATTATAATAGTCCTTCTGATGTCGAAAGAAAATTAGTTTTATCTCTCGGATCCACCCGCTTTAGATGTTTTATATTTTTTGTTTTTCCTGTAACTGCAGTTACAGGAATTTTAAAAAAATCAACTGTAAAGTGAATCAAAATATTCCTTAAATTACTATATTTTTTCACGAATATTTTATATAATTGTCTCTTGGTAATAAAACCCTCTTTTTCCATTTATTTTAAAATGTTCATAATTGATGGTCTTTTATGGCAAAGTGGTGGAATAATATGCCCTAATTTTCTTTGTAACTAGGGCACCAGGCGTGAGAAACTGCAACAATAAATTTTAATTAATCGAGTTATTGTTTGAAATTGAATCGAGAAGAAGAGAACGGAGCGTCATCAAAAATTTTCGTGCTTTTTGGTTCCTAAGTTCAATATCTTTGAAGAATTCCTAGGAACTTAAATGAAATATTATATGGGGTGAATTATATTTATTTGTTACTGTTTATGTTTGGAAATAACATTACTTTAAGTAAGGAACTCAGCCTTAGAAAAAATACTAGGCCCAATGTTGCAATATAGCACATAATTGCAAATAAACAATTATTTAAAACTACAACCTCAGCTTCATAGATCATTTAATATTTGCCTTCGACATCGGTATTCATGTGTTCAACCCGTATTTCAATCCGAATTCCCATAAATGCGCCACTTCACCCTATAGAAAATGCCGCAACGAAGTGCGATGTGGATACAGTTCATGTGTGAATATAAAATGGAAGGTAATAAACTTCTTCAGTATAACAAAGTAATATAAAGTCACGTACTTCGTCTTCTTTTGACATCTTCTAAAGATACAGATATAAATCGCATATTTCGTCACCCAACCGTGAATTAACACCGAATTTGAAGTAATAAATAAAAAGAAGAATACACAAGCACACATTTTGATAGGAAAAAAGGCATGAAGTTTAACGGACACTTAAGAGCATGTCACCAACGAGATAAACAAAACAAATTGAGGAGGAGGTTAAATAACTATTTCCGTCGACCGTGTATTAACATATGCTATTAACGTTCTCAAAATTAGACAAAATCATACATTAATGACCCCCATTAATGCATGATTTACCTACATTAATCAACGATTTTCTGCAGGCAACCCAACGCACATCTTATACATTATATTTATATTGACAGTTACCTGTGGTGTAGGCAACCAAACATACAATAACGTCTTCAAAAAATGAATCCTAGTATAGAATACTTCTAGTTTTTGACTTACCTATCGTTTTATTTTATTATTCTACAAAATTATAATAATTATTAGTGTTAAGACATCCAAAAAAGAATTTAAGAAAAACGAAAACAGTGACATTTGAACCAGCGACCATCTCTGTGACATTTCAATGTCATTATTTAATTTTGACAGTACTTACCTATAAAACAAATAAATATTTTTAGTTTTTAAATATTGAGAAAAACGAATACAACTGATACAGTCGACGGAAAAGCTTGTTCGAGATTGTTAATTGCCCTTTCAATACTCGTGTTAGTTACAAAGCTTTTCCGTCGACTGTATCAGTTGTATTCGTTTTTCTCAATATTTAAAAACTAAAAATATTTATTTGTTTCATAGGTAAGTACTGTCAAAATTAAATGACATTGAAATGTTACAGAGATGGTCGCTGGTTCAAATGTCACTGTTTTCATTTTTCTTAAATTCTTTTTTGGATGTCTTAACACTAATAATTATTATAATTTTGTAGAATAATAAGATAAAACGATAGGTAAGTCAAAAACTAGAAGTATTCTATACTAGGATTCATTTTTTGAAGACGTTATTGTATGTTTGGTTGCCTACACCACAGGTAACTGTCAATATAAATATAATGTATAAGATGTGCGTTGGGTTGCCTGCAGAAAATCGTTGATTAATGTAGGTAAATCATGCATTAATGGGGGTCATTAATGTATGATTTTGTCTAATTTTGAGAACGTTAATAGCATATGTTAATACACGGTCGACGGAAAAAATGTTTTATATGTCCCGAACCTAAGAAAAAATTTATTTTCTATAAAGAGGTTAGAAGAAGGAGGAATCAAAGTAATTTTTGAAAATAGACTTGTCAAACTTTAGAAAATTAATCAGGGTTTAGTAGGTATAGGTGAACTAAATGATTTATATGAAATAAAATTTGAAATAATAAAAAAGGAATGTTATACTGTAAATAATAATGAAAACGAACTTATGAATTGGCACAGGAGATTGTCTCATTAAAATTTTGAAAGATTAAAAGTTTTATTAAAACATGATATTGTTATAGGTATAGATAAAAATCTAGATGTATCCAAACCAAATTTTTGTGAATCTTGTATTGTAGGAAAAATGTCAAGGTTGCCTTTTAAAAACATAAAAGTAAGAAATTTTTTGAGATTGTACATACGGATGTATGTGGACCGGTAAGTCCTTTAACATATGATGATCATAAATATTTCGTTAAATTTATTGAATGATTCTCTAAATTTACAGTAACATATTTACTTAAAAGTAAAAGTCTTTGAAAAGTTTAAAGAGTATTTAAAAATGGCATATTCAAAATTTAATTGTAGACTATCTAAATTGAGATGCGACAATGGGGGGGAAATATGTGTCCTTTGAATTTAAAAAGTTTTGTCAAAATGAAGGAATTATATTGGATTATGCACCTCCATATACTCCTGAATGTGAAGGCTGAGCGAATGAATCGTAGTTTAGTTGAGCGCAGTAGATCTATAATCAATTATGCTAATATGCCTAAAAATTTTTGGGGAGAAGCAATAAGAGTTTCTTATGCAATTATCAGAAGTCCAACTAGAAGTTTAACTGAAAAGATCACACCAGCTGAAATGTGGTATGGGAGAAAACCAAATGTTTCGAACCTAAAAATATTTGGTTCAATTGCTTATAGCTATGTACATAGTCAATTCAGAAACAAATTTGATTCAAAGCTGAAAAATGCGTTTTTATAGGTTATACTGTGTAACGGTAAGAGGCGCTAATTTGTAACGGTAAGTGCTCCAGCTTGAAGGGCTCCGGCTAGAGACTCCTCTTAAGGGTGATTCGACCCCCAGTTTATGTCGCACAAGAATAACAGGAAGGTTGTAAAAATTGAGGGCGCCACTACCTTTTTGACGTTGATAAAAAGTACTAACAAACCAAGGCGGAAATGGTAGAATTTAAATGAAAGTAATAATAAAAAAGTTACTTAAAAAAAGAAAATTTTGAAACTCTACCCCGGGCGATATCTCCCTCAACTTTTATAGTTGAGGATTTAGAAAGAATAAAAAAATAGATTGAAAACAAATTTATATTTATACTTCTGCCACAGGAGAATTTGTACTTTAATAGAATTAAATATTGTTTGGGATTAAAGGTTTTTAGCAAGGCGAGGCAGGGTGTTGATATGTAACGCTAAAAATCGACTATGTTTGTTTTATGTCATATGTCATGTCATACATCAATGTATATAGAATACCACTTCCTTTTTCCAATATGTCTAAGTGTAATGTAATACAGTTATTATAGTTATTTAATAAACTAGTTTGTTAATGAAAGCGATTAATGAACGAAACTGTTTATAGCACGAACGAGCGATAGCGAGTGAGTGCCTTTAATAGTTGAGTTTATTAATCGCCCATTAACAAATGAGTTGATTAAAATATTTTTTCGTTGACCAAAAACTCTTTTTTTGTTACAAAATTCACTTTTCCACAAAGACTATCAGGAGATAATAATGTCAACTCCATACCAATGACGTAGAATGTCATGACGTTCATAATACAAACAATGTATCTGTTCATTCTTAAATTTGAACAATTGTAATATAAAGACTGTTTTTTTTCATGACTGGTTGTTTATATCTAAATATCATCAAAATGACTTCAAACAACTTGGAAAATATCCATAATGACATTGGTATATTGTCTTTATCAAAATGTCATCAAAACGTCAAAATTACAAAAAGAGTGCGTTAATGAAAAAGAGTGCGTTAATGACGTCCATCAACGCATCCTTTCTTAAATAAAATAATTCATTAATATCGAAATTAATGAACGGTCAACGAAAAAATAAATAAAGTTTCACGAGTATTCGAGTAATCATTCACATAAACCATCAATGCGTACCTACTAATCTTCTTGTGAATGCTTCTTCACAATCAGCTAAGCCTTACTTAAAAAATGTACCAACTTTTTTTCACCTAAAAAAGCCGGTAACAGTGTATTTCAACACAAAAACTTTATTATAATATAAACAGATCGGTACACAAATAGGATGAAAAGGCTGATGTGGACTATCCAACTAGAAAATCTAAATTGTCTGTCAACTAGCAATTCCACTTAGAGGAAAAGCACTCTAGAGGTGTACACTATCTATCTCCTACTTTAAAGAAAAGTTTTTGTTTAACTTCAAACCACAAACCATAAACCGATCGGTTACCTTCTTTTTTTTTGTAAACTAACTTCCAACAAATGTGGAACTTTAAACGACATTTTTGTGTTTTAATGGGCCGTAAGAATAAAAATAAGCAAAGCCTTTTACTCGCAAAACTTGAAGCACATTATTCTATACATGCATACATGCTATAAATTAGAAGCCGGTTCACAAAGCAAAAAAGTAATGCTAGTTCTTCATATACAAATTTGTTCCATAGTTTAGTGGCCGTAGTCCATTCTGAATACGAGCCACTAGACTACTTAGAAATAACCCGAAAATAGTGAATTTAAAATGTAAATGTTAATTAAAAATCATTCAGAAGCACGAGAACTTTCCGTTCACACCGAACGAGCATGAACAGGGTGTTCTTTTTGATGTACCGCGTTCCTCTCGATTTTTTTCGAAGGCTAAAGGTGCGTATTCACCAAAAAAGCGAGCACGAGCGAACATTCATGTATGTTTGCTCGACATACTGATATCTCGTCCACACCAGAGCGAATATGTTCAAGTTCGGAGTTGATCCATCTACTTTGTGCGAGCAGTGCGAGCGCGGTAAATATGAAAAATTATTGTTAGCTAGTACTGCTTTCGTTGTATTGACTTTATTGAAAAAGAAAAAAAGGAAGAAACGATTTTGGCAAGCAACCGACATATTTATAGTGGCAGTAGTCTAATGCGAGATTTAACAGTAGAACAGGGTTACCAAATGTTCCAGAATTTTTGCCGAATGTCTCCTAAAGATTTGAAAACTTTTCTAGAACTGGTGGAACCAAAAATAATGAAAAATGATACAAACTACAGGAGAGCTATTCCTGCGGCTGAAAGACTTGCTATAACCTTAAGATTTCTTGCAAGTCAAAAATAATACCAGAAGTTTGTAAAGCCATCATTGAAGTTTTGCATGAACATATAAAGGTAAGTAGGCACTGAAGTATTTTCTGCAAAATTAACTTTATTAACGCAACAAAACCTAAAACTAATTAATACATTTTCTTGTAAATGAATCAATTTTTATAACCAGTGAGATATGATACAAGATTATTTTGCGTATTATCTGTAGAAACTGATTCAGTTAAATCAGTTGATATGTTCGCACTTTGTTCTCCCGTAGGAGAAATAGGAAAGGATGGAGCAGCAGTGGAGGATTGAAGCAGGGCGGGCATAGTATTCTGTGCTGTTGGTTGTTGGAATTTGAATGTTGAAATTAGAGATATCGTATAGATGAGATGAAGATGAGGAAGCCGAGGATAAGGTAGGGGATGGAGCAGGGCTGGAATAGTACTCAGTGCTAATAGTTTTTGTTGGAAGCTGAGTGTTAGAATTGTTGGTTTGTGCATACAAACCCATGTCCGCATTGAAGATTATATTGTTGATAAGATGCTCAGTAACAGCCCGGGTGTAAGAATTATAAGATCTAAGTTTGAAAGCAATATTTTGTCCATAAACGGTACAGCCGTCATTTTTTTGGGCTGCAATATTCGATTTTAGATCAGTTATAACTGCGTAAGCGTCAGCTACTTTAGGATCTTCAGTAAGTTTTTTTTTTCTTAGAATTTTTTGGGGGAAACACATTTTTTGAGCTTTAGGATGGTTTCTTGATTATCATCATTACTTTCATTGATGTTCGTTTCATTCAAATCCCTGTTTATTTCACCTGTTGTCCTCCAAATCTTCGTCTTGTGTCATTTAGTCGGATTTGTTATGACTCTGAATAATTAGAGATTCATTCATTCTCATTAGAAATAAATACAGGAAATGAATTCTTCAACTATAAGTCCACATTTAGTATCGTCTTAATGGCTGTTGTCGACGCAGACTTTTGTTTTACTTTCGCTGATGTTGGATGTCAGGGGAGAATATCAGATGATGGTGTAATAAAGATAACATCGTTTTACAAGGAACTCCAAGAAGACAAATTGCATTTACCTCCCAATAAAGCTTTACCAAATACAACCAAATCATTACCGTACGTTTTTTTAGCTGATGATGCGTTCCCGTTGGAAGAACATATTTTAAAACCTTATCCAGGTTCACATCAGAAAGATTCCATTGAACGTATTTATAATTATAGATTGTCGAGAGCCAGAAGAGTAGTCGAAAGTGCGTTCGGCATTATTTCTATTGTATTTAGGGTATTGAGAAAACCTATGCTACTGGAACCACATAAAGCAACAAAAGTTGTTATGGCATGCATTTATTTGCATAATCTTCTACGAAGGAGTAAATCATCCGGAAACATATACACAAAACATGGCATCTTTGATGAAGAGATTGGTGGGAAAATTGTGGAAGGCAGTTGGAAACAAGAAAGAGAAGAGAACTCTTCATCACTTCTTCCTATTCAAAAACTTGCACGTAAATCCGCACAAGTTTATAAATAGTTTATAAACAGAAAACAATTTGCAGAATACTTAGCAACTGTAAGAAAAGTGCCCTGGCAAGAATTATATTTGTAGACAAGGGAAAACTTTTTTCTGATAACCTCACAGATATAAAAGAGCTAATAATCCTATGCGTATTTGCTAATATATGATTATACATGAAAAATAAATTCAATTAGTGTTTTACTTACTTTTCCTTCTGAATCCTGTGTTTCTTTTGGTTGATTTTAGTCTTTTAAAAATAATAGACTTTTAAAAGCAAACCATTTGGTATCATAAATCTCTTCGTTACCCATCCCCGAAGCGATTTTCAGTTCCTCTTTCTCCCTTCTAAAAGATGCAAGTAGTACTGCATTTTGTTTTTAATTTCTTCACTATCTGTCCCTATCCTATCGGCTAATTCTCTCCAAGCATCTCCTTTTTTATTTCTATTTTTGTAAAATGGGTCCGAAAAATTCCATAAAACCGACCGAATGCGATAGCCGTCTATCAATTGCAACACACTATCATTAGACCATTCCATTTTAAATTTGGATCACTAAAAATACCTACAAATAACCAAATTAATATTTAATGTAAAATGTAAATATTATAACTATACCAAGTTCATAAACCAACCCGATAATAATAATTGATTTTAAAATTTAAATAACAATTTTCCACTTGATGGCCCAGCAAAGTTGCATGCAGCAAAGCGCAAGCGATCGAAGTGCGAGCACTTTTGAAAATTAAAATCCCGTCCACTCTGAACGAGCACAAACAAGTATTTTCTTTGATGTACCGCCTTCTTCTCGATCTTTTTTGAACGCGAGCAAGCAAACGTTCGCTCGCTCGCTAGCCCGTTCTCACCAGAAGATTATTGATGCAGAATGCTTGCTCGCTCTTGTTCGCTCGTGCTCGCTTTTTTGGTGAATACACACCTTAATGCATAATGCTCGCTCGCTCTTACTCGCAATTTTGGTGGATACGCGTACGGCCCAATGTGTCATAAAAAAGACTTGTTATGAATATTTATTCACTGTAACATTTGAAGTTATGCTAGAACTGAACTTCAACAAATTAAATAAACCATGACATAAAATCAATAACACAAACGCTTTATTTACGTATACAGTTAAAAGCGATGGAACAATTTCGTAACAAATTTAAATTGATAGCAAACAATCCTTGATTCTATTGAGTTATTATCAGGTTTGTGTTTACTAGGAGTTTCAGTGCTGCACGCAATTGCTGTGTGGGCTGCAAATTCCCATTTTGATGTTAAAAATCCCGACAAATTCAATACATAACCTCTATTTGTGAAGAAAGTTATTTCCACAACATCGATGAACTGAAAATCGTTCGCGTTCTCTTCATTTTAAAATTAAATAAAACAACATTCAGCTTTACTTGGAGTTTATTAAGAAATTGTAACAAATTTCAAGGGAAATAATCACAATATTTCCAAAGAAAAATTTATGATAAAGTTTGTGGTGAATTAAAGTAACAAAAACAAATTTATAAATGGATCTTTTAAGTCCATACATTAATTAAAATTAAAATCGGAATAAATAAAGAAGAAGAGATGTGGGTACTACATTCTTCGCTTTTTCGAGGCCTGCATCCCTTTTTGGCTAGCGACCATCTGGTTATTGGAGAAATCGCTTGCTGCTATCTACGACTATATCGTTTTCGATGATCTGAGATGAACTACGGAATGGATTGAGAGTCAGATTTAACGTGAAAGAAATAGGGTTAAAATTGTTCAGCTCCGGTATACAGGAATAGAGCAAGCTTTAGTACGATCAAAGCTCTTAGATCTGATAAATTTCATGTTTCCAGTTTGGTTTGAGCAAATATTAAAAGGAAATTTAATAACTTAGACTTATATATTTAGTAATTTAGAATATACGATATTTACACTATAATTGGAGATCTGGCAACATCCCTTTTATTACTACGTCCAGTTGAGTTAATTTTGTTTACTGTAAAATAATATTCGAGGGCTACAAATGTTTGTTCTTGTGAAATTGGACCTTTCTAAATATTAAAGTTGATGCAAATAAACAAAATATGTATGACATATCGTTCCGTCTTTCTTCATGCTGCAGTTGAATTATAGCGTTTCTTGGGTTTAAAAAAATTAATGTTCCATAATGAGAACACTAGTTATGATTTGAAAAATAATGAAATACTGCACAAAGTAAAAATTTAGGTAGTTACGTTTGCAATATTTCCACAGTTAAGTTTTAGTCGGGGCTCTGGACCTATTAACTGGGTCTGACCTCCTTTTCTGACAAATTGGTCCATTACTTCTTCACCCAAGATTCCGCGTAACCCGGAATTAATTGCATTCAATTGGCTTAAAGTATTCTGGTATCCCATCCATTTTGAATTGCAGATGTTATAGCACAGTGCCACTATTGCTGACTGGCAGTCCGAAAATATATTTGTGACCTGCTTAACTAACCGTCTTCCATCATCTACCCAACGCACAGATCTTCATCTTGAAAGACTATTGGCAATTTATCTCTTCAACAATGTTGACGAAATTTGACTAAATTTGCGAGAATTACGTGCCCGAGGATAACTCCACAGTGGTTAACTCAGCTATGGGAAAGAAGAGGAATGGTAGAGCTTCACAGGATCACAGAAGAGGAGCAAAAAACTTGCCTATTGTTTGACCTTGCCGTAGAACTTGCTGACTGCAAAGCTGCGAATAAAAGAGAAAACAACCGGGATAAGGAACGAAAATAAATTGTTTGGGAAGGAACGAATTGATTGAAAATATAGGGTAAGAAGAAGCTTACGCTACAACGCCCAACCCGGATAATATAGCACGGTTGTATTCTATCCGTTTTTGTGCCTCAAATAAACAAAAAAAAATCTAACAAATGAAGCAATTAAAATAAGCAGTAAGCATTACACTATAAAATAACTGGGAGAGTACTTCAAAATTTGAAACTTACCAAGCAGATAAAAGAATCAATGTTCACCATACAATAATTTAGAATGTAAGTACCTATGCCTTATTGGTGGCAGTTACAGAAAAGAAAGAATTCAAATCGAGAATTTTTTTCTTTATTGTACACTTAACAGCAGTCAGAAATACAGAGTTTCTATGAGCTATTCTGTTGGCTATTGGACCAATAGGTTGGTCTTAAGAATGTCCTGATAAGACTTCTCCAATGAGAAGATCTCTTACACTTTATTTGAGGTCAATTGGCCAGATACGTTTCAGTCTTCTGTTGTTTGGTTCTTGGGTAAGAGGCTGTAGTAGTAGATTGGGATGGGAGTCTAGCTTTAGGTAATGGTTACGGCTTCTTTCTTGTACTGTTGGGATACTGAGGTCTTGATGGATCAATTTGTTTGTGACGTACCATGGTGCATCAAACTAGTGTTCGAAGGATTTTAGATTGTCCTCGTTGTATGAGAGCGATACTAGATTTGCTGGCACATCCCCATAATTCTATTTCGTAGATCCAGATGGGTATGATGACTGCCTTATAAATTAAGACTTTATTTTGTAGTGAGACTGGCGATCTTCTTCCAAGTAGCCAGTGTAGTTTTCGGAACTTAAGGTTGATCTGCTCTCGTTTCTTGGCTAAGTGTTCCCTCCAATTGAGTTTTGAGTCTAAGTGTAATCACAGGTATTTGACGAAGAAGTTACAGGTATTACTAAGTTGTTAATAGTAACTGGAGGACATCGGCTTTTTCTTAGTGTGAATGTTATGTGCTGGGATTTGTTTTCGTTGATTTTTATTCTCAATCGGTAGAGACATTCTTCGATCTGGAAGGAGTGGTCTTGGAGATTGGCAGAAGCTATTATTGGATCTTCATGTATAGCGATTATCACAGTGTCATCAGCAAATGTGGCTATCATAAAAATGTCTGAGCTTGGGATGTCAGGCCCTAGGACACTGCCTTGTGGAACTCCAGCTTTAATGGGTTGGAATTTAGAAGTTTCATCATTAACTTTTGTTCTGAAGGTTATGTTTGTTAGATATGACTTAAGTAGAGTGAAATATGAATTTGGTAGACAGTGTTTGATTTTATTTAATAGACCTGCATGCCAGATTTTATTGAACGTCCAGGAATGCTGCAGAGCAGTATTTTTTTCCTCAATACTTGTGTTGATGGCATGCACTACTCGATGACACTGTTGAACTGTACAGTGTTTGTGGCAAAATCCGAAATAATGATCTGGAATCACATTTAGGATAGGGCCTATACGCTGTAATCCCAGCTTTTCTAAGACCTTGGATAAGGTTGATAGCAGGCTGATTGGTCTGTATGATGCGACTTCCTGTAGCTGCAACCCTGGTTTTGGAATGAGGATTATTTCAGATTTTTTAGATTCCTACGACCAGTAGTGTATTCTGAATATGGCATTAAATAGGTATATTAACATTACTAAAGCTTTATTGGGTAGTTCTTTTAGCATTATCGGAGTTATCATACCTATTCCTGGTGCCTTTTATTTTTGAGGAGTTTAATTTTTCTTTTATTTCATTCGGGCTTGTGGGTTTTATTGATGTTTGTCTCTCGTCTGGATAATTGAGTAGAGTATTAATTGGATTGTTTTATAAAGGGAAGTTTTTGTTTGGAGTGAAAACATTCTTCAAATGTTGAACAAAGAGGTCGGCTTTTTCTTTGCCGCTTCTAGCCCATGTGTTTGTTTGGCCATTTTTTAGAGGTATTGATTTTCTTGAATATTTGATTGGTTTCCAGATGGAATGATCGTATCGGTTGAGGTTTGTTGAGTGTTGGGAGAAGCTATTGACGAGAATTTGAAACGGAGTTCGACTATCCAAATGCAAAGAATGGGGTATAAATGAAAATTAATATTTTTTGTTTCGTAGTGGCTAATGCGACAAGAAACGGCTTGTTTAGAAATTTTGTAGAATTTTAACAAGACGTTATTTTCCCAACCGGCACATTCCACTATTTAGAATTTCTGTCTTGGTTAAAGCAGATTATTGATTAATTTATCGAGAAGGGCAAGGAAAATGATTGAAGAAGTCATTTTTTCAACACTGTATAGCTTCTTTAATAATTTGCCCTTCTCCATAAATTAACCAATGAATCTGTTTTAACCAAGAAAAAATAAAGTTATGACCTCGAAGAAATTGACATAAATTCTAAATAGTGGGGGGCGCCGGTTGGGAAAATAGGGACACGTGAATTTTAGAAGGGAGTGACTAATAAGCCACTAAAATTGGCAAAATAAATTATTTTTAAGCGGAATATCATTTCACAGTACTTTGGGTTCATTTTATATTATGTTCACCGTACCCTCTTGAACAAGATGCCTTTTTTCAAAAGTATGTCTGCAAATACTTGACTTATAGTACTCCATATCATTTCTTGTGTTCATTTATTTTCATTCTTAATGGTCTAGAATCTAGATGGTTCACCTAAACACACATAAGCTATTATAACAAGCCCTTAGGTTTTACGCTGTCAATATTTAAAAGGATAATCAGATGTTGGTATGTTAGTTTAATTGGGTTTGTAAACATGTGTCGAGGCAATCAATCGTTTTATTTATGGAAGCTTATAAATACCATTAAATGGAGAACAAAATACTTATAATTGATAGCAATTTACATTGTTTATAATCCTAAAATAATCAGGATTTAGCGAGAAATATTGTCAGGTCTATACCATTGGTAACGGCAAATGACGTATTAAAGACGTCATTGGTAGCGGCTAAATTTAATGTTTTAATCTTTCTGTAGCTGAGTTCTCGCGGTATCGATATAAAACGAAAATAATGTTTACAGTTTTCTGGTCAGCATTTAGTACTGAATGAAGGAAATTCCTATTTAATTGACTTTATATAACAAGTAATATAGAAAGCAGGTTTCCATTCTCGCCCTTGCACCTAAATATTCTTATACATTGACATGTGCAATGTGTAACGCAACATTTGAAGTAACACGTCATGCAACATAGACGGTTTTAGGGGAAATGTGCCTATGATGGACCCTCTAAGGAAATACCATTATAACTTTTTTAGTTTTGCAATTATTATTTTGCTTTATATGAAAATATATAGTTAGTATAATATATTAGATACATAGTTCACATGTAAAAAATTTGCAACGCGGGGTAACACCGGCGCATTCATTGTGGCACCACGACTTGCATATTTGACATCGAATCCAAGTTTCTCTGGAACGAGAGTTCGAGTACAACTCATTACAGTAAAGGCAACTAACATCATCATCATCTGAGTCATCTTTCCGTTTTTTCAGAAACTCCTCCAAAACGGATTCGTCTTCATCAGAAGCGTCATTGTCAATGACAATTTTTCGTTTTACTGACCCGACTTGTTGTATTCTCGTCTTCATTTTCTTTTCAATAACTTTCTCTTTAAGTTCTTGAATTTCTGGTGTTGAATTCAAATGGCCTGTTTTTCCACGTCTTCTGCCTTTTCGTTTATCAGAGCCAATGGGTGCAGCTTGAGGAGGAGGTAAAATTTCTTTCACCTAAATCTCGAGAACTGAGGATGAAGACCAGATTTAGATTGCTTTTGCATGTCTAATTACATTTGGTTCTCATCTTCGGCAACGGGAATCGGCCTATCCGTAGCTAAAGCTGGTGCAAACTCCCAGTCCCCAAAGATATGCGGATTGAAAGGATGATGCCAGTCTTTTTGAAGGAATTTATCGCATTTGCTGGTACAGCACTCTTCAAATAAGCTTTATTGAGAAGGCCTGCTATTTTGAATTGGGTTACTGCCTTTCCCGGGTTTTGACGAAGCCATAATTGTATTTCTTGGTCGAAATATGTATGAAGTGGACGGAAAAATCCAACGTCCAATGGTTGAACGTGATGGCAACAGTGTGCAGGGAAGCAAAACACAATAACAACATTTTCTCTGGCAAACTGCAGGGATTCAAGACTCTTATGGCTACTATGCCCATCTAGGAGTGATAGAACCTTATTCTCATTTGAAGCCTTCGTATATCTAACAAAATGTTTGAGCCATTTACAAAAAATTTCACTGGTCATCCACCCTTTTACTTGTGAGAATGCTATGCTACCAGCGGGAGCATCGTTCATCCTTTGGCGAGGGTAAATAAGAGCAGGAGGGATGTAGTTGCCTATGGCACTCATTGCACACACTACGGTTACGTGCTGTCCTTGCTCTGCACTACTAAGTGCACCAACTTGCTTACGGCCTTTTGCTGCATAAATCTTTTGGCATTTCTTTTGAACCGTAGTCAAACCCGACTCGTCCATATTATAAATATTTTTGGGGAGAAAATTGTACTTCCCCAGAGTATTATCTAGTGCCTTGAAGTATGCTTCTATATTAGCCTTGTTGAAAGCCTGGGCTCTAGCTAACGATGTACTTTCTGGACTACGCAAAGATATTTGTGGATTGCGCTTTAGGAATCCTCTAATCTATTTCCAGCCTGCCATTTTTATTTCTCGATTAATCCCATGTTTGATGTTATTTTTTTCGGCTACTTCGAAAAATCGAAATCTTTGGAAGTTAGTCCAAAAAAACGTGTTTCCATCTCAATGATATGCACTGCAATCTCTTCTCCGATGGCTTCAGAGAAAGTTGCTCTACGTCCTCCCAAATTACCCTTGGAAGCGTCCTGTTTCTCCAAACGCCTTCGCAAAGTTGTTTTGGGAACGTTGAAGGTCTTTGCAGCCAACTTATATCCCATATTGTGGTCTTGCACGTTCTGGATAGACTGCTGCATGCTATGCTCATCCCACTGTTGTCTTTTTTTGGATTCCGTTTCTATAAATTAAAAAGAAAAGCAACTTGAGAGGTGAAATTATTTCATTGCCCATGATGGACCCCCTGGTCCATCATAGGACACAGATAAGTAGTCCATCATAGGCCACAGATAAGTAGTCCATCATAGGCCACATTACAAAAATCAAATAAAAATCCCAAGCTTTTTTGTTCTTTCCCATAACCTCAATTTTTGCTCGACAATTAACATCCAATAGTTCCTTCAAACTGCAGCAACAAAAGCAGGTTCCAGTTGAACGTAAAACAAGAGATATCTAATATCATGCCAAGCTACTTTCTTACATCGATTCTTACCAATTTCAACTTATTTATGTATTTGAACAAAAACTGCTTATATTCCCGTGAGCGCTTATAAACAACTACTTAGTAACTTCAATCGACCGAACCAATATGTTGGTAGTGTATTATGCGCGGTATATTTGAAAATACAGCTAGTGGTCCTTCATTGGCGGGGGTCCATCATAGGCATATTTCCCCTAATATTTTGTGCAACAAACAAAGGCGCATTTTGATTTTTAGTTGTTCCGCTATATTCGTCGAGCATGGATCATCGACTGGAGATATTGTATCATCCTCTGGGCATAGCATGCGTGGCTTTTATACCAATACAAGAATTAACGACGGCTAGAAAATCACGTAGATGGTGGAGAACTAAATTATACGAAAAACGATCAGAAAATAATTTATTTTTTTATTTAAAGTGCCTTGGCTATTAATTTCTTTGGTTTTTTCATTTCTGTATGAAGATAAAACACTTATCATTTTTTTCTTACAAATTTCTCCTGTTGTTCCCATAGCTTCTCCTATTTCATTCCAACTTTCTATCTTGAATTTTCTTTGATTGTAATTTATAAGTTTTGGATTCAATATATTTTATTTTTCCTACTATAATTTAATCAATAACAGTCTTCAATATTTAAGAATATTTTGATAAGCCCGCGTCCACAACAGGGGTGCCTATTCCTCCGTCCACATTGCAACTAAACATCTCTTTGATAGCTCGCTAAAGCCCGACCGCACTCGGATCCCCATCGCGCATTGTATGCAACGTAACTGCAACCAAAGATTACAAAATATATATAAGATAGTTCACTTGAAGGCGGTCTGATTCTTCTTAGTGTTTTAAACGATCGCCGCACTCATAAATCATATTTACGGCTCCCTTTTGTTGTAAATAACGACACCGCTAGGTACCAGGGAATTAGAAGAGTATATTTTATTCCAAGCTATACAGGGGTAACTTGAGAAATATATATTCAAATAGGATGATTTATTAAAGGTTTTTTTATATAATGTTTTTAAATGTTAGTTATTTCGAAAAAAGTTCAGGATATGAATTTGAAAAGGAAAGTTTAGGTATAAGTAAAAAATACATTAAAATTTTTAAAATGAATCAATTGACAGATTTATTCAACATTTTAGTAATTTTGTGATGCTTATTGATGATCTAGCTGTTATTTATACAGAATATCACAAATTAAATTATACATACTTATTGGCCACCAGAATAATAGGACCACTAAAACAATTTTGATCTTTAAATTAGACACTCCGTATTTTTTTAGATTCACAAGGTTAAAACAGTAAAAACATATTATGCAGCTGCAGGATATATTTATTAATAAATTAGATATGTGAATTTTCAAATTTCTATGAATATCCAGTATCTATAAGTACTAAATAACTAACTAATTTATTATTATCAAATATCTTTGTTACAATAGTTTTAAAAAAGTTGAATTCCGTATTTGATAATAACTAATTTAATACCCACCTCTCAACGTCTTTGGGACAACGATAAAAGGATGTTTCTGGTTTTCCCACCTTGCTGGAACAACCCATCACAGCACAACACACGGGCATTTTAAAACCACAATTATAATATTATTAATGTTACTTTTGGAAGACAGGAGTTAAAATAATGCGAACAAGAAATTTTACTTCCGGAACGTTTCCCGAAAAACTAAATGAAATACTTCTACAAAGTTTCTAGAGATTGTAGGCACATTTCTGGCCCTTAATTGCTTCTCTATATTTTTATCATTTTTTACATTATAAGTACTTAAAATCAAGACTGCATTCAGAATTCGTGGGAAAGTTTATTATGTTTACAACTAAGACTATTAACAAACATCACAAAATATTTATTTTATAAGTTTTGCTATTGAAGAGGAAAATATGAATATTATTTTTTCCTTATTGCAATAATTAATTAATAAATTTAAAATATCTATTGAACATAAAACACGAACAACGAATTCTAAAATACCAGCGCTCGATAGGCGACGACCCGTATAATATGCAAAATTAAATGCAAGTAAGGATTTAGCGACATACTGTAGCATGGCGCCAACCGCTAAGTCACCAGACAGTAACCAGCGGTATGTATCCTTTGATCGATAGAATTCGTACGAGTGAACAATCTTATATATATTTTGTATTCTTTGCTGCAACCGCGCAACGTCTGCATACATTGGTTGCGTTACATGCTAAAAATGTATACGAAGCTTGAGTAATAATTAAGCAAATAAACTTCGTTACTTAATTTCGTACTTATTTGACGGAAAAATGTGATCAGGAATAGACACAGTAGTGGATCGAACAGATCATGGACTACTTTCATACTGAGAGATGGGACATTTCCTTATTAAGATCTAGATCCGTACTTCAACGCTCCTAGTGGCCTGGAACAAACTTACATCAGAAAATAGCGGCAAATTTGAATTTACATTTTATTACGCACCTAGAGATAAAGAAGGATGAAGCTGAAGAAATTGCATAAATATCTTTGTCTAAGGTTACGAATGCAACCAAAGTTTATAACAGTATAGGCAACACTTCAAATTACCAGATTTTGTTAATCGCGCCATCTATTCACTTGAAGGAACTAAAAACCATGATTTGACCTTGGCCATATGAGTGTTCATCCCAATGACGTATTGACGATAGACACGCCTTGTTTACATTTTGGTTGTTCCCAACATATTTAAGACGAGACTCTTCTTACATGATGCCAAATCTCGTATAAAAATAATCGTAATTAAGATTATATTTAAGCTTTTTGCAGTATTTTACATTTTTAAAGGTGAGAAAAAAAGTGAAAAGCACTTGAAATAGGTATGACCAGCCTACAGTCCAGCTCGTTATTTTTTTCGTTTAGGATTTTTCATTTTCTATCAATATCAAATAGTAAAATAGTTTATAAATTTTTAGCTTGGCAACCTCGAACTACTTTTTGAGATCTGTCAATATTATTTTAATTATAATTGTGCTTTTATTTGGTTTTTGATGGTAATTTGTTTATTTAAGTGCTTAGAAGACATTTTTGATGGTGAAAAAATGTGTAGTATGTGAAAATACATGGAATAAGAGCGATACTCGGTCATTTCACAAGTGAGGTTATATTAACATAAGCGTAGTATAGGTATAAGGCTACATTCGTAATCAATTCGCTGGCCAAGTGGCACTTTGGCACGCAAGTCGGCACGAAATTTGCCATTCACAATAACTTCAAAGTCGACTTTAACGCAAGCGCGTTCGTACCTAAATAATTGTCAGGATTCCTTCAACATATGGTCGAAGCATGATTCTGTCTGTATTTACTTCAGTCTGAGGTTATAATATATAATTTGGATTTGGATTCATTTTTTATAGCAGTATATACTGGAGTTTAGTAGTGATGGACTATAAGACAGATGTCAGATATATCAAAAAACAAATAACAAAAATTAATGCGCATGTCCCATAGCCGGCACGAAGTGCAAGTCGAAGTGAAAGTTTGCAGCTTGCAAGAAATTTCGACGACTTCAACTTCAACTCTGACGCCAAATTGCGTTGTGAACGATCACACTGAAATAGATTTGCTTAGCTTTCGTGCCAAAGTGCCACTTGGCCAGCGAATTGATTACGAATGTAGCCTAAGACGAGGGATTCGATATCTTGGAGAAAAATATAAACATTCGACTTCACTACGAAATACGAATTCAATAAATTAAAAACTGCTGTTAAAGTGATTTATTAAACTGTCAAACAGTTCGATTTTGGGTGTTAGTTACTTTATGTTGTAATCCTTATTGTTATATAATTGTGTAGAATTGTCGAAAACAATAAATATTTATTATGATTATTGTTTTAATTCTTCTATCTTATTGTGTATCGATTTAATGAACTTTCATTTATTCCTTAGTTTTGTAAGAACAAAATAAAAAACCTTTCCATATTATATTAACCAGTTTATAATCCGTATTGCAAAACCTGTTTTAACTTTAAAATCCTTCGTAGGTATGTTTTAAAAATTCACCGAGTTACGATTTTTGATATAATTTATACTAATTCAAACGAAAAATTAATAACGTACATCATTTAGTCTATAAAAACGTTTTTCATAAAATAGTTTAAATGAATCCCTCCCGAAATGATACGCTACTGTGCAGTGTACTCGCCTTGATTTATGTTGCGACCAAAACATTGAATAGGCAATAATGTGTGAATGCTGGTCTATCTTTAATACGTCATTGGTTCATCCCGTGGAACAGACCTACATACTTTTATCTTAACCTTGCCTATCCAAATATTTCCGGTATGCTTTCGTTTCAATCAAGTTCATCTATAATAGTGTCTTATACATATTTCTATGAAATTTTTTACATTTATTTCAATATTTTAGATTTTTCTTACCCTGCTAAAATATTCTTTCTAATTTAGAAAACATTCTATAGTAGCAAATCAAACATTTATTTTTGAAGTGAAAACTTCTTTAGGCGCGTTGACCACTTTTTTTGGGTGAAGAAAAAACATGGATTTTTCTTCACCGTCACGCTCCTATGCAATACAAGGGTTAATTTATTTGTAAAAAATTCCATTTACCATTGGCTTACAATAAAATTTTTAAAAGGGATTCATTTTTGGTGTTTTCACTTCTGTCGGCAGTCCCATTACTTTTTTTTAATAACATTATTTGTATTTACAGAATAATACGACTCACCGAATTTCTCCATTAATCTGCTCACTCTATTACATACAACGCATACTATTAGATATATATTACTGGGCTCACGTAATAACTCATAATTACTGAAGTTCTGAAAGAAAATTCCGCAAACATAACCACCTGCTACCTTCTATAACAAAACTCCACTATCAAAGTGATGTCGGGCTGCAAATTTGCCAGAAACTACTTTGATATAAACATAGACGTACTTAAGAAGTTTTCTACCTACTAATCGTATAACATTACAAATATTATCAAGATATTACGGAATTACAGTGACTATTTCACGCATTTATCAAATGAACCAATAAGGAGCTCTAGTCAAGTTCGGATTATCGATAAAACCAAACTTTACTCTTGATCCTGATTGTCAAGTTCGGTGTTTTCAGATTTGTGTATGTGACAGTTAAACGTCAAATATAAATAGATTTTATGATGAACGAAAATACGTATTAGAAGAAGCAACGCCTGTCGAGACACTAGCTGTTATATTAAAGGACTGGGGCTTCAACATGAGAAAAATTGATGGTTCTGATTACAAGGAATGTGTCGTAAAGACGATCTGGAATACGAGAGCTAAATTATTGCAAGAAAATAATTATAAGGAATACTCACGGAGTTTAGACCCATTCAAAGATATCATTTTTCAATCGGCAAGAAATGCACGTGATACAAAACGTAAGTTGCTTCAGGGAAACGCACAGAAACGAAAAATCAGTTCGGTACCGTTGACCCATGAAGAACATCAAGCGATATGTACGCAATGGGTTGAAGATACATCCACAGGACTCCAAAAGAAATTTTTCCATATCGCAGCTGTAGAGCTCGCTTGGAGAGGATGTGAAGCTGCATATTGTTTTTTAGAATAATTTAAAGAAGATCCTACCGGTAGAATCGAAAATAACACAGTTTTTTCAAAAACTTGCCATGGCTGTGATCAGCGATGTGCGAACAGCGAATGGTTGAATGAAAATGTGCAAAATCCAGCAATGTGCCCCGTGAGACTTTATAAAAAGTTAATTTCAAAACGAGGTAATAATGTAAAATCTAATAGGTAGTTTCTAACTGTGAATGGACACTGGAAGTCCGGTGATCACTGCACTCCTTGGTACAAAAATATGCCACTGGGGATTAATACGAACAGTGAATGGACCCAAACATCAGCTCAGAATATAGGGCTTGATGTAAAAAAGCAAAAACTAAGGAACCACTCAAATCGAGCAACTGCAGTCAGTGAACTTTTATGCAGAGGAGAAGGTGAACAGGAAGCCATCAGAATCACAGGATATTGGAGCTCTAATTCGCTGAAACCTTACATCTAACTTAGTA
Source organism: Lochmaea crataegi (assembly GCA_947563755.1). Classification (NCBI taxonomy): domain Eukaryota; kingdom Metazoa; phylum Arthropoda; class Insecta; order Coleoptera; family Chrysomelidae; genus Lochmaea; species Lochmaea crataegi. The sequence goes on along the minus strand of OX387434.1, from coordinate 14,681,575 downwards.
AACAGCATCACGAAATACCTATTGCAAATGTGAGAAATAATAGCCATCAAGATTTAACAACTATTGCAAGTACAAGCGTGTTTTCAAATAATCAAGCTCAAAGCTTTGTATATAATAACTGTACCATTTATAATTACAATTGAGAAATATTTAAGTACGTTATGTTAAAACTGGTTTATTTAAATATGTTTTCCATTCGATGTCAATGTTTCCTGTTTATTAAACTATTTCTCTAATCAACTTCTTAACTTTTTTGGTAATTTCCTCTAATTCTGCCGAATTTCAAATTTTTCACCTTTCACGTTGTTTGTGAAATAGTCTAATAAAATTCCACTCGTTACTGAATTTATCTTAAAATTCTGTCTCTCATTTCACAACTCAACTGAGTTGCTTGAAGAAAACACCACTCGTCTTGCGGACTCGAGGTGTTTTCAAGCAACTGAGTTTCGTTATAAAATAAATCGACAGACTTATCGCGAAAATTCAATGACTTGTAGTATTACTACTGAAAATTGGAAAGTTTTTGGGCTAATTGTTTATGGAAGATAATCTAGATGCACTGGATATTGGAAAAAGTACCCATCTAGATGCAGCCTTAATCTCACTTACCGAAATCAGGAATCCTGGGACATGCCACAAGATGGTATGATGAAAAACTATAACTTTTCAAAGAAATTCGATACGGATTAAAGTAACAAAAAGGATTGGGATCCCAACACCATTACTAAACTTGGAAATAATGCCATTCAATGGTTTACAGACGGCTCAAAAGCAATAGAACGGACTGGGATAGGAGTGTACAGACCAGGAACCAAACACTCCGAAAGCTCGGGAAAACCCATAAGTACCTTTCAAGCGGAAATTCACGCCATAGTAAAATGTGCATAATTCAATATTGATAAAATATATAAAAGGCAAAGGATTATCATCATGTCAGATTTTTAAGCAGTTATTAAAGCACTGAGTTCTTGTGTTCCCAGTTCTAAAATGGTATGGGAATGCCTAGGGAAGCTCAATGAACTAGGAGAGAACAACATTGTCACCTCACTGTAGATTCGAGGACACACTGGAATGAAAGGAAAGGAGAAGATCTGACCATTGGAATGATCTAGACAATCAAATATACTTCTGGGAGGGTACAACCAGGTGAAAACAAATGAATGTTTAAGTCAGAGTAAAACTGCACTAAGAGTTTCAACAGTTGTTCTGACGGAAAGCTGACACCTGAATTGGTTCCTTAAAAAGCTCAAAATAATGTAGCAAGAAGAATGTCAATTCTGTGAAATGGAAGGAGGAACCTCCATCCACATATTTACTTGCGGATTACATAGCACTACAGAATTCTAGGACACAACACCTAAACTAAAGTCTGTGGATATCCTAAAATTCCTTCGAGAAATAGTCTCTGAGACTTTCCTCAACAATACATAAATATCTTTCTGAGGGAAAACTTCTGTGCACGAAATATTTTTAATATTTCATATACATGAAAGCAAACGCCATCTATCCACTACCAAATGAAGTCTAATTGTCATTATCCGAGTTCATAAAATATTTATAAATAAGTCATAATATCAATAATATTTGGTTTTACAGTAACCAGTACACCTTTGACTGGGTTTAGGAAATTTCAGCCAAGTTTATTACTGTTTACTCTGAAAGGCTTTTAAAAACTTTAGAAAGTTCGTTCAAAAATACCGTGCTCGATATATACCTACCTGTATAATAATTCAAATCAAGTATTTCTATCTTATCTGATATATTGATTTGCTTTTCATGTTTTCAAGTGATTTTCATTTTCAATTTGATATAAAATATTTTAAGTGAATAAAAAAACTTGTGTATAATTTCTAGACAGAAAAAAGAAGGAAAAATAGTATACTAAATATAATGTGAAGACATGAGAAAAAAGCAAGGTTGTCTAATATATTTTCTAAAATTGCTATAAAATATGAAATGTTTTCCTTACTTCAGTAAACTGTAAGTTGGTGACGTTTTTAGAAAGCTAGTTTGGAAATATCTGAAAAAAATATATATTTATTAGTTAGCGTTAAAATAAGAAAATTAGGAAAATTTTGAAGAGTAGAGTAGAAAATAAGGACTAAACTCATCCTGTTGTTTCTCGTGATGTTTATCAAATTGAAAAACCTACCACTCGCAAAAAAGCCGGCTGGACTGGTAACTGAAACTGATCTTTGGACTAGTTATTACTCTGGATTGGATCAGGTTGGAACTGATCCATAGAAATGTTTGGATCAGCCATCACTACCATCGGTCTGTTCCAACCGCAATCAGAAACGATCAGCGAATAACTAGGCATAGCAAATAACGAGTTTACTTTCGGGTAATTCCTATCACATATTGCAATGGTCAACTATTCTCTGATCGTTTCTGACAGTTTCTGATTGCGGTTGGAACAGACCTCATGTGACGGCCCTTGTGTGAAACAAATTTGGAATAAATAAAAACAAATGTAAAAATACAACAATACTAAATAATGAGATTTCACACAATTATAACTAAGTCGGTTAGTTATTTATTCCGATCACTGTGTCGTTAAAAAGATTTACAACATTAGTTATACCACACAGTGGCGCCGAGACTTGTGTTGTGTTTAGATGTGTAGAGCAGTATTTTATTTGAACTAGGTTTGTTTCTATTATAACTAATTGCTGAACGACCAGTAAGTTTTATAAATGTAATTTATTAGTAATTATTTAGTAAGGCATTTTCGAAACTGTTTGAAACGACAGTGCGAGATGATCTATCGCGGGAATCTAATGATTTATAAAAGATATATGCACGCCATTGGGCGGCGTTTGCCATCGATGAAATTAAAAATCTCGGTCTTCACATTGACTTTGGAATAGTATACCGAGAGTGCGTAATTTATCAATGAGTACAGATATTTTTGTTAATCTTGGTATATTTCAGTTATCTATGGAAATTTCACATAAAACACTCTCTTGTACTCCATAGGTGTCCCATTCATTTCACCAGACTACAATTAATCCAAGTTGACAGGAATTTACTGCTTATATAATTATAGTCATTTATTCAATATGTCTGTTGCGATACACTGAGTGACTGCAAGGTAGACCTGCATTCCCGTACAATTGCAGCAATTTAAACACCTCAGGTAGAAAATGTAATTCTTGTCTGCAGTGCAGCGAGTAAGTTAATTTAATAGAATTTTTCATCTTCTAAGTAAAGTAAGTTTGTTGATGGGTAGACAATTGAAATATAGCTGATCTGAAATTACCTAATGCATTGTATCTGTTGAAGGAAATTTGAAATTAAATATAAGTTTTCCCTATTAGTTTGATTGAATAATAATTCAATATTTTAGGAGCTTTTTTGATAATATCAAAATGCGAATTAGTACTATTTCAGTGTAAAGTATTCTTAGAATTTTCGTGTAGATTAGGTATATAGTTGAAAGGACGTCGTGTATTTACTTTAACTTTTGAACTTTCACGTAATTTTCATGCATTTTCCCTCTGCCTAAATTTAAATATTTCTTCGAAGGTTTGTTTGTATATCTTGGGGTGATCATTCACTGAGACCTAAAAGGTCTAGTCTGCCTTCCTTCTTTTACTCAGTTCCTGAGAATAGTCTCAGAGACTAGTAGTTCCTTTAATCCTATTCCTTGAAGGAAGCTAATGATATCCGAAGGAAAGTCTTCCACTTCTATCTCGTAGTCTCCCAGGTGTTGTGTCTTTTACTCTATAGGGTCATGCGTTTCTCAAGTTTGTGACTGGAGGTTCTTTCTTCTATTCCACAGAATATACCTTCGTTCTTTTCCACTAGTTAAAACACCTGTCAAAACCTTTGGTGCAGCATCACTCTAGAATTCTGGTCCTAGTTGCCCAGGACTCTACTAGAACTTTTTTCGACCAATCTTCTAATTTGCTCGGATTTACCTATTTATTCGAATATTGCAAAAGTGTTTCTCTTGAATCTTGAATCTTGAATCATGTCAATTCGTTAATTTTAAACTATCTCATTTTCATTGCCTCACTTATAAAATGATACAAATGATACAGTGTATAATACATGTATCTGTAGATGACAGAAGCGAGTCTAGGTCGTCTGAACGCCCTCCAGGTCGAATCAATTTGTTTATGAGGTTCTTATACACTGGACAGACCATCAATATGTGTTCGAGAGTTTCCGGTTTTAAGAAGTTACAGATTGAGCAAATAACAGTCGTGTCGATTTTATAAGAAATTTTATCAATGTATATGTTACGGGTAAAGTTAGATAAGCGAGTAAACCTAAATTTACCCGAGTAAACTGAGTAATTCCCAAGACTTTTGAGTAAAGTCCAAAATATATTTGGAATTGTTCACGTTTCGGGCTTTACCCGGGTAAACCGCATTTTATCCGCTTTCGCTTGGTTAAAGTTGGATGTACCATAAATGACAAGGACATTAATGTTTGAAAAACATATTTAATTCAAAAAACACATTTTACAAATAAAAATTAGAATTCTAAAACTGTATTATCTTAAAGGTAATCTACTCACGAGTACTTATTTGTTCAAACAAGACAAGCTGCTGTGACATTTCGAGTTGCAAAGATTTCCAATAGCTTTACATTTACATTTATTGGACATTAAGTTTTACAGTTACATCGTTTATAACCTTGACCTCCTAAAATTGATTGTTCGTTTGCAAACTGACGTAAGCTCTTCTTTTGTGGTGATACACTTTCAAGATCTACAAGTTTCTCACTGCACACAGAAAATTGATTCCTGGAAAACATTTCCTCGATTGTTCCTTTCTCGTTTGCTAGCTTATAAAAATCGTCATCGGTTTTCTCGATAACCGTCATGAGAATGTTTCTAAAATCGCCCCTCCCTCGATCAACGTCTGGAATTTTCACACTCACTGTATCTCCAACGGAACTTCGAATTAGATAAACCTTTCATCTTCTTCGCTTCGCTTCACACCTTATATTACCTGATGTACTTGGCTCATCACATTCTGCACATTTGGTCTGATTTTCTGAAGTTTCTATATTATTGGCGTTTTCTTTATAATTATTGTCGACGTCTTCCATATTGTCACCTTCAGTAATATCTTCTTGCGGATTGTCTATTTCTGGGCCACTATCCATAGACTGGTCTTCGTTTTGTTCTTGTTGACGCTGTTCTTCTACACCAAATTCCCTGACGACTTTCTCAAGCTCTTCTTCGGTTCGTAGATTCTCAAGAGTTTCTTTTGGAAAAGCTGATGTGGATAGACCGACTTTAATAGCATGCCCAAACATGGCGGCGTAAGGAGCTCGTTTTATTCCATCGTGGTATGCCCTGTTTTTCATTAATTGGACAAATCGCAGACCTTCTGATCATCGCCTGCAGTTTTCATCGTCCATCCACGTCATGAGCACCTTTTGTATATCTTGATTTGCTCTTTCCACGCTGCCTTGTAACTGACTATGACGTGGTTTGCCATGTACTATTTTAAGGCCATTCCACATGGAACATAACTCTTCAATGACACGATTCGCGAACTCCTGCCCGTTGTCCGATTGTGGTATAGATGGGGCGCCAAAAATACAAAAGATGTCTATCAGGATCATAGCAACTTCCTCAGCCTTTTTCGATTTTAATGCACGTATCTGAACAAACTTCGTTAAGTGGTCCTGATATACCAAGATAAATTTGTATTCTCCACCTGGATGGGATTGCATGTCTATAAGATCCACTAGACAACGGCTGTTTATCTCCGAAAAAACCAATGGCTTAACCACAAGTCCTTTTTTGACAGATTTCACTTTTTTTGACACCCTTCACACAAGCGCAGATATAGCTCAATAACATCTTGAGTTATATTCTTGTACTTTTTCTTACATTACACTTACACTTTCCATAAGATGTTACCACCATGTCCAATGGCCGAATGTGCATCATGCAAAATATCAAACATTTCGTCGTAATATTTTATGCTGGATTCACCTGATGATACACGAGCAATAAACTTATCGATGTCGATGTCGAACCTCTTCAAACGTCAATATTGTAGAGAGGACTTGGTTTTAGCATTTTTTGCTAACTTAACTGATTCCAACATTTCTTGGTATTGTTCATTATTAAAATAAAAACTGTTTTAGAAGACACCAACTCATCGAAAACTTCATAGAAACGCTGTTTCAAATGAGCGCGTCCACTCTCTCCGGTTGCCATTTTCGAACTGCACGTGGCGGTGGCGTGGTTGAAGATGACGCAATAATAAAATCCCACACCCAACTTTAGCCAAGGGAAAACGGATAGAACGCGGTTTACCCGGGTAAAGCCCGAAACGTGTACAATTCCAAATATATTTTGGACTTTACCCAAGAGTCTTGGGTATTAAACAGTTTTAAACTCGGGTAAAACTAGGTTTACTCGCTTATCTAATTTTACCCGTAACAAATATATATATATATATATATATATATATATATATATAATTTTTTTATTTTAGCAGTTCTGAGCTGAGCGATAAATAAGTCTTTGATTATGTGAAGGGATTGTAGTATTTAGGTCATTATAGTTAATAACGAGATTTCTTTGTAACATGTGTTTATAGACTGGATGGCGAATACTGGTAAGGATTCTGTTTAGATCTTTTTCATAGTTTTTCTAAACATAACTAGACAGTATTTTGTGTTTTGTATCAATATTGAACTTGGACAATTTGTTATGGCGTGAATTTCCGCTTCAGTTATTCTTATGGTTTCTCACAACCATCCAGAGAGTTATATTCTTTGATATTAGAAAAAAGCAGGTTCTGATTCCACAGTTAACAAGTTCGTGGCTCAGTTTCATATCCAATTAATTTTTTTTTCTTTTGTTTCTTCTTGATTCATAACCACAGTCATCTTTCAACTTAAGGACCTATCCAAAGGCATCCAACTATAAATTCCAACATTCCATCTCTTACTTTCATTTAATAAGCACCACATACATCTTTCTTTATCAACTTCTTTTTTTCTAAATCTATTCAGGCTTAGTCTATAACCCAATAAAGTTAGAAGACTTTCATTAAAAATACTTTAATTTCCGATTCACAGGAAAGACGGTAAAAGCTCAAGTTTTTCAGTTAGTTCCAGGTTTTGTATTTTAAAAGCTCAAATTTTCCTGTACCGAATTCGTTTAATTAAGTGAAACGGGTAAGTCATTTGTATATTCGAAACACGTACCTAATCTCGTCACGTGAAAAACGATGCTGTAAGCACTTTCGGAATTTCAAGCAGATATTCGAAAATCTGTTTTAATCAAGTTTTAAAATAAATGAGTTGAGGCAGCCTTATACGTAACTGCAATTTGTACAAGCATAGTTAAGCGATGCACGAGTATTTGGATTGTATAAACTGCTTGATGAATGATTGAATTTTAATCATAAATTTCCGAACAAGCTCAGTTTCCGTAAGCAGTGCTGACTGCGTGTACCGATAAGTTGCATTTGTACAAGTGCCTGTATAAGCATGCTTCTGAGAAAGCTTTTCCTTCCTTCTTTCCTTTGCGAGACCACCTGTAATCTCATTTCCAACCATTCCTTATGCCCTGGCACCGACAATAAAGCTACTTTGTTGTGTTTAGCGATGTCCCGCTAGATGGCCGGGTTCCAAATATTTAGTCTGAGTTACTCTGTAGGAGTTTCCAGAGAGAACTTCCGTAAGTCTGCGTACAAATTATTTTTCCTCAAAAACAAATAATAAGTAATTTTTTACGTCTAAAAAGTTAAATTAAATGAAATATAATAGGATTTATCATAAAAAGAATCTACATTTACCGAGTTTAATAATCTTGATCTGCTCTTCTCTCCCAGTTATTCAACAAGTTGTGGAAAAGTTTCTACTTTTATCAGACAACTAAATTGTATTCTTTTCATCACATTTCACTTTATATTTCCTTTAATTTTGTTTAACCTATATGTATATTAATATGAATTCCGACATCAGTATTTTATGTTCTGAAATATTCACCTAAATAATTCCATTTCCACTTGAGTTACTTTAATTATGCCTCAACTTCTCCAAGGTAGATTCTATGAATTTTCAACGTTCTCTGGAAGTTGCTTAAAGACAATGACATTAATCCTCAAAGTGCTGAAGTGCTTTCTTGGCCTATTTTCCAGGAGACATTCTACAGAAATTTTAACTCGGTCAAAAACAAAAACTATTTATCCAATAAAATTTCAAGCTAAATAAAGTAATAAATATCTAATGCCCTTGTATTTGATCTTCATATATATTCTTACTTTTCACTTGCAAGAAAGGTTTCTTTATTCATTTTCACATGCTGGTGAGTATCAATTGTTGAGAGAGCCGAGGTTTCCTGTGATGTTGGAGGCTTCTTGGAATATTGAAGATTCAAGTCCAATTAAATGAAACTCTAGGTGGTTTTTGATTGGAAACCTTTTTTTAATGTGGCTTTTTTAGATTAATTGATTCATCGATTAAGGGAAAGCAATGGGTATATTCAGTAGAACCCAGCTTGATTGTAATCTCGTTGAGCGCCAATTTATAACCTTTCATTGTTCCCCTTGTTGTTAACCTGCAGAAAGCTATGTAAGATGAGATCGACGTTATCCGTCTGAAGGTAAATTGAAGCTCTTGTAACAGGAGATCCTGTTTCTCTGCTCAAAATAGTTCGTTTTGCTTATATATTACCTATTTTAGTACCTCTCGAGCCATCTAACGGCAATGCCTAGGAACGCATTTAACTACATTTAACTATAATGTAGACGCACGTTAGATTCCTTACTTATGTTCTCATATCTTCTCTGAGAGGGCACTGTTAAAGATTTAAAACATCCGAAAATTGTCAGAAATGATGTGCACAGAAAAGTTTGTTGGTAATTAGATACCATTTTGGAGACAAGCCTGACCGGCGTTCTCTTGATTGTCTAAAAAGAAAGACAATTATAATGTGAGTTGTGTCGAAGGAAATTCTAAGTAAGTCAATACCTTTTTATACATTACTAATGATTGTCGTGTATATATCTTTGAAATGTTTGTGGGATGACTCTGTCATTCTAAATTAATTACTTTCGCCGACAGCACTTGTTGCTTGTAGAAGCTTCTAAAAATTCCTGTGTATTTTTAGATTGCAACAACTCTCCATTCTACGTTCTACATTTTACCTTCTACATTCTACAATCAACCTGATTCGGGATTACATTCTACAATCAATCTGATTCAACTAGCAACTTGATTTGAAAATCAATTCAGTTCGATTCTCTACTTCCGACACTACGTTATACTTGCTTTTACAAGTATGGATCATATTATGTCCAGTACTTTATTGACATAAAATTCGTTTCTCTTCTCCATTGGAGAATACGAAAACCATTGATAGATGCATAAGCCGATATATATTCCTAATATTTGATTAATCATACCATGGTAGAACCTTTAGCATTGAACTAATTTCCCTCGAAATCTTATTAATTTGTATACTTAATGTACGACGGCCAAGGGCCATATTTCTTTGATTCATCATATTTTTGTAGAACCTTTAGCATTGAACTAATTTCCCTAGGAACCTAATTGATTTGTATATTTAATGTACGACGGCCAAGGGCCATATTTGTAAAATAGTAGGGACCAAAGTCGACTTTAAGTAGGATATTCTTCATTAGATTGTTAAGTTACTTTCCCGACTTTTATTTAATGATCATCTAAGTACCTATAAAAACCATATACTCTGTTTTTCGTCATTTGATCAGGGTAAATTATCTTATTTCATTTTACAAAATGACGTGGCGCTCAAACAATTTATATGCCAGACAAATTTTTATTATCTAAGTGTTATACAACATTTAGGCGAAAATTCACGACCCCTTATTTTACCTAGAGCCTAGTCGCAGGCATACCGTAAGTAACACTAGAATAATTATCTTTTTATCGTTATATCTACCTAGAAGTTACACTCTTAGTTCTAAAAGTTTTAATAAGTAAAAAGAGACATTACAGATGTTATTTGGTCTTTTGAATGGTCACATATAAAGCCTTTCAACTTACTCAGATGATCGTAATGGGAACGAACTGAAGGAGAACAAGACATACCCTATATTCCGTTATCACCGTATGTCGTCTTATTACACTTTTTTTAAACAACTATCACCATCACAGGCTTCGTTAGAAGACAAAAACTAAAAAACTTAAAATCTTGGTTTTAGAGACATTATCACTCCTGGATGTCACCAACTCCACTTGCTGGTAGATAACCAAACTTCGGCTCTGTGGAAGTCACCACACGATCCTCGTCGTAGGAAAATCAAGCCTCGACTCTTTTCTTGCGCGAAAAACAATCAAAGACGTTACTGAATTTCAGATACCGGTAAAACGAATAATTATGATTGGTTGATTTGAAAATTGGGGCGGACGAAACAGCATCGAACGTTACGTTTTCTTCGAGCACCTGCATATAGGGCCGTGTGCAAAATTGTTATTGAAAGCATGTTTTTCTTATTTTTTTAGGCGGCAGAACGTAGAAAAAGGGTATTACAGATATTATGTTGGTCGGCAAAGACGTATAAGAAGGGTTTAAAAGAAATTATTTGAAATTTCTTAATAGAAAATATTGTGAAACATAACGATAGATATTCCATCATTACAAGATGTACAATATGATTTGGAGTCTGGTATGCAGAGGGTTGTTCACTTTTGAATAATGAGTTCTGCTACAGGCTAAAGTGTTTGAATAATGAACACAGTTTACACAGTTCGTGTTGAGGATGATGAAGTTATATGTGGACCTATCTTCTGATGATTGGAGGTTTCAATTTTGGTGTTTATCACTTTAACTAGACATGTGATGTTTGTTAAATAATTTTTTAAATAATACAAATCTTCTTTATTTTTCTCGGATGAAGAATCGTGGATGTAGATTTTCATTGTTTCTTCGTAATTGTTGCAAATCAAGATATATTAAAAATATTTCGTATCTCATACCGGACTATAGTATAGAAACAGAGCTAGAAGGTTAGCTCAGGGCGGCTCCTTTGACGTTTTGTGCATTCCGTTAATCTCGCTCAGCAGCTGGGACTTTTAAAATGGCCACCTATACGCGTGAACTCATACGCGGTCTGACAGAATTCGCGGGAGTTATCCTACTAGTTCTATTTCTATACTATGCCCGTACGATTTAAGCGATAAATCTGACATAAAGGGTCGGCTGTTTTATCAATATCATCATGTTCTTGTCAAAAAGATCCTATTAACTTCCGTTTCTCATTAACATATCGTACATTTGTCAAATGGTTGGTAGGGTTGGTTAACTGATTCAAACAATCTCAAGATTTTATGGGGATTATCCCTCTATACCTTTTATTTTAAATTTGTATCCCTGCAGGGTAACGTCATTCCAAAACCATCTGTGTAATATTTTATTCATGAATGTATCAGGAAGTGAATTACATGTTGATTAAGAGTAAAATATTAAACTAATTTATTTCCTCGGTCGCCTTGATGAAAATGAATTCCATGGATAATTCGGCAGATGTACATATTAGCACAATGGCTGTCAACTGACTCTCCAGAGATCGGAAAAGGGTCCTTTTCGAGACTTCCCAACTCCCGTGAGAATTCAACGACAGGTGATGCGTTAAAAACAAAAATAAACAAATACGTATTGAGGCGAAGCAGTGTTACGTGTCTCGTCTTTAAACTCGGCCGAGCAGAATATTACGACATAATTTGGATTTGAAACATGTGAAGGAGACGTTTGATTGTCGAAAAAAAAAAGAAAGAATGAAATTTTTGTCATCCAATTACTAAAATCGATCAACAAAACATCTTTTGAGGCTACAATTTTCTTGTAAAGCCTGTTTTCATCGTTAAAAATTGACAATGACAATGTCTTAACCTAACTTTGTGAAGCAGTACCTACTCGAAAAAAAGATTCATTGCGATGCTTCACTGGCAAAAACTTTAAAGTATGAAGTACAATATATTTTTCACTCACTTTCTGGAGCAGTTAGTGATCAGCCAAATCAGCCTTGCTCCTGTAGTTTTGGTCTTGGATTTGCCAATTTTGCCAGACAAATTTAACCAAAAGCACATGACATAGGAACATAACCTCTTTAATTTTATCTACAAGCTCACATATAATTCTCAGTTTTATTCAATGCGCACACTTTCGACTGATGATCAGAGCAAAATATGTAAACCGATCTGACCAGTATCTGATCAGTAAGAATTGTTGTTGAAACAGAGTATTCGTAGTTTCCAACGAGTTTGCAACACTTGTTGGAACACTATATCCTCTGCACTTAATTTGACCTTTTCTGACTGCGGTGTGAGCAAACCTATTCTGCTGTTTGCCTTGTAGCTTTAAATTAAATTTGTTAAGGTGAGGTGTCAGATATGTCAAAAATGCAAGGTCTCCACCAATTAATTTTGGTGAAAAATATAGATGTGCTATTTAAAATTGACTGTTCTACATTGACATTGTTCTAACGGTATATCACTGCCGTATTTTTTTGGTATTTTGAACAAACAGGCTACCGTTTGCTTTTTGTGCCAGCAGCTTTGGCCGTTTTTTGCCATGCAGTATTTCGCTCATTTTTGTATCGATGCTGTATAAAATATTTGAAGTACGAAGATCCTTTATTCAATTTCAAGAAAAGTTAGGGTCTGTCCAGATGAACCATTCGAAGGTGGGACTGAGTGGCAAAACACTGAGTCGCACAAATTGTAACGTTAATTTCGTTCACTTTACTTTCCTCCAGTTAATTAATGATAAATTATCGTAAGGGCGGCGAATAGCCAGTCCTTTCTAATGCCAACACCGATAAATGTTTCAAGGCTGAATATATTTACAGTCGACCATAGTCGAAATCAACGTTTCCATACGGGCCGAACGAGTTCCGTCTGTCGTGAAAATAGCCACTGCTATTTGTTATTCCCACTTCGACCTCGTTCTTTACTCTTCTTCTACTAATTATTAATTAAATGTGAATTAAGAATTCACTATTGAAATGTAAATTCCTTTCCTAGTCAAAGCGTCTGAGCTTGACATGAACACGAGACGTAAGTCTGTTCTCTTTCATATGATTCATGTATTTAAACATGTATTTAGCAGTTTTCCGCTTTCATATTTTTAGTAGCAATGTCGTTCCAGTGCCAGGAATATATATCGATATGATTTTGTTTTTTTTGGTTCTTTCATATTTCTTTTCAGATTCTCTTTGAATATATTTGAAAATATTTCAAACCTATTTAAAATATATACATATTTAATATATGTCTATATTTACTGGTGTGCTATGCTCGGTTAAAGGAATAGTATAACAAGCCACTAAAAAATTATTTCGATCCTACGTTCAGAAATGGAACAATAAACCTATGGTCACACTATTGCATAGGTCTAGTTTGTCTCTATTTTATACTCTACATAATGACAAGCCACATTGTCATGTTTTGAGTATTATAAATAAAATATATATTTATTAATTGAAAATACTATTTACTTATTAAAAGTTAAAGAACCAAACATTACACGAGCATTGTTACGTGACCAGTATCTACAATTATGCCGATTTAAGTTTTCATTAATAAAAAGGTGGGCTCATCGCACAAGATAACATTACTTAAACAATTTGGATCGTTTTGATTGTAGCATTTTTCCATAATTATGTCTGCAAACTCATCACGTCTATCGAAATCATCATCTGACAACTCTTGAACTAATCTGATATTTTCACGTACAATTTTCATTACGGATGTTTGCGAAATATCAATTTCCCTGGATATTTGTCTAGTACTAAAGTGTGGATCGTCTTCTAACAGGACACAAACATCTAAAGATTTTTTTCTACAGTCGCGCGTGAAATGAGTAATTACTATATTCAAATGAAATCGTAAAGTCGACAAATGCAGATGATTGTTACTTTACGCTCTAGCGCAAAAAAGGAATCTGTTTCGCTCGCTTATTCAATCAAACCACGCCCTCCGAATTAACTCAATTGGTGAATAATTAACAATTTATCAGATCAAAAATTAAACAAAATTATATAAAAATTGTCAAAAATTTTGAAATATGGTCAAAAATGGTCAATAATTGTCAAAAACTGTTAAAAATGAACAATTTTGGTCAAAAACTGTTCAAAATGGACAATTTTTGTCAAAAACTGTCAAAAATGGTCAACAATTGTCAAAAATGGACAATAATTGTCAAAAATGGTCAATAATTCTCAAAAATTTTTGAAAAATAATCAAACATTTTCAAAAATGGTCAATTGTCAAAAATTTTAATTTTTTTTGAGAAATAGTCAAAAACTTTCAAATATTGTCAAAAATGATCAAAAATTGTCAAAAACTGTCAAAAATGGACAATTATTGTCGAAATTGGTCAATAATTGTCAAAAAATTTGAAAATTTGGAAAAATTATCAAAAATTGCCAATAATTGTCAAAAACTATCAAAAGTGGTCAAAAATTGTCAAAAAAAAACAATTATTGTTAAAAATTGTCAAAATTTTGAAAAATAGTTGATAATTGTCAAAAATTGTTAAAGTTTTTGAAATATGGTCAACAATTGTCATTAATTTTGAAAAATGGTCTAAAATTTTGAAAAATTGTCAAAAATCGTCAAAATTTATCAAAAACGGTTAAAAATTGTCAATTATTTTTAAAAACTGTCAAAAATGGACAATTATTGTCAAAATTGGTCAATAAGTGTCAAAAATTGTCAAAAATTGTCAAAAATGTCCAATAATTGTCAAAAACTATCAAAACTTGTCAAAAGCCGTCAAAAATGGACAGTTATTGTTAAAAATTGTCAAAATTTCGAAAAATAGTTGATAATTGTCAAAAATTGTTAAAGTTTCTGAAAAATTGTCAAAAATTTTGAAATATGGTCAAAAATGGTCAATAATTTTCAAAAATGGTCAAAAATTTGGAAAAATTGTCAATTATTGTTAAAAACTGTTAAAAATGGACAATGATTGCCAAAAACTGTCAAAAATGGTTAAAAATTGTCATCATTTTGAAAAATGGTGAAAATTTGGAAAAATGGTCACTAATTTGAAAAACAGTCAAAATGGTCAGTAATTGTCAAAAATGGTCAATAATTGTTAAAATTTTGATTATTATTCAGTAAAACGGAAAGATCTGAGAGCAATGTAAATACCACCATTAAATCGGCCATATCACAACGTTCTGATAATGTTAAATTATTCGACTTAGGTTTCTTTTAATCAGGGTTGAAGTTCTTTAAATAAACCACATCTTTCTTCGACAAATGTTTAATTTGAACTCCCTGACTAAAAACCCAAAGCAACAATTGCCAGCCTACACATTCTTTCAATCTATCGCGTGTCTGCTTATTTTGCAATTGTTACTTACATCGATAAATAAATTATAATCAAACTGCTTAGTCGATATATTTTATGATTACAACAATTATTATAACTAAAGCTCGGATTATAGGCAAAATGCCTTTTTTTTCCTATTTTGCCTATTCTAGATGATTTTTGTATATTTTGCCTTTTTTCGTAAATTCCGCCTTTTTGTGCCTTTTTTAAACTTTTATGCTACCCTACTTATTCATATTCGGTACTTCATTTTATTACTAAACTTTTCTGTAATAAAATTTTGGGCTAGTAATAAAATATTAATGGTTTGTTTGTCAATGGTCTTCTGGGAAAATTTACCCTATTTGCGGATTAAGAAGAGACTTAACAAATGGGAAATCCCTAGTGTTTTGACCTTTATATCAGTTGTACAAACGGTTACTGAATCTGAGTTTGGTTTTATTGCGTATACCGAAAAGTAAAGTAAGAAAAGTAAAGAACACACATTTTAAAAAGTTTTAGACGTTTTATTTAGAAAGATGACTTCTAAGTTAAGTGCTTGGATCCGACCATATCCGGAACTATCTCTAGAAGGAGATGGAGCATTTTGTAAACCGTGTGGCAAATCAGTAAGTTTTATTTTTTTCTTTCTCTCATTCACCGCATAACTACATAGTATTAAAATTCTAATTAATTATTCTTAATTTTTAAAATTCTCAGATTTGAAGTACAAAAAAGTACTTTATTGACCAGAATTGTGGAACTTCACTCCACAAACGGAATTTGGAAAAATTAAATTCCTCTAAGCTAGTCCAAACATCTCTGCGGGATAGTGTAAGCAGTTAAAAAAAAATGAGGAGGACACATTTAAATTTGATTTATGTCAGATGATGATTGCATCTAATATACCTCTGTATAAAGTTAATCATCCTAGTTTTAAGTTATTTTTTAAAAAACATTTTAATAAATCCTTACCGGAGGAGAGTACGTCGAGAAAACAAACTATGGACAAATGCTATTTGGATGTATTTCAAAAATTAAATGAGAGTTAGATGGCAATTTCTTGTATATTGTCGTGGATGAAACGACAGATGTATGCGGAAGATATATAGATAATTTAATGATTGGAATTTTGAACGAAAACTTTCCAAGCAAACCTTATTTAGTTGCCGTTAAATAATTATAAAAAACAAACAATTTAACTATAAGTAGATTTATACAAGATAGTTTAACAAACCTCTTCTTACCCAATGCTATACCAACCAATAAAATAGTTCTAATGCTTTCAGATGCTGCAGCATATATGTTAAAAGCTGCTGCTAATTTAAGGGTATTTTATCCCAACTTAATCCATTGCACTTGTGTCGCCCACGGTGTAAATCGAATTGCGGAAGAAATAAGAAATCAGTTTCCGTTGGTGAATGACTTAATTAATTGTATGAAAAAAGTTTTCTTAAAGGCTCCGTTGAGGGTGCAAATGTATAAAGAAAGACTTCCCGGTGTCCCTTTGCCACCTAAACCAGTGATCACAAGGTGGGGAACGTGGCTCGAAGCAGTGTTCATTTACTTTGAACACATTAATGAAATATAATTAGTAATGTCAGAATTTGGTGATGATCTTTCCGGAGCAATTCGAGAAGCAAAAAATATATAATAAAATCCGAAATTAAAACAGCAGCTCGCATATATCAATATATAGCAATTATAAATTAATATTTAGCACAATTACCCTATTAGAAAGACAAGAGATAAACTTATGTGAGTCAGTTAAATTAATAGATAATTTACAGTCTAAAATTAAATCGGCACCTGGAAGGAATGAAATTTGCTTTTTACAAGAATGAAGGTTTCTCCTTTTTATGTGATGATACTAAAGTTCTCAATGGGACATTTTCCAAAGAATTACAAATTGGTCCAGATTTATTATCCTCTCTTAAATATGCGCCAATTACATCTGTCGATTCATTTTCTATGTACAAATCAATTTTGAGTGAAAGAAGACAGAGTTTTAGAACAGGAAATATAGAGAAGCACTTAGTTTTAGCTATTAATGATAAAATTTCAAGTGGTTACAATGTTTAATTTTTAATTAGCATTTGTTTAGTTATGTTGTACAAATATATTTGTGTTAAGTTAATGTTAAGTTAATTCACTTTGTATATTAAAATAAATTCTTAATAACTTATTATTAATAATCAGGGAATTAAAAGCATTTGCCTATATGTTAAGATTTCTGGCTTTTCCAATAAAAATATTTGCCTATATAAGCGCCTTTTTCTTCAGTTTTTGTCGCCTATAAATCCGAGCTTTAATTATAACTAAACACATACATACTACTTTAAAACTCACTCAAAACTTGGTGCGCCCAAAATCTACTACGTTTTTCACGAAAACTCCCATAATATTGAAAACTAATTCAATACAATACCCATGTTTTATCTCATTCAGGAATAAAAGACAATTTTTTTTATTCAAAACGCTTATAACCTTGAAAATCACATCGTTTCGACCAAGTTTATTTACACTCTGTGAAGCAAAAACAACAATTTTCATAACCAGTGGATTCACAGAAAAAGAACAAAATTCCAAGTCTAAGTAACTCGTCCGTAAATACCCGGAGCCTAGCTGTTATGAAACAAAAAGATTACAAAACTTCTTTTACCCGAAAAGAGTCTAAATGTTAATTAGAGTTTTCGATGTTGAGAGTATTAAATTGGAGTTTCGGGGTTAAATTGAATATTTATTGGTTTTTGCTCGTTTAAGTTAAAAGGGTATTATGTTTCATTATGCCTCGAAATATTTGTGTTTTGTGTAGTAATTATTTACTTGATTGTAATTTTAGTAATTCATGATGTTTATAAATTAATTTTATTTGTATAATAATTATAAATGTATGATAATTACCTTGGATGGAATGCAAATCAAAATTTAAAAAAAGAAGAAAATGAAAAAATAAGCAAAATGAATAACAAAAAGAAGCGATATTAGGCAAGAGAAAGATTTTTTGGCATTGAAGGTGGTGGAAGTTTTCACCAGATCAGAGGTGAGCATTGTTGAATAAATGGGTGATTCTGTTCTAACTGTGATTTTTTATTTCCTTCACTATATGTTCTCACTGGCCCTTAATCAACAATCTATTAATGGAATTTCCGTGTTAATTAGATATTCATGATCATATTTCATCACTTTTTTGTATAGTATTACTTGCAACTTACAGTAGATCACTTGATCACTAGAATTTTTCGATAAATTTCTTATTTTTTTGTAGCAATAAATGATTCAAACTAATTTACTCATAAATTAAAATGTATATAAATGTGTACAAAACAATAAATTAAACGATTTTTCCAAAGAATGTCTACTAAATTTATTTTATGTCAGTACTGTGGATATGTGAGTCAGTACCGTGGAACGGACAATTTGAAATTTGATTATCATTCTCGATGCTTTGAAGTTGTAGCAAAATCCTTACAGACTTTTATTTTTACAATAAAGTAGAGTAATAATATGCATAAATAAATTTAAAAAAATCAATTTTAAAGAACAAAAATTTTTAATAAAAAAAATCACAGTTAGAACAGAATCACCCAAATAACAAACTTTTCCTTCTTTCAGGGTAATTATGAAATGGTCTCTCAGTTAATTTGTGAAAGTGTTTTCGAACCAAACTCACGGATTCCAAAATGAATCGAGTGGAAATTTTGTATTTTTTAAAATACAATTCGCAATGCGTCCTACTACTTAAGCCAGAAATGTCATGATTTGTTGGAAAATTACCGTAATTTATTTTTCGTTACGAACTTTCTGGAATTTTCGAGAATTTTAGGTAAACTTCAGCGCCATTGAAATTTGCAACTTTTTGGAGAATTTATGATCACATAAAAGTTAATAGAAATTTAAAGGAACTGGGTGATGCATTAGGTTCAATAACAAAAATAATTAGAACATAAATATTTATTCAACATTATAGGTACTAACAAAACATTTAAAATATTGTTCAAAAAACCAGCCGGTACTTATATTGGTTCAAAAAAAGAACTAAAAAACAAAAAACGTTATTTTATTAAAGCAGGTACCTAGTTAGGAAACAAAGGAACACCAGTTATTTAAACATTAAGAGAATAAACACATAAGCAAAATCCTCCGGAATTCGGAACATAGCAGGTACTTAGTGTAGGTACTTCAAAACAAAAACTAAAATTTAATTTGGAATTTCTTCCGTTTCCAAATACGAAAAATCTTCTGGACCATCAGAAGAGATAGTGTCATGATCAGAGTAGTCTTCATCTTCTTCCAGTTCAGTATCAGAACTCTCACTATCAGATCTCCTGCTGTATTGTATTTAGTTTATTTGTGGGTTAACATTGATATTAGATGGACCAGCCTTAGCTACATCTTGGATATCGTGTGGGGTTTTTGCAATTGGTTCATTCAAATTCAAAAGCTTCGAATTATGGGCAATAATTACGATTTTGCCAGCCCTTTCTATGGTTAATCTGTTTCGCTTTTTACAGTGAATAAAGGAGAACGCACTGAAATATCGCATTTCTAATATGGTAGTAGCTATATCTTTCAAATTTGTTTTGCAGCAAACCCCTGTCCGTCAAGAAATACTGTCGTTTTTTTTCCTGTCTCCCAGACAAACGGCAACCGCCATAAATTATTTTTTTCCAAAAAGTATGTCAACTCAGTAGAAATCAAATCCTTTTTTTGTTGAAATTTTGGATGAACCGATAATATTTGATATAGAAATTCCATGGCTTGAATGCTATGTTCATCATTACTAGAGCCACCGTATTTGGGATCCAATAAATAAGCGGCCAAATGCAATGATTCAAGCATCATTTTTTTTCTATTTTTGAAAAGACTCAACAGTTCTTTTTCTTCTGTTGACTTAGTAGGCAAACTTTTAACCTCACTGTTTAAACAATTTGCAGATTGCAGATATTGCACATAGAGCGCGAAACCTTTGCCAATCCGCGCCAATCCAACGCTGTCATATCAAACAAGATTGTTTGGTAACTCGTTAGTAACGTTCGCTTTATAAATTCTCGGTAACTTTCCTATAAAATATCCTCAACATTCCCTACAGGATCCCCAGAGAGGCAAACTATAGCAAAGGTGCAATTTAAACAAATAGTACTAAGTTGTTATTGCAGTGGAAGAATCAAGCTGCGGATGGCAAAACAGGTAGAGGTACCGTCAATGGGAGACCAAGAATTTGAAGATCTTATCAAGTCATAGTTGAGTTTTAGAGGTTGCAAAACTCCTCTGTAAGATTAAACTAAAGTTTTTTCAGTGTTAAAACAAAGAACGTTCGAGTCAGACCAGGACTTAATAGTAATGAGATATTTGCAGTCAGTGAATGGATATGGATAAGAAAAAAAATGTAAGAATGTCGAAAATTGATTGTCGCACGAAAATCAAAAATTCATGCATGAGAAACCACATAGAAGAAGAAGTAACAGAAGATGGGAATATTAAATTTTTGGGTTAGAGTTTGACGGGCCTTCGAAGGATCTGGCAGAAAAATCAGTTGAAATACCAGGTAAATCGATGAGGAATAAGAAATCAAATTATTTACACCAATTAATAAGATTAACGAAAAATATGTAAAAATTATTCCTGTGGTCGATATTGACGTGTATCTCAGCACCTGTTTCCAACTACGAGCATGATCAAAGTTTTATTTTCAATAGGAAATTTAATTGTAGGTCAGTTTCGGAAAGAGCCATCGGTTTTCATGTTAAATACGCTTCTCAAAAATTTATTGCTTCGAGGAACCGTCGTTCGTCCTTTTTTAGGATTCACGATCGTTCTCACTGGAAATATCGTTAGTGCGGCCACTTATTTCGATTGTCTGCCTAATCCAAAAAAAGGAGAAGACCAAAAGAACAGTTATTTTCCTAGTTTCCGTTTTTTCTTATTTGCGTAGAATCGGATAAAACGGTGAAGATTTTTTTATTGGGATTGTTGATGGGATGAATGTTTTAAATTGATTTTTTTATTTAATCGTTTCCTTTTCTTCACTACTAAAGCTACCGAAGTAATTCTCACTATGGGACAACAAATAATAACGCTTCAAAATAGGTTAATAGTATTTTTTCATTTTAATAATTTTTAAGCACAAGAGCGACCCAATTTGAAATAGTGCAACTACTTATTCGATTCAAGGATAAAACTTTATTGTAAATACTTGTATTACCATGGAATGAAAAAGATACTGAGATAGGTAGGTACTATGAATGCCTTTTGGTAATTTCATATATTTCACTTTAGGAATTTATTAAAATTACTGAAAATAAACTTAATGTAAAGCAAATAGAAAAAAAACAAAACCAAAATAATAGGCAATACCCTGATGGGTTGTGAAAAGCCTGTCGTGTATTTGATAACATTGCAAGTGTAAGATTATGGATAATTTGTTACATTCAAGCACGCATATTTTCCAAAGTAGTAGTTAGCTGGTACAATTTAAATAAAAATACAACGGGGAGCAGTGGCGGCTCGTGGTTAATTTGATAGGGGGGTCATAGGTGATGTGACCAGAATCTTAAAATACGGAACGGCACTGACCTTCCCCCCGGAGGCCTATCCGCCTATACATTTTTCGAAAAACCATTCCCAATTTCTTCCCAAGAAGTCGTTAAAATCGTTGAAAAAGCAAAATTTGTGGAGTCACTTTCCAAAGCCCCGGAGGCAAAAAAATTTTTTGGGCCACGCTTGTTTTATATAAAAATAATGCTCTATTAAAAAAAAACCATATTTTATTCATTTCTATACATATTAAATATAACAAACTTAAATTAAATGATAATTCGTCTAAATCTTTTTGAAAGTGAAGCCTTCGATCTTTTGTATTTACAACAATTTATTACGTCAAAACACAGCTCATTATTCTCATTATTTCGCTTCAAATGCTCAGTTTAAGTATGTAATTTTTAGAATTTTTAGTGAACACATTTCAAACAAGATACGTGCTTTTCTTTTCGTCTCCTCATCTAAATTATGATGAAAGAATATCCCAGCTTTGGCTACTCCCATAAAAAGAAATATAAAAGAGACATATCTGGTAATAGTGTAGGCCATGAGATTGTTCATCTACCAGTCATTTTAAATGGAGAAGTACTATTTAAATACTCGAGTAGATATACTAAGTGGGTTCTAGCCCAGCGGAAATGCGCATGCCCTCCTGAAAAGCTCACCAACCCCCCCTCCCCCAAATTTTAACCCACCAACAAATTTAGGCCCACCCCCACGTTAAACGTCACGTGCTATGTCAAACGTCACGTGCCATGTCATACGTCAAGTGCTACGTCAAACGTCACGTGCCACGTTTGGATGGTGGGGGTTGGGTGGGTTTGGTGAGCTTTTCATGAGGGCGTGCGCATTTTCGCTGGGTTAGAGCCCGCTTAGTATATCTACTTACTCGTAATTGTGGCCAAGGCAACCATCTTGTTGAACCCAAACATCATCAAATCGGTCTCTTGAAAATAGACGAATTTCGGGAACAATATTCTGTTGCGATAAATTGTGATGGCCAAGTAATGGAAAAGTGCACTCGACCGTGAAAACTACGTTCTTAGTGAATTCTTCGTTGTTATAAAAATTTTTCTATTACTACCTGACAAAATTCCATTCATCCGATATTATTATGGGTTTGTCATACTCTTTACGACCGATATCTGTAAGCTATTCCATTTGAACTTGATAAATCAGGTTTTATGCTCACGTTTTTAGTTTTATCGAATAGTTTTTCATCATGTATAGGAAAAACAAGTTTTTCAGATACGTATAAACAATATGAATGTTATTGAATACTGCACGGTTTTTGTTGCTTTTAGGTAGATTTAAGTGGTTTTGTGTGGTCGGTATTATAGATGAAAAAAACTACTATTTTAGTTTCTTCATTAATTGATTTAAGGATTGAAAAATTTTTTTATCAAAAGTCGCGCGTAAAATGACTAATTACTATATTCAAATGAAATCGTAAAGTCGACAAATGCCGAGGACTGCTACTTTACACTCTAGCGCAAAAAAGGAATCTTTTTCGTTCGTTTATTTCATCAAATTTGGTGGGATTAGCCATGACCACGAAAAACAATAAATGGACGTCAAGTTACCAGATAATACTATAGGTACTAACTATTTTATTAACCATTTTAATCGGTTTTATTGATTTCTCACATCATTATAATAATTTTTATAACATGTAATAATTTAAAAGTAATTGAAAGGTGAATTTCAAAAGTCAGTGTTATTGTAGATAACTCGGGCTCTGCAGATTCTGAACAATCCAGTAGATCTTTTTAACGCCATAAAGAGAAAGCAATAAAATTCTCAAATTGAAATAGGTACTTAAATAGATAATAAACCAGAAAAACACAAAAAGGTTATTACACGTTTTTTTATATCACTTGTGAATTTCATTTTCAATCTTCAGTAATGGAAGAAATTTCTTCTGAATCAAAAATTGCAATAAATAATTGTAACAATTGTACTTTCATATTGAACATTAATAAATAATATCACAACTAAAATGTCAGAATACCATCTTAAATCATAATCCTCTACTATTATAACCTAAGATAATATAAAAAACTTTTCATTATTAAAGGGGCGACTGTAGAAAAAATTATGTGTGTTTTTCGAGCGTAAAGTGAAATTGCCGCTTTCAAAAGATCGCCGCGCGGCATCATTCTTTCTCAAGCGGTAATCTGTTACTTTACGCTCTAAATACACAAATAACTATTTTAAGAAAATATAATCATTAGATTCTGCTTTGATTTAAACAAAAAACAAAAAACAAAAAACAAAAAACAAAAAACAGAAAACCAAAATCAAAAAACAAAAAACAAAAAACAAAAAACAAAAAACAAAAAACAAAAAACAAAAAACAAAAAACAAAAAACAAAAAACAAAAAACAAAAAACAAAAAACAAAAAACAAAAAACAAAAAACAAAAAACAAAAACAAAAAACAAAAAACAAAAAACAAAAAACAAAAAACAAAAAACAAAAAACAAAAAACAAAAAACAAAAAACAAAAAACAAAAAACAAAAAACAAAAAACAAAAAACAAAAAACAAAAAAAATAGAAAAGTGAATAACTTAATATTTGGAGTATTAGAGTTATAATATACAGAGTGATTAGACGAAAGTGGAACAGATAATTTTTATAAACTGTTTCAAAATTTCAGACACCCATCTCCTTTGAATTCGACTTATTCAATGATCAAGCAAGGGTGGGGTTTATCATAAATATTTTTCCTGTCAAATCCTTATTTGAAGCTATATAATAATAGTCTAAGACGCAGGTAGCTTATAATACCGAACAGAACATTGATGGGTAGGAACCGTCCGTAGCGCAGAGGGTTTCGTACGGGCTTACTAACCGAGGGGTCCCGATGGTTTCGCTTTTTCAATGTTCAGAATATTTAGTTTATATATAAGAAGTGGGATTTGATCTTCGAAATGTCCACATGAGGCCATACTGTGATGTGATAGTGAGGGGGTGACTGGATGGGTGGGCAGGCGTAGGCAGGCAAGGCATAAGGCTCACGAACGTGAGGTACATGTACGCACAAACGACAGGTCCAGCACTCTAGGTACCTCGAGAACGAGGAGCGGAGCAGGATGGCCAAATGTAAGACGCAGTCGCGGTTAATGATAGCTTATAATACCGAACAGAACATTGATGGGTAGGAACCGTCCGTAGCGCAGAAGGTTGCGTAAGGGCTTTCTAACCGAGGGGTCCCGGGTTCGATTCCAGATGGTTTCGCTTTTTCAATGTTCAGAATGCTCAGCTTATAATAACAATCTCAAAGTGAACTTGTCTTACTTATAGCTTAATACTAGTTAAATACCAATCTGGACAACGCAAGGCGGATGTCGATGAACCAAAACTTATATGTTCAAATTAATAAAAAACCTAAGAAAATATTTCCGTCATTTTATAGCTCTTTGAGTTACATTTTATGTTTTTTTTAACACCAAACATCGGCTGAATACGTTTTAAGAAATAATGAATATTTTTCACATGTAGCAAATTTAAAATCCTTAAAACTTGTCGTATTCCATTTTCCGTTCGAATGCTATATTTCTTTTGAGAACTGTTGATTTCTGCTTAAGTGGTTGAAAGAAATGATTGAAATTCATAGCGACACCGCTTTACAGTAGCTAAGAGACGCGACTATTCACTAGAAACTCGATAGATTTCAGCAAAACATTATTTACGGCTCCAACCACGGATGAAATTGTAAAAAATTGAAGCGCGATGATACCCTTTATTCAATTCAAAGTTTCATTGGATTATTTATAACTTTTAAGGTTTTTTATGCACAAGTTCTTGATAATTAATACGCTTATCTATACTATTATTATAAAGAGAGAAAATATGAGTAAATTTTTTCAAAGATTACATGAATAAAAATGCACGACCAGGCACTCAGGGTTCCGCCCCATTTTCTGCGTGGATGACAGCAGAATTGTTCGAGCAGTGGATGATACATTTTATAATACATACTAATCCTTTAGAAAACAATCAAAGCCACGTTTCTTAAGTGGGTATCTATTAAGCTGGCAGAAGAAAATAATATAATTATATTAACGATGCCGCCACATACTAGCCATCACCTATAACCGTTCGATTTGGTTCACTGAAGGAATATTATTTGCATGAGTCTTAAAGTTGGTTATTGAAGAATAAAGGACACAGCAGATATTCTGAAGGACGCTTATCCACTTGCTTTCTTTCCAAAAAATGTAGAATCTGCTTATGGGCTCATTCCATTCAACGATGACGATTTTAACTACGACGATTTTATGGTATTAACAGTAACAGATATGTCATTCGTTGATCGCGAAAACATTGAGTCCTCTTCTTCAATAACACGTTGTCCAAATAAAATTATAGAACCAATCCATCTGAAGTTACACCTGAGAAAAGTAGCAGCTTCCAAGGAAACAACTTTATGTATTCTGTGACCTTGATCCATCAAAAACAAAAAGATAAAAAGACTGTTCTGACTGATATACTAATTTATTTAAGAATAGAGAGGAAACAACAGAAATAATAGCAAGGTAGAATAGAATCAAGCAAGCTAAAACAACGGTAAGAAGAGAAATTGATTGATAGTTCAGTTAGACCAAATATATAATACATGCTAACAGGGCACTGCAACCTTGATAGGGAAGCAAAACTAATGGGATTGATCATGTGCATTTGCAGATTTTGTTACCCAGGGGCAAAGGATCATCATAATGTCGGATAGTCAAGCAGCCATTGAAGCACTGAGCTCTTGTGTTATCAGCTCCAAAATGCCAAGGCAAAATAAATGAACTAGGAGTTTCCTTACTGTGGACACACTAGGATAGAAGGAAGTGAAATAGCAGATGAACTAGCAAAGAGGGGGACTTGAACACCCTTTTGGGGGCCGTAACCCTTTTGAGGTATCGGCTCCAATTTAGTATTGGAAGAAATAGCAAGGCCGAAGAAAAGAGAAGATCTGGCCATTGGAAAGATCTAGTAGGACTTAGACAATCAAATATTCTTCTGGGTGACTACAACCTGTTGAGATCAAATGAATGCATAAGTCAAAGTAAAACAGCACTAAAAATTTTAACAGGGATCGTTAAGGGACATTATCGCCTGAATGGGCACCTGAAAAAGATCAAAATAGTGGAGGAAGAAGGATGTAGATTCTGTGGCATGGAAGAAGAAACCTCCATCCACACCTTCGAATTGCAAAGCAATTCAGAATCCTAGGGCACAACACCTTGGAGATTACTTGATAAAAGAGGGACATTTAGCTAAGTTAAAGCCTACAGATATCCTAAAAATCCTCCGGGAAATGGGAGTAAAGGAGCTACTAGTCTCTGAGACTTTCCTCAGGAACTAAGTAGAAGTAAGGGGGCACAATAGATATTTGAGGTCTCAGTGAATGTCACCCCAATTTACATTCATGCATACATACATACCCAGAGAAGGAAACTGCAAAATACATTCAGTGTGACTTAGAAACCATCGGCAAGAACAAACATGAAAGGTTTAGTCTCGAGGCTGATTGGGTATATGGAAAGAGTCAGGCTGAAGAATGTAATTTATATTCAGAGGACCAGAATAGATCTGAAAAGGTTGCAGTCGAATAGTCGAATTACCACCTCATAATACAAAGAAAAAAAGAAGTTGATAGCAGTAACAGTGATTGGAAATTGTCTGATGTTGTGGATTCCGAAGATGTCAGCATATTTTCAGAATTATATAAAATGTCTAGCCAAGACATAACCCCGCGAATGGTGGAAATGGATTTATTGGTTCTGGTAAGATTTGATACCAATGAAACCTCGAATTTTTATGCAGCACAAGTGTTGATTGAGTTTGTAATGAGAAAACCACTAAGAGTTCTTAGTGGGTTTCTGCTAAAACGCTCACCATAATGCCTTTAATCTCTTCTGGATGAAGCTCCCGAGAGATATTTTGGACTGCTTTAGTCTTGGAAGGCCTTTCCAGAGGTATGTTCTAAATGTTTCTTCCGCCCTGGAGGGTTCAGGTCCTTCAAAAGAAGTGGTTGCTTATAGTTCATTAGATTTTCATTTCCTTGTTCACCAACATGGCCGGGTATCCACAGCAGGGAGACTGTGTTGTTGACTCCTAGCTCATTAAGTTCCTAGTCTGTTCCAAACCATCTTCGCTGATACAATATGAGCTCAGTGCTTTGAATGATTGATTTGATCAGTAGATACAACCAGCCAAGGTTTCAAGTCCTCGGCAACTCAGTCTTTAAGTGCTTTTGGTTGTAGTGTTTATGTGGAGAGACAGGTCTTCCTCATCAGGCTTGACAGCCTTTTAAGCAGGGTCCTGAGAGTTTAGAAGTATGGAAATGGCAAAAGTAAGAAAAATGGTACATGGCTCGATGCGAAGTAGAGTCTTCAAACGAACAAAGAATGGGATAAAGTGAGGTGAAGAATTTGTTTGTAAACTGTCTCTTTTCAACAAAACAAAATAATATACGACGATAATATTAATTCTTTCGTGGAATATTTGGAGAAGTTTTTTAAAAACTTTGTCATGAAAGGAAATGTGGAAAGTGAAATTTCATACCATTTTATTGCTTTGCCGAGCTTGCTTCCTTTTGCCGTTTTCTTTTTTCATAAACTGGGGAGGTAGGCCTTGAGTTTTCAGTAGAACTACTGCCGCGAATCTTATTTCTTCGGGTGGAACTAATACGACTAAGGAGTTAAAAAGCCGAAATAAATTGAAAACAGAAAACAAATGTTCTTTTTATGAAGTTTGATGATATTAACCTTTGAAGTCACAAAACTCGTTTAACAATTCAAGATATATTTCGTTCTCGTAAAATAAACCAAATAATGAATACACCAAAAGTAACGTATAGAAGGTGAATTATATTGAAATACATTTCTAACTTTGTTCTTCTGCCTTATTAAGTCTATTCTTTGATATATTTCAAGATTTAAAACGATTATTTGCTCTTAGAAACCCTTTATTCAGTTACAGAAAGTTTCTCAACAATTTCAAAACAATTATTTTCTACTTCTGTTGAAGCTGTTGATGACTATCGACTAACTGCGTGATATAATTTTATCTACACAAAAACCCAACGTTATATCAAGATAATAGTAGCAGCTAAGTAGAAATATATTTTTTGTACAAAAACAATTGTCTGCGATACATACACGAGCTAGAATTTTTTTTAATAAGGAGTCGCAAATTGCCGCGTCTACTGCAAGAATGCTTTGTTTGGTCTTCTTTCAGAGAACTGCCACCATTTGTGCAAAATAATTAAAACTCAGAAAAAAGAACCCTCGAGAGTCTCTTCTCGACAGATCTGAAACGAGATAGCGAGGGAATCACGAAATTTTTCCAGCTTTTATGAAGCGACCACTTTTCCGCATGTGATGATGAACTACTTGAAAAAATATATATAGAGAGAACATATTTTTTACTGTTACTATCAAAACCAAATTTTTTAATGCTTTTGTAAGCTGTAGTAGTAGCAGTGCTAATCTAAAATTTAACTGAACCACTTTAGCACGCAATTAAAAAATGTATTAATAGATTTACGTACCTAAAAACCGGTTATGGATAAAGAATGCAACAAAACTGTGTGATTAGTACACAGGATTGTCATTAAAAACAAAAGTATCTGTTTTAAAAAAGATTAATAATATCATTTTCAATGACAATATCAATAATTTCAGTATTATCCAACTGAACATATATCACCTTTTTTCGGGCTCCTGACAGGATTCAGCAAGTACATGAACTTCATCAGCACACATAAACCGCTACTCTAAATCTCACTATGCTAAGGGAAGACCACAACCTTCTCAATATATAGAGGACCTGAGTTTTAGCCTATGGAGTCTAGGAAACCTAAGCACACATAATCTGCTACTCTAGATCCCACTATGCCGAGGGAAGACCACAACTTTTTCAATAAATAGAGATCCTGCGGTCTGGCTTATGGAGTCTAGGAAACCTAAGCCCTAAGCACACATAATCTGCTACTTCAGATCTTAATATGCTAAGGGAAGACCACAACCTTCTCAATATATAGAGGAACTTAGTTTTAGCTTATGAAGTCTAGGTAACCTAAGCACACATAATCTGCTACTCTAGATCTCACTAGGATAAGGAAAAACCACAACTTTTTCAATAAATAGAGATCCAGCGGTATGGCCTATGGAGTCTAGGAAACCTAAGCCCTAAGCACACATAATCTGCTACTTTAGATCTTAATATGCTAAGGGAAGACCACAACCTTCTCAATATATAGAGGACCTGAGTTTTAGCCTATGGAGTCTAGGAAACCTAAGCACACATAATCTGCTACTCTAGATCTCACTATGCTAAGGGAAGACCACAACCTTCTCAATATATAGAGGACCTTAGCTTTAGCTTATGAAGTCTAGGGAACCTAAGCACACATAATCTGCTACTCTAGATCTCACTAGGATAAGGAAAAACCACAACTTTTTCAATAAATAGAGATCCAGCGGTCTGGCCTATAGAGTCTAGGAATCCTAAGCCCTAAGCACACATAATCTGCTACTCTGGATCTCACTACGCTAAGGGAAGACCACAACCTTCTCAATATATAGAGGACCTGAGTTTTAGCCTATGGAGTATAGGAAAACTAAGCACACATAATCTGCTACTCTAAATCTCACTAGGATAAGGGAAGACCACAACCTTCTCAATATATAGAGGACCTGAGTTTTAGCCTATGGAGTCTAGGAAACCTAAGCACACATAATCTGCTACTCTAGATCCCACTATGCCGAGGGAAGACCACAACTTTTTCAATAAATAGAGATCCTGCGGTCTGGCTTATGGAGTCTAGGAAACCTAAGCCCTAAGCACACATAATCTGCTACTTTAGATCTTAATATGCTAAGGGAAGACCACAACCTTCTCAATATATAGAGGAACTTAGTTTTAGCTTATGAAGTCTAGGTAACCTAAGCACACATAATCTGCTACTCTAGATCTCACTAGGATAAGGAAAAACCACAACTTTTTCAATAAATAGAGATCCAGCGGTATGGCCTATGGAGTCTAGGAAACCTAAGCCCTAAGCACACATAATCTGCTACTTTAGATCTTAATATGCTAAGGGAAGACCACAACCTTCTCAATATATAGAGGACCTGAGTTTTAGCCTATGGAGTCTAGGAAACCTAAGCACACATAATCTGCTACTCTAGATCTCACTATGCTAAGGGAAGACCACAACCTTCTCAATATATAGAGGACCTTAGTTTTAGCTTATGAAGTCTAGGGAACCTAAGCACACATAATCTGCTACTCTAGATCTCACTAGGATAAGGAAAAACCACAACTTTTTCAATAAATAGAGATCCAGCGGTCTGGCCTATAGAGTCTAGGAATCCTAAGCCCTAAGCACACATAATCTGCTACTCTGGATCTCACTACGCTAAGGGAAGACCACAACCTTCTCAATATATAGAGGACCTGAGTTTTAGCCTATGGAGTATAGGAAAACTAAGCACACATAATCTGCTACTCTAAATCTCACTAGGATAAGGGAAGACCACAACCTTCTCAATATATAGAGGACCTGAGTTTTAGCCTATGGAGTCTAGGAAACCTAAGCACACATAATCTGCTACTCTAGATCTCACTAGGATAAATCATAACTTTTTCAATAAATAGAAATCCTGCGGTCTGGCCTATGGAGTCTATGAAACCTAAGCCCTAAGCACACATAATCTGCTACTCTAGATCTCACTATGCTAAGGGAAGACCACAACCTTCTCAATATATAGAGGACCTGAGTTTTAGCCTATGGAGTCTAGGAAACCTAAGCACACATAATCTGCTACTCTAAATCTCACTAGGATAAGGAAAAACCATAACTTTTTCAATAAATAGAGATCCTGCGGTCTGGCCTATGGAGTCTAGGAAACCTAAGCCCTAAGCACACATAATCTGCTACTCTAGATCTCACTATGCTGAGGGAAGACCACAACCTTCTCAATATATAGAGGACCTGAGTTTTAGCCCATGGAGTCTAGGAAACTTAAGAACACATAATCTGCTACTCTAAATCTCACTAGGATAAGGAAAAACCATAACTTTTTCGATAAATAGAGATCCTGCGGTCTGGCCTATGGAGTCTAGGAAACCTAAGCCCTAAGCATACATAATATGCTACTCTAGATCTCACTATGCTAAGGGAAGACCACAACCTTCTCAATATATAGAGGACCTGAGTTTTAGCCTATGGAGTCTAGGAAACCTAAGCACACATAATCTGCTACTCTAGATCTCACTAGGATAAGGAAAAACCATAACTTTTCCAATAAATAGAGATCCTGAGGTCTGGCCTATGGAGTCTAGTAATAAGAACGGGTCTGGACAAGGAACTCTAGCATAACATGCGGGCACACACAAACAATTGATCTGTAAAGGACGTAGTGAAAAGAATTAGAAGTACATAAGCCCCATATTAACTTTAATATTATTTCTACGCACTACACGTCTACCTACTGGTACCGAAATGTCACGGTAACGCACGAGAATGAATGATATTCCAAAAACTATCCCGGAAAATCAGACCTGTCACGTGAAATCGATCCTTACTAGGAAAAGTCCATCAATTTGTCTAGCACCTGTTTGCATTTCAAATGGTCCAATCCAAAACAACAGTGCCGGCTGGTTAGGTTAGGCTGGACACACTACAGTGTATTCCGGACGAGGAGCTGAATATAGCTACCAGGAACAAAAATTGTGTTCGCTGCAAGTGCTATTATTAACGAATACACTCAAAAAGGCTACAAAGAGTGGTTGTTAAAAAGGAGAAAATATTCACATAATAATCTGATCAATCAGTAGCTGCTGTATTAACAGTTCAAAAGTTTCTGCAAGTCTTCGCTACGTAAGTTTCCGTCCGTGTAGTATTTTGCCTTCATTAGCCATAGCGTCCTCTGCTGTTTACATGTATCAATAGAATCGATAAAAAATTCTTGTCGGTTATCCATACTTTATAACAACAAACTCACATGGCCTGAAGCAAAAATATTTCGCCCGTCTGAAGATCTGGGACAACAGCTCACAACTGTAGGCAAACACAAGTTTCTGCCACACACACAGTTCTCGAAAACTGCAGGCTCAAACCTGTCGACGGCAAAAATTGGCCGGCTGGTTCCAGAAATGTTGACACATGCCGGCCGTCTACCTGTTAGTGAATGGGCCCCTTAGGTGTTCCTTCAATCAATGCTGAAGCTTCAAGGTCCAGGACTTGTTTTTTTTTCATTTAATTTAGAAAATTATTATCCTACAATCATCTGTGTACGCCAATGTGTAGATATTTTTAGTTCCTGTTAAAATAATCCTCTTAGATATAACCTGAAAGCGATATTTTCCATAATATTATTTTAGGACATATTTCGTTTTAGACAGCTCAAGCTCTCTACATAATTATTATCCTTTTTTTTCAAACAGCATATAAAGATTATCTCAAAAGATGTGAAATCTTCGTTAGTTGAATTTTTATCTCGTCGCAGATATTAAAACACAAATCCAGAGAATTCGTCTTAATTAAACACAACAAAAGTGGCTATAAAATCCCATAATCCTCTTGTTTTCCATTAAGAAAATGTCTGGATGAACAAAGATCTCTTATCAACGAAACTTCGTGCTGGAATAAAAAAATTTAAGTTGGTCGATGTTTTGATGAATTGCCAAATATCACGAAAAAGTTGAGTGGAAAACAGTTCCATTAAATTTGCATATAGGCCTAAACTTGCTCTAAGTAATCAATATGGCCGCGTTGGTTTTTACCTCGACCGACCTGGGGAAATTCTATTTCGGTGTTTGGAGAATTTTATGACATGCTCACCTGCATAGGGATTTTTATCGAGGTTTTACTATACCGAACAATATTTTTATTTTTCCAGGTGGCTGTTGAACCCGATTCTACGAAATAAATAAGAAATGTGATGTTTCTCTGAGAAATTGTACTAAATTTTTGATGAATGTGGAGTGTCAGCTTGATTTATCCATTTTTATTTGAAAAGTACGGTATCTTTTTTATCACTAAAAAAACATCAAAAACAAATTCTACACGACCAATATACAGTATACATTATTTCAGCATGTTCCATTTTGATTTTTCGGGAATATTATCAATCTCAATACGCTTTGAATTCACAATAACGAAAGGTCAGATGCATATCCAATGCACTAATTTCCAAGTTCTATTTTGCCAGGAAGAATAGCATGATCTGGGATTATACAGGGATCCAATTTTTTATTGGCATTGTATTGGTAAAATGTAAACAATAATAGATAGGGGATAGTTGTGAATAAAACAAATTTGCCTATTCATAATTACAATAGACAGAAATTTCAAAATCCCTAGTATCAAGTCCGGTTTTTTATAAATTCAAAAAAATACAAATTCGTATTTTATTTTTTAGCCGAAGTGTGTTTATTTCTAAAAATAATGGAAAAGGTTATTTTGTTTTTTTTTAAATTTAATGGATCTGAATTTGTCATACTGAAATTTCCAGTGCAGGGTTTTATCAAGCGGGATTTTCAAATGATCTCAGTCTTTTTTTGACAAAAGTACTTAAAATCCTCTTCCTTCACTCACAAAGACCAAGGTTAGGTTATGTCAAAAATGAGTGGGTCTATTTGGCCCTCCAATATGAACAGGGATTGTGACTCACCACTACTCAGCTTCTTGGTGAACTTGATTCGTTTTTTTTTGCTAAATGATTTATCAGATTCCGTCTACGCAAGACAAACATCGTCACTTCACTGTAGGTTCCAGGACTCAAGAATAGAAATTGCAGATGAGCTAGCAAAGTGAAAGGTTGGAACACCCTTTTGGGGAGACGGAACCTTTTTGCGGAAGAAATAGGCAAAATGGGAAGAACTCACTTGAACTGAAGCCGGCCGGATATCCCAAAATTCTTCCAGGAAATAGAATTAAAGAAACTACCAGTCTCTGAGACTTTCCTTAGTAGCTAAGTTGAAGAAAGAAGGCACAATAGATCTTGTAGGTGTCAGTGAATGTCACCCCAATATACATACAAACCCTACAAAATTGATTGAGGATACGGAAGAGACTCAGATTATGTTCTCTGCTATTTTATCTGCTTCCAATCACGGACAGTTCATTGGATTCCCGACAAACTTCACTAGAAATAAATCTCTCCCTGCGTTTATTCGGTCACTTTTTCACAATTAATTTTTTTTTTATTGAAATCCAAAGAGTATTGCAAAACTCCACCTACTTTCACAGTTGAATAATCAACAAAGGATTAAATGAATAAAACACACCTTACTTCCTAGACTTATCGTACTTTGAAGAAGGAATATTATTTAGTTGGCGAGCTTTCAATGTTTTATATCCGGTATAGGCAACGCCCGTTCCATATGTATATATGGTTAATTAAAAGCTAGGTCTAAATTGAAAATTCTGCAGGTTTCCCTTAACTCGTCGATTTCACTCAACCGGCCTTTTTCATGATAAATACTTAAACAAACCACCGTAAAGTTAGAATGAAGAAAATGAAACAAAATCTTATTCCGGAAAGTTGAATGGCTTATTGTGTTTTGAAGTTAGAATGGTAAATGCAGAATTAAAAAGAAAATACCTGCTGATTTTTATGTACCAATTTACACAACAAGTGCAAAATTGTTTTAATACCCAGGCCCATTGAATTATACATTTTTTTACGTAAAAAGATGTTTTGGGACGAAAATCATCAATATTAATCAACAAGCTAGCAAAATTTGTTTAATTGATTTTTGACAATTGTTCAATAATTGTTTTCCACAATTGCTGTTCATTTTGTGCTCCCCATCATTTTCATAAACGTTGTTCTATTTTTTAAATTGTAATAGTCATTTTGCTCCAGCCAGTCACGAGAAATTCCAGTATCCACGTGCTTTCGTATTTACTTCACTGAACAGTTTTTGATACTTACTAAAAGTATAAAATCCATCATCACCTTCCATTTCTAAATGGAAGCGTAAAATGCTTCCTATTATCCATTATGAATAAAACCGATTATAGAAAAAAAAACTTATACCTAACCACCAATTCGAATTTAGAAAAAGCTACTCAACAATAGATCAGGCACATGGAATAACTGATATTACAGAGAATATATTAGAAGAAAAAAAGTATGTATAGAACATTTTCACATGTTGCATAAGCTTTCCAGTTTGATACCGAATGAGATGTCATCTGTCTAGGCAGTACTTGAAACTTCTTTATTCCTACGTAACTGGAAGAACCTTCAGAATAAAACAAGCAGAAGCATATTCTGAAATAGGAGAAATCAAAGTAGGGGCTCCACAAGGAAGTGTATTAGAGCCTACTATACACTAATGAGATCCCGAATCTAGAACATGATACTGCAGTAACATTTGCTGATGATATGATGAAGCAACAACTAAACGGCAAGCCACTATTGCTCGGATCTATGTTTTGACCAAAAGATGGAGGTTGAAGTTTGACGAAACCAAATCTGATCTGTATCAAAGTACTGAGAAGCGGTTTGGTACTCCGGCACCTGTAGGTAGACAGTATTAATCAAACGATTACCAAATTTCTCAAGTATCACGAAGAATAAAACTCTTGAACCATGTTAATATTGGGGCCATCCAGTTTCTTGATAACACCAACGAGATGAGAACACTCAGGGAAAAAAACCCTTAGCTAATCAATTGAGTGTGAAGCAGAGCAAAAGTGCGGATTAACATAATAGTGTAGTTTTTTTAGAGTTTAAAGAAGTACTAGCAGCATCTAGCTTTTTTGAGTTGTGCCAGGATGTATTCATAGCTCACTACCCTTTCTTCTATATTTCTTCTAGAAAATTGTTAAAGTGGTAACATAATGATGAACCAAAATTATGATAAAATTATGAGCCTTTGAAAGAGGACAAATTGAAAGTTGTGTTTTTTCCTCAAATATTGAGTTCTATCAGTTTCAGGTGAATAAGTGCATGATTTATTATCTTCGCAGTTTTTTATTACAAGGGAAATTGTCTAAGTAACTCTTTTTGATTAATAAACAATTCACAAATACCATTTTTAGTAAACATAATCTCTGCAACATGGCTTCTGACGAAGCAGTTTATAAAGGCTCTAAATAAAGAGTTTTTTTTTCGCGCCTCGGAATCACTACCCTAGCATACTTCGAGACGGGCGATGGTCCCTCGCACACTCTCCGCTCACAGCGTCGTCCTCTCCCTACCTATCACTCCTACCTCTCATACCATATCGAGTCCTTCTCTCTCCCTAACCATGCTCTCTACTACGCCACTCACCTCCATCCATTCCTCCACCCCCCTCAACATTATCTCCGCCATGTTCTGCCAATACACCGCCTCCCCTAGTATCCTCTCCAACTTCTTCAGCACTTCCTCGTCCTCCAGCATCTAAACACATGCCCCACATCATCTGCATCCACAGGAGTGTCCTATCCCTCGCATTCACCCCACACCTCCGCACCGTACAGCTTACTTTGCTCTACCGTCCTACCAATTACCCTCACTCCCAGCCCTTTCACATTACACATCAATCCAGCCATGTTGCGCTCCCTTCTCTGCCGCCTTTAACATGTGTGTTCTGAAGGATAATTGACTATCCAACCACACCCCTAGATATTTCACAGACTCCTCCATACGAATTCTCCTTCCATTCACCATCACCCCCACTTCCCTCGTCTTGCTTCGTCCCTTCACTAGCAACCCCACCGTCTTATCTTCCGCCACTTCTAGTACGCACCTTCTCCACAATCTTCCTACATATTCTCTCCGCCTTTCTTTCTATCTCCGCCTCTCCCTTTGCCGTACATTTCAGACACACATCTTTCGCATACACCGTAATCTCATATCCCTCTTCACATCCTATCCCACAAACCTCATCAAACACACACTTCCATAGCGTCGGTCCAAGAACCGAGCCCTGGGGCACTTCAGCCTCCGTCTCACACCTCCTCCTTCTAGTGTCTAATATCACACGTCCCGTCAGGTAGTCCTCCACCAGGTTAACCAAACCCTCCCCCACTCCAAGCCTCAGCAACGCACTCAGCACTGCCTGTTACTGTTGAACGCGTTCCCGACGTCGAAGAACAAGAGTAGGGCCAATTTTTGTTCCTCCAGCTGCCTTCCATATCCCTTTCCACCAAGCCCATTACCCTGCCCAGCACCGAGATACTGTGTGTGCTGTGCTGGTTTACCCTAAAAACCCATTCCTACCAACTTCCTCTTCAATCCTAACCCTTATTATCCCCACCCAGTTGAATAGCTGCCAGAAGTACTGCCCATTGTCATCCAACAGCCTCTTCATCATATCACCCCTCCGGCCATCTATCCCTGGGGCTTTCCTTACTTTAATGTTTCTCCCCCGCTCCTCTACTTCCCACTTCTCTACCGGCCCCTCATTTTCCCTACCCCCCCTAATATCCTGGACTTCTCGAATCCTGCCCTCACTTCTTCTTCTCCCTTGTTAACAATTTCCCCATAATCTCCTTCTCCCAATCTTCCTCTAGCACATCGTTCCTATTTCCACCCATCCTCTTCACCGCTATCTCATACGCCTTCCCCATGGATTGTTTTCCAATTCCCCGAGTAACTCTTTCCACTTCCGTCTGTTTTCCCTCTTCACTCTACGCTCCAGTTCCTTCTTCTTCTCTTTGTATCCCCCTCTTCCCTCTATCCTTCATCTTCCCCACAGCATCCGTCTTCGTTCTTTCTTACACTCCCTCCACAGCTCCTCTATTTCCTTATTCCACCAGTAACTCTTTCCCTCTCTTTTCCAGCCCTGTATCACATTGTACAATTCATCTACTTCATGTCCAAATAAGGAGTTAGTAAAAGGAAATGAACATCAAGAAACAATAATTTCATTGCTTCAATCCAAAATAAATAATTCATATAATGTGCATGATGCCAAATCTACAAAATATACAAATTAGCCTGATTTAAAGGTTAACAAGCTAACTACTATATGCAGAGATCCGAATAGTCTTGATATTGAAACAGGTGAAAATATCCGCAATAATACTAGCAACTACTCCAAAGCAGCCTCTATGGAAAGTACTTCATTATCCATTTTTGCTCCACCCCCATCCACTTCTAGAACAGTGGACAATGACCTAATCAAGTGTCAAGCAAATGTAATGGCAAGTATCGTTATCTTAGACAAAGAGACACCAAATGGTAACCAATCATGTCATTTGGTAACTAACAAATATAAAAAAAGGAATCAACGAAAACCAATAGTGGGTACCAGCACTGAAGGAGCTGCTGGCACCATAAAAGGTGTGCTAAAGTTTGTTGAATTGCACGTGCACAGAGTTGATCCAAGTTCCAATCACCTTTGGTATTACGGATTAAAATTTTATCAGATATTGCTTAGTTATAATTTTCATGTCAATTTTAGAGTTAGGATTAATATTTCACTGTGAGTAATTCTACACAAATTTTGTTGTTTGTCAGAAATAAAATAAAGAATTATTATTATTATTATTATTTGTTTCAAAGCAAACAAAACGATCCTCACGTGTATCTGTTTGTAACAAAATAACATACTATTTGAATATTTACAACGACTTACAATGATTGCTGAATCCATAAAGTGCTTACACTAATACGATTTCTCACCTGTTGCTTTCTATCAAAGATTTTTCGCGTATTAACTGAAGCTAATAAAACCTGACACGCTCTCGATAAGATAAATTATAACTTTATTTTAGTCAAGAATACAAAAGAGAAACGGTGTTACTATCGCTATTTTGCTAAAAAGAACATCTCAGCTTCTCTTTAATGGAAAATCTCTGAAGGAAAATTGCGAGTTTTAAGATGGTCTTGTAGTGTGTTTATTTTCAACATTTTATACCAGTTAATGATTAATGAAAAGATACTTTTCTACTTAGTTGTAGCCGACAATGTTATCTTATCAACAAAAAAGAAAAACTGGTACGAGGAAGTACACTGAAAAATATGTGGATGAAAATTACATTTAATGGAAAAAAAACAGAAACAAAAAAGTGCTAAAGTTGAAACATAATAAAAATAATATGATAGAAACGAGACGATTGGAAATTTACCAACAAAAATCGTAACAAATCAAAAAGCTCTTAGC
The DNA here is from genome assembly GCA_947563755.1 of Lochmaea crataegi. Lineage (NCBI taxonomy): Eukaryota > Metazoa > Arthropoda > Insecta > Coleoptera > Chrysomelidae > Lochmaea > Lochmaea crataegi. The sequence continues at coordinate 14,641,632 of OX387434.1, read as the reverse complement.
TTGTAAGAAGTGACTATTTAGCTCCTTTATTTCTAAGTTGTGTTTTAAAATACTAAAGAAATGGATGCTTAGGGATTGTCTAGTGGCTCTATCGGAGTTATTTTTCGTCATTTAAACTTTTCAACAAGTTTTTCCAGTCAGTTAGATGATAAATTTATTGGTGTAAATGTTCCAATAGTTCAGTGTTATATAAAAAAGATACAGGGCCATCATAAGACGTTTGAAACAACCAAATCCATAGCTTGCAATATTTTATAATTCCACTACCATAAATTTCTGTTTTTGCATTAACATAATTATTAGACCAGTAGCCCATGACAGATGCTTCATTATTTAGAATGTAAGCCGTTTCCACCATCGAGTTTGATGTGAAAAACAAGTAGAATAAGGATATTTCCCAAGGCTGGATAATCGACGTGCCAGTGGAAATTGAAAATCTTAGAATTTTCACGAAACTAGAACAATTGATTAATGGATGCCGTGTACTTGGATGCATTACTTGGGTACTACTTTATCATAAAAAAAACATGGCATACAAATAAAAGTGATACTAATTGGTTGATAAGGGAGGGCTAAAAATTGGTGAGAAGATTTAAAAAAAAAGATGGGAGCGGATAGTTCAGCTTCACTAATGTTCAACAGGTCCTACATACGTTCGATTCTGGACTACGGATGTACTTTGTACGGCTCTTCATCAAAATCTAATTTGATGACAATCGATAGAATCCAATAGAGGTCTCCAAAAATCTGCTTGGGAGCTATGATGTCATCACCCAATCATGCAGAAATGCAAGAATTCCGCTAATGATTCGAAGACAATTTTTAGCTGAAAAATAGTTGATAAAACATTGATCATTTCACACATCCATGGTCTCGAAAATCGCGGATAAAAACACTTGCACTTCCTTAGTGGAGAATAAAATACTCTCCACCATTGTCGGATGCCTTTTTAAATACCAACTCAGATATCAGTCACATTAACAACATCTATTTTTCCAATTTACCAGTATAATTATGGTTCATTGATATTCCGACCAACAGTCATATACCCAACATATTCGGGCGTACCTAATTTAGATGAGTTGATTTTGACGCCCACATTTGCTTAGGTACATAAATCAAGATATAGTAAAAATTTATACAGATTGGTCAAAAAATGACGACGGAACCGGAGCAGCTATTTTTGTTTCTGACATGGACTTAGTTAAACGATTTAGAATTTCAGACATTTTTTCAGTATATACAGCTGTTAAAGAAGCATTATACTGGTGTAGTTTGAATTCAATTCAACACTTGGCCATCATGACGAATTCTAAATCGGTATTGCAAGCAATAGATAGTTCATAGATAGAAATGAAATTGTGGACCACGAAACGAAAGCGGCTTGCTAAAACCCAATTATTTTCAGACTTAATAAATAGCCACAAAGAATTAGCCCGCACACGATGGAAAAAGTATTATCCTAATATCGCAAAAACAAACAGCAATATTTATATCCCCAACTCCCCAGTAAAAGTAACCTCTTAAATTTAGATTAAATCAAAATATATCAGGTAGTTCTCACACGATTAAAGGTAAATCATGGACATTTTCGGGCTCTCCTTCCCAAAAAAAGGGATTTTCAACACACCTTTTTGTACTTGCGATAATACATCAATAGCGGACCTTAACCACATGTTTTTTGTATGCGAGGATTGACTGGTAGAAAGAATAGAACTTTATAATTCCCTCATTTCCTACAGCTTTCCCATGCCTGTTAATTTATGTTCACTTCTGTGAAAAACGAAAAGGCTATTTATGACGTACTTATAAGGTTTATTACTGATTCGAAATGGGAAATATAGAATTTTCCTTCTATACTCCCTGTGGTTAATATACACCGACCGAGACCATCTTCTCTCTCACTCACACACGAATAAAAATTTTGAGCATTCTCGAACAATTAACTAATGTATGCTGTTGAGTATAAATAATTAACTCTTTAAATGTTCGGAAAAACTTCAGCGGTCAGAAGAATGACTACTAGGTTTTCTGGATAAACCGCTTAAAAAAAAATAATTTTCTCAACGTTTCGACTCCTGCTTTGAAGTCATTATCAAGAGATAGGAAAAGGTAGGCTTAGGGAGGATAAGGATCAGTAAGATTTGGTGGCCTCAATCTGCCTACTCCTCAGAGATAACTTAATAATTTCATACATTAACATTAGTTTATAGATAATAGTATCATTAGGAATTGGAATCCTATCTGCAGTTAGCATTAGAATAAAAATGTTTCACTGTAAAAAAAGTTTCAAGCATTAGTTAATTGTTATAGAAGGTACCTAGCCAATTATTGCCACCCTAAGGAATTTTTATTTCTTGTTTCAAGATTTTTAGTTAGATCAACCTGTCACTCAGAGAGAGCATTCTACAGCATGTTTTCTAAAATGTAAGGCATATCACATATTTTTAAATTTCAATTAAGTATTTTTTTAAAGGTTTTTTGAAAACGTTGTAAGATGACAATATTTGGAACATGTAACCCAAATATTGCCGTGGGATGGCAATATTAGGAATATGGGTAAAAACGCTGAAATAAACAAAATAATAAACAAAACTTTATTTGCTTTAGTATCCTTTATTATACCGCGGAAAATAATAATAAAAAACATTCTTTAAAAAATCGTATAAAATTAAAAGAGAGATTCTTAAAAAAAAGGTGAGCGGTCGTCGGACCGCCGACAGAAGCTTGCTTCTTATGCGCAATAGAATGACCATTTTTCGTGAATTTTTCACCATTTTTCAAAAATTTCGACAATTTTTGACAGTTTTTGACGAATTTTGACAATTTTTGACAATTTTTTCAAATTTCAATAATTATTGACCATTTTTGACGATTATTGACCAATTTTTACAGTTTTGACAATTATTGATAATTTTTGACAATTTTCCAAAAAAATTTACCATTTTAGACCATTTTTTCAAATTTTAACAATTATTGATAATTTTTGAGCATTTTTGTCAAATTTTAATTGGTTTTGACAATTATTTATATATAGGAAAGAAGGGTAAGACCGGGTAGCTAACACTTTTCGGCATGTTGAAGCCAAATTACTTCAACTAGAGCTTGCTTGATAGAACGACCTGACGTATTGTTTATCGTATCACAATATAATGTTTCAGAAAAGTCGTAGATTCATTACTTTTTCCAGAAAAATATGTTTTTCTCAAAATGTCAAATCACCCGATCTTACCCCACTAGTGGGGTAAGATCGGGTGCACATATTAACTTTATGGAAAACTATAAAAATTACATTTTAATTCAGAAAACTTTAATTTTAACAAAAAATATTAATCTTACGAACAAAAATCACATTGAAAGAAGGTATCTTCTTCGCCCGCTCCACTGCAGCCTTCGTGAGCCCAGTCAAAACACTTTCCACATTGGATCCATCCTTCTCCTTGTTTTGAGTTAGAAAAAGATTCGTTGCAGTATAAACAATGATCGTCGGACTTGTTATCTTCCCCATCGGAAGAATCATCAGTCGAGATCGAGGTCGAGGTTACAAGAATTTTTGAGGAGACTTTTTTCTTTTTCTGAGCCTTGGTACGCTTGTGTTTTTGATTGTTTGGTTTCGATGTTGTCTGCTTATTTGGTTTATTTGAGTCATCAATAACCAATTTTCTTTTCTGTGACGTTATTTTTCTTTCATTTTCTTTTTTCTTTTCCTCTAACAGAGATTCGAGTTCTGTTTTGTATGGTGAAGAAGTTAATATTGCACATTTCCCTTTTCGTTTATCTGTTCTTTCTGTTTTCTTTCTTTCAGCAGAAGGTGGTGGCATCAGATGTTTGGGTGATATATCAAAAGCTGTTGATGCAGCTGGCTTTGCATCCGTAAAAATTTGTGGTTCTAAACTTTTAGAACAGCAGGGTTCATTTGGAAATGGTTCGTCAATATTGGTTTGTATTGGTTCGTTAATCTCAACTACCGTTTCACACGTTGTTTGTGCAGGTTTTTCTTCTGTTGCTGGGTCCACTCGTAGAACAACATCTGCTTCTGCCTGTGGGGGTGGGTCTCCTTCTTGAACTGCATTTGTCTCTACCGAAACAGGTCTATCTGTGGTTGTTGAGGGAGCAAACAGGTGATCAGGAAAAATTTTTCGGTTTAAAGGATATATTCCTGTTTGCTTGAATCCATTTACTGCCGTCCGCATTCCTGCTGCCTTAAGGAAAGCTGCACCATACAGTTTAGCTACTTGTTGAATTGTAACAGCTCTACCAGGATGTGTTGCAAGCCACTGGCGCACCTCCTGTTGATAATAGGTGCTCAATGGAGCCATGAAGGTCACGTCTAGCGGCTGGAGTCGATGAGAACAATGTGGTGGCAAGCACAACAACACAACATTGTTTTCTCTGGCCATATTAATAAGTTCGAGACTCTTTGTGTGGGTAGTATGACCGTCCAAAATCAGAAGGACTGGTTTTTCAGACGTTGGTTTAGAAAACTCAATAAATCTTCGAAACCAATACACGAAAATGTCTGTTTGCATCCATCCAGAAGGGTGATATTGAGCGAAACTTCCCGGTGGTGCATCGTCAAGCAGCGCGGGATTTTCTCTCTTTCGAGGAAAAACAAACATTGTTGGCATAAAATTTCCGGCCGCATTCATGCAACTTTCAGCAGTAACCAAAACGCCTCGTTCGGCTGATACCAATGCTCCAACCTGTTTTTTTCCTCGTGAAGCTAGGATTTTGGATGGTTTGTTGGGAACTGTGGTTATTCCCGTCTCATCGACGTTATAAATATCACTAGGAGAAAAATTGTGTTTTTTATACAAACCCTCCAACAGATCGAAAAATTTATAAACAGCTTGTTTATTGAATCCCATGGCCCTTGCTATTGAAGTGTTTTCTGGAAATCGAAGAGAAATATTGTTCTTATGCCTCTTTAAAAAACCATATAACCAGTCTTTTCCGGCCATCTTAGTTTCTTCATTGAATTTGTGTTTCAAATTATTTTTAGTTGCAAGATCAAACGCTAATCTTCTGACATCACTCAAAGTTAAACCAAACAATCTACTCTCTAACAGCAATGTGTGCTCTAGAAATTCTTTCTCTTGCTCTTCAGAAAATATCGTCGTACAAGGTCCCAAGCTACCTTTTCTAGCGGCTTGGCTAGAAGTTAGTTGATTTGTTCTAGCCTTTTTTACTCGATCTTCTAAAGTAGACTGCGGAACATTGAAGGCTTTTGAGGCTTTTAGGTATCCCATGCGTCCAGACAATACTTCCTCTATAGCGCCTTTCATACTTTCCTGGCTCCAGGATTGCCGATTTGTCTTTCTCTCGTAAGTTCTAGGCATATTGTCTCTGTAAAAATAAAATAATGGATTAAAATCGGAAATAATGGGGTAAGATCGAGTAGTACCCGATTTCGCCCCACTCGGACTACCCGGTCTTGCCCCAAGTACAGAATTTAAGAAAATGCTCTAAAACCACTCTGATATTTAAATTATTCCTTCATTCTTATGCATATATTGAACCTTATTTATCATATAATAGGTGATACTGAAGCAAGTTTTCATAACTATAAATGCCAATAAGTAATGATCGTTCAAATTGCAAGCAACATTAGAGAAGCGACATGCAAAAACAAACTTACCTCAACTGACAACGTACGTTCTCCAGCATCGACTCGATACTACTGCCGCTAAGTCGTCTCAGCTTACGGAATGTATTTCACGTTCTGTGCACCAGCTGGCATTAGTAGTAGCAGCACAGTCAAGGTACCCGATCTCACTCCACTACCCGGTCTTACCCTTCTTTCCCCGTGGCATTGACCATTTTTCCAAATTTTTTAAAATATTTGGCAATTATTAACCATTTTTTCAAAATTTTGACAGTTTTTAACAATTTTTGACGATTTTTCCAAATTTTTGACGATTTTTCCAAATTTTTGACCATATTTAAAAAATTTTGACAATTTTTCAAAAATTTTTACAATTATTGACGAATTTTGACAATTATTGACCGTCTTTGACAATTATTGACCATTTTTGACAATTTTTCAAAAATTTCAACATATTTGGCAATTATTGACCGTTTTTTCAAAATTTTTACAATTTTTGACCATTTTTCAAAATTTTAACAATTATTGATCCTTTTGGACCATTTTTGAAAATATTTGGCAATTATTAACCATTTTTTCAAAATTTTGACAGTTTTTGACAATTTTTCATCATTTTTCCAATTTTTGGCAATTATTAACCATTTTTTCAAGATTTTGACAATTTTTGACAATTTTTCACACCTATAGGTGTGCGAGCTCAGTGCGGCAAGAGAGATTGCGCACAATCGCTTGAATGAGTCATCGCGTGACGAACGCTTTTTCGTAACATCACATGTCTCACGAGTTCACTAGCCTTCCCAAAAGTCCTATGTCGTGCAATAAGAAGCAAGCTTCAAAACAATTTAACAGTTCGGACAAATGAATATCTCTTTGTCGGTCTTCGTCAGACTGTCACTTTCTTCGTGAACATATCTGTTACATAAAGAAGACATCCTCATATCGATTTGCCTGTCCATGTTGCATAGGAAGCAATACCAAGTCTCAACCACACGTGATATTTTGGGGCAGATTTAGTTTGTGCAGCTTTCTTTAGAGCAGATTTTGTTTGTACGCTTTTCTTTAGAGCGGATTTGGATTGTATCACTTTTGGCTGGGGAGAGAATAAATCTTTCGTTACTTCTTGAGCCCTGGAATTGTTAGCAGGCTTTCTTTTTGCTGATGGAACTTTTATCTCAGGGGTAACCAAAAGACCCATGCATGTGAACGAAATCTCCAAATCATCACCAAGATCTTTCTCCGGAAATTTCTCTGTAGTTCTGCTTCTACACTTACTGTGTAGGTGTCACCATGAAGGGAATGTTCTGACTCTGATTATGAAACACTTTCCAAGTAAACGCTATCTTTTTTATTTTTGGATTTTGATGAATTTACACCGCTTGGCCCGGGAATGGGACTTGTTTCTGCGTTCATTTTAGATTCAGTTTTATTTTCATATGTTCTTGTCATGACGCTGGGTGCAAACGCAGATTCTGGGATTGCATCAGGGTAAAAAGGATGGATACCTGTACTTCTAAATCCATAGATTATATTGGACGGCGACATTGCTTTCAACCACACCCTTGAAAATATTACCCCAAATCTTAGTTTGGTTAAAGATTTTACAGGTTGAGCTATTATAAAGTTCAATACTTCTTGGTTCCAAAATGCTTCGTAGCTACGAAAAACAGCTTTATCCATGGGTTGGAACTCATGGGGTGGTGTTGCTTGGTAAGCAGAATAGAGTAATTCCGTGCCTTTCTGCGGCGTCTACAATAGATACGTCGAGGTGTGTCTTGGCCCCATCAAAAATGAGAAGTGTTGGTCCTGGGTTTCTGTACATGGTAAAATGTTCGAGCCAGGATATGAAAGTTTCGTTTGTCGTACTACCTTTCGGCGTCATGTTAATCTTGGACCCAGGGGGTAAATGATCACCCCATTCAGGCTTACAACGTTGTCCTTTGAAAAGGATCATTGGTGGAATTACCTGTCCTAATGCGTTTCCACATTCTACTATAGTGGCATTTTCGCCGTGTTCGGGGGCCTCTAAGTGAACACCTTTTTCGCCAATACACTCTGTTGCTTATGAATCGTTAGACGACAACCTTTCTCGTCCATGTTGTAAACGTTGCCTGATTTTTCGAATAATTCTAATCTAGTGTAGACATCTTTTAGCTTCTCAAAGTAATCATTAACAATAAATGGATTCGCTTTCTGAGCGTAATTATAACTTTTACATCATATTTGAAAAATTATTAACAAATAAAGTATCGCCGCAAAATGTATGCACTCATTTTATTAACACCTACTTGTTTTTATGATAAAGTAGTACCCAAGGAATGCATCCAAGTACACGGCATCCATTAGTTAATTGTTCTAGTTTCTTGAAAATTCTAAGATTTTCAATATCCACTGTAGCGTCGATTATCAAGTTTTGGTCTTGGGGATCAGCCTTATTCTACTTGTTTTTCACATGAAACTCGATGGTGAAAACGGCTTCCATTTGAAATAATGAAGCCTACATGTGTCATGGGCTACCGGTCTATATCTGATTATTCAGAAAAATACTTTGCAAAAAATATATGTTATTGAATTTATGTTTGTCAAAGTTTAAAATTCTTGAACATGTCTAACAGAGACCGAATAAAAATCAATGCCAAGTTAAAGCTTGGTTTCATTAGAGTGTTCGTTCTCTATTCTCAAAACGGTTTCAATAGAAATGAGATGAATGACTAGGAACAATGCGTTACAACAGTTATACTTCTTTGTTCAGTCGACACACACACACACACATACACGGCTATTGTGAATTCTGGTGAAGTAAAATAGAACCAGTATTAAGAAACTGAAATTTACTCTTTTGATGTATTAAATTCAGTTAAATTTCTATTAAATCCTTGAACAAATATTCAAAATAAGGAGATTAAAAGTTGTAGACTATAAAAGATTTGGATCTTCATTATTTTTATCCACTGGTACGTTACTGAAACTTGAAATGATAATTTTGGAAATATATGAATGAGACTAAACTTATAATCTCAAAGATTATTGAAATTCTTATTTGCTTGTTTTCGCTTAGTTTGTTAGTTTCATCAACAGTCTTCCCAATTTACGGGTAAAGTTTGGTAAGTTGGTTTGTTTTGGAAAATACTTTGATTGGTGTTAAGTGGAATCAGCAAAATGACTTTTTGGAAAACGGAATATTAAACTTTTGTTTCCTTAAAGAAAGAGATTGGAGCATTGAAAACAAAATTCTTCGTTGTAGAGACTTTGACTTAGTTGGTTGTCTTCATGTCTACATACAAATCGTAGCTCGATCAGACCCCAATAAATTGACTAGAGGAAAAACGCACATTAGCAGACTACACACTAATATGTATATCGAGCTATACAAAGAGTTGAAAATCGATACCCAATATGATAATGACATGGGACCAAAAGCTTCCCAAGTATAGCTTCGAAAAAAAAACTTTGAAATAGTCATACTTTGAAGTATATCTTTCAGTGAGCTCTTAAAATTTTCTTTCCATGTCGTCCAAGTCCAATTTGTGGCATATATCCACAATTAGAAGAATTTAATTAGAATCATATTAACAGCTTTATTCTGGACATATGTAAGGTTATACATTCCTTCCGGAACAGTTTGTCATGTTTCTTTGCCATTTCAACGATTTTCCTCCATTCCCTCCTGTCCTGGGTCTTTTGCCTACAGTTTTTAATTTCCATTATTTCTAGGACTCTCTCTTTGGTCCATCCATCTAGCTTTTGGTCTGTTTGTATCGGATGTCCACTCTGTTATTCTCTTCACACTACTACCTTCTTCCATCCTTTTGATATGTCCAAGCCATCTCATTCTGGATGCCTTTATTATCCTTCCTATGTTCTCAGTTTCCAGTATTTTTTCTATTTCCAAGTTTGTCAATCTTTCATTTTGTCCCTCATTTAATTTCTTTGGTCCATAAATTTTCCTAATAATTTTTCTTTAGAATATTTTTAACTTTTCTTCCTCTCCACTTCTCATTGCTGTAGTTTCGACTGCATAAGTGACTGCTGTTCCTATTGCTGTCTTGTATATTCTTATGTTTGAGGTTCTCTCGATTGTTTTGTTCTGCAGTAGGGTTTTGTATTTATAGTATGCTCGGTATCCTGCCTGTATACATTGTGCGATTTCATCTTTTTGGTCGAGATATTTAAAGTTTTTAACTACTTCAACTTCATATTACCCAATTTTTATTGATTAATTGTCTTTCTTGTCTCTGTTTCTTTGTACTTCCATGTATTTTGTTTTTTCCGCATTGATTTCCAATCCCCTTCTTCTGGATTCTGTTACAATCGTTTGCAGCGTTTCTTGTAAACGTCTCGCAATTAGGGATACATCGTCTGCATATGCCACCATTTGTACCGATTTATTGATGACTGTTTCAGGTAAATTAGATTTACTGATTATTCCGTCCATTAATACATTAAAAATTGCTGTTGAAAGCCTCCTTGCCTCACTCCTGAGTTAATTTTGAACTCTTTCGATATACCTCCATTCGCCAGAACCGCTGCTTTGGAATTTATCATCGTCATATCCACTAACCTTATAATTTTCTTGGGTACCTGCATTTTGAGTAAGTCTGCTTCAATCACTTTTCGAATTAAGCTATCAAATGCTTGCTTAAAGTCAATAAATAATATATGCATCTTGATGTCCCGTTTATAACATTTTTCCACCGTTTGACTTAAAATTTGGATTGCATCGATAGGTGATCTCCCCTGTCCAAATCCAAATTGGTACTCCCCTATACTAGTTTCAACATGTTCTTTTGGTCTCTTCAGAATTATAAGTGTAAGGATCTTATATGCAGTGTTTAATAATATAATTCCTCTATAGTTCGAGCATATCCTTGGATCACCCTTCTTCAAAATTGGTACTAACAACCCTTCATTCAATTCTTGCGATATGATGTCGGTTTCCCATATCTGTACTATAAGTCTATGTATCGCCATCCCCATTTCATACCCTCATTGCTCTAACATTTCATTAACGATGCCATCTGGACCCGCTGCTTTATCATGTTTTAGTTTATTTATTGCTTCCATAACTTCGTTTTCTGACAAAGCTGTTTGTCCTTCTTCATGTTGCTGTAGTTCGTTTTCCTCATCTTCCTCATTTTCTTCATTTATCTCCTCTGATCTTGTTAGTGTTTTTATGAAATACTCCTCCCATTCTTTTTTGTGTATATTTATCATGCTAGGTTTTCTGTTCTGTTTCCTAATGTATTGATATAGTTTCGCATTATTTTCATTTTCACTCTACATTTTTTCCATCATTTGCTCGACCTATTTATTCTTTTTATTTTTGATGAGTACTTTTGATTCCTTTCTTATTTCTTTGTATTTCTCGTGGTCTTGCTCTCTGGCTTTTTCTAGCCAATTAAGTCTGGCTGTTTTCTGTTTGGCTACGATTTCTTAGCAATCTTTGTCCCACCACTCATTTTTATTAATTCTATTTTCGCTTCCTCCCTTACCTTCTCTGGTGCATTAATGTTGGCATTTTTAATTCGGTTCCATTTGCTATCAACTTCTGTACCCTATTTGATTTTAGTTACTTGTGCTTATATCTCCTCCTAATATCTCACTCGTTCTTCTCTTATGCTTTTTGTATTCCACTTTCTTCTTTTTATTAGTTTTTTCATTTGATCTGTTTTTCCTACGTTTAGTTTTGCTATTACCAGTATGTGGTCGGAATCTATATTTGCTTCTATATATGACCTTACAACGTGAATAAGATTTTCTCTCTTTTTTGATACGGCAATATGATCGATTTGGTTCCCTGTTGTTCTTCCATGTAATTTTGTGCTCGTATCTATGTTCAAATTTGGTACTGACTATACTCAGATTCATCAACGTTGCTAGATTGCATAATCTCGTTCCATTTTTAATAGTTATATTATGAGCTGTATGTTTACCTGCTACTTGTTCGAGATGTGTCTCCTTTCCTATTTGCGCATTCAGATCTCCCAGTAATATGACCGTATCATGTTTTGGGGTTTCTTCGCAGGTTCTTTCAAGTTCCCCATAGAATACGTTTTTCTCTCCCTCATCTGCATCTTCCGTAGGAGCATATACGTTTATTAATGTTATATTGGCTGCTCTGTTTTTTATTCTTAGATATGATATTCGTCCGTTTACATTTTTGTATATTATCACATTTATTTTGAACTTTTTATTTATTAAGAATCCTGCTCCCCTGTATCCTTGCTTTTCTTCCCCTCCGTAAAACATTGTATACTCTTCCTTATCTAATCGCCCTTCTCCTCTCCATCTAATTTCTTGTAGTGCCATGATTGTTATATCATATTCCTCCATTTTTTCTGAAGACAACCATGTTTTAACGTCCCACGTCCCAATTCTTATAATATCCCGCTTCTTTCGTTTTTTGTATTTTTTTTTAATTTTGGATAATTCCAAAAAATACTTTTAACATCCAAGAATATGAACTGCCAATATCAATAGGTCACTATTTACAAAAGTCACAGCCACAAAGGCATGAATAACATTGTTGTTCTACTGTGGAATAGAAGCAAGGAGAGACGGTCAAACAAACTTTTGCGGAATCAGCTCCAATATAATATTGGAAGGAATTGTTAAGACCGGAAAATCGAGAAGTAGACCATTGGAAAGATCTAATGAGGCTGCGTCCAACACCTGGGAGACTACTAGATAGAAGAAGACTACTTGCCTGAACTGAAGCCTACGAATATCCTATAGGTCTTAAGGAACAGTTAGTTCTCAAAAATTTTCTCAGGAGCTGAGTAAACCTTTCAGATCTCAGTTCATGTTCACTCCAACAACTTACATATATGAAGTATGTTAACCATTCATTGAATGTGCGCTTACGAGTTTTTCTTGGCCTTGGTTACCAGACCATTAGCTGCATCAATATTGTAATCGATTAAGCTTCTTTGAAATCCGTCCATCAACAATACAAAAATTGTATACATTCACATCATTAATGTACGTAGGCAATTGTGTTTTATTTATAGAATATTATGTCAACGATATTCTTCACATATTTTCATAACGAAAAATCGCAAAATTTGATTAACGTTAAAACATTTCTCCTTGGAATTATTTTGAAATAGATATCAGTTTATATGTGGTTTTTGATCGGTTTGAAAAAAGGGGAATCAAACGTAATTTTGATTGAATTTCATTTTATGTATTTTGACGATTCTATTTCACTGAAAAAACGTTTTTATTTAATTGCAACCCGGAATTTATTCCAAAATAAGGCAGATTGGGAACATTTCGTAATTAATAAACCAGGATGGAACATTCTCCTAGGTTTACGGCAGACTTAATAAGTAAAGGAATGAATACTGTAAAAACTGAGGTTAGTTTGCTAACTGAACACTGTAAACTCAATAGGCACATGAGGCTGATGGAATTAATCGACGAAACTAAGTCCAGATTCAGTTAACCATAGGAAGAAACGGCGCAATACGCTTCTATGCCAGTGGATATCCCGACAAATGTGCGATTATTTGCACGACGAAAAGCCACTGGCAAAGAACTATATAGACCGGTAGTAAGCTTCTGAATCTAAACTCTCTCCGGCAAACATTAGATAGTTGTTTTTTCCACATTTTTATCAATTTTCAACCCTCGCTTATCAACCCTTGGTATCACTTGGATTTGTATGCCATATTTCTTTTATGATAAAGTAGTACCCAAGTACAGGGCATCCATTAGTTAATTGTCTTAGTTTCATGAAAATTCTAAGATTTTCATTGTCCACTCCAGCGTCGATAATCTAGTCTGGGTCTTACGGAATAGCCTTATTCTACTTGTTTTTCACATGAAACTCGATGGTGAAAACGGCTTCCATTCGTAATATGAAGCTTGTTTTTTATGGTCTCGCAGGCACCGGCTACTTGTTCTACCTTTTCCCGGGAGTGTGGGATTCTCCCCAGCCGAGTGCCAATCCTACTTGTGAACCCCACACAATGGAGCTATCGAGCCGCATTGTCCCCAACCGGAGCCGACCGCACTAAAACCACCCCAGTCCACTCATTTCCACTTTTCGTTTTCGGAACCACCCCTAGAGGTATACCATCAAAAACGGAAGTATTATTTCTTCATCTTCTCATTCTGCCCTTTCTTGGTGTTCTCTCTCTTTTTCCTTCTCCGTAAAGCCCATCGTGCACATCTAAAAAGGGTGTGTTCCGCATCATCCCTGTCCCCACAATATAGGCACTCATCGTCTACCATTTTTCCTATTTTTGGCATGCGACCGGAAAGCTTGTGTTAAAAAGTAGTCCATTTTCCTATGCTTGCATTCTACACAACTATTCAGGTCTTTAAGCAGGACCCTTGTCCACTCCCCTTTCACTTTCTCCTCTTCTTTCCATTTTTGCAGCGTCTCCTCCTCTACTTTTTTTGCTCTCTTCTCCTCCTGTGTCAATGAAGCCTACATGTGTCATGAGCTACCGGTCTAATATGGAAAACTCAATATCAAAGCTGGTGGACTTCGTTAAGAGAGTTGGGCTGGGAAAATAATCTTGATAAAGAGGACCACAATATATCTGCAAATGTCGATGTGGAATAGGTCAGTAGCCCCATCCTAATATATAATCTAATCTTATTCAATCTAATGAATAAACTATGAAACAGTTTAACAAAACTGTCCTCAGTGGAAGGGCAGGCAAAAATTTCTTTGGAAAGTCATGAAAAGGTTGTATCAACTCCAATATCAGTCAATTGCTGAAACTCAGCAAAAATATAGTTAAATGAGTATCGAGAAATAAACAATGAAAAACTTCTAACTTTAGTAACAAATTGTGGTTCAAAAGGAATTTAATTAAGATATCCTGTGACATTATGACTTTGTTAAAAGACACTTTTAAATCGACGCAATTAAGGCCATATCCACCAACAAGCTAATATTATGAAAAATATGTTTTTATAGTCTACATTTTTTGTCATAGAATCTATACAGACAGTGACACGACAACATCGAACTATGACATTAATAGTAGTTGTTGCATATGACCCCTTGACCTACTTCTACACACGCTCGCTTTGTAGAAGGGTTTACATTTTATATCGCTACCTATATTCCATGAAATTTATTTCAATAATAACATCACGTATATATAAGAAGTTTTTGTATTTTATTTTCACATAACATATTTTCGTCTTTCATCTTATTCGAAACACCATTTTTATTCGAATTCCAAGCTTACGTACAAATGGATTTTCGTTTCTTTTGATATTCTTTATCGAAAAATCCAAATTACTGGTGAAAATAAGAAGATAAGGTAATAAGAAAGTATGAGATAATATAAATCACTTGTTTCAAGGATACGAACACGTTTGACAAAGTTCCCAATAGCACTGAAAACGCATCGTGACAAACCTTGTTTGCTTATCACAAATGGTGAAGTTTGGCTAACGAGTTTGGAGTTGGTCTTTTTTACAACTATCTTCACCACGTAGATTATTATATTTGACCGTGTTGACGTAAAACATATTGTGCGAGCTTAAAGTTGTCGGCTTTTTGTTTGACTCTAATACAAGAATACCGTCATAGTCCAGTCAATATTATAATTTAAAATGCTTAGTTGTCGATAATAGTTATTTAACCAACAAGTGTATTAATGAGGGTCATTAACAATTGAGATAATTTAACGCACGAGCAGAGCGAGTGCGTTAATGTTCGAGATTGTTAATTGCCCTTTTAATACTCGTGTTAGTTACAAAGCTTTTCCGACGACTGTATCAGTTGTATTCGTTTTTCTCAATATTTAAAAACTAAAAATATTTATTTGTTTCATAGGTAAGTACTGTCAAAAATAAATGATGACATTGAAATGTCACAGAGAAGGTCGCCAGTTCAAATGTCACTGTTTTCGTTTTTCTTACATTATATTTTGGATGTTTCATTGTTTCAACACTAATATTATTATAATTTTGTAGAATAATAAAATAAAAGCGATATGTAAATCAAAAACTAGAAGTATTCTATACTAGGATTCATTTTTAAAGACGTTATTGTGGTTGCCTACACCACAGGTAACTGTCAATATAAATATAATGTATAAGATGTGCGTTGGGTTGCCTGCAGAAAATCGTTGATTAATGTAGGTAAATCATGCATTAATGGGGGTCATTAATGTATGATTTTGTCTAATTTTGAGAACGTTAATAGCATATGTTAATACACGGTCGACGGAGATAGTTATTTAATAAACTAGTTTAACAAAGGCGATTAATAAACGAAACTGTTTAAAGCACGAACGAGCTTTTAATAGTTGAGTTTATTAATCGCCCATTAACAAATGAGTTGATTACAATATTTTTTCTAGAATCATTGATAAAAGTGACGTTTTTTTAATCGATTTTCGTACATAAAATATGTATTTTTTAAACAGTTTAAAAAAGTGACATTAGAGTGAGACAAAGTGACATTAGGGTGAGATAAAGTAACATTAGGGTGAGATAAAGTAGTTTTTTAACGCTAATTTTAAATTAGCGTTAAAAATCTGCAGATTGCACTCATCTGACATTTTACTTAGCGTTTTGTCATCATGACAAACATATACATTCAAATTGACGCCATTTTTAGTTCATTTGCTTGATTGTGGAAAAACTAGTATATGCAACACATGCACAAAGTATCTTTTTTTCACTCATGGAATTGACGTATTTGCCTGCGGCTCATGCGTCAACTTTTCCACTCGTGAAAAAAAGGACCACTTTATGCACTTGTTGCATAAATAACTATTTTCGTTGACCAAAAACTCCATACCATTG
The DNA here is from genome assembly GCA_947563755.1 of Lochmaea crataegi. Classification (NCBI taxonomy): domain Eukaryota; kingdom Metazoa; phylum Arthropoda; class Insecta; order Coleoptera; family Chrysomelidae; genus Lochmaea; species Lochmaea crataegi. Next base: position 14,625,248 of record OX387434.1, on the reverse strand, counting down.
ACGTAGAATGTCATGTCCATACATTTTCAATTTCACGTAAAAATCACGTTGGCTAAAAATCTCAGTTATCATTGAAAAATATGAAATGCGAATTGTCAAAAAAGTTGTCACTGTGAAAAAGTTATAGTAAATTCGTAATTGTGCAGTTATGGAGTTAGAAAACCCTGCTGAAAATATGGAAAATGATTTAAACCAGAATATAAATCATGAGGTTCATAACACAAACAATGTATCTGTTCCGTTCTTAAATTTGAACAATTGTAATATAAAGAATATTTTTATAAATAACCAAAAATAATTATGTATTAAAATTGTTAATTAAAGTGTATGATGTTGTTTGACTATTTTATGTTTTAATTTGAAATATGTTGAGATCGCTAACGAACTCGGCACATGCGTGTATCTATAGTAACATGCGCAAGGAAATATCGATTCATCATCGAGCAGCCATGAGGCCAGCAGCGCCATTGTACAAGCCAGTCAAGGCTCAAAAATAAGTTGTGCAATAAATTAAAAAACCAAGCAAGCTGTTTTATTGTGCTTCTAACAAGTATACAGATCACTTTAATCAACAAACACCCAAACATTTGGTCCTTCGAGCCGGATTTAGAGGAAAAGTTAACCACAGCGGCAGCAGTTCACGCTAAATCAAGTCAGTACAACATTCAGACAATCACAGGCTGAAAAGTGTATAGTGCAGGTGCAAATCATTCATCCTTCCAAACCGTAAGTTCGTTCCATATTTCATCTGCATGCATAAGGTAATCAAATCAATAAAATCGATATTTCTTTCATCCTAAATCTCTAGTAGCATTTTACCGCGTAAAATAGTTCATTTCACTTAGGCGATTCTCACAGGACATCACAATGATGGCAGGAGAAAATGAAGTGAATATGTCAAAATCAGATCAAACAGATGTTAGTCTGTGATTGTTTTTTTTTTATTTTCATGACTATAGCTGGTTGTTTATATCAAAATATCATCAAAATGACTTCAAACAACTTGGAAAATATCCATAATGATATTGGTATATTGTCTATATCAAAATGTCATCAAAACGTCAAAATCACAAAAAGAGTGTGTTAATGAAAAAGAGTGCGTTAATGGCGTCCATTAACGCATCCTTTTTTAAATAAAATAATTCATTAATATCGAAATTAATAAACGATCAACGAAAAATTCTTTTAATATTATACATTTTTTAATAAATATTTACCAAAACGTTGACTCGTACCTTCTTTTGATGTATTCATGGTTTCTTTCAATATAAAATCTATTTGTTCTTTCCTCTGCTATTTATAACCCGAATATCAAACATTGCTTTAAACAATATTAACCTATTTACATTTAAAAACATCTTAAACGTAATACCAGACAATTAACACTACCTTATATCTCGTATTATTAAGAAGAAGTAGAAATATAAATTTCAAATAATTTATTATTTTTTACATCTTTGACTGAACTATAACTAAGTATCTTTGAAAGAGGGTGATTTTACGATCTCCACAGGTGTTGACTCATTAGTTGGTATTTTGACATCAAGAAAGAGTGTAGTGTTTTTCTGAGGAAATTGTAAGTATACCTACATATTTATTAGAAATAAAATAAAAAAAATCGAATGGGATACAAAAAGGGCTCAGTTCACGTCTGGTATCCCGTTTAAACCGATCGCCCTTTCAAGTTTTACGTAACATCAAATATAATATAGAATTATATTTGGTAAGTAGACAAAAATAATAGCTCCGCAACATAACTTAAAGGGGATATACGATTAGACCTCTGCACTATAAGTTTTACGTCAACTATACTTAAGACAATGGGTACGTGGATTACGCCGTCTGGCCATAGGCTAAATATAATATAATTTTTTCACTTATAAATTAACTATTGTTTCTAGTTTTTGTACCTAAGTGCCAGTCTATCGAAACTCATCATTTAACAAAAATGTGAAAGTTCTTCGTTGCATATTTTCTCGTGCTTTTACATAGTATCCCGCTCAGCACCTTTGTCATCTGCATCAGTTTGTACAAGTTCTTATCTGAATTATCAGCTTGCGGTTGATACCTTTTTTTCCAATCCCAAACGCTAAATGTAGGGTCAAGTATTACTTTAAATTAATAAGAGTAACTATTGGTTATATAATGATTTTAGCAAGAAGCAATTCTTGAAGATTTAACCTTATAATTACCTGAAAATGGATTGGGAGAGTGGGTAGTGATAAATATGGTTCCCAAACTTTTTTCTCATAGACCACTTTCAACATTTTGCTGGTTCCGGTGGACAGCTACATTTCTACCATATTCCCAAAATTCGACAAAAAATGTGAAGACTAGATCTAACTATGGAAATTTTGTGGCTGAGTTCCAACCATGAATTAAGAGTTTTCGAAAAAAAAGGTGAGTATTGATTGGTGAATAGGTTTAATTATTTATTTGATTTTGCTGTGAGTGTATCTCAAAAAAGTGAAGTTGGCCAATCAAAAAAGTGATTCCATCGAACTTTACTTTTTTGAAATCTACTCCCAGCACAAGAAACCAATCAATTCTTATTATATCAATTATTACAATATTAATAATTATTGTTATAACAGTCGTAATATATTTAAAATTTAACATTAATAACGTAACGTAGCTTCTACAAAGATAATCACAAAATAGTCATAATTTTAATGAAAGGGATGAACTTGATTGATTGACAGCAAATTATCATTATTTGGCTTCAGTTCTGTTAGGAATAACCTTAAATCTCCTCGTTCAGTGATATTCAGTCTGCTCCTTTTTTTGTTAAGGTTTGTAACGACACTAACACTTTTTTTGACAAGATATGACGAGGGAAACGCTATCAGAAGCCTTCTCGCAATTCCCCACATTCCAAGATATGTTTCGGGTATTTCTTCTTGCAGCCACAATGTTTGATACTCTCTTTTAAATTCCACCTTCAGCTCCTCATTAGTGCTAAGCGCGAGTAGCTCCCCTTGTTATATCAGATTCTCCACTTCCGTTTCATCAAATGGATTTATGATCCATGGTGGTCCTTTTCCGTCTTTATCCTGTACCTTTATTGAACTGGGCACTTCCATATGGCGTGAATTTCACTTGGTCCTTACAATCCTATCTCAGACTCTTCTATAGCTTTAGAGCATCTCTCAATCACACTGCAATACCATAAGTCGGAACAATTTTTGAATTTACGCAATTAAAATGGAACCATTTCATCTTACAATTTGCATTATCACACAATATCATTGAACTACCATCATCAACATCATTATGGGTGTGCTTACAATAAAATTTTAAACTATCTCTTGACCTAGGTATTCTTATTCATCTATGGAAACTTCCTCCACATGTTGTAGGATTTCTCAGGTACTTTTTTTATTATCTTGCCCACTAAAACAAAACTTTCACTGACTAAAGTAGATCCTATTTTGAGCACAAGGCCAAATTCAAAATATTTGTAGGCATGTAAACTTTTGAAAGCCTCCATCTGTTCTTTGGTGCAAAATAACCAAATAACACTTCTCAAATGTGGTGGAAAACCAATGAAGGATTTCAAAGAAACACAAAGTCAAACCACAGAGTATACACACTGATAAAATCCACGGAAAAATTATTGAACACAGTTTACCATTGAATAGACAATACAAAACTGACCAGCTGTCCAAATTGTTTTCCCTGGACGGCCATATTAGGTCACATGGTCATTGCCTGATTAAGTTGGTTTTAGTGGGTTCGATTCCAATCTGTCTACACCAGCTACTCGTATCGTTTATTTCCTGGTTCCCTTTGTACGATGTCACAATGGGTATTCTCAAATTTTCCTCTGATTGCATGGACTGGCATTGGCATATCCTTGGCAGGATATTTCGAGGTCAGCAGTTTGAGAAAAACAATTCAACTTATCCGATTTGCTTCTGCAAATAGCACGATCAACTACCTGTATCTTTCAATCCATCAATATTATCATTTACGTAATAGAATCCATCGAACGTAATGTAACTATTAAGATATCAGTAGTCAAGCAGACATTAAACACTTTATAATTTATAGCTATCGATTGTATTAGATTGAAATAGAACAGTATATGACTATTTATGCCTAAATTAAGGTATGATGGAGCGTTTGATTCACAAGTCACGCTAAAATAGGGTTATCGATTTGGCGATTATTAGTGACCACAAAAACATTGTGTGGGAAGTGATTTTACCACGCTGTTAAAACAGTAATTTCACCGTTAGATATGCTAGTTTGAAATTTTGTTGGTTTCAGAAATAACAATACATACGTCTTTTCACGTATCCGGTCACCTGTTTTTATCAAATAATTGATAGAAGAATAATATTAGGCTAAATATAAAAATTACTGATTAAAAAAACATTCAATGATTATTTACTTAATCACAGTTACCTGTAAAAAATTGTCATATTTTAGTAAAGCGTGATCAATAGACAGTCCAGGTTTATGCTCTCAGGGCTGTACTGATGAGGCGCAAATACGCCGAAACCGGTCTAAGTTATGCCATTCCTTCTAATCACAAACCAGAATGGTTGGTTCTATCTTGCAGATATACCAACCCCGTTTACTTTGGAAGTGTAATTCAATGTCTGTCGGAGCATATAGCCCGAGAAGTAGATGTTGCTTCTGTTCTTTAGAAATTATTTCTCAAAATTTGTAAAGCGTTATAATAATATTAAACTATTATTCAATGATCATCAAAATAAGTAAGTTCTTCAACAAAATAATAGTTTCAGACCTTAATACGTGAAACAATCAAATAAAATCAATTAATAACAAATTCCACAACTGAAATATAACATCTCGACTGGTTTCACAAATTACATTTGCATTGTCAGGATGCATAATTTGACTTATCTGATTCAATGGGAAGATTTAATTTCTGTGAAAATAGTGATTCCTCTTCAGAATTTGTTAAAGAAGACAAATGCAAAACTGGTTTCCTTTGATGTAAGTGGTATGCTTCCAAAAATTACACCAAAAGATGAATGTATCCCTCTCATTGAAAATTTTAAGTAAAATTAAGAACTACATCATCAAATTTAGCAAAGGTTATTTCATTTTCGTACACATATGTTGATGATATTCTAGCATTTTTGTAGGTACTTCTAGAACATCAAACATATTTTTCCAGTTTATCAATAACTCACACCTAAATATTGAATTCACATTAGAAATGGAAAAAAGTAAATCAACTTTTTATATTTAATAATCACCAGAATTGAAAACTAACTTGAATATTCAATTTATAGCAAACCAACACACACAAAGCAAACTGGCAGCATATCACTCTATGATACACAGATCTTTTCTAATTCCAATGTGCTCAGAAAATTTTGAAAAAAATTAGTGCTTGCAGTCCCTCCGCGCGGAAGAAGTTATACTTCGTAATGTGGAAATGAAAATAGGAAAGGGTAGAAATTGATTTTTAGTGAAATCATATTGTTTCTTTAAGACAAACTTTATGAATATTACTTACAATTCACAATTGGTCGTCGCTGCATAGCAAGAATACCACGCGCATGTGCTTCGAATCTACCGACTCACTCTCTTTCTCTCTCCTACTTTCTACCTTCGTGTAATTTCTTTCTCTCTTTAACGTTTAACGCGACCTTGTTGGAAGTCGCATTAGA